>JAYKQN010000001.1:33525000-34725000 GCA_036785175.1 Eupleurogrammus muticus
CAGGATTGGGAGCCCTGTTTTACACCATTTACCCCATCATGTGGTAAATAAAGACAAGCGCTAGGGAAACACTCCCTCATCAGGGGTCAGACTCACAGCAGGAGGTGTATGCTCCTGCTGTGAGTCTGACCGTCAATTATGTGATCGGTGCGCAAGTGTTGGGAAATTGAAGCCTAAAACTTGAGACTTCATCTCATCTCGATGCAAACAGAGATGAGGGTAGTAGCACTACAGGAGCAGGATTAAGAGCCCTGTTTTCATTTGTATGCAAGGTTTTGGAAATTAAAGCACTGGGAATATGAGCTGTGGCACGAAAAAAAAATGACTCAAGAGGAGGTAGAAGCGCAAAACTTAAAACGACATCTCATCTCTGTTTGTCGTCCCAGGCTGCGCTTTCTTATTTCGATCGCCTCCTTAATCCCGCGTTGGTATCATCTTATAGCACTATTGGTGTAAGGAAGCGATTGGGATAAGAAAGTGCAGCCTGAGGACGATGAACAGAGATGGGGGGGGGGGTCTACTTGCCTTCACACACCTGGAGCTGTCATCAGGGGTCAGACTCACAGCAGGAGGTGTATGCTCCTGCTGTGAGTCTGACCCCTGATGACACACACAGACACAGAGAGTCATTGTCAATTATTTGATCGGTGCGCAAGTGTTGGGAAATTGAAGCCTAAAACTTGAGACTTCATCTCATCTCGATGCAAACAGAGATGAGGGTAGTAGCACTACAGGAGCAGGATTGGGAGCCCTGTTTTACACCATTTACCCCATCATGTGGTAAATAAAGATGCTAAAGCACTAGAGAAACACTCCCACACAAGCCCTAAAACACAATGGAAAACAACCAATTAGAGGTGTGCAATATATCGTATTTTAATCGATTTTAATTTTTTGTCATCTATCTGTACTGCCGTGACACCGGCGTGGCCGTGAAGGGGTTAATCAAAAGGCGGCGTAAGTTAGCAAACTAGTAAAAAGAAAAACGTGCTGGAAATGGAAGATACAACAGAAAAAAACAGGGCAGGCTCAGTTGGTTGATAAAATAGGGAGAAGGAGTTCGGTGGTGTGGGACCATTTTGGGTTTGAAGAGAAGGACACAGAACAGAAAACAATTATCTGCAGGATTTGCCGGCGAGTGGCGTCTGCGCCTTATGCTAATACAACAAATCTGTTTACACACCTCAAAGTAAACCACAAGGTAATCCACAATAACATAATAAAGAAAAAACAGATAATATACGAGGCCAACGTCGCCTCAACCAGCAAGGCTACCCGGTTGTCAATCCAAAGCACGATGCACAACGCAACTCATTATGCCACAAATTCAGAGAGACACAAGGCATTGACCGAATCCATACGCTATTTTCTAGCAAAAGATATGCAGGCTATCAATACAGTCGAGGGCGAGGGCTTTAAGAAAATGATTAGAGAGCTTGACAAACGCTATGCTCTGCCCTCTCGACATTCTAAGTTAATGTTCATGACAGTTGCTTGACCCTTTCAATGGTGGGTGTTTACAAAAAAATGTGACAAATCGTACGAAAATGGAACATTTTATTTTTGGGGGAAAAACTGGTATTTGTATACATTGGAAAACTTCATTTTTTTCTGAATATATCTGTTTTGTTTTAGTGACAAATGCTAAATAAACCCCCTTTAAGTGTGATAAACATGTTCTTCTTTTATTTCAATTTGATCTGTGTGTGTTTCAAAATGCAAGCTTATATACCCTTTTGTATGGCTATATCTACGTGTTTTAGCAGGGATCATTTGGAACATAACATTTTTCCGAATTGGAAAAAAATATCGTGATATCAATATTGACTGAAAATATCGTGATATTGATATTTCCCAATATCGAGCAGCCCTACAACCAATACACTGTTTGCTTAAGAAAGCGATTGAGATAAGAAAGTGCAGTGCAGGACATAAGTGGATTATATAAAATAAGTACAGTTGCCATGGCGTGAAACCAAACCTCAGCAGCGGAGAGGAGAAACTTACTGCATTCCGTGCATTCACTCAAAAAAAGATAGTGGAGAATACGATCAAGCCAGATGAAATAATAAATATGGATGAAGTCCCTCTGATATTCGACCTGCCTCTCACTCAGACTGTAAAAAAAAAAGGTGACTCCTCTGTCATACTGAAAACAAGCGGCCATGAGAGGACACATTTTACGTGTGTTCTGAGCTGCGCAGCATCAGGACTAAAGCTTCCACCGATGGTCATTTTTTAAGCAGCTGACAATGCCAAAAGAAAAATTCCCAAAGGAAATTGTGGTGAAAGTCAATGAGAAGGGTTGGATGACGGAGAGCCTAATGAAGAATTGGCTCAGAGAGTGCTACTCAAAGCAAACGGGAGGCTTTTTTCGCAGCAAAAAAGCATTGCTCGTTATGGACAGTATGACAGCCAATGTGACAGATCCTGTGAAAGCCACCATCAAGAGCACAAACTCATCTCCAGCTGTGAATCCTTTATACACTGTAAAAAACATCAGCAACCCATAGCATACAACAAACGTATGCTATATTTCAGAGTAGCCACGTTACAGGCACCATTTTAATAAACAGTGGAATGTCCACGTGGAGCTGTCCACGGTGCGGGCGCAACACAGACTATTTTATTTATTTTAGTCCCTTCAAAGTTTAACTTGAGTTAGTCGTCTAAAGTTCTGCCTATTAAAGTTTTGTGGTTGTATTTCATTTGTTCACATGTTCCATTTAATAAGCCTTTCACAGTTTCAAGCTTCAAATGTTTGATTTTTAATCAAAATGAAACCGTCAATATAATCTATTTTTGAAACATATACATATATATATATATATTGAATGAATGTATGTATCCATCTTCCAGCAAATCCATTTATAAAGACGAGTAGCTCTTTATCTATTTGCAATTTAATAAATACATACTATTTCCAAAAATGTGATAAACTACAAACTAGTATGGGCTATAATTTAGTACTATATAGCAAACTGATTCAATTAAGTTTGAACGGATAAAGTAATAAAGTTATTACATAACTACTTCATAACAATATCAATGTTTGCTAATTTTGTTTTATGCTTTGTTTAATTTTTTGTTTATCAAAGTCAAAGTCAATTTTATTTTATTATTCTTCACATGTACTTGACATACAAAGGAATCGAAATTTCGTTTCTCACTATCCTATGCGTTTACATGTACAACAACATCAAAGTGCAGGTGCACAAGACGAGACAATCCTAAACTAAACTATTTTAGTATATTATTTACCAAAATTTCAAATAAGTTCATCAAAAAAGCAATGTTGCTGTGTTTGTGAACACTAATCGTGGAATTACATATAACGGTATCCCAAAAGTTGTTGTGGCTAAGCTGACAAGCCTCTCCCTTTTGCCTTTCTCCCACGGTGTCTGATGAGAATCTTATTGACTGACTCAGTCTGACGACTTTATTTTAGGAACTTTCTGAAAACTATGAATTATAAAGAAAAATCATATTAAATGTAAATTATACTTTTCTTCAGAAGGGCAACTTATAACTGTGCACGTCCATGAGTTTGAAGCAGTTTGCGCCCGCAGCTTAAAATCTGGTGTGGCTTGTACAATTACAAAATTGATTTTCTTTCTTAAATTTGAACATGCAGCTTTTAATCGGGTGCCCTCTGTAGTCTGGAATTTACGGTATATAGGTTTCTCTACTCAATGGGTAGGCAATTTCAAACAAATACCGGATCAAAACAGAATAAGTGGTCGTATTTTACATATTTTAGTTTGTGTGCTACCTGGAACAACAGAGACATGTCCGGTTTCAGAAAGACTCACATCATGATTAGATTTTTTGAGGTTTCACATAAAAAAACTTTTGTCAAGTCAGCCATTTTCTATACCCACTTACTTCTTATTAGGGTTGCAGCTGCTGGCGCTAATCCCAGTGCATTACAGGTGATAGGCAGGGATACACCCCAGACAGGTCACCAGCATATCGTGGGGCCCCCATGTTATTCACTCACACACTCAGAATCCCTCATCAACCTCAGCATGACTTGGGACGGTGGGAGGAAGCCGGAGAACCCTGAGAGAACCTGCGCAGACGGGGACAAACATGAATCCGTCTGCATTCAAGCAGCAGTCTCCTTGATATATGCACACTCTGAATTGATGCTGCCACCTTGTGGCCGCAGATATCTATGCATCTCTGAGTTTGTTAAAACTAGATTTTTGTTTTTATGTCAAAGTTTGCATTCATGTTTTAATTCTTTACATTTTACAGATTTTTATATTATGAGTTTGCAGTTGTGTTGAGTTTATATGTTGATAAGAATGAACAAACATGACATTAAAATAAACCGTAACATACAAACAAATAAATTAGAACGTATATATACAAACATATAGATGTAAATTAGCCTAACAAATTGAAATACAAATGCAAACTCTAAGATTAAAGAATACATTTTAATGTATGAATACAAACACATAAATGCAAACTTTAGAATGAAAACCAAGTTAAAATATGAATGAAAACTGTAACATGAGACAAATAATAAATAAAGTGGAATCTGTGACATTGATTTAACCACATAAAAGCAAATTTTAACCTAAAAACATTAAAACATGAATGAAAACTGAACCATGAAAAAAGGAACATATGGATGCAATTTTAACAAGGAAGAAACATTTTAAAAAAGAAAGAAAACTTTAACATAAAAATATGAAATAAGTATGGGAGATCAAAACCATTCATAACAAAAAGTATTTTACATTTATGGTTTAATTTCTTTGTTTCTTAAATTTGTTTCTACATTAAAATAACATTCACATTTTTGTATTTACTTGTTTTCATTTGTTTACGTTAGAGTTTGAGTTTTCATTCATGATAGAATTTGATGCATAACAAAAAAACTAAGTCTGAATAACGATAACTTAGCATGAAAAAGGCAACCACATAAATGCAAACTTTAACCTAAAAACATATATATATATATATGTATATGTATTACAAGTTATAGTTTATATCTATTTGATATAATTTGGTCAAAACATCAAAACAAATTCAATGATTTCTTCTTTTTACAAGATATAATTTATTTTATTTTATTTGGTATAATTTGGTGCATAACAAAAAACTGAGTACAACGATAATTTGTTTCTATTTTTATTTCAGTTTGTCACAGTTGGCATTTAAGTTGTTCTTTAAATGTTATATTTAATTGTTTTCATATTTTATTTGCATTCATAAGTTTTCTATTTTTTTTATCCATATTGAAGGTTGCATTTATACATCTACATTTTTCTCTTACAGTCTACGTTAAAGTCTACGTTGTTTTCATATTTTATTTGCATTCATAAGTTTTTAATTTTTTTTATCCATTTTGAAGGTTGCATTTATACATCTACATTTTTCTCTTACAGTCTACGTTAAAGTTCATCTTAGTATAAATTTGAACATTTTTTCATGTTAAAGTTTGGATTTATTTTAATTTTCTTTTATCTTACAGTTTGCATGCATATGTTTACATTTTCTTTCTTTTTAGCATGCATTGACATGTTTTATTTTTTTTTCACCTTACAATTTTGTACAATGCATGTTTTAAATTGTTTTAATTCATTAGTTTTCCATTATGATTCAATTTGTCTAATGTAACTGTTTTCATTAAGTTATGACTTCTTTTGTTATTTGTTAGGGTTATTTGCATTCACATGTTTGCATTTTTTTATATCTTACAGTTTATTTCATTTATTGAAAACATATAAAAACAAAATATTTGTCAATCCTGGTACCTGCCCAAACAAGTCAGAGGAATCCCACACAAAAGGATGTAGTTCTGCCATCTGTCCACTAACTGGTGCTAACTGACCAATCATTAAAAAAAGAATCAGACCAGTACACACATATAAATAATTGTGTTTTGTTTTTTGACAAGCTGAACAGGGACAGTGACAGTGACAATAACAGAAACAGAAAGTGGATTCATGAACACTAACAGTAACAGGAGCAAAAACAAGAACAGGAACATTAAAAGTGTTATATCAGCATGATCAAACATGACTGTAGCTAGTCCTGAAGTTGATGTGTTGCATCAGTGGATCAGTCTTACCTTCAGCAGATTGGCAGCAGGAGCAAACCACTCATCTGTTGTAAAAATAACAAGAATACAAACTGAATCAAGACATTTATTAACAACAAATTAGTTTAAAAAAAGCAGCATATACTATATAATTCATTATATGATATCTATCCAAACTTTGTTTTAATTCTCAACATGCTCAAAATATCTGAGAGTTTGAATAAGCAGCCTCTAAGTGAGGCCACATCTGTCTCATTTACTTCACTTTAACATCTGGTCAGCTGTTCAAAATGGGAGATCAGCGCAGAGGGAGAAAAATGCTGTTTCTCAACACATTTCTGTCTGTCTCTACCTGTAGCCCAGCCACTGTCACTGGCAACTTTTCTTCATTTTCTGCCAGATTTTCTGAATTAACATTCACCACAGATTTAATGTCAACCATCTTTAGCAAAAGTGGCAAAAAATGAATAAAACACAGAATTCATGTTCTAACATTGATCAAATCTAAGAGAGACTGTGTTATTTATCAATGCTACAAGCTGCCTCTAGAAATATTATTATTAGTATTATTAATGTGTAAAAAAAGAACAGCTATGCCTTAGCCAGGAACAAATCAAAAAATGTTATTAAATAGGCGCATGTCCACAGGTACATAGTCTGCTTTCATTTTTAGATCGAATGGTTTTAAACTCTTGAAGAGAACTAAGGACTGTGAAATGTTTGGGGTTTTTAGTTGGGCATTGATCCTGTTTCCACTCATATATTTGCTCAGTATTATCATTTACTTAATTCATTTCAAATTATTAGTATTTAGACATATGTATGAGTCAATTAATCTGTATGTGTTTATGCACTGTAGCCACATGGTGTACAAACTGTATGTTTGTCTGGTTCCTTGGCAAAATAAAACTGACGATCTTAAACAGTGTAACAAATGAATGGCTGTGTGCGGACATGTGATCATCACAAAGAGCATTCAGATCCTTATTTGTTATGCCATGGCAACAGCTGCTCTTCCTGGGGTCCAGTTTTAGAATAAAATACACTTACACTACAACCATCAAAAGCTTATGAAAAATTATATTAGTTAATTTCATTGTGCATATTGCAAAGATATACAAACAATAAAACTGCACACTATGAATTGGTGATTGTGTGCCAGTCACCTCTCTCTGTCTAAATAAACAGATATTGGCTCTGTGACGGAGCCATCAATGAACTTTGTCCTGTGAGACAGAACCTAGATAGTCAGTGTTTCGGGCTTCAGTGCGACAAGCAGCCACTGCAACGGTTTTGTTCCAGTTTCAGTAAAGATTTCAGGAGAAAAAAAAAAAACCTCAGCTGAGAGGCGACATGGCGCAGAGGAGCAGTGCAGTGAAGACGGCGGCGGAGCCAAACTTCCTGCAATTTAATGATCTGGCCTGTGAGGCGGTTGGTGGGAAGGTAAGTCAGCAAGAGGTGCTCACGCTGTCAGAAAACGCAGACATATTCTCCAAATATATGCACACATGCATATAAATATTCAAATGTAATAACTGCCCCGAGTTGATGTAATTACCAACAATATAATCTGTGTATCAACTATACTGGGGCCTTACTTATATAGGGGGGGGGGGCAAGTTCCACACATGCATCGAATCAAAGCAAAACATGCCACTCCTGTCTTAACATATGGAAAATACTATAACATGCAACAAACCAGTGACACCTCATATGCCTGTACATTATTAAAAAAAAAAAAAAAAAAACCTGCCAGAGTTCCAAACCTCAGTAACATGATATACAACAAAGTGCTAACAACTAATAACACAGTTGCGGTGGTGGTCTGCTGAAGAACTAACATGTGGCTTCTCCTCAGATTCATCCATGTATCCATTTTCTATACCCATTTATTCCTCACTAGTGTCATGGGGCTCTGCTGGAACCAATCCCAGCATACTTTGGGCAAGAGGTGGAGATACACCCCGGACAGGTCACCAGTCTATCGGGGACACACACACCATTTTAGCATTTTGCCAATATTTTACAGACAGACCACCCCAAAATTTCAGAAACTAGGTTTTTAAGGGAGCTCATGTCTTATGGCTTCCCCATAGTGTAAAAATTATACATTACCTAGAAAATTTCTAGACAGACAGAAATGTGTTGAGAAACAGCATTTTTCTTCCACTGCGCTGATCTCTCCTTTTGAACAGCTGATCAGATGAAAATAACATGGACCATCATCCGATGTCACACTTGTGACTTGGGACTTGGTGTTTCTGCAGTAAATATATATATATTTTTTATTTGTATTGGAGTAAAGGAGACAGATGTGGCTGCACTCAGATATTTTGAGCACATTGAGAATTAAAACAAATTTCTCTACAAAGTTGGAAAAAATGGTAGGTTGGATAGACATCATTTAGTGAATTATATATGTATATGCTGCTTTTTTCAAAACTAATTTGTTGTTGATAAATGTCTTGGTTTGTATTCTTGTTATTTTAGGTTATTTTTGCAACAGATGAGTGGTTTGCTCCTGCTGCCAATCTGCTGAAGGTAAATCCACTGATCCACTGATGCAACACATTCCACTTCCGGACTAGCTACAGTCATGTTTGATCATGCTGATATACTGTAACACTTCACCAACACCAGTGTTCCTGTTCTTGTTTCTGATACTAACTGCACCTTTTATATTCCTGTTCCTATTTTTGCATCTGCTACTGTTAGTGTTCATGAATCCACTTTCAGGTCCTGTTATTATCACTGTAACTATTCCTGTTCAGCTTGTCAAAAAAACAAAACACAGGTAACTGACTTCTATCCCCTATTCCTAATGACTTTTCTTTTCCTTTCCTTTCCTTGTAATAATGGGGTCATGGGGTCAAGAAAAGATACAGGGAATGAGTTAGAAGGCATTAGGAGCATTTTTGTCCTTATCATTTGGATGATTTTGAACAGCTCTTATCATAATCATCATTTATGAAATATGTGTTTGTGTAGAGAGAGCCGCCTCAGTTCCTCGCCTCTGCCTTCACTGAATTTGGAAAATGGATGGATGGCTGGGAGACCAGAAGAAAGCGAACCCCTGGTCAGAATATAAGACATAGCTGAGATATATTTGCTAGAATAACCCTGTAAATACCATATTATCTCTCTTTCTCCCTCTCTCTCTTTCTCCCTCTCTCTCTCTCTCTCTCTCTCTATATATATATATATATATATATATATATATATATATATATATATATATATATAGTTGCCACCACCTTCATTGGACCGGTGATATCTGGGGCAGAGCTTTACGAGCATGCTAACAGAGGATGTTAAAAGAAGTAGAACAAGAAGAACAAGAGCCTAACCCAGATCAAAACACCCGCCCCTCAAATTCAACAGGCAGAGAGTGAGGAGCACTCCTATTATTCGCTCTCAACCCTCACACAAGAACAATCGACAATTTTCAGTCTGTTTTAACCGATCAATCAGTCGTTGCACTCACAGGAAAGGGGGGTGGGTGCAATGGCTGATTGATCGGTTAAAACCAACTTCATCAGCCACATATGCTCTGAAGCTCACTCTCTGCATGCTACTGTCCACTCTGCTCTACTCTATCCTGTTGCACAGCAAACCAGTCTAGCCATGAGTACTCAAATAGAGTCTGATGGCAGCAGGTGCACCTCATTATTTCAATTTAGTGAACAGTGAGGTTCACAACAGTAAATAGCAGGAATCAAAGGCTAATCTAAGAAATTAATTCTGTTTTACTGGCTTAATGTTTTTTTCAAGGTCATGACTGGTGCGTCATCCAGCTGGGAGTCCCCGGGTCGGTCTACGGCTTTGACGTTGACACATCCTTCTTCACCGGGAACCACTCCCCTTATGTCTCCATCCAGGCCTGTTGTCTGGGTACCGACAGCTTTTAAAATTCCTACTCATGAAACCAAATTACTGTTCATTTAGACCAACAATTACTGAAATTCACAATTGGAAATGTATTTAATTAGTCATTTATTGTGCCTGGCTCTGAAAATGGTTGACTGCTCGTGATTGATGACGCAATGCGATTATGTCCTCCAACAGACCAACCACCCACCTTCACGCTGGAAGGAGACCGGACTGGCACGGCTGCCTCCGACAGTCAGCTGGCTGCTGTTGCCAAGGTAACACTGACGTTTATGTGGTCACCAAAGTCAGCAAGGCACCATAGCACTGCTGACAACCAGCCATGTCACCATGGTAGCAAGAAATGCAGTAGGTCTCCATGGTAACACTGCCAGTCCAGCAATCAACAAAGTACTACTGACAAGCAGCTGGTGACCATGGTAACATCTAGTGTAGGTCTGATTGACAGCCGGGCAGTTTGATTGACAAGTGGTGCACTTGATTGACAGTTGGTTTAGTTTGATTAACAGCTGATCTGTGATGTGTGGTTTGATTGACAGCTGTGACTGTTCGATTGACATTTGGAAAGAGATCTGTGATTTGATTGACAGCTGGGCTCGGAGGCATGGCCAGAACTGGTGTGTGTGTCAGAGCTGCAGCCTGGATACCTGGACTGTTGCCACAACTACTTCCAGGTCAATTTTACCCACAGAGTCACACACCTGCGCCTCAACATGTACCCAGGTACACAGAGACACACACACACACACACACATACACACACACAGAGTCAGATAAATGGGACCATTCGATACCTGTGTGTGTCTTCAGACGGGGGAATAGCCCGACTGCGAGTGTTTGGCATCGGCCAGAGGGACTGGTCTTCTGTCTCCACCAACCAGGACGTCGATCTGGTTGCTCTAACCAATGGGGGAGTCTGTCTCGGCTACAGCGATGCCCACTTTGGACATCCACGCAACATGATTGGTAGAACCTGTTTACATGATTAATACAAGGGACAATGATAAAACTAATATGTGGTGTAATCCTAAAAACTTGGTACCAAATATTTTAAATCTCTTTAAAAGATTTAAAAAGTTTTAAAATGTTTAAAAAAAAAAACACATGCTTTCAACTACTGTAAAACACCTCATGAGTGGCTTATAAAATTGTTTCACTCAACACTTACAATGCAAATAACATTTCTATATCTCAAACAAGTACTGAACAACTGTGTGATGCAGTAGCAGTTCAGTGGAATGACAGTGCCATTTGTAATCAAAATAAATACATATAAATTCACTGTTAATCAATATCATATCAATAGTAAGCCATTAGTAACTGAAATTGTGATTACCCACATCAAAATACGTTTAAACATTCATTCATACATTCGATGGCTTCAAACATTCCCGCGCAGGTGGCGTGATTCAAAAAATAACAAACACGGCTGTTTAAACCAATAACATGAAGTTTTAAAATGTCTCCTATTATGTTTTTTTAAGTCTACATACAGTACACATAACATTAACTACAAAATTAAACCATCAAAATAGTTCGTTTACCTCAAGGAAGCTAGCAAGTGCTAGCTAACCAGTAACTTCTAATACGTTGGTTTGCATTGAAAAAAAACGGCCGCAGATTCAGTGAATAAAAAAACAAGACGTCTTGAGAAACGATGCAGCAAAGAAAACCTCTCCTTGACTGATACAAAAGAAAATATTACTTTACAAAACTAAAATTAACAGTATTAAAATATGCTTTAGTCTCTAATTTTTTTTATTCGCGGGATTTTTATCACCCCGCCATAGTAAAGGCGGTTGTTCTCTTCTTCTAAGGTGTGATGCAGTCATCTAGCAGCGGCGCAGCGCCATCTAGTGAACAGGGGGAAACACTACACCACCAATAACTCATCCATGCGAGCTGCATCGTGATTTCTTTTCTTGGTGAATGATTTATCTTCTGCTCTGTTGCTCGTAGGACTCGGTCGAGCTACCAACATGGGAGACGGATGGGAAACCGCGCGCAGACTGGACAGACCCAAGAAACTGAAGGTTTACAGACAGTCACATAATTCTATCTGTAACTACATCTGAACCTTAAACCCTCAAATGGAATACTTCAACTTTTTTTGGAATTCTTTACTTTCCAAAAATGTCCCTTAGCCAGTGATCAGTATATAAATTTCCAGTTTTGTCACTTCCTGCTGCAGGTGAACCGGTGGGGGATCCTGCAGGTACCTGGCTCTGAGTGGGCCGTGTTTCGTCTCGGTCACCGCGGCGTCATCAGCAGCATCGAGGTCGACACCAACCACTTTAAAGGTGGACGGACGTCTCAGCTACGTCTTAGAAAATATTTCAAAATTCCATTTAAAAGCAGAATAGAACTGTAGCAGTTTTTTTTTCCATCCAGGTAACTTTCCAGACTCCTGCAGGATCGAGGCATGCACTTTGACCCCTGAGGAGGAGGCTCAGTGCATTGGGACCAAGTGGAATTATGGGAAATGGCAGGTCCTCCTTTCACTGCAGAAAGTAGGTTTATTTTCATTTACTTCCCTTTGTAGATTTTGCACTTTCCCTGTTCTCGTGTTCCACATGCGAGATCTCTGGATTAGGTCACTCTAGTGACTCATGTATTGTCTAAAAAACCTGAATAAAATGTCCTCTTGACAGACGGGAATGAATCATAACGCGTCACTTTGCATAAATATAGACCTGCGTGTGAAGAATAAATTAGAGGAGGCGTTTGCAGATGGTGAGCTGTAAGTCGCTCTTTAACTCAGATGCATCTTACCCAAGTTTGTAAAAAACAAAAAACAAAAAAAAAACTCTCATCTGCCAAGATGGCCGCCAGCCAACAGACACTCCCAGACCGCAGCAGCGAAACACTCAGTGTGTTTCTGGCTAGGTTTATTATTGATATTAATATAATGACTGTTAAATCTTTTCATTGGTTGCAAAGCTTGCAAAGCAGATCTTTTGAGTGATCATTTTTTTTCTTTTTTTCCTTGATTTATTACCATTTGATATTGAGCATCTGAAAGGTTTTACAAGTGGACATGCTAATAGTTTATTGTGAATTGTTGGAGGTTTGATTTGTGTCTGTGCTGCAGCTTCGTCCTCATCACAGACATCGCTACGGCGGCGAGCAGCTCGCGTCCAGTCGGCCCGTCACCCACGTGCGCCTCGTCATCGCTCCGGACGGAGGCGTCAGCCGGCTCCGGCTCTGGGGTCAACCCACACCCGTTTCCAAGGCGACAGCCAATAATCAGAGGCCGGTGTCCAAACTCTGACACGTATCTTAAAAACTTGACCGGAGAAAAAAAAATCTCACCAAACTCAGAAAAGATTCCACATTTCTGCTGTTTAAAATTACAGTTTCTGAACATATGAGACATTTGTTTCTTTTATTTTTATTTGACAATAAAATTAAATAAAAAGTTGGTTATTTTCCCAATCTTGAAATTTCTGTCTCCAAATCATTCCAGGTTCCATAAAACAAAACAAAGAAAATCAACAAATCCTCACATATATACAAGAATAAATTAATTTATAGCATCCTACACACATGTACCTTTTTAACATGGACTCTATAAAAATCTTTATGTTCATATATTCACTTCACACTTTTTATATTTCAGCTGAAATATCAGAATACTTTGCGAGGTTTCGGAAACAAATATTTAAAATCAGATATTAGAAATTCTTGTTTCTGATATTTTATCAGCAGAATGTGACTGTGAGTGAATTGTCATTCACCCAGAAGCCCCTGCATTTCTCCTCCTCACAGCCATTTATTTAGATTTAAGGTTATCGGTGCCATCGGTCAGCCGAACATTTCTTCTCAATTAATAACCTGAAATAGCCGATCCAGAGGAGCGATCGATGATGTCTCTCCACGTTCTTTAGAAATTAGTGCTAAAAAATCAGATCAGCCATCGATCCGCGGGTCATCGATTTCCTTTAGTCTCATCCGTCTGTCTGTGTTTCCTCCTTCACTTTTCTCGCTCTTCCTCACACTCAAGGTCGACTTTAATCAACCTCAGGCAGCGTTATCATCCCCCTCCGACACACACACACACACACACCTCCATTGCCGTCTGCAGGTCAAAAAGGAGAAGCTGATCACACCTTCCTCCACTGTCTACTTTCATTTAAACTGTTGACCAGATAATGCAAACCTGTCATCTACAAACTACACTGCTGACTTTCATTTCTTTTTTTTATATTCATTTTTGTTCATTCCAGACACCATAGAAAACATATAAAATCCAGATAAAGAAAAATATTTTTTTTTAATTTGACAAACATCCCCTCAACTTAAACAACACACAATAACTACAAAAGAATGAGTAACTAATAAACTAAACTGAACTAAATTTAAATAATTTAGAAAGATGCAACAAGAAATAAATAGAATGATAACAAAAAAAATGACGTAGGAGGTTAAACACTGGATAGACAACAATCTAACAAAAACAAAAATATATGGAAAACAATCAGGGAAAATAACAGAAAAAATTATGTACACACATATGTAAAGAAATACTTTAGACATCAATACAACACTTTTTTATTCTTGAGAATGTGTAGTATGGAGTTCCATGTTAATAATCTAAGTTTTCTACATACATGAGGCAACTTGTTATTTTCAGAAGACGCTTTGAAGATACAACACATGCATTCAGGAAAATGTCAGGACGAGCTGAATAAAAACCGATATTTTGAGATTTGAACATCTTCAGACAAACCGCTTGTCTCGTTCTTTGTCTCCCAGCCTGGAGACGTGTTGCTGGAGTCTGTCCATGTGCTCATGTGTCAACCCGCTGATGTCTGAACATCCTCCTCCTCCTCCTCACAGTGCTGAGCTTGGACCTGACCTTTGACCCCACCTGGGCAGCCTCAGCGGTCAGGCGGACATTTGTGTCAACCGTTCAGACGTCACTGTGGACTGACTGAAATTATGGCAATTAGCCACCATGTGTGAGCTGACCTCCGCTGTGTGTATGTGTGTGTGTGTGTGTGTGTGTGTGTGTGTGTGTGTGTGTGTGTGTGTGTGTGTGTGTGTGTGTGTGTGTTAGCGACTGCCTAAACGTAACCCTTCAGTAGTGAATAGACATAAATAAATACTAAATAATACAGTTAAAATAGGGGCAGATATTGACAAGTATTTCTTTCTTTCTCTTCCCATAATTTTTGCATTTCCAAACATTTTGCTGTTACATCACCTCCCACAGTTATTTTGTTCAGTAGCTACCATCCCACATATTCAGTCACAGACGACAGCTAGTAACGGTGTGCAAAACAATGCAAGTAAGTGTGAAGAAACAAAAAATAACTTTATTAACGTTACATAAGAATGAAAAAAATATATATTAATTGAAACATACTTATGAATATTATATTCTATTTCTGCCAAGTCTGTTCTGCTAGATTCTGCTAAATCCTACACACTAGACCTTTAGTAGTGCAACAATGCACTAGATAATAACTACCTAATCAGTCCTGGTGAGGTTGTAGCTTGTTTATGGACACTGACATGCATGTAAAGCCCCTCCTGCACAAATGCAAAACATTTATTTTTAAATGATTATTAGAAACCATACGATTTGAATACCAAATGTATTGTGTAAAAGTGTAAAAAAAAACATCCCTGCAGACGCAGGGTGCAGGATGCTCTCAGCAGAGGTGCAGAGCTGCAGGTCTGATGCCGTAACGTGTGATCAGAACCGATTTCCCTCTCTTGGTTTCAGTGTTTGAGGATCATCGACCGTCTGCTGACGTTAATAAAGATGAAGCACGGAGAGGAAATTAAAGCCCGGCTTCCCTCCTCTAATGAGATCATATCCATCATGCTGTTCTCTGTGACCTCACGCTGCACTACTAACTGCCAGAGACTGTGTGTGTGTGTGTGTGTGTGTGTGTGTGTGTGTGTGTGTGTGTGTGTGTGTGTTAAACATGAAGCTCTGATAGGTAACAACAGGGGGCAGCAGAGACACAGGAGGAGGCATCACACACACACACACACACACACACACACACACACACACATACAGATGACTGGAATATCTTTATTTTTTCTATTCAGATACTACTGATGCTGCAAAATTTACATTTGATGGAAAAACACAACATATATTAAGTTACTGAACCAATAATCACAGGTGGATTATTCAAATCCTTTACTTTAATAAATGTCCTTTATAAGTAGAAATTCTGAGTTAAAACTGCTATGTGAGTCAAATTACACGTATTACAAGTATTAGCAAAATGCAATATAAAAAGTAAAATTGCTTTGCTCTTTAGGCTGCTCCTTTTAAGTATATGTCTATCATATTGTATTTTTATGGTCAGACAGGTGACAAATCAAGTTTGACATGATGAGAAAGTCAACTTTTATTATATACAGTTTTATGAAGCATTCATCAGGTCTCTCATAAATGTTCGTTTTGAGTTCTTGTCGGTTTCTTTTTCATTTAAAAGTCCCCTTTTTATCATTGTTTTAGTTTGTTGTGTGATTTTTTTGACAAAAAATGCCAAATGGTACTTTAAAAAAACAACAAAAAAACTTTTCAGAGTGTTAAACTACATTTTTGGTACAAAGTTTTAAGGATCACACCATAATAAATTTTGGGCATTGTCCCTATCATTAACAAACACGTCTAAGAGTATTTTACTGTGTTATTTCCTTAATATGCAGCTGATCTATACTACTTTGATTACTACTAAATGACTTGACAGGACTATTGCAACATTACCACATGACTCAAATTCCTGAAAATCTTTCCATTTGTCTCTTGTAGACAAAACTTTATTAATTAGTAATAAACCGTGGTTATTACAACCATGTGTAACGTTGCCTATGTACTTCCATCTTCTGATCAGACGACACTTATATATATTTTCTTTAGCTCCAAACCAGGTAATGGAAACAAACCTAACTCACTAGCTAATTTCTTTTTTTGTGACATTTCAAAGGTTTTGGTAAAAGTATTTTGACAGTTGTTAAAAAGCTCTGCAGCTCATTCTGACAGTAGATAAAGAGTAGCTGTATTCATTTTATGCATTAACATTAGGAGGGGGGGGGGCTTGATTGAAAAAAAAAAAATCTAATTAATTACATGCTTTGTAATTGATTAATTGCATTTATTATCATTACAATATAAGCAAGATTTATATTATGTAAATTATTTTTTAGGTCAAGTCAAGTCAATTTTATTTGTACAGCCCGGAATCACAAATCATGGAGTCATCCCACATGGGTTTTACAGTTTGTACAAAAGCAACACAACATCTTCTGTTCTTAAACCCTCACATCATACAGGGAAAAACTTCCTTAAAAAAAAAAACCTTAAACAGAGGAAAAGGAGGAAGAACCCACAGGAAAAAAAACAGGGGAGGATCCCTCTTCCAGGGCGGACAGGGAGCAATGAAGGGTGTGAACAGGATGGAAACAATACATTCGAACAGGAAAAGTTCAATAAGGCTGAATAGAATAACAGAAATCTATTGACTTGTGGTGTATGTGGAGGACGAACTGTCCATTGCAGCTTTTTCTGAGAATAAGAAAACACAAGGACAGAATTAACTATAAACTTTTTCAAAAAGGAAAGTTTTTAACCTGTTTTTAAATGTAGGAAGGATGTCTGCCCTCAGACTGAAACAGGAAGACGATTCCACAGGAGAGGAGCCTGATAGTTGAAGGCTCCAAAAGAGAGGATGGTGTTTTTAACGCGATCAATGAAGCTAATTCAGAAAGGTTTGATCGAGGGAAAATGAGTTTAGACTAATGTTAGTTCTTTCATCTGTCTCTGCAATGCCCGCGTTTGAGGGCGGACCGGTGCCAGTCGATGGAACAAAGGTGATGAATTCTGTCTCTAATTGTCAGAATTTCGCCATTAAAGGAGCCCATGAAGTCGTTACTGCTGAGGATGGTAGGAGCACGCGGATCAATAGGAGTAGTTACATTTTGTGAGTGAAGTGCTGAAAAAGGAACTTTGAGGAAGGATTGATAAGCAGCTCGGGCATTACGTAGCCCGAGACTCTCTTTCCACTGCGTCGACAACTTCTACTTTTCTGGCGAACTTTTTTTTTTTTTCCTAGCACAGCTTGGAAACGACGACAGGAATTCAGCGCGCGGCAGAGGGTTTTCATTGTTGTAGTCAGAGCTGCGTGTTTGAGGTTAACACGGTGACCGACAAGCGTTCTGCTGATTGATTGACACAATATTTGTAACCCTGCAGATAAAGTTCCTGAAAATGGAGAGTTTTAAAGGGGCCAGAGTAGAGAAGGAGTTGCGTTTATAGACGTAGATGTTCGGTTGAGCATTTGGAGCCAGTTGGGCTGATTTCTTGCTGTGCTCTCTGTGTCTCTCTGTTGTTCACCATCTGTGTGTGATGAGGACATTGACTCTGTATGTGACAATGGCCTCATAAACCCCAGCAGACTCTCGCTGGGCGTCTCCCAGGGTCCCCCGGGGTGGCGCCGTCCCTCCCGCGCAGATTATTGCGGCGTCTAACAGGCCGAGGATATTGCTTTGCCTGACGGGCAAACAGCAAGCAGCACCTTGTGTGTGTGTGTTGCTTATTTCCCCCGAGACCACTGAATCACATTTGCAACGACTCTCGCCGGAGAAATTTGGTGAGAGAAAAAAAAAAAAAAAAAAAAAACCCAGTGTCGCCGCCATCCCTCCCGAGAGCGCGGCGGCTTCGTTAGCATAACGGCGAGCAAATCAAAAAACGCCAGCTGTGGGGACGGGCCGGTGGCTGAGGCGCGCGGATCATCCTCTGAGACCGGGAGATGTCCACAGAAAAAAAAAAAACACAAAAAACAAGCTCCCTGCTTCCCTGTCGCCTGCGAACGTGTTTACCGACGCTGCCTCTGACACGAGCAGAATAAATAAATAAAAGATCATCTTTTAACACAGCTCCAACAGCACGGGCCTCTCATCCTCCATAGAAAAAAAAAAAGGATTGAAATCATTGAATCAACAGAAAGTTTTAGGAAATGCACAGAAGATTCTGCGTTTGTAGCACAGAGTTATCAAGAAAACTAATTAACCCTCTCTCATTGTTATCCTTCACAGTTGTGTTTGGTTATTATTCAGATCTTAAAATATGAAGAAACTTTACAATAAACATAATTCTAAGGATGTTCTAACATCAAGATGAATTTGTCCTTAATTCTTTAGCAGATACACTCTTGTTTCTTTAAAGATTCATGTAGAACACCCAATACTCTGTATATATGTGACTAATATGTTTTTTTTTTCCACACAAAACGTAGGATCACTTTATTAAAATCCTTAAAAACTGCATATTCTACTTCTAACTTGTATTAACGGTTCACCAATCCAAGACCCACGTTACCAGTTCTAGAATACGTTAATAATGTTGATTTCTTATTTTTCTTATAATTTTTTAAAAACTTTTCATTTCATTCTCACTGCAGACAACTTGCACATTACTCCTTTGTAAAATCTATACATTGCAACGCATATGAATGAGGTATAGTTCATAATGCAACATAATAAGTTTGTATAATACTTGACTTATTGATGGAAAATACCTATTGTACCTATACACAGTCAGTGTATTGCAGTATGTCGTACTTATACACAGTTAGTAGTAGTTGCAGTAGTCCGGTACTGCTGTGGTGTTTTTCTTTGCTACATTATCGCAACAGTAGTACTTCAGTATTCCTACGCCTGCTTCGTCTGTATGATGCCACAGCAGCAGTTTCTGACCCCGACGGCCGAACCGTGGCGTGATAAAGTGTTTCTGTCGTCCTTCGAGAAACTTGCTGAGCATTTTTCCATTAAAAGAAAAAAAAAAAAAAATCATCCTCCCTGTTTTCCACCAGCGGAACCTGAGCAGAGTGCAGAGCGGACTGTACGCAGAGCCGGTTTCCTCCTCCTGCAGATGTCGTCTCATCGGCGGCTGAAGGTCAGAAATGACGTCACCGGCCTCCCGCCGCTGCTCAGACCGTGCTTATTGACCAGCCTCACCTTGGACTAAATGTCGTCTTTAACACAGGGCGACTCGGCTCGCAAACGCCACGGCTGATCCTTTGGAGAGGTGGAGTCGGCGGAACGGCGACAGGAGACACTGGGCGGGAAAGAAATCTGCCGGCGCGTGCCGCGCATAGGATTTTCACAGTTACATTAGTCTGAAGGGTTTGCAGGAGGAAATGGGATTCTGTCATCTGCACCTCACTTTATTTCATTCCGCTTTTCCTCCAGATCAGCTTCAAGAACTTCGCCTCCGGTTGCCCATTTCCCAGAAAACCTTTTCAACAATCATCGGTGAACGTACGCAAAGCCTCAGCAAATAGCAGAAGTTAGAGCATCTGCAGTGATCGGTTGTGGTGGTGTGCTGCTGAAAAATGATCGGATGAGCGGTTCCCAATAATGGTGCAAGCAGCACTTCTGGGAACCGGGTTAATGGCCTCTGAACTAGGTGCAGTTTCACACACACACACACACACACACACACATATATATGTATATATATAGATATGCAGACAGTACTTTGGGATGAAAACCATAATTGCCGATCAACACGTTATTCCGTATTACACATAAATATCTGTGAAATCGATGAGTTGATTGATGGTTCAGTGAGTTTCCACTCGCTCCACACGGCGTCTGCATTCCGAGCGGCGAGCGGCGCGACCTTTAGACGCTGTTAAAATATGGTCACGTTCAGCTGCAGTGTAGGAGAGCAGGAAAAGTGTTTGTGTTTAGCGTCTGGGAGATGTTAGCAGCGCCGGTGGAGCCGGCCAATCGGCTGCCGCGGCTTTTTTTTTTTTACCCCCCCCCCCCCCCCCTTCCGTCTGCTTCATTACAGACGGCTGATCTGTATGCAGAGCACACACTCAGACCTCCACTTCTACCCGCTCAGTTCATCCTCCCGTCATGCTCGGCTGCTCGAGAAACAGAGAGAGAGGGAGGGAGAGAGAGGTGGAGGCAAAGAGTTCACAGGAATTGACATCTTTAAAAGGAATGACAAGAACACTTTCTTTCATTCCCCCATGCGGATCGCTCTCAATGTGCATTTTTACACAATTACACAAGAATTCTGAATAAAGCTGATTAATGACTTGACTTTTTTTTTTTATTTATTTTGCATCAAGGCAGTAGATCATAAACATCCGTCAAATATTTTCAAATCAAAACGTCTCACTGGAGAAAGGAGAGAGGAGGAAAAGAGCAAAAGGTGCAGATGTCACGTCACTGCAGGAACGGATCGGATCAATATATGAATGTGTCAATACACCAATACTCTCACAGCATTTTTAAAAGTATGCCTATTATCACATTTAGGCCTATTTATTTCAAAGTGCATGGATATCAGATATGCATAGATAGATGGATGGATGGATGGATGGATGGATGGATGGATGGATGGATGGATGGATGGATGGATGGATGGATAGATAGATAGATAGATGGATGGATGGATGGATGGATGGATGGATGGATGGATGGATGGATGGATGGATGGATGGATGGATGGATGGATGGATGGATGGATGGAAAGATAGATAGATAGATAGATAGATAGATAGATAGATAGATAGATAGATAGATAGATAGATAGATAGATAGATAGATAGATAGATAGATAGATAGATAGATAGATAGATAGATAGATAGATAGATAGATGGATAGATGGATAGCATCCTACCATTTATTATATGGAAAATTCATATTCAAATAGATGAACTGGCGTATAAAAAAAATCCAAAGAAAGATTAAATGGTTGGTAGTTTTGAGCAGGTAAGACGTTATTTAAGAGATTTATGGGCAAAAAGCAGGAGTTTGTTTGTGCATGGACATTTTTGATGCAAAGGTGTTGAAAGAGGGCGTGAGAGTCAAAAACAGAAGATTGATTTTTATGCTTGTCTGTCCTCAGAATGATGAACTTAGACATGTTTCTCTTTGGAAAGAAAAGAGTTTGTTAATTAACAGTAATTAACACTTGGGAAAATACCAAAAATGGAATGATGTTTTAAAAAAAAGGTATATTTTAATACAGTAAATTTAGTTTGTAAAGCCTGTGAAAAGAGAATATATATATATTTGATTTGAGTTCTGTAATATGTGTGTAGAGGTGTATTTGTCTAGTTGTCTATTATGTGTGTGTGTGTGTGCACATATGTGTCTGTGTCTCTATCTAAGTATATGTATATATGTTTCTTATAAACCCATTTATTCAAGTGTCATTCACCTCGACTGGATGACATTTAAATAAATAAAATTTAAAGTGAAATGATGCTCTCCGTGTGTCATGTTAAACCATTTTAAGTAAACATGACATTGTTTCACAGGAAATAATGTTGGTTTTGCATTTTGCGGGTGTGGTTTTTTGAATTTTTGAGTTTTGGATAAATGAGGTAGGTGTGTGAGCGAATGAGAAAAAACTGCACAGAGGAAGCAAATATCTGTTGGTTTAAATGTAAGCACAAGTTGTTGATTAGATTTAATGAATTTCTCGATAATATTAATAAAAATGTCACCTTGACTGTGGGTGATGAAAAACGGACTTTTTCTCAGATTTCACACACACACACACACACACACACACAAACACATGCGCTAATTGAGGTGATGAAGCTGTGAACATCTGTGACCATTAAACATCTCAGCGAGAGCTTTTTGTCTTTGCTCAGACATGAACAGGGACTCATTAAAGTGTGTGTGTGTGTGTGTGTGTGTGTGTCAGTCACTCCCCCTCATTTAAAACCCACTAGTAGCACCTCAGGGACCACAGGCATTGACGTTGATTGCAGGATGTACCTACCAATATTTCTACTGATCTCTGATGATCTGCAGAGTCGCAACGTTTCTGTGTTTTCCGTTCAAAACAAAAAAAGTGCCTCTCATGATAACGAGTGGGGGGAAAAAAAAAAAAACGGTATACTAGCAGAAGAAGTGTTTCTGTCCACCTGGCGGATGTAAGTCAATATCCTGTGTGTTTTCTGCTCCCCAGCAGCCTCCTGGGGGAAATATCTGCTCTTTAGCTGCTAAACACCACGCTCTGCTCCCCAGCCGGTCTGCAGCTAACTGGGCGTGTTCGGTGCCGAGCAGGTGGCACGGTACGGGCGGGCGGGCGGATCGATGCCGGAGTATCGATACCAACACCGATACCATGTGACGTTTTTTTTGTTTTTTAATAGATGGATTCCACCCTCGATAGGATCAATCCTTCAGGTTTTCCTCTCCTACGTTTCACCGGTTTCATCAAACAGTTGGTGTCGGGACTTAAAACAAGAAGTCTAAATGTTACTTAGGAGGGTTTTTTTGACCGTAACAACAAAAAAAAGTGATTCCTGCCCCATGACGTCATCGATTTCCTGCCCCTTCCTCCTAAGAACGAATAGTAAAGAGAATACCTCCCAGAAAGAGGTCAAATTATTTAAATTCTTATTATTTTCAGCTACTATATCTACCTAATCAATCCAGTCCCTAGAATAACCCCTAAATAACAAATAATTTCGTACCTGGAATTAATATTTTTATGGGAACACCAACTATAGTTGTTAGTCATTGAAATGCTATTTTCTTGAGAGCAAGAAAGCAAGACATGGAAAACTGATTTGAAAAAAAAAGTAATTGGCCTAAATGGCTTAATATCTTTCGATAGTAACACTTTTAAAATGCTGTGAGAATATTGATGTATTGACGTATTCATATATTGATCCGCTCTTTTCCTCTAATGACGGGAGCTGCATTTTTCATTCTTTTCTTCTTCTCTCCTAGGAAGGAGAGAAGAAGGTGAGAGATTTGTTGCAAAAAAACCAATCAATTCTATAACTGGATTTTTATCGCAATATGTAAGAATTACAGTGTAATTGTGTAAAAATGTATATTAATATCAACAGATTTGAAAGGTCACACAGAGAGAAAGCAGATGACAGAGTGAAGACCTGCATGTTGGTTAGAACGGGTTCTACATACAGTTTTTGTATTACAATTTGATTTACAATAACAAATATACTCATTTGCTCTTAAAAACTGATGTGATTCAACTCATGATGTGATTACGAAATGAACAGCAGACCAAATTTATCAGTATCCCTGACATCAGTTTCTATTTAGAGCTTTTTTTTTTTCTTTGAGAACAGCTGCCTGTTTGTGGCCCAACATGACGCTGTGAGAGTGAACCAGAGCAGTGAAGCTGCAGCTGAAAGTGGCTTAAAATCTCTGCCAAGCCGCAGAGTCTCCGACGATCTCCAACTCTGAAATCTTCCTAATCACGTTGCTTAAAAACCGGCCCCTCTCATCCCATCATTTAGATAATTAATTAGCGCGCATGTCAGACTGCTCTCCTCGGTGCTTCTCCGATCGGGACGATCGATGTCAGACACACGAGCTGATTTGTGTTGGACAAACACGCGGCGTTAAACAAGCGGCGGCGTCTGCAAACATCCGCCCACCCCCCCCCCCCCCTAGGCTTGTGTGTCTCTGCTAATTACAGTTCGTTCAGCCAACAATTAGCGCTCGCCGCTACTTGTAATCAGCTGCCGGGGCCGGGAGAGGGAGAAACCTAACCGTCTGCAGACAGACGTCTGGCGGGAACTCGTCTGATTCACAGATTCAGGACGGATCCACCTGCTCAGGCACCTGCAGACTCTTCATGTAAAGCGCGTTTCACGCAAAAAAAAGGAGCATAGAAACATTCAAACTTTCATGCAAGTCCCGAATGGTTCAGGCCACACAGCGGCTGTCAGTCAGCTTTTATTTTGAAATCCTCCAGACAAGAGAACTCAAGCGCTCTCAGGCTTGTTTTGCCATCCCAGACTCCCCCGGTGGCCTTGACACTCCCCTCAGTGACCTTTGACCCCCCCCACTACTGACAAGAGCACTGTAAAAACAAACAGAAACGCGATCGACATGACCTGAAGGAACAGGTTTGGTTTCTGTCGGTTCGTTTCTTTACTTCACTGAAGTTTAAAAAAAAAAGTCTAACTGAGCTGTAAGATGCAGTGCAAGATTTTTCAGGAGAAACATCTGGATTCGAAGTAGAAAAAACAAATGAAACTTTTCGGTCCAGCCAGGGTAAGCTAACCAGGTTGTTCATGTGAGTTTGTACGTTAAGAGCCAGTCGGCGGTGGAAGTGTTTGTTTGACCTGCAGGAGGTTCTGAAGCTCGTGTGACGTGTTGAGCAAAACAGATTTTGCAGAGGTAGAGCAGGTCATACTGTGAGCGGCTCTGCATCCTTCTCAGCCCTGTTGAATGACTTTGAAATATCTTTTCTGTGGGAATACACAGTGTGTGTAGTAAATGGTGAAAAGATGATGAATACATTTTGTGTTTTCACACTGTTTTAACAACAGCATTCATCCATCCATAAAACAACAGCATCAGGATTCCTGACGGTCTGTGAACGCGTCTTTGAGTTTCAGCATAGTAGATACTTGTAGTTTTTAGTGTGTAGACGAAAAAACTAAAATTTAAAGTTTGTTGATTTGTGATTGGCTATGGACAGAGTAGCCTGTGTTAGTGAGAAATAAAGTAGCAGCTAAACCAGGAAACATCCTTTCGCTACATTGGTCGCACGGATGGTCTGAATGTGTGACGTCATCATCCTCTGGAGCAAAAGCACCGCTGCAGGATAGTTGTGTGATATGAAAGTGTATGGGATTTTAAGTTTTTTTTTTTTTTTTTCCATTCCACGAGGAATGCTTCAGCTAGGAGTCAAACACGGGTCTGCTGTTTATGAGGTCAAGCACTCCACCCCCTACACTACCACAAGACATACCTATGGGATTTTACATTTTTAACGCAAATGGTGATAGTAATTACAATTTGACTGTGACAAAATCACAGGAAAAGATACACACCATCATGCCATGTGCAATTTTTATCTGAAAGGTGAGACTCATCTAACAGTCAGAGAGATATGAGACGGACAGACTGACAGATGCGTTGTATGATCACCATTAGAGGACTGAACAGGCCCTGGGATCAGCACTGGCTTGCCGTTTGTCATCTGATGTATTGGCCCCAGGAAGCTTTTTCCCATCCATTATCATGGGGAAAGAAGAAAGGATTTTTTTTTTCCAGCCTTCCATCCATTTGGTTTGTTATTTCTGGAGGGCTGAACTAGAAGGAGCCGGCACAGGTCGCTGGACGCTCCACCGAGCTGTGAGAATGTGCGGTGTGATTTCATTTTCTCCACAGCGGGAACCGTCCGTTTTGCCTTCAAAGTGCCACAGTCAACTTTAACATTAATGAGGCGTCATCTGACGTTCTGCCCAGTTAGGAATAAAGATCTACGGGACTTTCCTAGAAGGTTTTTCAGTGGAGAAAGGATGGTCGAATGGGCAATTTTTTTTGTAAAAATGAATGGAAATCACGGAAATTTACTGCAGTTGCAAGTTGCAAGCGTGTGTGTTTTTTCCTAAAACAGCGGTCAGAAGTTCACGCTGACCACTCCGTGCACCCTGATTGTTCTAATGGTCACCGGTAGCGATTGCAGCAATAATAACATGTTTAATGTTATTTCATCTCCAGCCAGTTTCTGGCATCAGGACGGTCCCGGTCCATCCAGAAAACAGCTGCCATTTGGTTTGCTCTGAAACAGAATAAAGAATACATTATTCATGGCCGAACCCTGGAGGAGCTCATTAAACTCCAAACAGCAAACGCAAAAAAAAAAAAGAGAGACTCCGTCCTCACTTTGATGTGAAGGAGAGAAGCCGCTTTCAGGCCTGAGAAAAGACGCCTCTTCCACCAGCTGATACGGAGGACGAAAGCTGACCAATTAAAAAATATATATATATATATGGATATATGAAAAGGTTTAAAAATACTGCAGATAAACATTAAGTCAGGAAAATATTCAAAGTGCACAAAGAAACTAAAATAAAAGTGGGATGCACCGCTGTGGTAGATTTGATGAATATGTATTATATTTAAAGTACTGCTGTAAAACCTCACTGTTTCTGTTTCTGATTTGTACTTGTACTTGTACATTTATGCTGCAAACATCACAATAAACACAAATGCTAGACAATATTTGTATTAATCTTTGATTGTCTGATATGTTGCTTTGATTTTTCACCCATCAGCCATCAATACTGATAATGCTCTGATCTCATTATCTCATTAAAGCAAGTCTTTCTTTGTATGAATAATAATAATAATTAAATATTCATGATGAACCTTTTTCATGTAACACATTTTATACTAGGAGATTGATTCACAAACAATCAATAAAAAGGAAACTATTTTTCTTTCTTGTATTATGATAGAGATTGTTCCTGTATTAAAAGAGTACATGAAAATATTTAAAAAATGAAAGTATCAATATATTGTTACATTTAATATATATTAACATAGAAAATTGTACATACAATAAAGTGATTATACTCACTTTCTTATATATTATATTAAATGTATATTATATAATATTATAATATTATATAATATAAATATTATTATATTATATTATATTATATTATATTATATTATATTATATTATATTATATTATATTATATTATATTATATTATATTATATTATATTATATTATATTATATTTTATTATAGTATATTATAGTATATTATATTATAGTATGTTATAGTATGTTGTAGTATATTATATATTATAGTGTTATAATAGTTTTATAGGTGAAAATTCTAAATATTGTATTCATGCAAGATTTGATTTTTATTGTGTTTTATTAGTGTCTAGCCGCCAGAATATTAAACTTTTTTTTCCTGAACAGATTTATTTGACTTAACTGAACAAGTCTGAACAAATTGCGCATTTTACTTATTTAGTTGGCATTTTTACATATTTCTTATAATGAATATTTCTTGTATAATGAAAGAGATTGTTCCTGTATTAAAGAAGTACATGAAAATATCAATAAAATGAAAGTATCAATAAAATCAAATCAATATATTGTTACATGTTATATATATTAACATAGAAAATTAGAAAATTGTACATACAATAAAGTGATTAAACTCACTTTCTTATATATGTATTCTATATTATATTATATATTACTATATATTATAGTATGATATAGTATATTATGTATTATTATAATAATTTATTTATAGGTCAAATTCAAAATATTGTATTCATGCAAGATTTTATTTTTATTTTACAGTGTTTTATTAGTGTCCAGCTGCCAGAATATTAAACTTTTTTTTTCTGAACTGAATTATTTGACTTACCTGATCAATTCTGAACAGTTTCTTTGTGCATTTGACTTATTTAGTTGAGATTTTTATACACATGTTATCTCCTCCTCAGACTCCTACTATTGTAGAGCCTTCTAATGAATGGTTTATCCCCTCTGTATCATGTGTGTCATGTCTGTGTATCACAGGTGAGTTAACAATGACTCACATTCAGCAAGGTGGCTACACGGAGGCCGAGGCGTCGAGGATCTCCCAGACATGTCCGTGCAGGATCACTGCGTTAGCTGGGGGGAAACAGGAAGCCGCGGCAGCGGTGAGGAAACATCAAACGCCGCTCTGCTGCTGAACTTCTGTGAACTCCGCCGGCCCAGCAGGGGATCCGTTCCCGTCTAATTAAAAATGCATTGGCAGGCTGAGCGCCCCGTGGCTGCGCGCCGTTTGAAGTGCCGCCGCCGCCAGAGAAGTGAATGGACGACTCGTTTCGGGGCGGTGAAGACGATGATAGGGAAGGATGCTAACGAGAGCGACAGCGTCAGAGAAATTGAGTCCGTGCACGTTTAGTTCTTTAATTTTGACTCCCTTTTGAGTTATGGGCAACTTCTCGTGAAATTATGCTAAAGCAATAAACTACATGAGTTATGGAAATTAGACTTTCCTCTTCAATAAAAGTTGTTTTTTTAATCACCACTTATGGGATACATTTTGATTACTCATAATTTAAGTTTTTCCAACTACAACTTTTTTTTTTAAAGCAATATGCATGCACTTACCATCATTATGAACACAAGATTTTAATGTAACCTTTAAATGGATTTGCTTTACTTTAAATTTCTTCAAGTTTCATATTCTAGCTTTAAAAAAACAAATCATGTTACAATTACTTGAATTGAAATGTATTAGAAATGTATTTTTAAACAGCACAAAATATTAGTATGTATGTAAATGTATGTAAATGTACAGTATAATGGGGATGGGAAATGGGTGATTTTCTTGAATCTTGCTTTCAAAATGATATGTGGGGTAGTTATATGTGATTTTTTTATGAACTCTGATTATTTTGTTTTCATCATTATGTTCTTTCTACAAACACATTGATTAAGTTTGTTTATTTCAGAAGGGCAGACACAAATAAAATTCTAGCTTCAGCCCTTTATTTATTATTGTTTTCTATTACTAATTTCTGTTTTTGATATCTAAACAAAAACTATATTAATTTTACTTAATTTTACAGATTTTGGGTGTGTTCAGAACAAACAGCTCTGTGATTCTCCTCCAGAATCCCTGCAGGATGCTGCCGGCGCGACCTTTGCCCCGTCGCCGCAGGAGGTCGTTCATCTCCGGGAGGACGCGTCTCACCTGGGGGAGCAGCGGTGGCCTCGTCGGGGTCCCGCCCACCCCGTCGTGACCCCCCCATCACCGGCCATCCATCACATCACCGGGGGGGGTCCCGGCTGAAACCGGATCCATCACATTATCCTGGACCTGACCTTTCCGCTGGGCTCCACCTGCGTACAGGTAACAGTGCAGGTGACCTGGTTGATGAAAACTCTCAGTTCTCCGTAAAACTACAGAGGGCCAGAGGGACGCGGCAGGACTCTGCAGGCGCTGGTTACCTGCCAGAACGGCGTCTGGAGTCAGTGAACTAACAAAGTAAGCAGCTGCAGATGAAAAGAGGAGCATGTGGACGGTTGCACCCCCGCCGCCCTACCTCCCCCCCCCATCCCGCGGCCTGTTTGGTTAATACCGGGATAATGAACACACCACCAGGCCGCAGCTGCTGACCGACACACACCGGCCACTGGAGCGCCCGGCGATCAATGACCCGGTCAATGAGCCGATCAATTGCGCCGCGGGCAGCTCAGTTTCGGTTCACGCGTTTCCACAGTTTAACCAGAGTTTGATGGAGCGGCCGAAGCCGCCGCCATGGCAACGTCATTGATCAACGTCATCCGAGCTCGATCGCTTTCAAATACAGTGAAGAACGGTGAAGGGGGAAGAGTGAAGAACGCTGGAGAAACAGTGAGGAACGCCGAAGGAACGATGGAGAACACTGAAAAACCGATGAAGAAAGAATGGAGAACAATGAAAAACACTAAAGAAACAAAGAACACTGAAGAAATCAATACTAGAGAACACTGAAAAAACAATGAAAAAGCACAAAGAATCAATGAAGAACACTGAAAAAAGAATAAACGCTGAAGAACACTGAATAGATGATGAACACTGAGGGGACAAACGATGAAAATCACCTATATTTGATGAGTTGCGAGTTAAAAAAAAGGACACAAACGGCCGTGTGAATGAAACATATGAACACTGACAACAAAGTGTAAAAGCATATTTTTATGTTAATATATAAATCGTAAAGCTCTGGTGAAGATTTTGCTGGCAGGGCATCGTTCACTTTAAAACGAGACGCTGCGGTGAGTCACCTGGTGAACCTGCAGCTTCCTGCGCGGCGGAACAGCTGTTTCTCGCCGTTTCTCCAGGCAGGTGAGTCACACCTCTGTGACATCACAGCGGCTGACTCATCTCGGCTCATCCGCCAGGGCGACCCGGGTACGAGCAGAGGCACGTTTCACTCAGCTCAGCTCAGGAGGAACAGCTGTCTGCTCTGATCACGCTGCTTGTCTCTTTCAACCCTCATCTGATATGGATGTTGGATTTTAGTGACTGTTTCCCTGCTGTCTGAAATAAAAGAGTGCGCTCCACCTCATGCTGAAAACGTCCAGACCAGAACAGATCCAAGTTTATTTTCACGGCACGTATCAAGCTGATTCAAAGTGCTTTACATCAAGATACAATTAACACAGGTGATTTAAGTGAAGAAATAAGAACAAATAAAAAATGAACCATCATCAATAATAGGCAGCAGAAAAAACTCTGACTTAAAAAACGTGAGAGCTACAGATCTCAGGGAATTTGTTCCAGATCTGTGGGATATAGAAACTGAACGCTGCTCATCTAAGAGGTCTGGGTGGTTCATAAGGGATCAGCAGATCAGAGTTAGACCATTCAGTGTTTTATAAACCAGTAAAAGTATTTTAAAGTTAAATCTTAGAGAGGAAGGACCTCAGAAGTGGAGTGATATGATCTATTTTTAGGCTTAATGAGGATTTTGAATTAGCTGCAGCTGTCTGATTGACTTTTTAGCGACACCAGTAAAGATCCTGTTACAGTAGTTAGTTCTACTAATAATAAAATGTTCATGTCTTGCAGAGACATAATGACTTTAATCCTTGATATACTCCTCAGGTTTTACTGTGATGGTTGCAATTCAGGTCTGAGTCCATACCCACACCCAGATATCAGCTTGGTTTGGGGCTTTTTACGTCATCGACTGAAGCTGAGTGCTGAATTTGCATTTACTCAATGTTTGTATAGGATTATTATCTCCTGGGATATGCTGATGTAAATTAGTGTCTCATCTCATCATGATTATGGTAAGTCCTAACCTAATGCTGAAAATGCATTTATTGTCTAAATATTACAATGGAAATATCCTGACTTCAATGCTGAAAATGTCCAAACGTTCTGCACCCAGGCACAAATTTCACTTTATATGCACACGGAATTCAGTAATCCTGAATTCATGCTGAAAATGTCCAAACCTTTTATTTTTAACTTGCCATTTCATGTCTCCCCTTAATATTTACAACTCATCCACAGATGACAAAAAAATCAAACTAAATGTATTGTTCCTCCCATTAAACTTTTTCATCTCCTTGTTACTCAGATGCAAATCAGGCAGTTTCTTAAAACCCCAACTACGCTAGTCTAGATTTGTTTTAAATTGGATTGTTACATCTCCCTGGTTAAAAATTAAAATCTCCTTCCTCTCACCATTGACAAATATCTCAACTACACAGAACACGCAGATTTTGAATAGTGGATGTTGTGGATTATTGAGCAGGTCTTTTGTCTACACCTTGGCTTGCATTTCGTTTCGCATTTCGGATGGCAAGATACATAGTAAAAAAAAAAAAAGCATTGTTAAGAAGCATTCATCAGGTCTTTCCTCCACTGGTCACTTTTCTCTTCACACACACCCTGCACCTTAAGTGTGCATTGGCTATGTATGTGTACATGTGTGTATGTGCGTGGATATGTATGTCCATATATATATGCAAATATGTGTGTATGTGTATGTATGTAGGTATGTACGTGCATGTATGTATGTATATATGCTTTGCTTATGCATACTTTTTTTCTTACTATTTATTAGTATTTTTTCTCCATTCTATGTCCATAAGGCATACTGTGTATGTGTAATCAACAAATTCTGCGAATTTGTACATTGTTGTGTATTTTTATATTTTATTTTTTATAGTTTTTATCTTCTTTAGCTTTTCTTTTCTTTTCTTTACTCTGTATGCTGCAGTAACAGACACATTTCCCCGTTGTGGGATTAATAAAGTCTTATCTTATCTTCAAAATGTATATTTTTACGTTCACCTTGGTTTCTTGTCATTTAAAAGTCCATTCATATAATTTCCTCTTCCAAAAAACACAATTTTGCATGATTTTCAGACACAAATTGTCAAATGGTAACACATATTTAATCCATCTATCTCCTTTTATCTGATATTTGAAAATTCTCTGGATAAGTGCCACGTTGGTGTGGTTCAGAGGCTGAATTGGATAGAAAAGTATGTGAATAAAAAAATAATTCTAGATTTGTGTAGTTGGCTCCTAAGTTACAGTGAACAAACACTGCAGCTCCTTTAGAAGGGAACTTACCTGGACATTCATCTCGACTTAAGTGGCAATCTAAGGTGGAGTCAGGAGGTTCTGTGCGGTTCTCTGCAGGCCGGCCCGGTCCAGAACGGTGCGGCTCCTCCGGTTAATGGCGGCGGTCTCCCAGAGGCCTCGGCGGCTCCCCCACTCCTCTGAAGAGGCAATGCATCAAAGCGACAGGCCAATCAGCAGCCGAGCTGCTCTTCATCCAACATGATTAAGAGTAATTAATCTGGTTAGCGCGTGAGGTGTGAAGCGTGCCTCGTTTGTCTTCATTATGTAACCGCTCCTCTGAAACATCGGATAAGAGCTGTGCGGTTTTTTTTTTTGTACCCTCGGAGATGAAACGTTCACTTGTTTATCCATCCATCCATCCATTGTCTATCCCGCTTATTCCCTTTCGGGGTCGCAGGGGTCTGCTGGAGCCTATCCCAGCGCGTTAAGGCGAGAGGCAGGGATACACCCCAGATGGTCGCCAGCCAATCGTGGGGCACACACACCATTCACACACCATTCACTCTCACACTCACACCTATGGGCAATTTAGAGTTTACCAATTAACCTGAGCATGTTTTTTGTATTGTGGGAGGAAACCGGAGTACCCGGTGAAAACCCACGCAGACACGGGGAGAACATGCAAACTCCACACAGAAAGGCCCCAGACCCAGGCCCAAGGCGGTCTTGAACCTGCGACCTTCTTGCTGTGAGGCAACAGTGCTACCCACCGCACCACCGTGTCGCCCCCACTTGTTTATTCTTCTCCTTTTTTTTATTCAGATGAAAAGGAGGCTTCTGAACCCGGAACATCTCCACTGTTTCTTTTCATGAATGAACACGTTGCTGCGGATTCCCACTGAAGCCCTGTGAAGACAATTATTCAAACAGACTCTGTGTTTTTTTTTATCTTATTTAGCTTCCTTACATCCGATGCAAATGTCCCACACGTCTGCCGCTTTCAGGTTCGCACTTTGTTTTCCCCCCAAAACTCACGTCGACACGTTGAGATTGGAACCAGTGACCAGAAAGGAAACATGAGTACGTGGGCGAGGTCAGAGATTCCTTTGAAAAATGACTAAATAAATAAATAGAACTAGACGATGCTGATGATGGAGACAGCTGAGGGACATAAAAGCACAGATGAAGTATTTTGATGAACAAGACGAGAGCTAATAAAACTCTTTATAAGCTCTTTAATGAAGCAGGCTTCTGCGTCGTTACGCTTCAGCACGATAAACTCGTCCACACACACACACACACACACACTTTAAAACCCTTCTACAGCGTCAGCATTCGGGGCCGCACAACGCATTGATGGCGGATATATATGCGATACGCTGTCGTAAAAAAGTGGAAAATGGCAGATTAAGTGATATTTTATAGGGTGTCGTTAATTTAAAAAGGTCAGAGGAAATTATGTATTTCAGAGAAAGGATGAGCAGAGAGACGAAAGGATGCCGCTGTTGTTTCGAGCTCCGCTCATGTCAATTCCCATCATTACGAAACAGGTGATTTCAGGTGATCCATAAACATCTCTGTTTCTTCTTAAGTTAAAACAAACCCTGAAATGAAACACCAAATAAAATAGAACAAAAAAAAATACAATGGGAAAAATTGTTTTAGGTTTATCATTAAGAATAAAAGTATTATTATATATTATTAATAATTATTATTATGATATATTATATTATAAGACCATTATTAGTGTAATTTCCCCATCACGTTTTCCCCAAAATGTACCCACTAAAAAAGCAGGAAAAATAAATTTACTGGAAAATGTACAATTTGCTAATTTGCAGCCATTTGCTAAGTTCCCTTTCACCCTTATTATTGTACACCCATCACCCCATTGAATTGCTAAAGGTTTTTTTTTTTAAGAAATCTGCAAAAATGTCCACATTTTTGCACTGCAATATAATAAAAAGTGAAAAATGTAAGTGGGTCTAAATACATTCCAAACCCACTGGATAAATTACCTTTTAATGTTCAGAATTGAAATCCACACTTAAAGTATGATGAAATTAATTACATGTAATACGTAGAGTTTATATTGAACATTTCCCATTATTAACTTAACTTCAGAAAAAAATGTTGAAACGTGCCCATAACGATCCGATTGACTCGTTCGAACTCAGATGTCAAGCGGACCATCTTCCCAGATGGGATATGTTAATGAGACTCAGTCTCAGCTCCCATGGTGCACCTGTGCAGCCCTATGGATCAACATGGCCACGCCCCAGGAGCAGCGCGAGGAGGCCGGGGGGGGGGGGTGGGGGTCACACCGGAGGTCAGAGGTCAGGCACTCCATCCTCCGGCTCTTTAATCCGACAACAAGCAGCAGCTGAGGACCCTTCAGATTTCTCATTTCAGCTCCTGAAATGAAACAGAACGAAACTTCTTTCAGGCAAGAAATGCTGAAAATTCACTTTTGGAGTGACGCTGAAATCGCGTCAAACGTGAGCTGGCTGGACCGCCGTCGTTTTTTTTTTTCCAATGAAAGGACGGCAGCTCTCTTCTTCACCTCCTCCCTGCTCCTCCTCTTCCTCCTCATTCACAGCGCCACGCAGATGGTGAAATTAACTTTTTGAACTTCCTGCCAATTATAAAAAAAAAACGGAGAAAAAAAAAAAAAAGAAAAAAAACGAGACATTAGAAGAGGCTCCCTGCTGCTTCGCATGGAGGCAGATTGTGCACCACAGTGTCATTCATTCATCTGTGAGGGAGAGAGGGGGGGGTAACACGCCCAAACCTTCCTCCTCCTCCTCCCTCTCCTCCTCGTCTGTTAACAATGTGTTTCTTCCTCCCGTCCACATGTCTGCAGGCTCTGTCATCGCTGTCAGTTACTGCAGCCTGAAGTGTTTATCAGAATTTCCCTGCTTTTTATTCACCGTGGCTGACGCTTGTTTCCACTCATCAGGCACGAGTTTGGCTCGGAGTTGACTGAACAAGCTGTGTTCGTAGTGAATGAATATTGCAACGAAGGAAACGTGCATCTTACACATATTTTTGGATGGCATCATCGCCCGAGAACCGTGAATTCATTTTAACCCTGAATAGCCTGAATGAATATTAATGAATGAATGGATCCAGTCCTGCAGGCAGCAGATGAAGGAAAGAGAGGGGGGATATTAAACCTTACTAGAAAAGAAATTATCTGTGGGATAGTCTTCACATGGAGCTAAAACACAATATATTTACAAAATACAGGGAGAAGGATCCATATCATTCATCAGTGTTAAAATGATTATGTAAATGTGCATATCAGCAGTAACTGAATCTGCAATTGCTTTGAGCCCGAGATGTTTTGTCTTATTCCTTTTCCAGAAGGATTTCTGCACCCGGCTAATTACATATCACAACATGCATCTTCATCAGGACTGGTGTGATATCACTTTTTTTAAATTATGACATAAGTTCCAAAAAACTGTAAGGATTCGTCATAGGGAATGAATGGAATCAGCCATATTTTCACCTGGAGAATCCATTTAAATTTTAACCTGTAGACACACATCTTGTGTATTGTTCTATGTTTTGATAGGTAATATAGTTTCTGATCAATCACTGATCAATAAACATGAATTTAAGTTTATAATGGGAGCCTATGGGACAGAGTAATGGTGATTCAGTGGGTGACATCATCTCTAAAAGTGTAGGAGAACAAAAAAAAAATCTAGAATTCAATTATTTCTATTCTCATCGCATCTTGTTCTGATTCTCACAATGTGAGCAAAATATCTGAAAAACATCCTGAATTTAAGATTTTCAGAGAGAAGCAGTGGTTCCCAACCTTGGGGTCGGGACCCAGGCAAGGGGTCACTGAATGCGTGGGACAGGTTAGAGGAAAAAAAATGTCCTTTTTTTGCTTGGTTTTTTTATTGTATGTACACTATAGACCTAAAAGTATTCAACCTGCCTAGAAAGGCTGTCCCTAAGGTCTAGGATCGCGTTCATGGGGATTTTTTCACCATTCATCTAGAAGAGCATTTGTGAGGTCACACACCGACGTTGGACGAGAAGGCCTGGCTCTCAGCCTCTGCTCTAATTGATCCCAAAGGTGTTCCATTGGGGTTAAGGTCAGCCGCATCTTCATCCAGGTCTTTATGGACCTTGTTTTGTGCACTGGATGAATGGATTCGGATGGGTGGATGAATCCTTCTGGAAATATATAGTGTGTTGCTGTGTTTTACCTCCTCAAGCTTCAAAAAGTTATTCAGAAAGCAAAAGTTTCTATAGCTGTAAAGTTGGATCCATCAGTTACTTGATTGATATCAGATCAATCAGCCACTAGTTTGATAATTGTATAATCAAACACATTTTTTTCATCCATCATTTGTCCAGCTATTTCCCCTGGTGGCACTGTGGCGAGTCACTGGGATGAGTCGTCTGGAGAAAATAAATATGTCTGGAAAAGTCATCAGGATTTATCCTCTGAGGACCATGAATGTCTAAAGCGCATTTCATGACAATCCGTCCAATAGTTATGATCTAGCATCGCTATGAGCTACAGTCACATGCATCCCTCATGTGGCCATCAGTGGCCTCAGGTTTTCTCCTGCTCAGCGTACAGAGAGAAGCCAGCGACACGGAGCGTCTCCCTCTCCCCTCGCGGCGCGGTGACATTCAGCTGATGGCGGTTTGATGACTCAGCAGATGGCACCAGATTGCAGCAGGTCGCGAGGGCGGACGCTGGCGGAGTCGACGAGGAACCGCAAACCGTTATCACGAACGGCCCGTTTCAACCTGCAGCTCCAACCTCGGAGCTGCTTCATCGTTATCATCATCATCTTTATCAGCAGCATCAGATGAAGAGTTTCTGACCAGTGGTGGAAAGTAGCTCAAAATGAACCCGAGTACGAGCATCCTGAGGTACTTATGTTACTTTACACTTCCTCTCCACAACATGTGTTTTACATACTTTGACACCGGTGCAACAAGAACTTTAGATGCCCCAGACTCTGCCTTACGAGGCTTTATGTCTGAACTTAACCCACTTAGTTCCAAAGTGACATATACTAAGCATCCTAATATGGAATACATATCTTTGGGAATAAAAAGTATTATTCTGACAAAAACTTTAGAAATGTGTTCTATGTGGCCCACTTGGTCTATAGTATAAATAATATACTATATATAATATAATATAATATAATATAATATAATATAATATAATAATATATAATAATATATAATAATATATAATAATATTATATATATATATATATATATATATATATATATATATATATATATATATATATATATATATATATAATATAATATACATTTAAGGATAAATGGGTCTTGGTTCATATGGGTTACACTACATTAACAAAGGCTGTGTTTTCTGTGTATTTTGTGTTGCTATATTTCATTATCATCTGAACAGAATTTAAAAAATAGCTTGATTTGACTGTTTTTATGTTGCTGAACTATTTTCTTATTGTATTGATGATGTGGATATTGATCATATAGCATATCGATATTGTTTCATTGCTCAGGCCTAACATTACCTAACTAAAACTGAATGAAACTATCCCCAGCAAGTTTATAAGACGTGCCACCTCACTATAGGAACAGCATCAGTGACATCACGCTTGAGTCATTCAGGCTCAGCATGTCCACAGCTTCTATGTCCAGTCATGTCCAGGGGATTAAAGAGGTCAGGGACCCGCTCGCAGAATGATCGATCGAGAGTCACCGGCGGAAAACACCAGGAACACTCGCGCCCGGGGCCAACGCTGGATGCGCCGCAGCAGAGCGTCTTTCATTCTTTCATTTAGTGCATTAAACAGCGTTGAAGATCTGTGTCAATAGACTTGAATGCAGATCAAGAGAGAGGGCTGTTCCACAGCTAATTGGATAAACTCTGGATTTGGTCCCGCCCATCGGATGCTGAGCATCTCTAAAGGGGGGCGGGGCTTGATGCTGAACTTCTGTATGATGATGGTGTTTCCTGCTTCTGGAATGTGAAGTTATCCCTCAACACCAAACCAAAGACGGTGAGTTTCGATGATTTTTCGAAAGGTCAAAATCATCCGCGAGGCATGGGCGAGGTTAATTAGGAGGTGAGGAGGGCCGTCATCTCACGTTCTCCAGGGCAGCACCTTTATGGGCAGCCTCCACTTTGACGAGGAGAGCATCTTCATTCCCTTCTGTGTGTGAATAATTAATCCCTAATGTAGTAGCGAGCGCCAACACGAACATGTAGGACACCAAAATGTCGACGAGGAACTCAGCTATAAGTCTATGCAAAAACACTAGTAGCTTCACCCCCCAGCAGTAATATAAACCTATACCATGGCATTATGCATTAGAATTCTGCTTTATTGTGATCATATTTTTCAGACACTTTTTTCTCCAGCTCGTCTCAGGAAGATAAACAGTCACTTGACTTTCCAAGAACTGGAACTGATAAATACTAAAATTGTCTTACCTATTCTGCTTTCCAAAACAAAACAAAAAAAAAACATCTGCAATCTACCCTTTCCAAAACGTTCTTTGTCATTGTTTACTGTGTGTGTGTGTGTGTGTGTGTGTTTATAAAGCCATGGACCATGTTTGTTACATTATGTAAGGTCAGTGCATAATATCTATGTATGTAAAACACATCCTGACACATCACTATTATACATGGGGTGTACAACTACACCATATGATTCTGATGGATTTGACGCTTCCATAGAGTTCCCCTCCCAATGCTTCAGGTTAGAGGTTATCATAATAGGCCTACTGATAGCACAAACAGGGAATCAGCAATCTCGATATATAACCACGACTACCCACGTAAAGTCGTGAACAACTTCTGTTTTGGGTTTGTTAAAAGCTTATTTATTAGCATGTTAATTCCAGTGTCAGCGGAGACACGACTTGGTGTTTGGAGACTCTTGCTGCGTCCCAAACCACCAGTTTCCCACTTATGTAGTAGGTACAAATATGAACTCTACTATTTATAACATGGGTGGGCAACCCAGGTCTGAGAGCAGTGGTTTCCTTTCATACACTGAAAAGTTTGTCTTTAAAGGAACATAATTCAACATGGAAAGCATTTCCATGTGATTTATTTGCTTTATTTAACCATTAAGCAATTCTAATAATTGCATTTATTCATTACATTATTTGGACCAAACCTCTTAAGGTCAGATCCAACCCCAGTAAATAAGGCTGAATCAACCCTGTGAAATAAAATTGTCTTAACACAAGTATATTAAGTTGCAATCAACTGAATTGCAAACAGCTAAATTAATGTGTCTTTTCTTTTTTTGAGTGAAGATTAGATTTGACTCACTGCCTTAATGTAACTTGCTAAGCAGTCGCCAATTCCATATTTTTTTTTAATTAAAAGAAGAAGAAGAAGAGTGAGGAGATAGGAGTGAGTCATTTTACAGCACAGGAATAAAATTACGTTTGGTGGACAGACAGGGGGGCGTGAAGTCACATGATGGCCTGCATCATGCATCTCGGTGATGGAGGAAGCGTTAGCGCCGTGCTGCCGTGTAGCTGATGGAGGGCCGAGCGGCTAGTTTATGCGTCGAGATGCTTTTTGCTCTGCCGTCATTAATCAGGCGCCGGCTGCAGTACGTGCCGGTGATGCATCGCCCTGCTGCAAACACATATAACCAGATTATCATCAGCTGATAGCGCCGCTGTCCTCATCCCTCACACTTCATAAATAATCATTACAGCGATAATAAAACCAATATTTATTTTCTGTGTTTGTGTGTGTGTGTGTGTGGGGGGGGGGCGCTGTCGACAGGATGAGTTTTCATTTAAAGGAATGGCAATCAAAAGAAGAGAGAGTGGCCATTTGATCAGTTCAAATATAAATGAAAGTGAATATATTTTGCGATTCTTCATTTTTTATTTAACACTTTTTCTTTTTAGTTTAGTTGGCCACAAGAAAAAGAGGAATAAGTGAATTAAAGGAATAAAACTGAGGGTGCAGAAGTTGTCAGTGTGAAACAAATAGAGGAGGTGTGTTGGTGCAAGGGGAGTGTGAATATCACATTGGAAAAAGTTTGAGGGAAACCTCAGAACATTTTATGCTTGATTACGGTGTGTTCGTCTTTTTTCCGATGAGATGAATGTGCGATAAAGCAACTTTGATGAATGAGCTGTGACATGAATATTCAACTTATGGCTCATCAGACGTTTTCTCTACCAGTAAAAACTCAAGAGAGTCTAAAGATGCAAGAAACACTAGAGATACTAGAGATTATAGAGATAATGGTGGAGCCATTTGAAATTAAAAAGGGAAATTTCAAATTACACCCTGTTATGTCATGGAAACATTTTTTTGAAGTGAATTAATTGTGTAACTATTGAATTGTACGTATTTATTTACATAAAAATGAGAAAATTTGTAGGTGTTGTTTAGTTTTACTGGTATTTTTTGTGCATTTTGCACAGATCAAATTGCCTAGGAGTTTGGTTTCCCTGTTTTAGAGACACTGGGGGTTCTGGGAACTTCCTCTGCTTAGGAAAGTGGTAATTAAAGCTGTTTTTGTTGTTGTTGTTGTTGTGATATTTCTGTAAATCCAGAGCTACCAGCAGGGATGTGAATGACTCCTGGTCTTCAGTGAATGTGCTGCAACGCGTCTCTGACAGACGCGCGCGCGGCGTTCGGTCCTTTAACAAGCCGCCGCGTGCCGAGGCCTCTCACGTCTGGCGTATTCCACATAATCAAAAGCTGCCTCCGACATCCCCGCCTTTTCCAAGCAAACCCAGATCTTCATGGCGAGCGTCGTGGAGACGAGCCGAATCACACGGATACAAAGAGAATACCAGAGCAGATGTTGAAGTATAATTGTGCGCGAGAGAGAATACCCCGGGAGTTCACGTGGCGCCCGGAAACATTCATCTTGTGTCTTTTTCAACTCGGATGTTTCGCTTGAATCCCGGCAGGAGTGCGTGCAGGAGGAGCAGAGGGAGAGGACTTTGACCTCATTAGACCGCGGATGGAGGGAAGAGCGAGCCGGAAGCGGGGGAGAGTCGCCTACGATGACGTCATCATCTTGAAGAAATGATGACTGCTGATGATCCACTATTGTACTTTTAAATCTGCCCTGTGTTTTCTCACTCACAGAGCATGCTGCAGTGCAGCCACTGATGGATCTACAGATGTTGGAGGGTCTGATGCTGTCCTGGTGAAACCTGGAAGCTGTGATGGATCCTGCGCCTCATCCTCCACTTACCCTCCACCTGCACACATCATCTATTGCCTATCCGTCCTGGAAGAGGGATCCCTCCTCTGTTCTTACGGAAAGCTCGAAAAGAGCCGTATAGTGACTTCTAGCTCATTGTTTTTCTGTCTGGCTGCAACTTTACTTGATTCGATTCACCCTCAGCTAACTGCAGGCAAGCAGCTGGTGAATATGGAGCATTCAGCAGCTAAAGAGACAAAAGGGTGTTTCCTCCAGTAGTTAATAGGGAGAAACAGAACCAACAAAGAGAGAAAGAGTCTGTAACTCTGTAACAGTCAATCAGTCATTTTCTATACCTGTTTATTCCTCATTAGGGTCTCAGGGGTCACATTACAGGTGAGAGGCAGGACACACACCCAGACAGGTAGCACACACACACACACAGCATTCACTCACACACTCACAGCTACATGCAAATAAGCGTCTCCAATTAACCTCAGCTTGTTTTTTTGGGTTGTGAAAAGAAGTTGGAGTAAAACCCAAATAGACAGCTGATTATATTAAAAAGTTGCATTTATGTCATAGGGCAATCAAATCAATCAAATCATTAAATGCCTAATGATCTACTTTTTATATGTAAATGTCAGGGCAGGCGATATGTCCAAGAACATGATTCACACAAAAAATGTCAAATCAATTGATAATTGAAGAAAAAAGGCTGAATCTGGCCATATTATATTAAACTTGGGTTGTTGTTTGCCTGTTAAATGACTGGTTGTTTGATTGAAGGATTGATCCATTACCAAGGGAAATATGATGTTAATGAGCCACGGAGGAAGCAGCTTCTTTCACACCAATCTTAAATGGAACTATCAATACCATATCGAACTATTTTCAGACAGGTCATAGGCGACACGGTGGCAGGTTTAAGTCCCGGGGCTGGCAGCTTTTCTGTGTGGAGCTCCCCCGGCTTCCTCCCACAGCCTTAAAAACACGCGGAGGTTAATTAGAGACTCTAAATGGCCTGTAGGTGTGAACGGCGTGTGTGCCCCTCCACGGTAGGCCGGTGACCTGTGTATCCTGCCTCTCACCTGTAACGTGCTAAGACTGACCCCCACCGCCCTAATGAGGAATAAGTGGGTGTATATATGTATATATATATTGATAGTGTTTTATTTCCCAGGCCTAACATTAGGCCTAAAATGGAATTATATTATAATTCATTTTTAAATAATATATGATTTAACAATATATATATTGACAATGCTTTATTGTGGTTCAATGCAGGTTTAGTTTAGTTTATTTCCACCACATTTCCTCAGAAATTCAGAAACACATAAACTTCTAACGTGGATCATTGTGAGGAACCTGTTCTCCAGCAGTAGTGGAGCCTCTCACTGAAAGCTTTTATGTGTGAGACCCTATGTAGGCTCCACGCTTCCACACTTGTGTGTGTGTGCATGTGTGTGTGTTTCTTTCTTCTCCCCCCCACCCCCCCGGGTGTGTTTGCAGAGCGCCGCCGCCGCCGCCGCTGGACGCCTCCTCTCCCCCCCCCCCCCATGCTTTCTCATGCTAATCCGTGCGCTCGGTCAGCGGCTGCAGCTGCCCGCTGCTTTATCGCCGCTCCCATCAGGCTCCTCTGTTTGCCAGCAGCCGTCGGCCCCATAATCAGGTTAAAGAGCCCGGGACCACCGGGGCCCCCCTGAGCCCGACCCCGCTGAAAGCAATTTCACGGAGAGGATCCACTGCTGCTGCTTTAATTATTCCTCCTTTTCTTTGCCTCCTTTTCTTTCTTTCATCTGTCCATCTATGTTTGTTTCTTTCTCGTGCTCTCTTTTTTTCTTTTCCTCCTGCTTTCCTTTCTTCCTTTGATAAGTAATATTAACTTTTCACTATAAATACTTAATTGCAGAGATAACGTGTCTGCACAACCAAAAATAAAATAAAAAGGTTTCTGTATCCAAGTAAAACTCACTATAGTATACTAATATTGATATGAGCCATTTAGAAATTATGAAAGAGATAGAGCTGTTTTTTTTATTCGGAATGGGGAGTGGCTGTTTCAGCCATCTTGGATCTAAACACCACTTTTTTGCAAAAGATTGAACGATCACTTGTATAAGAGCATGAGCAAAATTTATATTGAGCGTTTTTCCCTAGCCACACTGGAGCTGATGATCATCTTGTGGGTTATTCCCATAGTCAGAACCAGACTTTCCATCAAGAATTGACAAATGTGTGAAAATGTAGTGACGTAGCGACACACACACACGTTTGTTGAGGTCAACACAACACACACCACGGCCTGGTCCTGTGTGATGTTAATGTAAATTCAATAATTAACCTACTGTTGGCTGAACTCTGGTGTTTAAAGATGGCGCGTGTGACGTGAATCCCTGGCTAATCAGTGAGCAGCAGCCTGCCGACATCCAGTGTTGGGAAAGTTTCATCTTCTACAGGAACTGGGTCAAAGGTCAAATTCTAAATGAACGAGTTTGTTCATAGTTCATATGTGTTTCTAGTTAATAGTTTTGGTTGCTATTATCAGTTTTAACACTGAAACTATATGTGTTAGATGTCATGTTCTCATCCAATCTTGAATCCTGATGCAACCAGGGTTCACATTAGCATTTAGAGAGCAGCTTTTCTCCATCAGTTGCTGTCTGTTCAGTGCTCACTAGCAGCAGCTTTCACTCCTCCAGTAGATTCTCAAAAACTACTGGAGGAAAATTCTGAACAGAATTTTTTTTTAACTTTTAAGTTTGTCGATGTGATTAAAACCTGGATTTTCTTCAAGTTTACGAAGCAACGGACTTTGTCTCCGAGCTCTTTTAAAGTGTCGTTTGATGAACCCATATTTCTGTTATATTAAGGGCTCTTTACAATGTGTGTTAGCCAGGTTTTACACCTGGAAAACAAAAAAAAAAACTCTGGCGTCGTATTTAACGATAAATAGCATGAGGCGTTCACAGACACCAGAATTAACGTGTTAACAGTTTGTACATCAGGCAGTAAATACGGTACGTTCAATTCACGTTGGCCTAAAATATGAATCATGAACTTTCCCTCAATTCACGTGTGCAGGTACAACGCTGCTTACATCCAACTGATGCAACTCCTCAGCTCAAAAATAGAACCAGTTATCAGAGTTTAGCAATTGAAACGTAAAATAGTCAGGATTGTTGACTTGTTTTGACAAGTTGTGGCAGAGTTGAGCTGATATCATCCAATGGAAACACCTGGACATTTGTGTCATTGTCATTTTAGACTAGACAGGTGATGAGTGATTATGAGATGTCCAAATTGAGTGAAAAATCACCTTTCTATGTGACCTATTTCCAGAGTTATGGTCTCTTGTTTTCTCAAAAAAAAATGACATGGACCTTGAAAATGACCTTGAGTAGGAATATAGGAAGGATGTAATGCAGAAACAGATTCCTCACACTAAATAACAGAAAAAAAGTCATAATATACACGTAAGCATGGGAGATGACATTATGTTAGGGCCTTAGGGGTCGCCAGGTGAGCCACCTCAGCTTTTAAGTGGTGTTTTTTTTTATTTTGAGAACCTTATTACCATATCCAACGCCACATCACATCGCAAAAACCCCATCTGAAAGGAGCTTCAACTTTATTTTTCACCTTTTGTCCTGTTGGCACTCAGAATCCACCTGCAATGAACGACGAGACACACAAAGCGAGCCCCTCTGTTATAAACGACTCTCTGGATGTGTGATTACACTAAAACCCCGGCGCCCGCTAACACCGGCAGCGTGTCAGACACCTTATTATTTTACAATTAGTTTGTTCATTTTTATTGGTGCAGGGGAGAAGGTTTAATAATGATGCGTCGGAGAGGAGGAGGAGGAGGAGGAGATAATGAACACAATGCTTCTCCTGAATAGACGCTTAATTAACTCAATGAGAGGCATTAACACATTCACTCGGGGTCCACATGTGTGTTTCCGAGATAAAGAAGCACAATATTCACACCAATAACACGCGGATGAACGTTATTCATGGAGCAGCTCAGAGGTTCACGTGGAGACACGAGAGACAAGGACATCCGTGATACATAAAGAGAATAAAATGAACTTTAATGTCTCTGAGGGGGGGAATTTGTTAAAGTGCAATAAACACACGATTCACGCGAAACGCTACACAAGACGATAAAAAAAATACAACTCATTAATTAAACCCGGCAAGATTTATATATAAACTCTTAGATGTTTTTATTCGCCTATGTCATATACATTTTTTTTTTTTTTTAACCCGAAACTGACACTGCAGGGATTTTTTTCAAAAGGTTATATTGCAGCAACTCCATGATAAGATGAAATAAGTGACGACTTTATTGTTATTTCTCCTTCTTTCACATCGCTGCATTTTTATTCCATTCATTTATTACAATTGAGAATGTGACAGCATAAACATGGAATGCAGGAACAGACTCTACAAGGCTCTACAAGTGAAAAAAATAATTACAATTTTGGTAGTAGACATTGTATCATTGATAAAACTAACAAAAATTATATATATAGGTGTGTGTAAGTAACAAATGTGATTTTTAGTATTAGAAAAATTCACTTTTAAGTGGCTTATTAATATTTTTTAAAGTCAGAACCACCTCAAACGAGCGTAAAGTGCTGATGTAATGAGGTTGTAATTCTATCCAGATACAGGCCCTTTTTGTGCAGGTGTAACGAGGAGCTGCCTGTTCCTTCGTCTCGTTACAGCTGAAGTGTGCTCAGTGAAGTTGCCCGGCTTTGTCTGGAGGATAAATGTTTGTTAGCGGGATTGACGGGGTCCGGATTAACTGCGAAGCTGATGGATCAGTGTTGTAACGTGACTAATGAAACAAACCCGGAGCTCTAATTAAACACAAACACACGTCTGTCTGACCGCTCGTCTGCAGTTAATTCCATTAAAACACTGCAACTCCACTGCCGCTCTCTGCCCCCTGCGCGTTAAACTGGATTAACAGCAGCCGAGGAATGAATATTTTAAACTTTAAATGTCAAATATTTACTGCTTGAACAATCAATCCAATTATTGTTAAGTCCCATTCAGCACGGATGGACATAGAGGGGGGGTGAAATAATTGAACATTTGTCATTTTAGCCACGAGGAGACGACACAATGCTTCATTCCTAACAGGGTGGTCAAAAGAGCAAAATGGCCCAAAATTAATCTGATTTGTGAAACTGTTTATAAATCGCAATCGACTTGAAAACGTGCGTCTGTGGATGAATGGGCACCCGCGGCAGCAGCTGGAGACGCGGCAGCTGCAACAAACAACACATTCCTCACGTTAAACAAAGCGGTCGGACACGCAGGCGCCGGGAACGGGGCTATGATGTCACCTCCAGTTCCTACAGCCGATGATGTCATCGGCTACTCCCCGGAAGACTTTCCGGAATCCTGACATCATCATGACATCATCGCGACACGAGTGACCTGGCACTCTGGCGTGATGGTCAGAAATGCACAGTAGTTCTTTAAAGGCACAGTACGCCATTTTTTCATATTGAAATGTCTAAAAAATAACTAAATCTGTTGTATTTTGTTGAGTCGTACTGACTTAAAAGAGAAACGACAGAAAATGAAAACCTTGATTTGAATGAATTAAATCGGGAAAAATGCTGATGATAATGAAGACAGCGTCATGGCAACCAAGCCGCCTGTCAGCGTTGGACTTTATTGGGAACGGTGACCTTTGGCCCACAGTAGTGGCCCTTCACACAGCAGATGGGTCCAGCACACCCACCCACACACACGCACACACACACACACACACACACACACACACACACTTGAGGCTGTTCACAGATTGTAGTTTTTCAGTTCTCCAGTCTTTTTTTTTTCGGGCACAGAGCTGCTCAAGGCTCACACACACGGAGCGTCTTGATTGGCTGAGTCTCACCTCAGTGGGCGAAGAGACAGAGAGATGAGAGAGAGAGAGAGAGAAATAAAATAATATTAAATAGTAATAATAAGACGGGAAACATTTTCTGACATTAAATGAAGTAAAACTACCAAAAAAGACAAAGCCGCATCCTGTCTTCTTTTACACACTTTTCTATGATGTAATGTTTTGAATGCATGCTCATGCTTTGACAAGACACAGTGAATAGTGTTTATTAGAGATCTAGCAGCTATCATGCCACCACTCGTGAGCAGAAGAAGTATTTAGGTTCTTTACTGCAGTAATACGTCAATGGAAAAATACTCCGCTAGAAGTCCTGCATGAAAAGTACAACTGCAGTATTACCAGCTGGTCCAGTGGTTCCCAACACAGGGGTCAGGACCCTCCAGAGGGTCAGCAGATAAATGTGAGGGGTTGCAAACAAAAGTGCCGATTCACGAGTCTGTTTTAAACTCTGTGGACTTTTTTCCACTAACCTTAATCAATCTGAAGGGAAAACATGCATGAGATTTAAAGGTAAAAAATAAATAAATAAATAAGTGTTTGGTTGAGAGAAGTAAACAATGATGATAAAAACTGTGTCTTACATGGAGAAACAGAAGAAACTCAGTATGTGAAGCTGTGTGATGGTGTAAGAGGAACCTCCTCTGCTTTAAATTTTATTGACATCATTAGTAAATTATAAATTTATAGGCTACTCTTTGAATAGAAACCACTGTATTTATTGTATGTATTGTGTAATATTATACTAACTAATACAATATAATATAATGAGCATGAAGATGATGATGATAAACCCACTAAGAATGATGAGAAATATCAATATGTGAATGTTACACCACTGTATGTATGATGTATTCATATATAATATGCATGTTATGTATTGTAAACTGCACTGGCAACAACTGATTCACTTGTTTATGCCAAAAAAACTACTTAAATCAAAATGAATTAGGAGCTCAGAGGCATGTGAGACGACACTAAACAGGCCTCAAGGAACTACAGCAGTGAGAATTAATAAACAACACAAAAAAGTAGCATTTCAATGCATGAAACTTGCCGGAAAAGACGCAGAATATACATGCTCCGCACATGCATCAAAGTAGAAATCTGTCCCTATCAGCAGGTGGCGGTAGTCGGTTTATTCTCATTTCAAAAATTACTAATAATAAAAAAAAAAAAACAGAAGACCAAGGTATAAGGATATAGAAATTGTGACAAAAAAGTGTGTTGGCTTCATTTTTGCACCACTTTTATTCACCATAGACAGTTTTTTTTATTAGTAATATATGCGATGAAAAGTTGGTGTAGTCACCCAGGTCCTTTATTAAAGGTTATTTTTTTCTCTCCTTAATTAATACAGACATGATTTTTTTCAAAATGTTTGGGTGATTCTATCAAGAAAATCTAAATTTAAAAAAATTGCAATGACCACATTATTTTTTAATTTTTTGGCAGAGGGAGGGGGGGGGGATTTTAATCTTTTAAGCTCCGAAAACGACCAAAGCTCATTGAGCTGGATTTCCGTGCGTTAAAAAAAAAGTGTGAACAGCGTTGTTGATGAAATCACAACGAGGAGCAGGGAGAGTTTAAACCTTCGGGGAGCAGACAGACCCCTCCCACCCCTCTCTCTCTCTCTCTCTCCTTCTCTCTCTCTTTCTCTCTCTGGACCCCCGCCATCTGCCACAGCTGTCGCTCGCCCCAACCGCCACTTTAATTGACAATGAACCCAAAGGCGCGGCGATAATTACAGCCGGCCGCTTGGCAACTTCGCCAGGTTTCAATTCCTCCCTTTCAGAATTCATCAGGCCCCATCTGCTGGGGCCCGAGTCTGGCATCTGCCTCCTCCTCCTCCTCCTCCTCCCGCCCCCTCCCCCTTGGCCTGCTGGGGGTTTTGTGTTGGTGCTTATTAGCGAGCTGGCCTGTAACCCTCAGAGGTGAACCCGCCCCGAGCAGAGGGACTCCGACTGTTTGTTCAGTCACAGAAAGTCGCTGATAAAGAACCAGCTCTGTGTGGCTTCCTCGTTTTTCTTTCTCCTCCTTCTTTTCTTCCTGTCTCCTTTCTTCATGTCCTTCCTCTTTTCTTTTCTTTTCTTTTTTTTTTCCCCTTGTCCCCCCCTCAGAGGGGAATCGGCAGCTTCATCGCATCCCAACTGTTTATAAGGACACATGAGTGTAGAGATTCAGTCGGATTTCTGCTACTGAACTTTTACACAGTCATACTGTGATCAGTGATCAATATCCTTACAATATAAAAACTATTAGCTCATTTCACTCACGTAAAATATATTTTTCACTTGATATTTGAATTGTAAAATATAGATTTTTATTCAAATCAAGGGAAATATTCAGAGAGCATTATTTTTTATTATTTATTCGGAAAATTGATTATTTGCAATATAAAGATGAATAAAAAAAATGTTAAACTCAGGAAAACCTGTGTAACATAATTCTCTGTTATAAATTCTACTTTTACAGTGTGTGTGTGTGTGTGTGTGTGTGTGTCTATTTCCAGTTTTTGTTGCCATCAATATAAACACCGGCGTCATTACCACCACGATAATAAATTATCGCCTTTGTGACAACGTCGGGAAAAACTGGAAATAGAAGCTTCATAAAAGTAGAAAGTACAGCAAAGCTGTTGTGTGAGGTTGCACAGATGTTCGTAATAAAGGCCTTAATGTGTGTGTGTGTGTGTGTGTGTGTGTCAGATCCGGATGGTTCCAGTAGAAAAGTTTAGTAAAGTTTAGCTGTGTTAAAGTTAAAGACACTATAGGTATTTTCAAAAAAATGTTAATGAAAGGTAGAGTAGATGATGTCACGAAGCAGCGTGGGATCATGGGAGATGTTGTCCTCTCCCAGTTAGAGTTCTTTCAGTGTTCCATCTTTCAGGAGAGTTTCTAATTCCTTTAGATTTAAAATAATGTCTCCGTTATTGGAAACATTTTGGATAAGGAACGTACAAAAACTCAGCGACGTGTTTAAAGGTGAATCCTGTTCTTGTAGCCATTGGACGAAAGAAAAAAACTTTATTGGAAAAGTTTTCTAACCCTACTCTTACTCTAGCAAACTCTCTGAACCTCCCGGTAAATCTCCGGGTTTTAGCCTGGTGACCTGTTCGTGACGGACGAGTCTCATTCATGGAAACGTTCTCTCAGAGCCGACACAAGAAGCCTTTTATTCCCCCACCGTTCTACAGGCATTGAATACAGAACAAACGCATCCGAGACTGATGATTTTGTAGGATTTGCTCTCGGGCCCGGCTCGCACAATAAAGTCAACGTAGATATTCATCAAGTCTAAAACAGAGGGGTTTAAGAAGCGTTTTAAGGACAGGTCAGAGCCGTCCTCCTCCTCCTATTCGTGGCTGAACCAAAGGAGAAGAGAAGCGTGTCGTGTGTCGCGGCCCGTCGGGGGTTTGGTTGGAGGACGGAGGGTGTTTTGTTTCCCAAAGCCTCTTTTCTTTTCTCCCGCAGGCTCCCTCTTTATGTTGGAGGCGGCCTGCTGTTTGTGAACGCAGCTCCGGGCCGTGTGTCCATCTCTCAGCTGCCTCGACACAAAACCTGATCAATCTGGGCCCACGTCAAAGCTTCTCCCGCTCCGCGGCGGCGCAGGATCATTGTTCGCCGGCCGTCTCAGTTTGTTAAGCCTCTGTCGGGCCTTTAAAGCCAGAAATGAGAGATGAGATTCCACTATTTGGCTTTTTTTTCTTTTCAGATCAAACAAATCCAGCATGGATTTCTGTTCATATTTATGGTTTGGGATTTTTTTAATGTTCATTTAGTGTGAGAACAGATTGGTGCAGCAATTGTGGAATCTCTGATGAGTCTGAAATCACAACCTGAACATGTGGATGTGCTGATACCACAGAATCAGCCTAAATTAAACCGATAAAACAACAATACGTGTTTCGGAAGAGACTCAAAATGGTTCTTACATCCATGAAGGATGACCACATGTCCTACAAAACCTTCCCACAGCAAAGTCTTACTTTACTTTTATAATTTTTTTAGGTTTAAGGAGATAAAATACTGGTAATTCACAAAAACACTGCAAATAAAATTAAATATGTACATGTAAACACACACACACCACACAGATATATATTACAAATTGCTTTATTAATACAACGTCATGTGAAATGAAAAAAAAACAACAGCAGAAACATTTAATTAGAAATAAATGCATAAATAGAGGCATGCCTTAAGACATTCTTGTGTTTATTATTTACTTGGTAAATGCACTTTTGATATTTAATTTGTCCTAGATGCTTAAAATTGAATGTATTATAATAATTATTATTTTCATTTTCATTATTATTAAAAAAAAACACACACACAAATACACTACAAGTATTATATTGATTTCTGAAATATAAAAATGCATATAATCAGAACAGATATCAAATTCTTATTACAGATGATCAAATAGTGGGATCTCCCAGCTGAACCCGCCTGATCCTGCAGCAGCAGCAGGAGGAGGAGGAGGAGGATGGCTTCGCTGGCCTAAATCCACCTCCCTCCCTCGCTCCCTCCCTCCCCAGGTCCCACAGAGAGACAGTGATGGGAAAGCGGGGGAGGGGTTAATCTGACAGCTTGGTCTCTGTTTGTGGTTTTTAGAGGAACCAGCTGCTCTGCTCTCAGGCTGAAGACGGTCAGCCCCAGCTTCAGTCAGGACTTCTGAATCCAAACCGAAAGACAAAACCGGGGATTATTCTCAATTCCAGTTTGGTATTAAAGGCAGAACCACTCAGAAATACAGATTTTTCCATACATTAATAGTTGTGTCCTCTACCAGACACTTGCCTGTGACATGAATGTCTAATTAAAACTGGTTAATTCTTGAACTGTAAATAGGAATCCCTGGTTCTTAGTGCCTGATCTGTTTCAGAATAATGTCTGATCTCCCACCTGTTATTCCCCATGGTGTCAAACCCATGTCCCAGGTTCTTCTTGTCTCCATTTCCTGTTAATCCAAAACATCTTCTGCGTTCATCCCTGGTCTAAAACCAGAATAATCATCAGATGACTTACTCCAATTTATCGTAAAATGATCTGTCCAAAGTCAATTTATTTATGGTTTACGTCTAATTTGTCCTTGTTGTAATCTGGGCTCTATTCCAGAATTATGTTTTCCTGCTACAAAATCTATCTATTTGTGTTTGATTAGTCTTTCATTAATCCCTGATTTATCCTGATTTAATCCTTGACTTGTCTCCTGGGAACCAAAAAATTGTCCTGACTTAATCCCTGGTTTGGCTCACTTTACTCCTGGTAAATCTTGGCTGGTGCAGACTAATGTGTGGTTTATCTTGAGATAATCTTTTTTCCTTGGTCTACTACTTGTTAAATCCCAGGGTTAATACCAGGTTTATCCCAAAATAATCTATGATATGTCTCTGTTTGTGTTTTTAGAAGGAACCAGCTGCTTCCTGCTCTGCCAAAGGTTCATCTTCAGTCGTTTGAATCCAAACTAAAAGACAAACCAGGGATTATTCTGATTCAGAATTTGTATTAAAGGCAAAACTAATCAGGATTATTCACATTTCAGAGTACCTGTACATCATCTGTAACAATAATGTCCTGGAATAATCCTGGAATTAAATGAATTCTTGGACTGTAAATCCCAAATTACTTCCAAATTAATCCCTGGTTAGTCATACCTGATTTAATCCGGATAATCCCTGTAATGCCACCTGTTAATCCTAAAGGTGTTCTTCCCACAGTAAATCTGGGCTGTCAAAGGTTCATCTTGACTATTTTCTGCCCTGTGTTTATCCCTGGTCTTTTCTAAATTATGAATACCTGGTTTGTCTCAGATTAGTCATTGGTTGATTTGTTAATCCCCAAAATGGATTAATCTTCAGTTTATCCCAAAAGAGTTAGATTTTTCTGGGTTGATGACAATTTGTCTTGATTATAATCTGGGGATCTAGTCTAGAATTACCTTTTTTTTCTGCCAAAAGATCCTTTTATCTATTTTGGGTCCCCAACCAAAAAACATGTTTCCTGAGTTAATGCCTGCTTTGTCTCTCTTTACCCCTGGTAAAGCCTGACTATTACAGACTAATGTCTGGTTTACACTGAGATAATCTGTTTTTCTTGGTCTACCACTTGCTAATACGCAGCCTTACCCCAAATCTCAGGTCTTTTTCTAATGAATTCATGGTATTTCCTGGGTTAGTGCTTGGTGTATACCTGTATATTCTTGGATAACTCTGGGTATTTCTTACTTTAATCAATGATCTTTCCCAGGTTAATCCCATGTATAGCTTTTTTTTAAACCCAATCTCTTCCATATTAAGACTGGGTATGACTCATGGTAATCTCTAATCTGTTTTAGGATGATCCTTGCTCTGTTTTTATGATCCTCTCTGGCTCTTTCTAGTTAAATCCATGTCCCGACCAGATCTAACTGATACCAGAACTTCATCTCTGGTTTATCTTAAAGTCATTGATGTTACTATCCTGGTTTGTCCTGTTTTAATACATCCATCCATCCATCCATTTTCTATCCCGCTTATTCCTTTTCAGGGTCGCAGGGGTCTGCTGGAGCCTATCCCAGCGCATTTTATGGCGAGAGGCAGGGATACACCCCAGATGGTCGCCAGCCAATCGTGGGGCACACACACCATTCACACACCATTCACACACACACTCACACCTATGGGCAATTTAGATTTGCCAATTAACCTGAGCATGTTTTGTATTGTGGGAGGAAGCCGGAGTACCCGGTGAAAACCCACGCAGACACGGGGAGAACATGCAAACTCCACACAGAAAGGTCCCAGACCCAGGCCCCAAGGCGGTCTTAAACCTGCGACCTTCTTGCTGTGAGGCAACAGTGCTACCCACTGCTCCACCGTGTCGCCCGTTTTAATACATATGTTGACAATAATTGGAAGAAAAAATAAGTTCACTTAATCAACAAGGAGTCTTTGACAGGACTCCCTCGAGTCTTGTCAAAGACTTGAAACTCATGTCTGGTCTCATATTAGATTCCTTCACTTCCTGCGCCCAGGTTCCCCGTCTGGTTGATTACCTGCACATGCCCTAGTTGCCACACCTGTGTCCTATTATCTCCGCTATATAGTCTCTGTGTTCCCGTTTGTCTCGTCAGTCTCTGTGAGTGGTCCGGTCTTTAACCTCGTGTCGGACAGCCTTGGCATGAATCTAATTCAGTGGTTTTTCGCTCTGAGTCTGTCTTCCTCTTTGAATGCCACTACCGAACCATTGTTTGGTTACATCACATTGACCGTATCTCTCCGGAGTCGAGTCAGGCTTTGAGTTGTACCTCGTGTCAGGTCTTAACAACTCAACTACTCCATTTTAGTTCTGTTTCGTCTGTTGTGGGTTGTGGGGCGTGCACTCATGTTGTCCAGCTCAAACTAAGCTCTATATGTGCTAAGGAAAATCAATTGAATCGATCACGTTTTTAGATTTGATAATTCAACGATGAGACGTCCAACTCAATCAGATTTCAATTGACTAAAGGCTTGTTACTCCTGAGTACCTAGCTAGGCCAGATCTACAGCATCGACAGAGACTCCTACACCACTGGGCTGATGTGCACCTCCAAAAACACAAACGGCTATGATTGGTGCAACTCCGCAATCGCAAAATGTGTCATCTGCGCTTCACCATTGGCAATGAAAGAATTACGAAGAGTCCCAAACTCTTATGCCAGCGTTCAGTTGCCACCGTGAAGAAGAAGCAATTCAACAGAGCATCACGGTCTCTCAAAGCAGAACTTTGAATGTTCTATGCCACATGGAAGGCTTGGCTACCTAGACACAAGTATAACTATGCCTCAAGGTTTGTACATGCATTTTAAAAATCCGATCATAGGCAGATTTGAAAAAAAAATTCTCATTTCAATTCCCAAACACTTATATCACCCCAACACGTCCCTCCTATTCTCCATTTATCATCCTCCTCCTTTTCTTCCTCTCCATGCCAACAAGTCATCGCCTAGCGTGCACCTCCAGAAATATTCCATCTTGGGATAATCATTTCTTCTTTCTTTGTGTGCAGCGCTGGCCGTGATTGCAGTGGTTCCGCGGTGGCACGTGGTGGTGGTTAATTATAGCAGAATGAGGCTTTTCTGTCCGTCCGGCTACAGCAATGGATTCCGACAGCCGAAATCCATCAGCGGTTGATCTGGAAACCTAGATGCTGTACCGGCTTTGACAGCTTCTGTGTGGAGGCTGTCGGGGGCGATCACTCTGCGCTCAATCACGCTACCGCCGCTGCACCCTCCGTCTTATTTAAACAGACACCTTTCTGATTATCTGTAAGGCAGAAACCCAGGGGCTCTGCTGGATATTACGGCTTGGATGTGTATTTTTAGTGTTTAGGGTAAGGAAATGTTTCAAACGGCTCCAGGAGCTCAGATGGATCAGATGGATTCTGGACATGTTTAGCTAAAACCTTATAGCTTGGGAAAATATTTGACTTTTTCAGGTGTTTTGTAAACCAGTAAATGAGACTATTAGACTTTCACTTCTAAATTAATTGTTAAACTCGTCATATAGAACAGATGTAGAACAGTTAGCTAGGTGCAGCTCCCGCTCAGCTCCACACTCTCGTCCATGTATAGGCATTTCTGGCTAAAAGAAAACAAGATGCCAAAACAAGAATAAAGGCATATATACATATTTATGTATGTAAATATCCTTAGAAGTATAAAGACATATACATATTTATATATATATGCTTACAAGTATAAAGAATATATACATATTTATATTTATATAAACTTAAAAGAATAAAGACTGTATATACATAATCATCTGCTGTCACCATATCAGGTAGCTGGTGGGGAATTTCAATGATCATCCATAATGCATGGCGGGGCCCGTTGCCATGGCAACATAAATCCAAGGTTACTGGGTTCCCCGACGTGTAATTGGTCGCCGCAGAAACGGTGCTGCTCTAAATTCTCCTCATGGAGGGGATACATCCATCAGAGCCCTCGCTAATCAGCCCAGTGCTCCCAGTATCACGCTGGGAGGATGAAAAGAGCAGAAAAAGAGTGTTTTACTCGTCTCACTCTGAAATACATCACGGCATGAAATACATTTCATGTTCTAATACTTAATAAATGTAGGGATGTGTACATTTTTCCGATGGGTTTTTTAGTCTGCGGAACAGACGTTCATTCACAAACACTTTCCCTCTCATCTCTCAGCAGCTGGGAGCTTTTCAGGTTGTTCATTTGTTAACAAACGCCTCTTAGAAATTATATGTCACACTATAATAAATAGAGAAAGAAATAATCTAAATTTCCTATATTTGTAACTTTAAATATTATCATATCAAAATAAGTTTCAATTTGACTATATACATATATATCCATCCATCCATTGTCTATCCCGCTTATTCCCTTTCGGGGTCGCAGGGGTCTGCTGGAGCCTATCCCAGCGCGTTAAGGCGAGAGGCAGGGATACACCCCAGATGGTCGCCAGCCAATCGTGGGGCACACACACCATTCACACACCATTCACTCTCACACTCACACCTATGGGCAATTTAGAGTTGCCAATTAACCTGAGCATGTTTTTTGTATTGTGGGAGGAAACCGGAGTACCCGGGGAAAACCCACGCAGACACGGGGAGAACATGCAAACTCCACACAGAAAGGCCCCAGACCAAGGCCCAAGGCGGGTCTTGAACCTGCGACCTTCTTGCTGTGAGGCAACAGTGCTAACCACCGCACCACCGTGTCGCCCTATATACATATATATATATATATATAATACAAATGATTGAAAAATGTAATCTCAAAATGCCATCAGATTTACAGAGAAGGAACAATGTTTTTGTCTAAATCTTTGTTTTTTGGTCTGAATTTCAGTTGAATTTCTGCTGAAAATGTTTTGTTACTTGAATCCTTTGTTCAATTTGGGTAAATTTGTCCCTTGGTCATAGTATTTTTAATAAAGTTTTAATAAGTGCTAAATACCTAAAACTTCGTTATCACATTTACTTTAATTATCACACAACTGTCATTGAATCACTCCATTATCTGCTGTGCCAGCGCTTTCCAGAGTCTGACCTTCTCTACCTATGGGCTCATGGGAGATGAAGTCAACAATATGACGTCATGGCTTAAAACTTTTCTTCGTTGATCTGGACAGACTGAAACATGAACTTGTTGTCTATAGGTGACGATTGAGAGGTCTCACTTTCCACCAAATCAATATCTCAATCTAAAAAGCTAAAAAACAACACAAACCGAGCTGTTCTCTTTTTTTTCCTTTGTGGCTTAGGCGCTCATGCTGGTTTGTTTCGGTTTCTCTTTCGTGTGTGTGTGTGTGTTTGTGAGATCACTGCGAGGTGAAGGTCGCGGGTCTCATGTAACCTGCTGCTGTCAGCTGATCAGGAGTATCGATCAGGTCTGAGCTGAACCCACTGACCCTCCTGCCGATAGATCCGCCAGGAAATACAAACAGCCTCTGCAGAAGCATGGTGGTTCAAAGTTACAGGTGTTGCCGTTATTTCGCGCACCTCTTGATCACGTGTTTCGTGCTCCGACCTGCCCCCCCGGGCCGCTGCAGGGGTCAGAGGTCGGAGCCTCATTAGTTCTTCAGTAAACAGACCTGAGGACAGGCGGCCGTGACACTCGTCCAGGTGTTCCAGAGCAGGAGGTAACACCTGGATCTCACCGATCAGCCTAGTGTCAAACATCTGGAGTAATCACCTGCATCAGATCTGGACCCTGATCAGTTATTAACGAGGAGTTTATCATCAGATGAATCTGTACGGACTGAACAGGAGGAATGTGAGTGTTTGCACATTGTTGATGCACAAACTCACAAACACATTGAAACCGAAATTTAGAACATACAGTCAGTTAATTCACATGCAACGCTTAATCGAGCTATGCTTGAAATTCATCAAGTCGGACTTCTGTACTTGTCTCAGTTAACAGGCAACTGAGAATTTTTTTTTTAATTTTCATCTATCCGGTTGTAAAAAAGTCTCCTTTTACACGCTGATTTGATACAAATGGTTTTAAAAATTGTAAAAACACATGCTATCAACTATGACAAAGCAAAGTCAGGATTTTTGTTAAAAAATATGGTACGAATGGACTTTTGAATGACATGAAACCAACATAAACACAATATTCAGGTGTCTCGATCTGATTCACAAACACAGGAGAATCTACGCTATAGATGCGTGGATGGCCTCTTATTTGACCCGCAACCGTATCACAAAACATGTTGTCCACCCAAAACAGTGCCCGCCCGCTCTGATTTTTGTTTAGCTTTGTTACACGCTGCTGATCTGCCAAATTTAAATACTGGTAAGATCCTATGTTGCAGTTGCAATCCAGAATCTGGAGTTGCAACCACCAACCACGTATCTCTAATCTACACAGACCTTAAACAGTGGACACTGTGAACCATCAGGCCGGCCATATCCAAGGCTCAGGCCACGCCACTGTCTGCCAGACCAGATCTGGGCTTTCACTTTAGGGAGTCATTTAGATGTAAATCCCCAAATGTACCAAAAAGCATCAAGATCACAGACATGACCTGAGACATGTCCGCCATTCCGTGAACATGTGAGAGCCGTGATTTGAGGTCATGAATCCTAAAAAAGATTCAGATTGGGGTCATAACACAAATCTACTCAATCTTTTTTTGTGTGATTCAGAGGCTGAATTAGATAGAAAAGTGTGTGAATAAAAAAAAAATCTAGATTTGCATGGGCACATAGTTACATCTTCTTTTGCACTAACACACACACACACACACACGCATTCACCGATTCCAGCCAATCAGCTGTCAGTCTTTTTACATGCGGCCCGATGATAACATCTCAGCTGCTTCCCTGCTGCTGAACACAACATGAATGAATCTTTCACTCTCTTCCCCTCACACACACACACACACACACACACACACACACACACGCATACTGGGATTATCACACTTTGCCATAAACATTTCACTCTTAAGGGTCACCCGAATCATCTCCTCTCCTCCTTGAATGTGTTCATGTTTACTTTTCTCATATCTATAGTTTTTCATATAAATATGGGTCATATATATATATAAATGTACAGAGTCCTGACAGAACTTGTTTGTGAAATCTCCTCATAGCAAAAGTTGCCGTTGCCTTCAACAGACGTGCTTCCTGCATTAATGATGATGGTGAATGTTTGCGGGGAGCTGATATCTGATCTCGGGTCAATGTCTCAGTATGGTAATGGACGCAGAGGAGGAGCTGCTTTTATCACCACATCATGAATGTGAAAAGAGCCGCGGGTCCGATTTACATGTGAGAAAGAACTCCTAAACAACCAGGAGGCCTGAGAGGAAGCCTGGAGCACCGAGTGAGTCAGCTGTTGGTTCACTTTATTTGGATTTGAATTTGGAACAGTGTCAGTTTTCGATGGGTTATGATGTGGACTGATAACACACATCACAAACACTGTTGAGTGTATTTTCCCTCATATTCATCTATGGACCTATTAAAGTTGTAGAACTTAAAGTTGTTAGAATAGGATATACTGTAATCACAGTAAACCGCTAAAGGTGGAATATGGGCGCTTTAAGGTATGTTTGTACACAAACACTCACCTCCTGTGTGAGTGTTGCTGTTCTTTCTGTTTTTTTCCCCTCCAGTCTATTTCCTCTTTCCTCTCATCTGTGTGTTTATGATTTATAAAGCTCTGGGATACATGCAAATTATTCTCTGCGTTCACTTTGTAATCGTCTAAAATTCGCTTCATGTTCTGTCTGAACACACGGTTAATTGTATGTGTGCATGTGTGTGTGTGTGTGTTTCAGCATGTGGTTCCCATTTAAATTTCTCTGCAGGTTAAAAGCGCCTCAGACAGGAAATGAGCCTCCAATTATCCCGCTGAGGAAAAAAAATCAGTGAAAACAGCTGGAGTCAAACAAGCAACTGGTCCGTCTTTGAGAACAGGAACAGTTAAAACCACAAAACAAACATGTACATTAACCGTTTTTTCCAATCGTTTTCACACTTGGCTCGATACCATGTCGACGTCTTCACCGGTCTTCGCTCAGTTTTCTTTAAAACATGCACCTGAGCACATCATTTAACCTTTGGTGCAAAAGTGACTCATGTTGCTGTAGTGAGGCCTCTAGGATCCACAAATATTTCAAGCAAAGCAGCTTAAAATCCTTTGCTCTGTTGGTTTTACAAAATAGATGGTCTCAGTTGTGAGTGTAGTAAACTTAGAATGAACTGTATTTGAATAAATGTTTCACTGTATCAGTATTTCAGAATAATAAATAGTTCAGTTGCCTTTATATAATCATAAAGGCAACTGAACTGAATGTTTCTCTGGCATGTGCAATTACATCTGAACAAGTTGAAAGTATAAATACACAAGTTATTATAAGATTTCACAGGTGAGAATGACATGACACATGTCTGAATGATTTCAACTAAATCAGCTGTGATCGTATATAAATCAACCTAACGCCTCTTTGACATGCCGCTTCACAGCTCAGTTAACATTGTCGTCAGTGTTAGAAATGGCCTAATAGTGTAGAAATGTCTTCACTATTAGGCCATTTAAGAGAATAGCATGAGTCCTGTTTCAATAAAAGTAGCCTTGGCGGAGAGAAGACGACATTATCTACTTTCTGATGTATAAATAATTCAAGTAGATTAGAAGCAATAGAAAGAACATAATTATGTGTTAAATAATTTTGGTTAAAAAAATGTGTGTGTGTGTGTGTCCTGTCCATAAAATCAAAATCTAATTTGGAGCCTGTGTCTAAACTGGGAGCAGATAACTGGACCCTGCAGGTTTAATGGAGTCAAACTGGTTCCAGCTGCTGCACTGTGTAAACACACAACAAGTAACCATCAACGAGAAATTAAAAGGCAAAAAGAAATATTTATAGACTCTCAGACTCAACATGTCTAAAAGGAAATATTGAGCTACATTTGACCCTTCACACTCATACACACTTCCTGTAATTAATAAAGCACCGAGGCAGAATTTAGAAATAGATACAGGCAATGTATTTTTCTAGAAATTGACATGAATAAATACATAAATTCTAGGATAAGCAATGACAACTAAACAAAAAGTAAGAAAGTAAATAAATGTATAAGCATAAGATAACAAAATAGTGAAGGAGAGAAAAAATAAAAAAATAAAAGTTCCTTAAAAATGAATAATAATCAATAAAAATCAACTTTGAACTGTGGGGAGGATTGGATGCAAATGAAGCTGCAAGTTATGAGAAACACAGAAGAAGAAATATAAATATTCAGCTGCTAGATCTGAGGGAAATGCTCCAGATCCTCATAGAAACAACTTTACACTGCTGATAAATTATATCATAACACATTTTGATATTTCTGACACTACACATGCTCAATAGTCACAACACCACATGTAGACCAGCAGCCTTCTGATCCCAGCTGATCATCATCATCATCATCACCACATCTCCGTACGTAAAACTCTCTCAGCTCTGACTCTGGTTTCCTTCACACTGACGCGTCCATCCTGCAGGATGGTCCACACAGGAAGTGTGTGACCTCTGACCTCTGAGTGCATCTTCTGTTTCATGGAGTGTTGTGGCTGTACGGAATGAACACGCTGGAAGGGACAGGAAGCAGGGGAAGTGCCGTTAGCCTAGCTTAGCACAGAGACTGAAAACAGGGGGAAAGTGTTAGCCTCCGTCAGTCTCCACACGTTGTGTCTTGTTGGGATTCAGAGGGAAGCAGTTCACAGGAGTAAACCTGTTATTGTGGGTAAGATAAGAGATTTTATCTTTAAGGGTTACGGAATTAGATGTGGAACTGGGAAAGGAAACAAAAACTAACTATATATAAGATGTAAAAACATGCTTTAAAAGATTAAGAGGTGAGGATGTGTTTGGACGTCCGGAGATATCAGGTCATTATTACAGTTCTTCTCTGCAGCTTCATGACAAACTTCGTGAGATAAAAACCAATTCGGTCACCATACATCCTCTCCAGCAGATGCAGGAGCTGAACTTTAATCTGTCAGAAGAGGACATGAAGAGGGAAACCAGGGGCTGTGTATTGTAAATAACACAAACTATGTATACTGTAAGTCGTAATACACTTTACTTGGTCTTGAATAAATAAGATAGATTAATTATATAAAACACATTATATATTGGGGCGGCACGGTAGAGCAGTGGGTAGTGCTGTTGCCTCACAGCAAGAAGGTCGCAGGTTCAAGACCTCCTTGGGCCTGGGTCTGGGACCTTTCTGTGTGGAGTTTGCATGTTCTCCCCGTGTCTGCGTGGGTTTTCACCGGGTACTCCGGCTTCCTCCCACAGTCCAAAAACATGCTCAGGTTAATTGGCAACTCTAAATTGCCCGTAGGTGTGAGTGTGTGAGTGAATGGTGTGTGTGCCCCACGATTGGCTGGCGACCATCTGGGGTGTATCCCTGCCTCTCGCCGTAACGCGCTGGGATAGGCTCCAGCAGACCCCTGCGACCCTAATGAGGAATAAGCAGGTATAGAAAATGACTGACTGACTGACATTATATATTGTACACTCAGTCAGAGTAGATTATTGCTCATAACTCATGGAGTGCCTCAAGGGTCTGTACTTGGTCTTCTTATATTCTATTTTCATGCTAAATGTGATTCTTTTAGCTAACCCCTTATTAAATATTTTTACGCTTATGTGGATGAGAGTCAGCTATTGGAAAACTCATTTTCTTAACTTATGTTTTTTTTATTTTATATTTCAGTTTGATGTGCTCAATGCTTTCATTGTGAAGTCCTTTGTAATTGTCTTTAATTGGTAATCAGAGGGCAGCATCCTCTAAATATAGACATATTTAATTAGTCTTGACACTTCCTGTTTATCTGTGCTATCAGTCTGTTTCCACCTGAAGATTTCTCACCTCCACTGGCAGCAGCTCGACCTTTGACCTCTGACGGCTTACAGAACAACAGCCACATTCCTGAATAACGGCTTAGCTCATCTATGTGAATGGATGGGGACACACACAAGCACGCATGCACACACACCCACGCACACACACACTCACACACACTAATCAATAGTCCACATTAAGAGAAGTGATTGTCTCTCTGCAGCTGCTCGTTTTGTTCTTACATGTAAAATTTTACTGCCAGAGAAGCTTTAACACGAGCGAGTCTTCTCTAAGTTCTACATATACAAGGAAATAAAAAAAATTGAAAGAGAGCTGACACCTTTGTTTTTTTACTTCTAAATTCAATAACTCAATTGGATATTAATTAAATTAGAGTAATTTGATTGAACTGCTATAAGAAAATAGGGATGATGTTTTGCAAATTCTTATTGAAATGAGTCTGCATGTATTTCTGTTAGTTTCTACAAAGCAGGATGGACTGAAACAAAACAAACAAAATACAAATATAGACATTTACAGAATGGAATATACTATTGTGAGATTGGATATATAAAACAGAAAACTAAATAATGACTGTACCAAGAAACAAAGTGTATGAAATATATGAGATATGTACAACAATGACGATCTACAATAAATGATGAAATGATTAAAAAAATGGAGATTGGACATAATGACAAATCCAGTTTGATAACAGCTGTGTTTTAAGGTAAATTTAGGATCCTAAATATTGAGGAATCGGGGGGTTGATGGGGTGAAGTTGAAATATAACACAGTTAATGAAAAGACACAAACAAACGCGTTGCAGCATTACAAACATAATTGTTTTTACTTCTATCTGGAACAGAGAACACATATATATTCACTACATTGAAACAGCATCAAACATTGTGTGAATGTAATGTTTGACATGTGGAAATGACTGATTATAATACAGCTGGGTTTTATGATTCACAGATTGCAGCCACACGATGAGCCAATCCAGACAATAAAGATCATATCACTGCAAGGCGGTAATGAGCTCATTAACACTTTAAAACGCCTGTTTTTGTGTCTCATCGCCCTCTGTTGGCAGAAAGCTGCAGGGGGATTTTGGTGGAAATCTGACTGATCCATATCAGGACATCCTGGATTCAGTCTGGAAACATACTGTCTGGTGAAAGGTCTTTTAGTACACCTGCAGAAAGGCGACTTACAAGTCCCTAAAAATCCCTTCAAAAATCTCCAAAACCTCCTCAAGGATACTCGGAGGACCCAAAGGACCCTTATAGCAATTTTCAAGGATCACTGCAGGACTCATTTAAATTCCTGCAATCTGCTCACTGATCCCTGGGAGTCTGTGGATGCCATTTTAGGAACAACTGGTTCATTTTATCCTCCTAATAAATAATCAATTTTATGTTTAATTAACCATTTAATCATATTCATTCCATTCTCTTACTTGTTTCTGTGTCTTTTATCTTCATATAATTTGATGAAATTTTAATAATAACAACCATAGACTTATTTCATGCTATCTTCATTTCACACAGGCTGAATTTCCCTACAATCTATCACACATGAAAAAATATAATAAGAAAATTAAATAAATACAAATAGTAAAATGTAAAGAAATAAATATTAATAATGAATCATAAAAAATACTAAATAAAAAACACAAACTGTGTGAACACAGTGGGGATGTTTCAGCCTAAATGTGTTTACTTTGAGTGGGAAGCTTTAGAAATATTGATCGTGTGATTTAATGCCTCCAAACACCAATAAAACCACGTTAAATATCGATTACTTTCACTATAATGATTTATCAATTGAAATCAAATAGAAATAATGGCTAGACGTTGGGGGCGTGCCCGTCGGTGAATATGGGAGTTGTGATTGGCTGAGAATACTACAGAGGCGGGAAGATTTAGGAAAAGAATGGGTTCTCGTTGGTTGAGGATGATACGAAGGGGTAATGCTTTGGGACAAGGAAGGGCTGTGATTGGCTGAGGGTGGTAACGGATCAGCTTTTTAATAAGACGCCGGTTTGGAAGTTTAAACAGAGAGAGATGTTGTCGGTGTGAGGAGTAACGTCAGTGTCCCGAAAACACCGAAAAGACAGAAAAAAGCGAAATAAAGTAGTGTAAATAACGCGAGGGAAGTTCAGACTGTGCGAAACTTCACCTCGGACCATGGTTCAGCACACGGAGCACGGCGGGGTGCGGATAAAGACCGAACCGATCGACCCGGACGACAGAGAGCTCCTGGCCGCCTCGGCGTGCAGCCCGGTGCCGCTGAAGCCCGACTGGTGCAAAACCGCGTCCGGTCACATCAAGCGGCCGATGAACGCCTTCATGGTGTGGTCCAAGATCGAGCGAAGGAAGATCATGGAACAGTCCCCGGACATGCACAACGCGGAGATCTCCAAGCGGCTCGGGAAGCGGTGGAAAATGCTGAAAGACGCAGAGAAGACGCCGTTTATCCGGGAGGCGGAGCGGCTCCGCCTGCAGCACATGGCCGACTACCCGGACTACAAGTACCGGCCCAAGAAGAAGCCCAAGACGGAGGGCTGCGCCGCGTTTGCTGCAGGGAAAGCGGCCGCTCAGTCCCCAGAAAAAAGCGCAGTCAGACCCGGGAATAAAAGCACGAAGAAGTTCTCCAAGTGTAAACCCGAGAAACCGGTGCTCGCTGTCGGCAGGGCGGGCGGTCACCTCCCGCAGCACGCGGACCCCCGGTACCGGTACGTGCTGACCACCAGCTTTAAACCCAACAAGCTCGTCAAACGGGAATTTACCGACTCCGAGGAGGAGGAGGACGATGACGACGATGAAGACTCCGAGGAGGAGCGGGAGTTTAAGACGGAGGAGGACGACGACCCGGCCCGGTACAGTTTTGCCAAGGTCCCGGCGGCCGAACCGGAGAGCGCCGGCATGTACGAGCCGTCCGGCCGCCTCTTCTACAGCTTCAAGAACATCACCCGGCAGGGCGCCGGCAGCGCCTCCTACCCGGCCTCCCTGTCCCCGACCTCCTCCTCCCGCTCCGGCTCCTCCTCCTCGTGCTGCGGGGAGGACCTGGACGATCTCCCGGCGGAGGGAGCGGACTTCACCCTGAGCCTCCTGGCCGGCCTGCACGCCTCCTCCGAGCCGTGGAGCTCGTCCTGCAGCTCGGTCGCGGGGAACCTGAGCCTGTCTCTGGTGGATAAAGATCTGGACTCGTACGGGGGCAGCGAGGGCAGCCTCGGATCCCACTTCGAGTTCCCGGACCACTGCACCCCGGAGCTCAGCGAGATGATCGCCGGGGACTGGCTGGAGGCCAACTTCTCCGACCTGGTGTTCACTTATTGATTCAGCGAGGAGAAGGAAGGATTATCTTCTTTCTTTTCTTTTGTTTTTTTGTTTTTGTTAAAACCCGCCTCATCTGCTCCGGAGCCGGTACTGGAGATCTAGAGCCAGACGGGCACCCGGTGGGTGGGGCAGGTGCTGTTCTAGCACCACATGAGACTCTCAACCTTACCCACAAACATGAGATACGGGCGATAGTCATTTCGCCCCTAATCGCCCCTACATGTACCAAATCATTAAAACAACACTTTATCTTAAAGCCTTGGTGGTAGTATATCCCGGCGGGGTGTTTACTTTCCTCAATATTGCGTGTTTTCCCAATAAAATAAAAATGTCTTATCTCTCGTATATCCCTCTTACTCTAGGGATGTGTAACTTCTGCGCAACAGCGCCCCCCAGTTTGATGCACTGTAATGCAGGCGAAACCCGGAATTACACATTTCGGGGAAAATAGAGATAAAACAATTTAACATTAAATCGAAAACATTTTTTGTTAAATTATCCAATATTAAAGGAAAATAAACACCTCGTCGTTACGGATAGTAACCGTGGCTCTAACATAAGAACTGTTTGTTAATGATGGCTCTATTTATATAAAAAAGGTTGCTTATGCCCCAATGTGGAGTCTCATGTGAGGCTAGTGCTGCCCAGGCTTAGTGAGGGAGAGGCGGGGAGCTGTTCTGGGACATCCCGGTATCAACGGCGGTACTTCTGCAAAAAAGGAAAAAAAAAGAATGACTTTAAATCACCTCAACAGGGTTTTATGGATTTAGTTTTCTGTCGCTCGAGTCTGAACCAGGACCCGAACTATGCATTCCCGTCCGGATCCACATGTGACTTTATAACACTATATCAGGACGTTTAACCCCAGCACCAGGACTGTTTTATGTGACTCCACACCTCCCTGTTTTATATTATTTTATTATTTCTGGCTCCCTCCAGGTGTGGAGTTTATTCCCACAGGTATGACAGGAAGCATCTTTTGATATTTACATAACCAGACATACCTCATCTTTTAAAAAAAAAAAATCAAGAAGTAAAACTATTTTCAGGCATATTTTTGTACAGTCAAAAGGGAATGTCAAAGGTGTTTTAAGGCACTTCTTCTTCTACCACTTTTCATTCTGACTGTTTGCAGATGGTGATTTGTTTCTGTTGTTTTAAAGGAGTGTACAGACAGACAGTTTGGGAGAAATGGTACCAGAGCAGGATTGTATATGTTGTGTAAAATAGTTGAGATTTAGGAGTTTATGTATATTTGGTGTGAGTGAGTCTCTGATAGCAGGAGAGAAACTGGATTTTCTGTTACATTTTTTTATATCATCAGCGGCACATATTTGTTTTTTCTCATTATTTTTGTGCAATATAAAAGAGGAAAAAAAATTAAATAAAGGACCATCCCCATTTTTTTTTGTAGCAGAAGGGGAAACTGCGATGGCTTGTCTGTAACGTCGACTGAATAAATCAGCTGGAACTGAATCAGACAAACTACTCTTGATTATTGATGTCTCATCACTTCATTTTATGCCTTCTTTTTTAAGCATAGGTTGTGGTTTTCTGTCCTGGAGCTTTCAGTCATTTCAAATGCACACTCAAACTGGTTCTTTAAAGGTCACATATTGTAGAAAAGAATTATGAGAAAAAAACAAACTTATGAAAGAATTTAAAATGGCAGAGGTAAACAATTGGGAAAAATCATAAATCTTTTAAAAATTGTATATATATAGAGAGAGAGAAGCAGGAAAAATGAGTGAATGTAAATTAAATTCTTCAGCCCTGTTAATATTTTTTGATTGTGTAAAATTTGAATTATGTACAAATTGGAAAGAAATTAAAGAAACTCTTGAAAGTTGTGGAAAAAATGTTAAAATAAAAATGTGATGGATTTTATTTGTGCACAAAGGCACTTATACCACCATAAAGGAGCTATCTAATCTAATCTAATCTAATATATACAGCTGTAATTTAATTAAAACATATTTGCAGTTGAGTTAGGATAGTTTATACAAACAGTTCAAAACAAACTAATTACAATAAATAAAATAATTGAATAAAATAAACTGCAGTCTCTTATAAAGAACAGGCCAAGATGAATCGTCCAGACGTCTGGAGATAAATAGGATTATGGGATGTTTTGCCATCTGACACCCAAACACTGCAAATCTCACACCACTTAATCAGCTCACAGCTCCAATCAGAGTAAAACTGGATTAACTGATGCAGACCTGCAGAGAGTGTGTGTGTGGGTGTGTGTTTCTGCATGTGTGTAAACATGCTGAAGAAAAATCATAGTTTTAATTATTTTCTGTTTTCAGGAAATATCAATTTCTTTTATTGTACTTTTTGTAGTTGAACCAACAATAACACACAATCAAATTAACAGAAAAAAACAGAGATTTGGCTTCACTTTACATCCATTCACATATCAATTAAATATCAGTGTACCAGAATAGACACACATACATCTACAGTATCTATATCCATATATTGGAGTCATACATACACATACATACCCATATACACATTGTCCTGCATTGTAGTACTCTGACCAGGGGCGGACTGTGACAAAAAAAGAGCCATGGCATTTTTACTACATTCGATAATGCACACCTTTTTCAGTATTTTTGGTATATTAAATATGTATGTCAACTGTAACATTTTAACCTCTTACCTTAAAGCATGCAATGAGTAAACAGGAATCACGGAGAATGGACACAAATACTGTCAAAAGTGTCTTTTATTTACTAAAAAAATATACTAAATTATTTTAATTTAGGTCTTCAGGGCAATCTAACCAAGCTATTATAGCTTTTCTATATATGGTAGCTATATTGATTTTTTTATATTCCTTTTTTGGAAAGATTTCATCACCTGACTCACCCTACAGCTTTAAGAGGACCCAAGCAAATAATATATATCAAAACGTGAATCTTGATCAAGTGCTATTACTTTTATGAGTAAAATATAATGTTTTCACAACATAATAACGAAAAAGTGCACAAGATTTCTCATAGGGACAAAGTAATCACTTACTGATCAAGGACAATGATGATTTTTGCAGAAATTTTTATTTTTTTATGGAAGCCCATGGGATGGAACTCACTTCAATTGTCACACCAAACTTTACCAAAGTCCTTATAGTGATGATGTCCCTTTATTTTCTGATAGCAGCTACCGTCTTGTCAGTCGAAGTTTAAATGGGAGACCAGTGCAGAGAGAGAAAAATGCACTTTATCTCCACATTTCTGTCTGTATCTTTCTGCAGTGCAGCTGTCGTCATTGGCAACTAGCTCAAGTTGCCGTGGTAACCTTTGAGACTCAGGCCACAGCTCGTTAAGGTTTATAACTAAACACCTGGTGCTCATTAACATGTTTAAACACTGAACCACACACACACACGCACACACACACACACACACATATGAGGAATCACTGACATAATGCAGATCTACACAATATAAATCCTACTGTTCACAAATGATTTGATTTTTTTAATGAGGTGTCAAGAAAATAGTATTGATTTTTGAATTTTAAAACAATAATAGAAAACTTGTTAAAATGGCATAAGTTGCTGAATAAATACTATATATACTATAATATATAAATACAAATGTTTGTTGTAGGTGTGCACCTTATATATAATATTAAAAATGTACTATTAATTAATTATAGATTTTAAAGAAAATCCAATTTTTCAGATACTGTAAATGTCAATTAAGTGAACTCTTTGGGAGTTTCTTTAGGTGGTGCGAGCTCCCTAACCCACTGATCAAATCCACACATCACCCCACCCCAGAAAACCTGTGACAAACTGCTGCTTTAACTGAAGGAGATGTACCTGATGTTTGCAGGACTGTCGACTCAAATAGCACGTCAGCCCACTAGGAAAATGCCTGGTACGCCGCATGGCCAGTCCATCCCTAGCTCTGAGTTGCGTCCACACACACCTATATACACACACACACACAGATACACATACCCTTAACTGCAATAAAAGCCATCAGAACAGTAACAAAAACAGCAAGAATCATCATCAACTGGGCAGTTTTCACTTTTGCCTGGTTTATCATCTGATTATTTTTTCTATACCTGTTGATTTTCTTCAGGAACTTTGAGAGAAAACTCCCAACTTACGAGCTTGTTCTGCCTTTTCACACTCCGCGTGTGTGCAGATGTTCAAACTCCACGTGTTTGCGAACCACTTACACGAAGGATTGAACTTTGTGCAACTGGCAGAGACCCTTAAAGGTCCTCATGAAGTGTGTTTCCTTTTCACGCTGGAAACATGGTGAACGCGCTCTTTAAAGCGTTGCCGACTTGTTTGGAGTTCACAGACAAACGTGGTGATTTTTTAAGGCTACACCTCCTGAACTCAGTGACTCAGATCCTTCTTCCTCCCCTCCGCAGCCTGACGGCTCTGCTCTGTTTAGTCTGGTCACTTCGGCCTCCTGATAATCAGCAGCAGTTGAGAAAACATGGTGAGCTCACGGTACGCCGCCCCCCCACCCCCCAGGCTCCACTCGTCTGGCGCTACAGCTCCCAATCACGCCCCAACTTTGCATCCTGGGTAACATAAACAGACAGGAGGCAGAGACCTGCAGACTGAAAAACATAACACATCAAACCGAGCTCTGGAAACAGGAAAAATCTCTCAACTCGACCTGATGTGGAGCCAGTTTACTTCTTGAATGGGTTTGGGAGCTCATTTTAAAATTGTAACTCCAAAATTTTCTGTTAACATTTTGTCTTTTTTTGGTTCTGGGACTTTTTCAGCACGTGAGTGTAAATATTTAGGTCTCTGATGTTTCTCTTAATGCACAGTCTGGGTGAAGGAAGACCACCCACTCGTCCTCTTGTGGTCTGGTGTCCTTTGTGGTGGTGTGATGTCACAAGTTCATAGAAGGACTGCAACGCTGTGCGACTCCAACCCCTCTGAGGGGCGGGGCATTTACAACAGCGTTGGCCAATCACAGCAGTGTGTGCGGTGTGTAAGGAGGGGTGGTGGGGGAACAGGGTTTCTCCGAGTGAGAGTGTGAGAAGGCAGACGGCATTGCTGCTAAAGGTCTAGGCGCTTTTTAACCATAAAAGCATAATAACATTTATAAATTGCTGACTCCTTTAAGTCTGCAAGTTTTTCCTAATTTAAAACTTAAAAAGAAACCTTAACGTAATATTCTGGAAATGTTACAGTATGTGTTTGCTGGTAACAGAAAACAGGTTTTCATGTCGACATTTACCCGAAACTGACGGGATTCAGTTGGTTTCAGGACTGAAATGACAGAGTAAATCTCTCGTGTTGACATCACGTTCAGCTCAGAGTTTCAGTTCGAGCTTTCAGGTTAAAGGTCAGTCTGAGTTTCTCCACCTTACATTATTATCAGTGGCGGCATTATGAGGTGACATCACAGCCTGTGACTGACATGCTCATATGATGCTCCCGTCCCCGGATCAGTTTAAAGCCGCGGTCACGGCGCCTTTAAGGCCCCGATGACAGAAATGCTCATTTTACCTTCAGCAGAGGACAAAGAGGCTGTGTTTACTGCAGTGAACTCGTCACTGCTGCTCTGATCAAATACCAGCAGCCTCAGTGACCACCTGATGAAGACTTCAACCTTTTACTTCTCCTGAATGAACAAAAGCTTGGTATAGTCAAAGTACTGTAGTAAAAGTACACAAGAATTATTCAATGTAGTTAAAGGTTATCAGAGTCTGGCTCCATCAGTATTTGTTACTTTTTATTTTTCTGGGGCTGGCTGGTTTGTGTTGTACTACATGTTATGCCATTATGAAGTATAAGGCAGCTAAAATATCACTTTATCTATTTCCTGATTAAACAAATTTGGTGAGGCGATCTGTCAGAACGCACCCTCAGTAAAACGGTGAATAGTCAGAGGGCGAGATATGTGGTCAGTGGTGGAAAATTAGTTAATGAATGAACGTGAAACATTGACTTTCACAGACATGTTTTAACTCCTACAGAGGAACTAACCTGAAGTTTATAGTTTTATATATGAGCAGGATTGGTTGAAGTGCTGTGCACACACACACACACACACAAACACACACACGCACACACACACACACACACACACACATACACACACACACACACACACACACACACAAACTCTGGAAAAATCAGACAAGGTCAGACAGGGCCAAGCGCCTGCTTCCTGTCGCTCATTTCCCACCTCAGGCTGTGCGCATGTTTGTGTATGTGTGTGTGTGTGTGTGTCTTTCAGACAGTTTTTGAGTATGTCTCTTCCTGGGTGTCACGGTGAGAAGATCAATCCTGGGCGTTGACGTTGTGCTCGGCTGCTGCTTCTAATGAAACTTCATGGCTGGATGACAGGGAAGTCACACCCACACACACACTCACGCACACACACGCACACACACACACACGCACACACACGCACACACACACACACACACACGCACACACACACACGCACACACACACACAGTAGTGGTATAGTTTCCTCTCATGTGTTTATGGAACATTTGCTCTCAGATTATTTCCTCTAACAGCAGCAGATGTTTCACTCTTCTTCTCTTTTTAGATGTTTCTCTTAATGGACGATGGTTGGATGATGGAGGAGTTTTTGTTCATTGACTTGTTCATTTGCTCAGATAGCAGTACTGAAATCCTGCTGTGTCTGTGTGTGTTTGTGTGTGTGTGTGTGTGTGTGTGTGTGTTTCCATGCTGGTTGTTTTGAGGCTATTAGTTGATGGTTTTCAACCCTCTTCTATATATATATATATATATATATATATATATATATATATATATATATATATATATATATATATATATATATATATATATATATATAATAAAAAATATTATTTATTTTGAGGTATTTTTGAGGTATTTTTGATGTATTTTATTAATTTATTACTTTGCTTTCTTTATTTTATAATAATGTATTATTTTACTGTATTTTATTTATTTGTATTTTTTCATTTTTTCATCCTAGTTATTTGTTTAATTTTCATTATCTTTTGGTTATGTATGTATGTATGTATATTAGGACTAGTGTTTTTTTGTTATTATGGCAGCTATTTGTTATTTAAAAATTTTTTTTGTTTTTTTACTGTATTATTATTATTATTCCATTGTTTAATTATAACCCCAGAGGCCCCAAAAGAAAACCTTTAAAAATGCTTTGAAAATGTCAAATTAGCTTTCAGACATCATTCAACAATAAAATAATTTACATAGAACAAATATTCACCTAAATATACAGACCTTCCAACAGATATTGAGGAAGTTGCATGTCTGCAAACAAAATGCACAAATTAAAACAATCTGAAAACATTTGTCCCGATGGTCAGTGAACGCAGCACAATGGAGGACAGGTTAGCTGAAACATGAGCAGATGATTCCTGGTCCCGTGGCAGCATGGAACCATTTCCTTTTTCCCTCAGGATTTGATTGGCTGCTTGACAGTGAGGGCTGAGGTCAGAGGTCAAAGTGTCAGAAGGTGGAGATAAGTGTCGATGACGATGATGAAGTTCTGTGTGATGTTTAGAAATCTGTGTCTTTATCTGAGTATTTTGTTTTAAAAAAGTGAAATTATCACTCACCATGTAAATGTGGTTATTGTGTTGAGTTACAGAAGCTCAACAGGAAGTGATGTCATGACCGCGGATCATTGTTTATCTTATTGTGACTTCACTGTTTTGGTCGGCACGCAGTGTTCTCAATGCCTGGTTTTGGTTCAGCACGCAGCAGCTTTTCAGAGAAGCGCAAACACACTCAACCCACACACACCCACACACACATACACACACTCACTCAAATGTATTTCTGGTTTTCCAGAGAAACCAGCGACTGCTGCTCTCACAGTAATCAGAGAAATCCTCGGAAACACTGATCAGATGTTTGGCAGCAGATCAGAGGAGGCAGCGTTCACTCTCAGCTGGATCGTCTCCAGGCTGATAAATCTGGTGACTCTGCTCCGGATAATTGAGACAGATATTACAGCGAGATGAACCAAAGACTCTGGGTAACAAAAATAGGAGGTCGTGCGCAGGTCATGGAGGTAAAAGCACTAAAAACCTTTCTCCGCAGAGAAGCTGAGCCAGAAACCAGAGGTTCCGAGGTCAAAGGTCACAGCACCCAAATAATACATGCAGCAGCTATTAAGTACTGGAAGAAGACAGTGGAGTGAGAGCTCCTGTCAATCGTTAACCCGTCTCTGCAGGTGTCTCTGCTGCCACAGCTGTAAAACAGGAAGCTGCTTTTTAAAATATGTAAATTAACAAATTATCAGCTCAAAGCTCGACAGCAGGGAGCCGGCGGAAAAAAGGAGGGTCATCCAGTGGGATGTTCAAGGTCTGTGGGGTTTCTCAGCTCTCTGATGGCCGTTGGGAGCTTTTTGTAATTTTTCTTTTCCTCCCACACAAATTTATATGTGTCTATATCACACAGAAAGAGCTCCCAGTGACTTGGCATCACCTCCTATCTTTAAATATCAGCACAGCTGAGAAAATAGAGCTGGAATTAATAGTCTGAGTTCATACAGTGGTGGAAGAAATAATAAGAGCCATAGGGGAAGTTCTAATACTAAAAAGTGAATTACACTATTACAAGTAAAAGTTTGTACTCTGAAATCCTCCTCAAGTACATAAATATTGGCAGCAAATTGTTCCCATAGTATTGCAAAATACTTGGTCTCTTTTGTGTTATATTTAACCCTCTATTACATGGAATATTACTTAGGCATGGTTATTTTGAATGTTTTTATTACTTGTGAGATTTTATTACTCAAATGGTCGTAATAATAGTATAGGAAAACAAATAATAAGAGTATAGAAAAAAGTTGCAAACATAGTCTCAGCATAGTTTAATGCTATGTGAGTTGATGAGACTCCACTAGGTTTTATGCATATTAGGTTCCATATTTGCATATTGTTGCAAATCTAATATCTATTTTAGGATATTAGAAAAAATAGAAAAATAGAAAAAACAACTATATATATACACATATGCATACACAAATATATATAAACAGCTTTTTAGAAAAATGAAGATAAAATTGTTTTTGCATTTTGCATCGGCACTCTGGTGTAGTAGCTGGTGTAGTACCTGCTGCTGCCTGAGGGGGCAGCAGCAGGTACTCACTGCCTTGTGACGCAGACAAGAGAATTAGTGATGCGATGTCGACGGTTCATTGTGGGTAGCAGGACGATGGGGAAAGTGATGGATACGACGGTCACGTCCAGCAAAGTTTATGGCGCAAGGAAACACAATGAAAGCTACTTTCACTTGGATTTACTTTTACCGGAGATTCCTTTGTGATTGGTATGTGGTGAAAAGCTCTCCACACGGAGAAACAGGCGACTTACATGAGAAAACAGTGCGAAGCTAAATGAGAGAGCCTTAAAGCTAGCTACCATGTCGCTGAACTTGTGGCATAATCAAAAAAGTCCTATACTGTAGCAGAGAAATTAAAACTTCCTGCCTGCAAAGACGTCTTAAATGAGATGCTAGGACCATTGTAAATGTGGTGCTAGGACCACTGTAAATGAGATGCTAGGACCATAGTAAATGAGATGCTAGGACCATAGTAAATGAGATGCTAGGACCATAGTAAATGAGATGCTAGGACCATAGTAAAAGATGCTAGGACCATAGTAAATGAGATGCTAGGACCATAGTAAATGAGATGCTAGGACCATAGTAAATGAGATGCTAGGACCACTGTAAATGAGATGCTAGGACCATAGTAAAAGATGCTAGGACCATAGTAAATGAGATGCTAGGACCATAGTAAATGAGATGTTAGGACCATTGTAAATGTGATGCTAGGACACGAAGCGGCTAAAGAAATAGACAAAGTCCCGCTCTCATACTAAGTTTTGCTGATCTACCTTTGGACAGTTTTGATTAAATGTTCCTTGGCTAAAACAAGGTTAAAACCACTGCTCTAATAACTTTATTAAATATAAGGCCCAAAATATCTGCTTAGTTGTAGCAATTATAAATCCACAATATGACATTAAATGTGATAATGATATATTATCACCTAATGAGTACATTTTACCAAGAGAAAAATACAACTTACTTCATGTGTTTGTTTGTATTTTTTTGTTATCTAAATACTCTTTCATCAAGTTATTTTAGCTCACCTTTTATTAAGTTAGCTTATCTATGATTAGCTTAGCTTCTATCTTGTGATGCTAACGTTGCTATGGTGATGTTTAAGCAGCAAATGAATGACCTTGTTTTTTGTTATTGTTTAATTGACAGATCATCTGTGATGTTATCAGATAGAAATTCACTGACTGGATGACAGATGCTGCAGATGCTTAAAAGAACAAGAAAGTTGGGCTGAAATTGATGAAAATGTTCAAGAAACAGCTCTGAACATCACAGAACTTGCAGCAAACACAGTGAATCTGATTCACCTGAGACACGACTGAAAAGTTCGTGTTATGTCAGAATTTATTCTAGATGTTAAATTTTGAGTTTATATAAGTCAATTTGGATTTTCTTTTATTAATTTGCTTATTTTTTTAATGTATGTTATAATATTCTTCTTTGAATTCAGTTTATATATATTTTGGTTTTATGTTATAGCTTGGCTTTATATTATGTTTTATATATGTTGCAATTTATACTTTGGATTATCTTTTATTAAATGATATTATCTTGTATTGAGTTATCTCATTTTATAATGATTATCTTATCTTATGGCAAAATTAGAAAACACAAAATGTTCCCATAGTATTGCAAAATACTTGGTCTTTTTTGTGTTATATTTAACCCTCTATTACATGGAATATTACTTAGGCATGGTTATTTTGAATGTTTTTATTACTTGTGAGATTTTATTACTCAAATGGTCATAACATTATTATAGTAAAACAAATAATAAGAGTATAGAAAAAAGTTGCAAACATAGTCTCAGCATAGTTTAATGCTATGTGAGTTAATGAGACTCCACTAGGTTTTATGCATATTAGGTTCCATATTTGCATATTGTTGCAAATCTAATATCTATTTTAGGATATTAGAAAAAATTTGAAAAATAGAAAAAACAACTATATATATACACACATGCATACACAAATATATATAAACAGCTTTTTAGAAAAATGAAGATAAAATTGTTTTTGCATTTTGCATCGGCACTCTGGTGTAGTAGCTGGTGTAGTACCTGCTGCTGCCTGAGGGGGCAGCAGCAGGTACTCACTGCCTTGTGACGCAGACAAGAGAATTAGTGATGCGATGTCGACGGTTCATTGTGGATAGCAGGACGACGGGGAAAGTGATGGATACGACGGTCACGTCCAGCAAAGTTTATGGCGCAAGGAAACACAATGAAAGCTACTTTCACTTGGATTTACTTTTACCGGAGATTCCTTTGTGATTGGTATGTGGTGAAAAGCTCTCCACACGGAGAAACAGGCGACTTACATGAGAAAACAGTGCGAAGCTAAATGAGAGAGCCTTAAAGCTAGCTACCATGTCGCTGAACTTGTGGCATAATCAAAAAAGTCCTATACTGTAGCAGAGAAATTAAAACTTCCTGCCTGCAAAGACGTCTTAAATGAGATGCTAGGACCATTGTAAATGTGGTGCTAGGACCACTGTAAATGAGATGCTAGGACCATTGTAAATGAGATGCTAGGACCATAGTAAATGAGATGCTAGGACCATAGTAAATGAGATGCTAGGACCATAGTAAATGAGATGCTAGGACCATAGTAAAAGATGCTAGGACCATAGTAAATGAGATGCTAGGACCACTGTAAATGAGATGCTAGGACCATAGTAAAAGATGCTAGGACCATAGTAAATGAGATGCTAGGACCATAGTAAATGAGATGTTAGGACCATTGTAAATGTGATGCTAGGACACGAAGCGGCTAAAGAAATAGACAAAGTCCCGCTCTCATACTAAGTTTTGCTGATCTACCTTTGGACAGTTTTGATTAAATGTTCCTCGGCTAAAACAAGGTTAAAACCACTGCTCTAATAACTTTATTAAATATAAGGCCCAAAATATCTGCTTAGTCGTAGCAATTATAAATCCACAATATGACATTAAATGTGATAATGATATATTATCACCTAATGAGTACATTTTACCAAGAGAAAAATACAACTTACTTCATGTGTTTGTTTGTATTTTTTTGTTATCTAAATACTCTTTCATCAAGTTATTTTAGCTCACCTTTTATTAAGTTAGCTTATCTATGATTAGCTTAGCTTCTATCTTGTGATGCTAACGTTGCTATGGTGATGTTTAAGCAGCAAATGAAATGACCTTGTTTTTTGTTATTGTTTAATTGACAGATCATCAGTGATGTTATCAGATAGAAATTCACTGACTGGATGACAGATGCTGCAGATGCTTAGAAGAACAAGAAATTTGGGCTGAAATCGATGAAAATGTTCAAGAAACAGTTCTGAACATCACAGAATTTGCAGCAAACACAGTGAATCTGATTCACCTGAGACACGACTGAAAAGTTCGTGTTATATCAGAATTTATTCTAGATGTTAAATTTTGAGTTTATATAAGTCAATTTGGATTTTCTTTTATTAATTTGCTTATTTTTTTAATGTATGTTATAATATTCTTCTTTGAATTCAGTTTATATATATTTTGGTTTTATGTTATAGCTTGGCTTTATATTATGTTTTATATATGTTGTAATTTATACTTTGGATTATCTTTTATTAAATGATATTATCTTGTATTGAGTTATCTCATTTTATAATGATTATCTTATCTTATGGCAAAATTAGCTTAACTTTTACTACCGTAAGTTAGCCTACCCTTTAATGATTAGCCTATCTGTGTTATTTGCCATGTGATATTAACTTGTTGTGGTTTTTGCTATTTGATTTTAGCTAATTATGTTAGCTTATCTTTTGTTAAAAAAAGCTTAACTTTTTGTGTTAGCTTGTTTTTGTTTTTTTAATTAGTTTAGCTTCTATTATGTTTTGGTAACGTTGCTATGGTGATGATATGTTTGTTTTTTGTTGTTGTTTGATTGGCAGATTCAGAGATGAATTCACTAGGATGTTTCCTGACTGGTTTACAGAAAGGATATTAGGATATTAGAAGAAAAATAGAAAAAACAACTATATATATATACACACATACACAAATACATATAAACAGCTTTTTAGAAAAATGCAGATAAAGTAATTGTTTCTTTTATGGCTACACTTTAAATAAAGGGTTAAAAAGGTCAGTGTTTTTCAACCACTGTGCATCGGCACTTTGGTGTAGTAGCTGTTGTAGTACCTGCTGCTGCCTGCGGGGGCACTAACTGCCTTGTGACTCAGACAAGAGAATTAGTGATGGGTTGTCGACGGTTCATTGTGGGTAGCAGGACGACGGGGAAAGTGATGGATACGACGGTGACGTCCGTCGAAGTTTCTGGTGCAAGGAAACACAATGAAAGCTACTTTCACTTGGATTTACTTTTACCGGAGATGCGACGGCACCGATTCCGTTGTGCTCGGTATGTGGTGAAAAGCTCTCCACACGGAGAAGCAGGTGACGTACATGAGAAAAAAGTGCGAAGCTAAATGAGAGAGCCTTAAAGCTAGCTACCATGTCGCTGAACTTGTGGCTTAAACAAAAAAGTCCCATACTGTGGCAGAGAAATTAAAACTTCCTGCCTGCAAAGACATTGTAAATGAGATGCTAGGACCATTTTAAATGTCATGTTAGGACCATTGTAAATGTGATGCTAGGACACGAAGCGGCTAAAGAAATAGACAAAGTCCCGCTCTCATACTAAGTTTTGCTGATCTACCTTTGGACAGTTTCGATTAAATGTTCCTTGGCTAAAACAAGGTTGAAACCACTGCTCTAATAACTTTATTAAATATAAGGCCCAAAATGCTAAGTCGTAGGTAATTATAAATCCAGAATAAGAAAAATAAATGTGATGATGATATATTATCACCTACTGTGCAGTTAACCAAGAGAAAAATACAACTTACTTCATGTGTTTGTTTGTATTTTTTTGTTATCTAAATACTCTTTCATCAAGTTATTTTAGCTCATCTTTTATTAAGTTAGCTTATCTATGATTAGCTTAGCTTCTGTCGTGTGATGCTAACGTTGCTATGGTGATGTTTAAGCAGCAAATGAAATGACCTTGTTTTTTGTTATTGTTTAATTGACAGATCATCTGTGATGTTATCAGATAGAAATTCACTGACTGGATGACAGATGCTGCAGATGCTTAGAAGAACAAGAAAGTTGGGCTGAAATCGATGAAAATGTTCAAGAAACAGCTCTGAACATCACAGAATTTGCAGCAAACACAGTGAATCTGATTCACCTGAGACACGACTGAAAAGTTCGTGTTATGTCAGAATTTATTCTAGATGTTAGATTTTGAGTTTATATAAGTCATAATTTGGATTTACTTTTAATAATTTGCTTATTTTTTTAAACTTAGTTATAATATTCTTGTTTGAATTCAGTTCATATATATTCTGGTTTTATGTTATATTTTGGCTTTATATTATGTTTTATATATGTTGCAAATTATATATTTTTATTACCTTTTATTAAATGTTTTCTTGTATTGAGTTATCTTATTTTGTAATGATTATCTTGTCTTTTGCAAAATTAGCTTATCTTTTATTACCATAAGTTAGCCTACCCTTTAATGATTAGCCTATCTGTGTTATTTGCCATGTGATATTAGCTTGTTTTGTTATTTTCTATTTGATTTTAGCTAATTATGTTAGCTTATCTTTTGTTAAAATAGCTTTTTCGTGTTAGCTTGTCTTTTTTAGCTTAAGTTTAGCTTCTATTGTGTTATGCTAACGTTGCTATGGTGATGATGTGATTGTTTTTGTTGTTGTTTGATTGGCAGATTCAGAGATGAATTCACTGGGATGTTTCCTGACTGGTTGACAGAAACCTGGATTGAAACCTATGAAAATGTTTAAGAAACACAGCATTTGACTTGAAGTGAACTGAACACAGTGAGTATGATTCACTTGAGATACGACTGAACAGTTCATGTTAGAATATAGTTTTTATGTGTTAGAATTTAAGATTATATGAGTCATGATTTGTTTTTTTCTTTTAGTAATTAGCTTATCTTTTATTAAAAATGTTATAATTTGGTTACAGTATGTTGAATTTAGTCAATGTAAATTTAGTTTTATGTAACAATTTATCTTTATATGTTATCATTATTATATATGTTCATATTCATAACTTGAATGATCTTTTTTTAAATTAACTTATCTTAAAACCTCGAAACCCGACTGCTGGATTGTTTTTTTTTTGTGTTGAAACTTTGACTTTGAGACACTAGATGTTATGCAGCTATGACCAGAGACATATTGACTAATGATTTTTAGTATCTTATAATACTTTATCCATGTTCTGTAATGCTATGATATGATGCCTGTACTCTAAGAACTTTTAATCTATATCGCCAGTCCATAATTTCTGCTTAGTTAAAGACAATAATAAATCCATAATATTACATATGTTATCACCTAATGGCTCAGTTCTGTCAGAATTTATTCTAGATGTTAGAATTTGAGTTTATATAAGTCATTATTTGGATTTTCTAATAATTAGCTCTTATAAGTAGCCCATCCTTTATTAAATGTATGTTATAATCTAGTAGTTATGTTTGAATTTAGTTGATAAAAGTTGGGTTTTATGTTACAATTTGGCTTTATGTAGCAGATCGATTATGACGTAACCCACCTCCTCTGTTCAAAGTCGGTCTTTCTAAATGGACATAGATGGCCTCCTTCACTCCCCTCTCAAACCCCCTGTTCTCCTTGTCTATGATGTGAACGTCCGTGTCTTTAAAGGAATGTCCCTTACCTTTAGATGCAGATGTACTGCTGAGTCCTGTCCTGATGTGGTGGCTCTCCTGTGTTGTGCCATGCGTTTGCGCAGTGGTTGTTTGGTTTCTCTGATATATAAATCAGTGCAGTCTTCAATGCATTGTACAGCATAAACCACATTGTTGAGCTATTGTCCTTGCGGTGGCTTCTGAGAGACCAATGTGGCTTTTTCTCTGTTCACTCTATTTTTTCACTTACAGAAGCGAATGTGGGTGTCCAGGAATCCACCACCTGTAGTTTTTTTTTTAAATTTTTGCAGTGAATAAAGAATAAATATTTTTCCATATATTGTGTGATCAGAAACTCATCTTGTCCTCCCAATGACTCCTCAAAAGGTGTTTTTCATTAGGGCTCAGCTTCGGCCGAAAGGCATGGATACACTCCCCCACACTTCTTCTTTTGCTTCTGCACTGACCTAGGCTAAATTTCTGTGAATTCTAATCCAGCTAGTTATGTTCTTCGTGAGTACTTACATGATATGGTTCGGTCATCCTAAAGTTCATCCTCATCTTGCCCTATTTTCCATGTCCTTGGCTCGTATGTGAATCACAGAGACCATAATTTCACTGGTTCGTCCAGTAGTGATCTCCAATTCAACTGAATTTTGAATATAATGTAAGTGCATGGCAGATTTGAATCTAGAAGTTTCATTCCATGAAAAGACAAAGAAGAGGAGATTGAACATTTTAGGAGATTGACACATATTCTGCACTTTTCCAGCCCTGTATTCATTTTGGTGGTCTATTGGAGTATCTGTGGTACTTTTACTGCAGTAAAGGATCTAATACTTCCATCCACCATCAAAGTCTGACTCTCAGTTCAAGCTGAGACTGACTTGGCCCTCAAACCGCAGCTCGGAGCTGCTGGTTGTGTTTAGCGGCGTCTAATGACAGACCGAGCAGCTGTGCGGCTTTTTAATCCTCCCTCTCATTTCGGCCTCTTATCCTCCATCTGACTTCCTCTCTCGGCGATTTGCATATTTTCAACGAACCTTTAACTCTGTTATCTGTGAAACACTGCGAGGTCAGCAGCTCGCAGACGCTAATGTGATAATTTAACAGAGGTTTGTTTTATCTGAGGCATCTCATCAAAGCGGCTTTATTTTTAGCTCTGGACGTCCAGTTTTTATCCCCTGCTGATGGCTTTATCTACTTTAGCTAGCGATGTCTCCTACATTCCCCATAATGCTTTTTGGCAATCAAAAAGTATTTACATAGTCCAGAGCAAGGTTTATTCAAGGTTCAGCCACAAATCAAACTCATTTTACAGAGAAAGAATTTAAACGTTCTGTTTTACAGATTTTCAATTTTCAAAAAGGAATATTCAGGAAATTTCCAACTAACAGTATTCGCCAGCATCATTTTATTACATTTTACAATGGATAAAACGCAACAAAAAGACAAAAATGTGACATTAATTAAATATAATGTACACTGATGCAACTGAGACTAACTTTAAAAAATCTTTGTCACATTATGATTATATTTAGGCATTTATTTAGATAAAACCATGAAACCATTGAATCTATTAAACTGACACCAGCGATCTTGACAGAAACAAAAAAAAAACTATTTAACAAAGAACCTAAATTTAAAAGAACAGTGAACTGTGTCCTTTCCTCTAGTTGGACATCTCTGCATGTTTTTTGATTTTTCTTTTTCCCAGGAGGGGGTCAGGTGATTTTGTTTATGGAAGAAATGAACAGTGCTGATCTGATGAAGTGCAGGAACACCAGATTACAATCCTCACTTCCCCCTCGCCGCGGCAGATAAAACCTTTACATATGAGACGTATCCCCAGAAACGTTTGCATGCCGTTGTTTCACCTCCACAGCTTGTTTAAACAGATTTAACTCGTACCTCCTGTTTGTGGGCCTTCGTGTGTTCTCCTCATAATGAGTCTTTATACCCAACATCTGAGCTACAAATCTATTTCTTAATGGATTAATCAACAAACTAATGCTTAATCATTAGTCAAAGTCAATTTTATTGTCAATTTCTTCACATGTACTTGACATACAAAGGAATCGAAATTGTGTTTCTCACTATCCTATGCGTTTTACATGTACAGCAACATTAAAGTGCAGGTGCGCAAGACGAAACAATCCTAAACTACATTATTAACAATGGTAAAGTGCTGTAGCTTAAGGCTACTTAAGGTCAATTAAGGTCAGAGAGTTTAATGGGGAACAAAAAATTCATAATTACACTGGATGCTTCAGCATCACCTCAAACATGAAATTCTACTTATTGGGAGAACGCACTGTATTTTTTTTGAATAATTACAGTCTAATTTCAACTGTAAAAAGTTAAAATATTTCCATTTTTGTGTGTTCTGTCACTTCCAGAAAAGTTATCAAAAGTCAATTTCATGCCAAAAGAACAACTGTTCAGGCAGTTTTTACTGCTCTCGGATGCTCAAATGAAACAAATTTGATACTTTACAGATTTTTGGTCAAACTACAGTCTTGAGAAGAAAAAAAAAGGATATTTTCAAGGTATTAAACCTCAGCTACAGACAGTTTAGGTTCAGAGCAGGTGTTCAGTTCAGATCTGCAGGATCATGTTTCTGTGCGCGTTAAATATCCTTGCCGACTTTGAACGCAGCACCGCGGGGGGGGAAACCGAATCCAGAAGCCAGGCCTCGGCGCAGCTTTGAAGTGACACTGCTGGATGTAAATGTCACCACTGGCCAGAGGTGAGTGTGGGGGCGCCGCCTTAATAATTCAACAGGAAAGACCACCGTCGCCCACACAGGCTGGGGTCAGACGCATGTTAGTCAGCAGAAAGAGGAAGGAAGAAATCTAACGTCTGAACACGTTTAAAATCTGCTTTCTGAATACATACATCTAAAGATTCTTCCATGAACGGCTCAACACAAAAACACATTTCATTAGGTTCCATGATTTCAGGTTTGTTTCTGTCAGTTCAGTGGGCCCCTCTGAATACTACAATTCCCATGATCCCCAGCTGTTGCTTACTGTTTTTACACCTTATGAATAGCATCAGTTTTTCAACACAAACCACATTGCATTCTTCTCTCTTCCCATGCCCAATGCTACAGATGCTTAGAAATGTGAATAAATCTGCTTTGAGAATCACAGAAAATAGTCTCATGTAATAGTTCAAGGGTGTGAAACTCAACAATTAACCAACAAATATCCCTAAAAAGCTGTTGTCTTTACATTTGTCCACTGCAGGGCAGCTCGAATATGATTTGGACAGGTAAAGCTTAAATAAAACATTTAAAATCTGGTATAACTTCCTTATATGGGTCAATGCCAAGTGGTATAACCTGAAAAACTTGATACCAAATAGTTAAACTCTTTAAAAAGGTTTTAAAAAATGTAATCACAATCTCATTTTAAAATTTGTATCCAAATTCCTGTTCAAAAATCGCACACACACACACACACACCTGGTCTGTAGCTCCAACTGGTGGAGACTCGTCTCATCCGTTTTAATTGTCAGTTGATTATTGCAATTTTATGGCCTCATTTTAGCTTCTGATCATTTTTCTCAAATAAGATAAATATTTATTATTAACATTCAGTGTGTATGGTACACTACAACTGCAATGATTAGCTCATTATTGAGTCCTTTAGTTGGCTATTAGATGAATCAATTTTTTTGATCAATTCTCAATTTTGTATTCTCAAATACAGCTTTTGTACAAACTGTAAAGCCCATTGGGGCAAATCTGTGATTTGTGATTCTGGGCTTAGCAAATAAATTGAATTGAAATTAAATAGGTTCTTCTCTAAGAAACCTATACTGAAGTTAATGGGTCAGTGACAAATCATGGTAAGATGAGAAACATTTGTTCATTCATTTATTAAAAACACATTCATCAGGTCTCTTAAATTGTACATTTTGTGTTCATGTTGGTTCATTTTGTATTTTTACAAAAATCATGATGTGTGTGTTTTTTGACACAAAATGTCAAATAGTGTAACCTGTAAAAGAATGATGCATTCAATCCAACTTGAATATAAAACTAGTTGATAGCATGTTTTTATTTTATTTTTTAAAGCCTTTTTAAGCAAGTTAAACTACTGTATCTGCTACCAAGTTTTTGGGTTAACACCACATGGCAGTTTTTTGCAATGTTCCAAAAATCAGCAATCATTTCACTACATCTGACTGAGGCAAGGGAGGTGGAGGAAGAAGACGAGGAGCAGGAGGGGGAGATTTTTGTCGTTTGGCGATCGCGACAGACAGTGTAACCGGTGGAACGGCAGATCACACTCTGATAAAGATCATCACATCCGAACACACTTTCAGAATCGCCCCCTTTCCTTTTGATCCCTCTGTAGCTCACTGCTACATCAGCGCTTCCGTTGTTGCTGGGAGGTGCAGTGGTCCATTCCACCTCCCAGTAGCAGCGACCAGTGAGACCGTCTTTGCACATCAGCTAAATCATGAATAATAACTCTTATAATAATAATAATTCAATATTTGAAGAGACATTGACTGCTCCTGTTGAGTTGCCATGAATCAAGTTAAACCCACAGTCACATTTCTGCAGACCAGGTTTTAACCTCCATCCTGGAGGAAGAAATGCAGTTAGATTGATTTTCTATCCAACATGAGTCCTAACTGCTTCTCAACATGAAGCCGTGTTTCTGAGTTTGTCATTTACACAGAAACAAGGCTGCGAATCACCTGTCTCTACCTCCCTGCTGGATCCTTCCACTGAAGTCTGAGCGATTGAATAGTCCCCGCTGCCTGTTGTCCTGAGGCCAGATGACATGACCTCAATATCAAAAGGTGAAGATTAGGGAGTAAATTTGAAGTTGACTGACAATAAATGCAGATGTAAGAATGCAAAGCATTATATAATGCAGCGTTATATAACAAGTCAAAGTGAACAAGTTCAAAATAAAGTCATATTACCAGTGGACTTCTTTATAATAAACAGTCAATATACCAATATTAAAATAAAAGATGGACCTCCCTCTGATGAGTTATGATTTAGCTAGAATTGTAGTATAAAATGATCAGAAAAAGGATCGAAATCACCAACAACTTACAGAAATTTTTCAAAGTGTTCTACTTGCAAACTCCTCAAATGCCCAACAAAAAGTCATCAGGTGGCAACTCACGGATAAAGTTATCAATCAAGCCAAATTGCAAGACAGAAAAAAAGTATTTGGGCTGAATAAAGCTTTAAAACTATAAAATCTACCACCACTTTGGTCCTGAACGTTACAAAAAGGTCACGTTTGTGGCTCTCAACACCCACCATCTTTGTTTGTACCTGAGACCTGTCTGTCCTTACCTGAGAGTGACCACCTGTCTGTTTGTAAAGCAAAGTGTCACCCTGTGTGCCAATACCTGAGAATTTCTAGTCTCCAGTCTGGATTTTTCAGTCCAGCTGAAAGAAGCATCTTTCCTGAGTCACCTGGATGATTATATATTCTAAATCCAGAACTCTCAGATGGGAGGGATTGGCATGCAGAGCTGAGGAAAGAGACCCCAAAGCTGGATATTTAAAAATCAGCTGATAATTAATATACTGACCTGAGAGTTTCCAAGGCAACACACAGTAGCATCGCTGCTGAATCCTGTATGTTGTTGTTAGTTAGGTCCAGTTCTCTCAGATGAGAGGACTTGGAGTTGAGAACTGAAAATAGACCTAGATAGACTTATCTGAGAGGTTACAGTCACTCAACCTAAAGAAAAATAAACAATGACCACAGACACAGTTCTTTGTCATTTATAAGACTAAACATATTTAACATTATTGATTATTCAGGTTAATTCATCCACCTACTGGGCTTTATTTGAAGCTTTGACCACTGGCAGCAGCCTCAGAAGAGCCTCCTCTGAAGCAGAGTATTTCTTCAGGTCAAACACATCCAGATCTTTTCCTGATGACAATAAGATGAAGACCAGTGCTGACCACTGAGCAGGAGACAGATCACCTGTTGAGAGACGCCCTGATGTCAGGTATCGTTGGATCTCTTCCACCAGAGAACGATCATTCAGTTCACTCAGACAGTGGAACAGATTGATGCTTCTCTCTGGAGACATATCCTCACTGATCTTCTTCTTGATGTACTTGGCTGTTTCCTGATTGGTCTGTGAGCTACTTCCTGTCTGTGTCAGCAGACCTTGTAGGAGACTCTGATTGGTCCACAATGAAAGACCCAGGAGAAAGCGGAGGAGCAGATCCAGGTGTCCATCCTTAACCACAGCATCTTGGTGAAGGTATTTTTCTGAGGATTTGTTTCTAAGTCGTGCTAAGAAGGAGGGCTCTGCCAGCAGGTTGACTCCAGAGTTAATGAATATCAGATGGACATGAAATAAATAAAACCAAAAGTAAAAAAATACACTGTTGCACCATAGAAAGTTTTTTCACCTTTTTTTTAACTTTGACAAAACTTGGTTATAGAAGTTTAACAGATGGCAACAATAACAATGTTGATAAAGAAGAAAATGATGCTGATGTCTTTTCTTCTGCTGTTAAGGAACCTTCCTGTTTTTATTAAAAACAGTGGAGACGACAGAGATCACAATAAACCCACAAGATTATCCAAGAGATCTATATAGTTGTTTCAGTTCAACATGAATCCATCAGGCCACATGGCTCCTGTTAAATACTCGCTGATGAAATGGCGCCTTCTGGTGATGAAAGTCCGTCAAAGATCAAATCCACCATCCAGTCATTAAACACTAGTGCGTTGCTCACTGAAAACAGAAGCATTTCCTAATACCATAGACTGTAGTGTAATTAGACTACTGAGCTCTTGTTGATTATAGACAGACCATAAGCTATAAAGTTTATTATTATTAATGAACTCTCATTGGTCAGAGAGAGTTCTTCAATATAGTTGAGAGATGCTTTTTTCCTTCTTTTTTTTTAATATCAAAATTTCAATATATATATATTGACTCCTGATTCAGTGTGACAATTAAGAATTAAATTATGTAATTAATTGTTATTATATAGTTATAGCAAATCTTCATACAAAAGTAACTAATCCAATTAAAAATCAGTGAGTACTTTTACTTTTGTGATTATACTTCTGTACTTCAGCAAAGTGGTAACGACAGTGAGACCATCATACCACTTATGAGTTTAATCCAGATCAATAAAATAAAAGTGATCACTTAAAAAAAAAAGAAAAAAAAAGTCAGGAAGCAGCGTCAACATTTAACATCCAGTTTATTTAATTTTAGTGCATGATCACAGATTCCATTAAATTCAGCTGCTGCAGACGACAAGTTCCACGATTGAAGACGCTACAAAGATGCACCGAGGCGACAACACCAACTATCAAACAGCTTCAACATCAACGTGCAGCTTCATGCAGACAGAAAACATGAAAACGTGAAAACTCTGATCAGGTCTGAGACTGAAGTTACTTACAATCCAATTCTGAGTGTTTAAAATGTAATATCACAGTTTGATGCTTACAGTCAGTGGCGTTAATGCAGGAGTAAACATCAGAGTATCTGTTAAATATATTAAAGATAAACTGTTTCACTATTTATCAAGAGTTGCTAAAGTTTATTTACTTTAGTGCTAACTTAAAAATGAGTTAAGTTAAAAAAAAGATTGTTCAGTCTCTCCACCTGCAAGACAAATATATATATTTTTCATTAATTTAATATAACAAGATAAATAAATCATTTGAAGCCTCTCCTGACTAGGTTTGGGCAATATTTAAAATGTTTCATTTCCAACCCAAATATTGCAATATATACCTTTGTGAAAGGTGAAGGTGATGAAATAAAAAAATCTAATTTCAAATGGGTGGACTGTGCAAAGCTGTAAACTAAAAAAAACACATATTTCTGAATGTATTGCATGGAAATATACACATACAAATCTACCCAAGCCTATTACAAGCGTTCAACACACAACTGTTTGTCTATTTTTTTTTCTATTCCACATTAGTGATCCCATCCTGCCCCAACCTAAACACAAAATGAGACAAATGCTATTTTAACTACATTTCTTATTATCAGCTCAGGACAATTTAACCACTAAAACACCACAACGGTGAAACACGATCACTGGTTTGTTCACTTGGCTCACAGTTAAAATAAAACACATCTGAACTTCTACACAAACATCTAGTTAATACTGACAACTGACGATATTTAAAGACGCCGTTAGTTTTTCTTTTCAGTTTTAAACATCAATGCAAATCATTTCTGGTAAAACAAACTGCAGCAGCTCGTCAGCCTCCAGGTTCAGTGTGATGATGATTTTAATGAACAGATAAACCCCTGCAGGGTCATAATAAGTCAAACCTGACTTTTTTTTCCCCCCATATATATCTTTAACCTAAATTGTTTTACTATAGAGTTAAGAATCGAAGAGCAGCTGCAGCTTTTCTTGTAGCAGCAATTAAATCTGTTATTGTTTTTTTTGTAGATTCTGCAAAACCCACATTTCTGGAAAAGGACATTCTTTTTATGAATACTCTATATTTCAATAAAATCTCCTAATTTGGTAGATCAACACTAAATGTCCTGCAGGACTGCAAACGTTAAAGTCTGTGCTGTTACGTTTGAGTTAATCAAATGTCACTGATTGTAGTTAACATCATTCAATTATAAATTATCAATCATACCATGTTCATTATTATCTAATCACATCACACAGCTTTTTATGGGGGGAGTTTGTTTAGAGAAGGTTCTCAAACAGAAAGACTTTAGTCTGTGTGATGTCTGGACTCTATGTAAGTCCGGTTCTTATTTTATTCCCTTATGCTCGTGTAAACATCTGCAAGGTAAAAAAAAAAGATAAAGTGCCAAATGATTTGTAAAGTAAAAATTCCTGGAGGCGACAAAGGACGTCACAACAACAACCACATGCGGCAGAGCGACTCTCTACTTATCTACTGAGCTTCGTGCTTGTCTGCTGACTACAACTGATCAAACACAAGCAAACACTGACTGGTTATCACAGCCATGCATCACTTCTGAAAACTGATGTTCTGTCACATTAAACCTGGTATATATACTGTCCTTTACTAAACAAATACTTACTGGACTAGTAGTCAGTTATTTAGATAATTTCAGACAAATTGATAAGTTGATTTTATGGGAAAATCTGTAAAATTTTAGTTTTCCACATGCAATAATGTAGTTTTATTTTTAAGTATAGTGATCATCAATAGGCTAAGTCGATTAAGGCCATATCGACGTTTTATTGTCGTCAGTGTTTTTCCTGATGGTTTTAAGCTTTTTTTTACAGCTTGTTCAAAAATGTAACTTTTTCAAGCCTGTTCGGAAATCCCGATTGGTTCCGATGACTCAAGAAGCGGCTTCACCGCGAGGTCACAGGATACTCTCCCGCTCCTCGCCGAAGGTGACGGTGTCGGACGACACGGTGCAGATCTCCGGCGGGTCTCCCGGGTTCAGCCCCCTCTTCAGGTGAACCACCCGGACGTTCTCGTTGTTGGGCCCCGGCCTGGTGGTGGTGGGGGTGGTGGTGGTACTGGTGGTGCCGGAGCTCAAGGAGCTGATGACGTCGCTGGAGGAGGACGTGGCGTTGGAGGAGGAGGTGGAGCCCTCGGCGGGCTGCCGGTTGGTGTTGTTGTTGAGCGCCACGTTGCTCGGCGTGCAGTTGAGGTTGTAGGACTTGGACGAGGGCCAGCTCTCCTCGGGGCTGCTGGCCAGCAGGCTGCACTGGTCCTCGGAGCAGATGGACATGCGGGTGACGGCGGGGTCCTGCAGGCCGCTGAGGCTGCTGGGAAGGCCGCGCTTCCTGGCCAGGCTCTCCTCGTCCAGCTCGATCAGGTTGGCCCTCTCCATCTGCGACAGGTCCGCCTCTTCGTCCTGCAGCGAGTGGTTAGGCGAGCTCTCGTTGGAGCGCACGCCAGAGTCGGACGAGTCCTTCTTGTCCAGCATGGCGTCCGACAGGTAGTCCTTCCCCTTCAGCGCCAGCGAGCCGCCCGGCAGTTTGGGGTCGACCACCTTCTTGCCGTCTTTCAGCAGAGGGGCGTTGTCCGACTCCTCGGACTCCTCGTCGTCGCTGGTCAGCTTCTGGTAGCGCAGCCCGCCGCCGGCCTTCAGCTTCAGGTCGGTGGCGCCCTGGAACAGCCCGCCGCGCTCGGCTGAGCTCTTCCGGTTCAGCAGGGACTTGGAGGATCCGTGGTCGCCCTTCTCGTCCTCTTCCGTGATGGGGTCCAGAGCGTCGCCGTTGGAAACGAAGTCGGCGTTATCTGCCGCCGGTTTGCCCCCGCTCCTCTTGGCGAAGGGTTTGCGCCCGTCCTGCTCGCCGCCGTCCTTGCTCTTGTCCTCAGATGACGACGTCATGAACTGTCCCGGCTGGGGCTGGACGGGCTTCTCGCCGGTGCCCCCGCCCATCTCCAGCTGGGCCATCTGGGCGATGTACTCCTGGTAGGCGTCGCGGTACTCGTTCTGCTGCTTGTCCGTCAGCCTGGCGATGTCATTGGAGGATTCCTGGGAGTTCAGGCTGGTCATGCTGGCGGTGCGGTGAGGACCGCCCTAAAAGCACAGAAGAAGAGTTGGTTCCGGTATTCAACACAACACAAACCCGCAGCTATGGAGAATATCTGCTTTGTTTCCGAGTCAACAACAAACAAAGCACGTATTTTTCCATAAATTAACAAATCGCAGATATACAAACGACGCCGTTTATTCACCATCCAGTGCATGTTCCCGTGTCGCGCTGGTTCGTCCAGCCCAACCGTGCTCAGCTCCTCAAAGCTCAGGTTGAAGCTGTACATCGGAGACGCGTCCATGTTGGCGCAGCCGGCATGGGGCGGAGCCACGGCGCGCCTTCCCGTCTCTATGTGGCCGCCCACGACACTGCCCTGCTCACTCGCTGCTTCCTCGTGCAGCACCTGGCTCTCCACGTGACGCATGTCCAGAACCTGCAGACCAACGCGTTGAGTTAAAAACCAAACTAATACCTACATATTTAAAAACCCTGGATGGTTTTATGCTACAATCTCTTCTTTTTTAGGCATTGTATAGAGACAGGACGACATGTAGCGAAGGGCTTTTGGACAGATTAAAACACGGGCAACTGCAGTAAGGACTCAAACTTAACAGACTGAAATCCTCCACACTAGGTGAGCTGTGGGGCTCCTCTACCGTCTCTTCTATGGTCACTTCTGTTGAAGTATCACTATCTGGCTTATCCAGTTTCTGCACTGCAACCTTAGAAACCTTCAGTCTAGAAACTGTCAAGTACAGAGTGAGGTTATTCATATTAAAAAAACAAAAGAACAGGATCTCAAGTACTGACCCTTGAGGTACACCTGTGGATAAACTGTGCGGGCAGAGCCTGAGATAAACTCAGTGATTGTAAAAAGCAGCTCTAACCAAACACAGAATCCTACAAATCCAAAAATTAGGGTTGACCCAAAAAAATGTAAGCTTCGAAGCTTTGATTGTTGCCATGGTAATCACTCATAAATTTATTTTTTTTTAATCGTATGCATAGTGCACAACATAGACAAAGTTTAGTGTCTAGAACTCAGCTGAGTGTCAAGTTAACTTTACTTGAGATTTGAGTTGCATGTGGCACCAGAATTGTTTGTGGTTGCATTAGTTGAATTTGCCTTGTTTAACGGTTGGTTGATAATGAATAATCGATTCTCCAAATATGGCAATCAGGTCATACCTTCAAATAATCAACTGATCATTGTAGATGAACTCTTTAGTGATTCACCAGGAGTGCATCATATGAAGGAATGAAACCGTCTTGATGTTAAATGGTTTTGTAAACTGACCGTGGCCCTGAAAAGCTGCCAGTCTCCGAAATTCATGTTCATCTCCTTCTTCAGTTCATCGATGTTACACTGAGACAAAACTCTGCCGTTCACGTTGGCCTAAAAAAAAAAAAAGAGATTTAACAAACACGCTGATCAGAGCTTTAACAGTAAAACACTTGTCAATAACCTAACTGGGTGAAATCACAGACCTTCCTGATGGTGGCGGTGTACTGTGCCAGCATGCTTTGGTCGATGCCGTCGATCTGCCGCACGCGCTCACAGACGGCCTCTGTCGCCATGGAGCTGAGGAGCATGGCCGGAGTCCCTGACACCACGGAGGCGGAGCCCTGAACGCAAACGCAGACAGCTTTAATTCCTAGAAAAACACACCAGGTCTTTTTGTCTTTGTCCTTCAGTCCGACGTGAAACACATCAGCATGAAGATACCGATCCAGTCTCTATAAGGACATTAGTGAGGAGCTTCTGCTCTACAGTCGTGCCAAGTCTTCACCTAAATTTATTATCGGCTGTTATCTGCAAAAATCTACTTAATAAATTAAAGATCCTGCACAATATGTCCATCTTATTGTTGATGTTTGAACTCACTGACTTTGACATCAAACAGCTAAATTATGAACTTTCAGTATCATAGTTAAAATATTTGATCATGAAAAGTCACAATTGCTAAAAAATGAATATCCACATCCATTATATTGATAATTTCAGTTTCTGTTTTTTTTACTTAGAAGCAGAGTTTGACTTGTTTGAATTGCTTATATTATTATTTTAACGCATGCTTACTTAAAGGTTACCTGACATCATATACTGTATGCAATTGTTGTAGGATGTTTTTATTCTTTAAAAGCAAACACTATTTGTCCAGTACGTCTAAAATTAATCCTCTAACACTCATACAATGTATTGTATGAGTGTTGAGTATGAGTGTATATATTATACAATGAATTGAGCTTCTAAAATGGGAGGATCTAGGGTGGGACACCTCTGTGGGGTGGGGGTGGGATTGGGAGTGGGAGTGGGGGAGTGGGGGGGCCGGTGGGTAACAGGGGGTTTTTGGGAGAGAAGGGTTGAAAAGTCAAGCCGTTCAAAAACCAACGAGCTAACGGGTCATCACTCAAGATCAGAGCAAATCAAACATGTCTTGCTACTACTACTACTTCTACATGAGGCTACAGGCTTGTCCAGGCAAGGTGCATGCTGGGACTTGTAGTAGGCAAGAGTTAGTCTGAAAGCAGCGGCTGTGAGGGCGACGGCAGCAAGAACAAGAGCGGGAGGACACAATGGGCAGAGGTGAATACCTGCTTCCTTTTCAAAGACGAAACCTTATACTGCAGACAGACAGGTGGACAGACACAGACACAGACACACAGACAGGTGAGGAATGAGTAAGCTGGAGAGAAAACATCAAGAAACACTGATTAGGGCTGTGACGATATGGACATTTTCTTATTGCAGTGATAAAGCCACATAATACCGCAGTTAAGATGAATGGTGATTAATAAAAAAAAAATTTAAAAAATATGTTTATTAAATTTTTTTTCAAATGAAATAAATAATAAATAAATAAATAAAGAGAAGATCGTTCCAGCCCTAACACTGAAGAATGTTTTTTGATCTAGACACAAAACAGAAGTTGCCACAAGTTCCAGTAGAAGATGATAACAGGAAGTGAAGAAGCGGAGGCACTGCGTCGTCACAACAGGAGAAGAAGAATGAGAGAAAAGTCGAAACTAGGAAGCTCGTGATGCTCGGAGGAGTATCTATAGAAACACATTTAGCCCTGAGACTCTCTGCTGGAGGACAGAACATGATGTTAAAACCACCTGTGCTAAAATGCCGCTAGAATAACTTTTGGTGTGTTTTTGTACTTACGGCCGCAGCGTCCCGAGGGAAGCAGCTTTTTACGAGCGGGCGCGGAGTAAGGTATGATGGGTAGGAGGCCACGAGGGGCCGTGGCAGCTGGTAAACGTGATGGGGGAAATATGGCTGAGGGGTGGGGGGGAGGGAGGGGAAGGGGGCAGAAAAATCAAAATAATGTTCATGCAGATGATCCAACATGAAACGACAAGAAGGAGGCAACTTAAAAAAAAAAACAGGAGTGAGGTCACTGCTGTCACACGTCAGCCCAGCAGGAAGATGCTGCTTGTTTGTGTGAATTCATTCTTTTAAAAGGTCTTTAGAGACATCAGATACAATATAATCAATTAGGCAATGGAGAAAATATCAAATAATGATTAGATGCAGCCCTGAATTGGTCAAATTGACACAGAAAGTGGCATTAGGGCCAGTGTTGAATTAGAGCTCAGTTTCAGGAATGGACTGTCGAGCTCAGAGTTTATGATGTTCATGATGAAGAGGTGAATGAGAACACAGTGATTGATGTTTAACAGCAGCGATTCACCGTAAAACTCAGTTCAACTCAAGTAAAATCAAATCAAATTTAAGCATCCAATAACACAAATGGTAAAAGGAGAGCAGGGTCGTGTGACGGTGGTGATGACATCGCAGTGTTGCTTACCACACACAGCCAGAGTGAAGATGACTAAACAGAGAACAGCTGGAACATCTGCAAACCTCACCTGGTCTTATGGAATTGGTTCTGCCTCAAATATCTTTGGAAGTCTCCTTTGGAATATTTGAGTTTTTCTTCCATACATTTTGCAAAAAGAGAAGATGCTGTTTTCCGCCACACACTCGTATGAAGTGTGTGCGTTTGTGGGCGGAGCCTGGACTCACCCGGTTGTAGAAAGGGTGCTGCGGTCCGGCCATCCCGCTGTAGTAGCTGCTGTGAGGCTGCGGCGAGACTCCGCCCCCTGCCGGCTGGTTGAACGGGCCGGTGAAGGAGGCGGAGGGCGAGCACGCCGACGACACCTGGCTGTACATGGAGGTGGGGCGGGGCTGAGCCTCCTGCAGGGGCGGGTAGGTGACCGCCCCCATGTTCATCTGCTCACGGGCCGCGCGAACATCTGGATGAGAGAGAGAAAGAACAATATCTGGACTAGGGAGTGGAAAAGTCTGGATCTCAGTGGAAAAAAAAACATTTGGATACGAGAGTAAATATATGGATCACGGAGAGAATACATCTGGATAAGTAAGAAAAATGTCTGGATGTAAAAGACTAAACAGCTGGATCACAGAGAGAAAAAAAACAGCTGGATCAGAAAGAACAGTGTCTAGATCTCACAGATAAAACATCTGGATTACAGAGAGCAAACATTTGGATCAGTGGGAAAAATTTCTGGATAAGAGAGAAACATCTGCATCACATAGAGTAGTGGTGTATTTTAGTAGTACTAACAGCAGGATATGCCATACTGCAGCAGTATTTGCAGTCTTGCGGTAATATTTGCAGTATTATACCTGCGATGATCTCTCTGAGTTTGGGATCCAGGTTGACGGTGCAGGGAAGGAAGGTGCGGATGTCTCGGGCCGTCAGGACGGGCGTTCGGGACGACAGGAAGACCTCGAAGCTGCGGACGTCGCCGTCGATCTCCAGCAGCGGCTCCACGTCTTTGGTGGTGGGGATGTTCTTTGACACTCTAAACACAACACACAGACAAAACAGGAAAACACCCCAAACACTGTAAATTACCACAGTAAATACTCGACATCTGTTTCACAGTGAGGTCAGATGCTGTTTCCTGATTTCCCAATTCGTGACCTCTGACCTCTCGTAGATGGTCTTGAGCGTGGCCTGGTCGGGGACACCGTCCGTCTCCTCCAGGTACAGGATGATCCAGGACGTCCTGTAGGGCCACTGCTCCGTCAGGTTGATCCAGGACGCCAGGCGGTCCCAGTTAAAGCTGATCTGATTGGCCCTCAGCAGACGACCTGCGGGTTGGGCACGTGAAGAGAGACGATTGAACTCTCATCTGAGAGTTTGATTCATTCCTGCAAAGGCTGTCACAGAGCCGCATTTCATTTTCTTTAATGATTTTAAGCTCATTGTTGTTCTCTTCACACACACCCTGCACCTTAAGTGTGCATTAGCTATGTATGTGTACATGTGGGTATGTGCGTGGATATGTATGTCCATATATATATATGCAAATATGTGTGTATGTGTATGTATGTAGGTATGTACGTCCATGTATGTATGTATATATGCTTTGCTTATGCATACTTTTTACTTTTTACTTTTTTTCTTACTATTTATTAGCATTTTCTCTCCATTCTGTCGATAATGCATACTGTGTATGCGGATTAACAAATTCTGCGAATTTGTACATTGTGTTGTGTGTTTTTTATTTTTTTATAGTTTTTATAGTTTTATAGAGCAGCAGCTCCAGGTACCCGATAGTTTTTTTTATCTTCTTCAACTTTATCTTACTTTTTCTTTATCTGTAACGCTGCAGTAACACACAAATTTCCCCGTTGTGGGATCAATAAAGTTTATCTATCTATCTATTCTATTCTAAAAACAGGCTCCTCTCCTGAAGTGCAGCTGTTCCAATCATCTGATACGAGTCTTCGAGTGAAACGTCTACCCAGTGCCGTCAGTAATTGATCGATTAATTGACCTGTGACAGAGACGATGTTGAGCAGCCTCCTCATGGTCTGCGGGCTGATGTCGTTGAACCAATCCTCCGTCACCATCAGCTTCGTCAGATCGAACGACATCTGACGTGTCACGGAGCGCTGCACCTGGCGCCGCCGGTACGTGTCCTGCACACAGAGAGGACACAGAGTACTGAAATCGATCGGTCCACTAAAAAAAAAGAAAATAAAAGAAAAACGCTGCTCCTGCTTATTATTCTCATAATCGTTTGAATGGCAAAAGCTCTGAAAAAAAAAATTGCACTCACTCGACGATTAAGAGTTGTTTTGCTGCCAAACTTGGTGAGTTCTCCCAAACTGTGCTGAGACAGTTTTCTGTCCAACTCCTCATGCCAACCTGCTGACACACACACACACACACACACAGATCAATAAAAGATATTGTAGAGGCCAAAGTAAAATTCTTTAGAATTAATGATAGAAAGGATAATTTAATTTAATGTGGATTTATTGCTGAACTAAAGCACTCACAGATATCAAGATCTCACTCAAACCTCTACAGACATAATATAAACAGGTAATTTAATGATAGCAGGTAAAAACCTCACTGAATCATTTAGTCTAACTACTCCCTACTGTTGAAGGGTTATCTTTGGTAAAATGACAGTTACTGTCGGCGTTGGCCGTGTCTCCGTTGGCCGGCGCGGCGGCGCACATCTTCCTGGCGCTGGACAGTCCTCGGCTGTTGAGGAAGACGGGCAGGTGCACGATGTTCCTCATGTAGTCGTGTCCGTTGATGTTGGAGTCGCGCAGGACGCTGTTCAGGTTCTGGTTGATGGCTTTGATGATGATGTGAGGGTCGCTGGCGAAGATGGAGATGAACGGCCCTTTGGAGAACAGGATGCGCACCTGGAGACACAGAATCAGATGTTTAACCAGTCACAGTTCCTTCAGAGTAAAGCACCTGGAAAAATCTTTTTTGACAGATTTTTTTTAATCAGAGTTTTATTCAAATGCACTTCAAAGTTTGAACTGAATTTCTAGAAAATCAGCAGATAAACAGCCTGTGCAGAAACTAGAAATTAGACATTTGACATTTTCAATTTTGTTAATGTGTATCTTTTCAAAATATTAATTTAATTTAACCTCAAATTTTTCCTTTCTTAATTATGACTTATTTATTATTATTATTGTTATATAATGTTTTTCTTGTCTTATATTTTTTATATACTATTTGACTTATATTCATAATTGCAACTTCTTCCACAATTTGCTAAATTTACATGAATTACATACATACACTTTTTTCCAGCATTTTTTATTTTTTTTTCCAATGCATTCTTTTTTTCATAATATATTTTTTTTTAAAACAACGTGCTGATGTCAAATCGGGGAAAGAAGCCTCCTCACCGTGTCGAGCATCTGCAGAACTTTGTCCTGTTCGCAGGAGTCCAGTCCGTCAATGACGACCGCCAGCCTCGTCTGATGCTGAGTGAAGCCGTCGATGGTTTTTGCCATCCTCGCCATCAGCTCGACCTCGTTTTTCAGCACCTGAGGGAGGCCAAGAGAGGTCGCGCACATTTAGGAAACTGCATGTCATAAACAAATCATTTGGGTCAATATGCACATCACCTTCATGAAGCCCTCGCTCTTCAGCTTGTGCATCCTGTTGGCAGCGCTGTGCAGCCTCTTCCTCTGCGAGTTCAGCACCGAGTCGCTCACTTGCCACCACGTCCTGAAGTTCAGCAGCAGGGCCATGCCCACGACGCTGCCGATGGCGATCAGCACGGCGTTCACCATCCGGTTGTCCCCGTCCACCTTAAACACCGCCAGGAGCGCCATGCCGGTCAGCAGGCAGGCCAGCACGAACACGAAGAGGACGAAAGACGGGATGCAGCACGTCTTCTTCCACTTCTTCTTCCCTGGGATGAAGAGAGGAAAGAAGATGAGCTACAGCAGTTTTATATGAGTGTATGTGTGTGTGTGCGCGTGCGTGCAGGCACCTTGCGTCTCCTCCGTCTTGAACACTCTGAAGAGACGCGTGGCGAGGAAGCCAAACTCTCTCTCGCAGGCGTCGGACAGCGTGGCGATCATCTCGGCCATCGAAGTCTCGCCGCCGACACTGGACAGCCGGTTGTAGTCCGTAAACAGGAACCTGCAGAGACACGCGGCGACATCACACTGACATCCAAGTCCACCGATGATGAGGATGACATCAGCTAGAAATGTTCAGGTGTTTAGCTCAATTTGTACCATTCATATAAGATGTAAAAAAAGGATGGATAACATGAGCTCTGTGGTTTTACCTGACAGGCAGAGCTCTGGTGCTCTGCTCTGGCAGCTCCGGTGGGTTGACAAACATCAGCTTCAGCAGCAGCTCCAGGTACCCGATGTGACGGGCCAGACGGGTACTGAGCAGCCACGCCCATGTCCAGCTCTCCCCCTCCCGACGCCCGCCGAAGTACACGACCACTGTCGGGCACGGACAGACTTCATTCACACACTGTGCAGGAAGACGGCACAGGAAAGACGGGCAACAACGACACACACACACACACACACACACAAGACCGAGTCTCACCGAAGAAGAGGTAAAGCAGCGCCAGCAGGCTGAGGGAGACGGCCATGGCGAGCTTGGGGTCGACGGTGAAGCCGAGGACAACGGCGACAGAGCCGCAGAGCAGCAGAGACAGGAACACGATGAGCCATGAGAACTGAAACAACGGCTCAATCTGCTGCCCGGCGAACGTCTTCATTTCATCTGAGAGGAACAGAACACAAACGTGTTGCGGTTGTGTATGTATCCCACATACATCTGGTAACACACTCATATTGTGGGGACTTGCTTCCTTTATGAGGACATATAGCAATGTAAATCATTAAGCTTGAGGTGAAGACTTGGTTAGGGTCATAGTTCGAATAGGAAATGAACATATGTCAATGCAATGTCCTCTGAAGTGATTTGTGAGATGTGTGTGTGTGTGTGTGTGTGTGTGTGTGCTCACCCTCCAGTTTCTTCAGAAGGAAGGACTTGCCGCTGCCCCACTGGGCATACAGACCCACACAGATGGGCGGCTGCATTGTGGGTTCACTCAGGATGTCGGCTAGAGCCGAGCTGTACAAGTCGTACCCCAACATGTCTCCGTCTGTCTCTGTGGGGGACAGGTGACCTGCGGGGGGGGGGGACATCCATCCACACAATTGTTTTACTACAATTACTAAATTTAACTTCACCTCATAATTATATAGATAAGGTTGAATGTGTAAAGATTATTTTCTCACACTAAATGAAAAATATATCTACGGTTAACTCACGAGCTCCGAAAATCTGGGTGAGGATGCTCTTCTGGTGGCTGCAGTCGATGTTGTACGGCGTCTCTCCGGCCTTATTGGGCCGGTACAGCAGGCGGCCATCTTTGGGGTTTCTGAGGAGGAGCTCGGCCAGTCGGCGGCTCCGGCCACGGATAGCGACATGTAGGGGCGTGTCTCCTTTCTGCACGAACAAACCCGTAGTAATCAGTGCCATTAAACCAAATTAACAACCAAAAAGAAAAAGGCACAAGATATCACACTTTTTCCTTAAATAAATTAAATACATAGTTTCATAGTTTTGTTCTTTCTTTCAATTTTTTAAATTTTTTTTCTCAAGATGTTAGCTTATTATTTCTGAACTTTTTCCTTATTTCCTTGTTCAGTCATTTGATCTGAATTTGAGCAGTGATGCAGGTCTCTCACTTTGTCCACAGCTGACACTTTGGCTCCTTTATCCAACAGCAGCTCCACCACCTCGATGCTCCTCATCTTCGTGGCTTTGATCAGAGGCGTCTCTCCGTCCTGAAACAGAACACGAACCGGCCTCTCAACGTCTCCGTCAGACATATAAGGTATAAAGCGGCGGCTGTGCTGATCGACAGGCGTGTGCTCACTTTTGTGCAGGTCTCCGTGTCGGGGTTACACTGCAGGATGTCTCTCACCATGGTGGCGTTTCCTTTCTCCACAGCCCAGTACAGAGCCGTCTTACTCTCCTGGGAAAAAACAGCAGAGTAAGACATCGCAACACAATCCACTATGTGTCACTGAGAGGATATTTGGTCTTTCTTTATTTGAATGAAATACAAAAGTGAAGTTCCAGTTGTGTTACCACACGTGCACTAACCTGTCCTCTGATATCAATGTCGGCGTATTTATGCAGCAGAGCTCTGACGATCTCCACGTGGCCGCCTCTCACCGCCCCGATCAGCACCGTGTCGCCGCTCTGCAACACAACAGCTCTGGATTAGAACAACTGCTTTCTGAATGTGTTCATATATCACGAGGTCAACGGAGTGCCTCACCCGGTCGGGGATGTTGACGTACGTCCCCGCGTCCAGCAGGTCCTGGACGATCTCGGTGTAGCCCTCCTTGGCGGCGATCATCAGCGCCGTGTTGCCGTCCTTGTCGGTCATGTTGACGTTGGGGTTCCGCTTCAGCAGCTCCTTCACCACGTCCGTGTAGCCCCCCTTCACCGCCACGATCAGAGCCGTCATCGAGTTCTGAGGAAGCGAGACGCATGTTTTTCCACACAAAGCTTTTGTTTCCCTTTTTTCTGTTCATACATTACTGTATATTGTGTTTCTCTTGTCATTTTTACTTGATTTTTTTTTTTAACCCTTTTCATAATGTTTATTTTAGGTCCTTTTGGATTTTAATTTCTTAATTTAGAATTACTTTTAACTTAATTTTTTTTTGTCATAATTTACCTTTTTAATTTAACATTTTATTTTTACAAAATGCAAATCCAAATGTAACTCAATTTTGTACTGAATTTCCCAAAAATAATGTCCTTTAAAATTTGTTATCATTCGACTTGTGTACTGTATATAATACTTCTACTACAATATAAATACCACTGCTAATAATACTACTAATAAGATGTATATATATATATATATATATATACCGCTCCCTCCTGGTCGACGTCGGCTCCATTCTCCAGCAGGTGCATCACACAGTCAAAGTGTCCTTTCCTGGACGCCCAGATCAGAGGAGTAGTCCCATACTGTCACACACACACACACACACACACACACACACACACACACACACACACACACACACACATACACATTCAGTCCCTGATATGTTAACATTTGTCTGTTTTTTATTGAATAACTTCGAGTTATTCAATAAAAATCGAGTTTATTGTAACGACGGTTCGTTCGGAGCGCGAGCTGATCTCCTGTTTAACCTGCAGCAGGTGTCTGATTGGTCACCTTGTCAGAACAGTTGACCTTGGCCCCGTTCTGCAGCAGCAGTTTGACAATGTCGGCATGTCCTCGGCCCGCCGCCCAGATGATGGGGTACACGCTGTACTGCTGCAAGACGACAGGACACAGAAGAAACAACTTTACCTCAGGCAGCACGTCAACGTCCAACATAAAGGTCTTCAATAACAGCAGAAGAGGAAGTTGTCATCTTTAATATACGTGTAATTTTGTAAACACTCCACGAGTACAGGATGAGTCATCAAAGATTTGAAACTGGGATTCTGAATGATTTTGATCTAAAAATGCTCGAAAGTAAAACACATGAGTGTTTATTGGGGATTTTAAGGATAAAAATTTAAAACTAAAACTGTGGTAATTAATCGAGGTTCAATCCTCAAATATATTTATAATAAATGACCCATTTGGAAAGGCAGTTTTGGCTTAAACTGAGAGAAAACAATTTAAAAAATGAGCTGCGTGTTTGTTACCTGTCCGGTAGTGTTGGGGTTGGCTCCGTGCTCTAGCAGAATCCTGGTAACCTCCACACGACCTTTGTAGGCCGCCCACATCAGAGCCGTCCAGCCACCCTGAGACACCACGCACAAACACACTTCACTCGCACACAGTGGTGGACAAATAACAGCCTGTGGGCCAAATCTGGGCCCTGCTGTAGAAATATCTGTCCCCCTGATGAAAGTGGAACTTTTGCTTTTATCATTTTTCATTAATCCACCATAAATAACCAAGAGGCTGAAAAAATCCCTGTGTTACATCTGCAACATAAGATACGCTTAAAACAATCAATCCATTTTATTCTTGAATGGATTAAAAACCTGCATTTGTACTGACACTTGGTGTCAGTCTTTGTGATTAAACTACATTTCCCAGAAGTCAGTAGTTGTGTGCTTGTGTGCCTTCTCACCATGTCTCTGTGCTCGATGTAGGCGCTGTTCTCCAGCAGCTCGTTCACTACCTCCACATGACCTTCTTTAGCTGCAGAGATCAGAGCCGACCAGCAGTCCTGACAACACACACACACACACACACACACACACACAGACACCCCGTTACCATGGCAGCAGCCGCACCATCCTGTTTCCTAGCAACCAGGCACCCCAGGTGAAGGAGCGCCGAGAGGAGCTTTTATTATTCCGCGAGGAGACAATGAATAAATTAGGCTCATTAAATATATAAAGCAGCATCGTGTTTACAAGCTGTAAACCGAACAACAGGAGAGTCGGGGCCCGCTCTGAACCGAATGGGCGTTTGTTCCGCTCACCACGTCGTCCAGGTTGACGTCGGCTCCCCTCCTGATGAGCTCCTGGACGATCTCCAGACTGCCCTGCTCCGCCGCCAGCATCAGAGGAGTCTGGCCGTTCTGTAAATACACAAAACACGTCGAGCCGAGTGTGAACAACAAGCGGCAGCTGACAGGAGATGGAAGCCATAAATGAAAATCAGTCAGCAATTATTTTTGATAACCGATTCATCGTTTCAGTCATTTTTTTGGTTTCCTGATTTTAGCTTCTCACACATGAGGATTTCATGCCGCACAGGACAATAATGGGTTTATGTTTGTCAATTTAAAATGTGCATGCTTGAAGTTTTGTATGTGGATGAGTTGGTTATCCACATCATCCTCATATAAATGAGCCGTTTATAAAATAAATAATATGCAGATAAATCATTTTAATCCATGTTCTTGCGGCATTTTTTCCATCAAGCTGTGCAGTACGTACGTCGCTGCGTCCGTCCACCTCCTTGAAGCGGTCCAGGTGCGCCTTGAGCGCCGACAGGTTCTCCTCCTCCACGTAGCTGAACAGGTTCTGGATGGCCAGGGTGGTCATCTTGATGGAGGTGGTGGTGTCCATGTCTACTGTCTGCCGCTGAGGCCCCTACCCTGCAGGCAACAACATGGTCACATCTGCATCAGCTGTTCTTCAGGCACAATTCGTGAAACTGCACTACAACTAAACTAAAAAGCGTATTAATCCTAAGAATGTTCGATGATCTTATTGTGACTGTAATGAACTCTGCGGCCTGCAGGTGGCGCTCACATCACGCCTGTTACATCTTTTAGCCACAGGAGAATAAAGCCCTGTCAGTGTGATGCAGCCCCATTAACTGAACATGATTCATGTATTTATTTACCAGCGCTGGAATCCAGAGATAACTCAGCTGGCAGAGAGCCACACTCTGCAGTCTGACAGCTGCCCTTTTAATGTCACAGCAAATATGCAGAGCCGCGCTGACCTCAGATCAGCACGCGCACGCGTCTCTCTCTCGGCTTCAATGGGGACAATTTAAGATGCGAAACCGCCCGCGTTCAAAGGAATGTCCGGAAATCCTGCAAAACTCTGCTCCCTCTGGGGCTGGAAGGCTAATAAACAAGCCTGTGACACTGGTCTATAATGCATTATGAGCAAATTCAGAAGACCATATAATGCTTTTTGTGACAGTTTATGAAATCAGCATTTAGAATGCATTCATGAGTAAACTGACAGCACTGCATGAGTCATAAATACTTAATAAATTAATAAAACATCAATGTGCTATAGGATGACTTTGTGAGCTTTATGTAAAATGGCAATACAGTATGACATTACTATCAATTATATGATAATATAACAGAATTATGAGGACTCATGTGTAGCGTTTAATGTCTGTAGGTATATTGTATGTCAAAAGAAGCCAGAAGGATCATCAAAGCTTGTACTGTCTTTATTATAATGTATTATTCATTACTTTTTATGAGGCATAACTTTTTGTTGTGGATGAAACAGAACTTGTGATGATGTCACCTTTGGTAAACTCTGATCCACATGTTTCACTATTCTATGACATTTTAAAAAGCAATCAATTTGTCAAAAACATTATCTACATGTTATTAGATATAGAACATGATCATTAGTTGCAGCAATGTCTGTTAAAACATAATAATATACTGAATATCTTTGAAATTGAAGATGTTTGAGGACATCTTCTTTGCGTAAAAAGCATGTTAGACACTACAACTCTGTTGTCGTGACGACTGCAACAGAACGAAGCAATGATCTGTTCCGCAGACAGAAGCAGCAGCAGTTGGGCGTCGACAGGTTTCTCCTCGTCTCAACATTTTAACACGCAAACTATAGTCTGATTTATATTCATATTATCAAGAACAGGTGTTTCCTGTCTCAGAATACATCACAGTCCTTGTTCTACGGTCAGATCGGTCATCTCTGCAGATATGATAAACAACGAGCTGCATTTTAAAATAAACATATTAACAATCAGAACATAACAATGTGTGACGGAATAATTGGAGTTGGAGATGTTTGTTATCAGAATACTTTATGGTTCAATGATATGACATGTCAGATGGGAATAATAATCTCATTTAGGATATGTGTGATTAATAATCAAATAGACACAGTAGCAGCAGTTGTGAAGAATATTTAATCACATTTAACTTTGGGTATTTACTCAAAAAGATTTGCACATATATGGATATAAATAGATGTTTTCAATGTGATTCAGATGCTGATCTTTTCTGAAGCTTTTATAAAAGATTTCTATAGGATAAATTAAAAACCCAAACTGTGATGTATTCTGTTTTTAGTTTTTCATTAGTTTTTACCTAATAACTATCACCTAATAAATGTTTTCATCACATCTTTTAACTTGTTTATCATGTTCTGAACATTAAAATTCTAGTTTGGTCTATAATATCTGAAAAAATAGTAATAAAATAATAAAAATAATTTTATTATTATAATAATACTTATTATTATTGTTATTATTAGTATTATTACTACTAATAATAATATAATAATTATTATTACCTGTGTCAGATATAAATTCCGCTTGTTAATCTCAACCTCTCCGTTGGTTGAATATACATTATTATAAATGGTTTACTGACCTTATTGTAACGTTCAGCCACGCCCAAAGTGTCATTAGCTGTTATTGAACTGATAAATGTAATTAACGAATCGAATGAATATAGTTATTTCACCGCACATCGCTCATCCTGTGTCGGTACAACATTCTTTCACTGATATTCGATCAATAACCTCTAATAACCTTCATGCCGTCACAGATTCAATCACTCAGCGCTTCAACGACGCAGCCCGAAAAACATGGAAAATCAAATTAAATTAAACCGTCAAACAAGCTATATAAACGGTGTATCGCTCACATATAAATCGTTATATAATTAATTAATTAGATAAGAAGCTATAACCGTTAACATGCACTGATTTGTTCTGATCGATCCGTGACAAGTGTCAGAGGATGCTGAAAAAAAAAGCAGCGGAAAAACGAACGTCGTTACCTTCACAGAGAATCGAAATGGTTTTAACTGGGCCGCGGTTCGGGTCCAGCGGGGGTTTGGGTCGCCGGCTGACCGGGTTTAGGTGCGCTTTCTCGGCCTGTGTTGGGATGACAGCCCGGGCTCACTCTCCATCCCGAACAACAGCAGCCATCTTGATCCGAACGAGGATATGCTTGGAAGAGACAGACGCCCGACCAATCACAGCCCGCCGCTGCGTGAATTCCGCCACATTCAGTATCAAGCTTCCGGGTATAGCTGTCAAAATAAAAGCATACGCTGCTTTATTAGACGATCCAATCAATTTTAAAAGAGATTCCGCTGTTTTTAAGCATTGCTCTGCTCTTTCTAATCCTAAATAACAGCGTTATAATCAGACATACATGCATACATAATCAGACTGAAGATTTATGCCAGCTGATTTATGTTTGTAAACGTTTATTTTTCGCTTGCGTATTTATTTTGAAAATGTTAAAACCGTTTGTCTGGAATAGAGCGACTCTACGACCACTTCATCATTTCAACAATTAAACCGCATTCTGTAAAATGCCAGCAAATACATAACCAACACGAGTGAAAACCCAAAGCGATGTGTTATTTGCCACACAATAAAATATAGAAAAAAGCCTGTAAAGTCTGTATTTTTACAGATTCATTCTTTTACAGATTATTCCCGTTTTTCAAAAATATATGTAGAATGTCAGTATAATTACAAAAATATACAGTGAATGTATACTTCAAATAACATGACAAAGGTGTTGGAGATATAACACTTTATATGATGTTAAATCAAGGTTATGGATACAATAAAAACCCGATTGATTGTTTTATAGTGTTTGGTATAGTATAAGCTGTTTGTTTGATGTATACATTTGTAATTAAACTTAATTCATAACTCGATTACATTTCTGTAATTTTAAGCCTGTTTTTGCAATATAGCACATATAGGTACATTTTACTTATTTATAAATGTGCATATTTATCATTACAAAAACTAAAAATTGTTATAAATATATATAATATATATAATATTATATATATATATATATATATATATATATATATATATATAGTTATACATGCAATACATGTTGTCTTTTCAACTTTAATTACAATACACCTGTATTTGTATAACTTGATTGCTTAACATTAATTCACAGTATTTTAATGCCACCATTTTTTGTTACTGTCAAGGCTTCTCAGACTGTCTAAATCCTTTAATTGTTCCCATTATTCCAAGGAGTGTTAATAAATATATTTACAATTTAGAGGTAATTGTACTGTACTTCAATATATTCACATTGTGCTACTTTCCACTATGGCACAATTATATTTTATAATTACTTTTCATATCCATATTTTGGACATAAAACATAAATATGTTTCTTATGAATGTATTGTTATAAAAGAAAGATTATTATTAGTGTAATTTGTTAAAATTAGCTGTTATTGCAAATTAATATTCTTCAAATCATATACAAAAATAAAAATCGTTACATACATACATACATTTCTTTACAATACTTTTATATAAGTAATATTTCATCCATCCATTGTCTATCCCGCTTATTCCCTTTCGGGGTCGCAGGGGTCTGCTGGAGCCTATCCCAGCGCGTTAAGGCGAGAGGCAGGGATACACCCCAGATGGTCGCCAGCCAAACGTGGGGCACACACACCATTCACACACCATTCACTCTCACACTCACACCTATGGGCAATTTAGAGTTTACCAATTAACCTGAGCATGTTTTTTGTATTGTGGGAGGAAACCGGAGTACCCGGTGAAAACCCACGCAGACACGGGGAGAACATGCAAACTCCACACAGAAAGGCCCCAGACCCAGGCCCAAAGCGGTCTTGAACCTGCGACCTTCTTGCTGTGAGGCAACAGTGCTACCCACCGCACCAACGTGTCGCCCAGTAATATTTCAAATGCACTGTAAATATATAAATATATATACATCACAGCCTCAATAAAATCCTGATACAGATCCTAAAAATCTTTCTGATCATGATGTTGTTTAACTCTGTGTGAGGGTAAAATATAATTAATTATTAACAGCAGTGTCAGAGGAGGAAAATATCAGTTTATTGGGGCTCAAAGTGCAAAGAGGCCGCTCCTCACACCTTATCTTTTATTCTCATGCTTACCATTTGCACGATACCAAAGATAGTGTGTTGTTTTCTTTTCGAATGTATGTTTTTTTTTCTGAGTTTATGAAAACCATTAACCAGCACATTTGGGTCTTCATAATTGTGGGCTGTGTGATGAAGGTCTACTATCTGTTGACTCTGGGCTAAAATGCTATTATGGTTTTACTTGATCCTAGTGCTGTGTAAGAACAGTTGGTTGGTATTAAGGACACAGTTGGTTTAAAGTCAGTTTTCCTTCTTTGCCCCTTTCCCCATATGGGGTCCCTCAGGCATCCTTTCTGGAATGATTCTCAGCTCCTTTTAAAATCGTCTAACCTCTCTTGGACTTTTTCAAAGACAATAAAGGATAGACGGCTAATAATTTTCTTCACAACAACAGTTATAAAAGTAAAAGTGATTATATTGGTCCCACTGAGTCTAGAAGCTATCTGACCAGTAAGTTAGACCACTTCACCACATGCATTAAGGCCCGCACAAGAAACCTTAGACCATCCTTAGACAGTGAGCTCTGCATCAATAAATAAATCAGCTCTGTTTTTGAAAAAGGCTTCTGTCAGTAAGGAACCACCTGCTGATCCAAAACGCAGCTAACAGGTCTTATTCTTAGACTTCCTATCCATTTCAGAATACAATTCAAGACTTTACTGATAGCTCTTAATGGTCAGGCCTGCATCAATGAGAAACAGTTTATAACTGTTCTAACACAATGGAACTGTCATATACTATACTGATAAAGAAGGTCTTTACCCAGAGAGTATGTCACTCAGGTTTAGAAGTCTTTTTATGTTCTGTTCATCATCTGACTTGGTAACACTGAAGAAACAGTGCTGTAAAAGCATCATTAGTCAATCACATGACCACACGTGATGCCAAATGTCAAAAACAAATAAAGATTTAATCACATAATTTACAAAAAACAAAAAACAAATACATTGTCCATATCAAACCTACACACATGTGGCTGGTTCGGTGCAATAACGGTAAATGTTGTGTATCATTTCAAACACTCAACCTCTGGTATCATCATTCTCAACCAGGTCTCATGGAATAAACACAACAATAAAAATACAAATATGAGGCTCCACGCAGGAAGACGTGTTTTCCTGTTCAGGTGAAGTAGACACAACAACAAATAAGAAGTAGCTTTTGGTGGAAAGTAATACTGGATCCCAACATGTCCATTTTTTGACACTCATTTTCTTGACCTTAATGTGTGGGAGGAATCAGGACGTTATAAAGAAACAAAAGTAGAGCTGAGCTAAACGTAACCTTGCTATGTGGGTTCTAGCCTGGCTTTCAAATGTCATATTTAAAAAAACATTCTACAGATTTTTTTAATTACTGAACTAAGAACCAGCAGCTTATCTGAATGTATTTTTTTTAGCTGGTAAATAGAACATTTAGCCAAATAAAACTGTTTCCTGCTTAACTAAACCAATAGTTGTTAGCTAACTTGTATCTAACTATTTTAGCTAAACTGAACCATGAATTCTCCTGAACCAACAGTTAGTTGTTAGCTAACCTGTACACTGCTACTAGTACTATTACTACTACAACTAACACCCTAAACCCTGTTAGCTAATCCCAAACAAACCTTTTCTTTAATCTAAGATGAACCCTTAGCTAGCCTAAACAAAACTCCTAGTTTCAACAATAAAATGCTAGCTTACTTGAAGCTAACTATTCTACCTGCTAAACTGACAATTTGGATAAACCCAACCAAACCATTTTAGCTTTCTCTCTGAGTCGTTAGCTAACATGAACCAAACTTTGATGCTGCTAAACTTAAGCTACTAGAAAACTTAAACTTATACCATAACCAAACTAGGCAGCCCTGTAATGAAACACAGTTGAACATGTTCGGCTGATAGCCTGCTGGTCTAAGCAGTATTTAGGTTCACGTCATGGAATTTAAATTTCAGAGATTGAGTTAATTTCCCAACAAGTCCTGCTATATATATATATTTTCCCCACGTCTTCAAGATGAATCTTCACACATCTTACACCACAGATCCACACACATGTTGGAATTACATAATTTACATAAATAACAACTTGACAAAGACTGACATCTATAAATGTAAACACAATGCCCTCGCAACTTTTTTCTTGTAAAAAAAAAAAAACATTAACACAAAAAAAACAACAACACCTAAGGCGACTGAGTGGAGTCATCATTGGCACTTTCCAAGAATATGAACACTGTGGTGGTGTGATTTCATAGCTGATGATACTTAAATGTAACACGATGACTGTCATACTGTGAAATTTGACAGTCTGAGAGGAATGTGGAGGAGAGAACATTGTTAACCTTGTAGAAGCTAATAATGTAATAACTACCATTAATATAGTAAATGCCAATCAATCAATTTTCAGTCTTAGTCATTTTCCATTTTTATTGTTGGAAAAGACAATAATAAAATAACTGGCCAATATAACCAATAACGTAATAATGTTTTGTGCGCAATGTAAAAAGTTATTACATCACTGGCTTAGTACAAAGGAATATTCAATGCAACAACTAGTTCGATAATTTAATAATATACTCCTGGTGTGTTTCTATGACAATTACCCTTCTTGTTGCCTTTTTTTTTTTTAAATATTTGCTTAAAAACCTGATCTCCCCCCTAACACACACAGTTAGATAATTATACTGGGGGTCCCACAGGGTTCAATTGTGGGTCCAATCTAGCTCTCCATTCACAGAGATTCATCTGAATATAACCCAATTATTACTTTATTTCTTCAGACATTTTATTACATTATTGGCCAGTTATTACATTATTAAGTTGTATTAGATTAAGAATGGAACAAGTATTACCTTATTATTAGTTATTACATTATTGGCTTTGACAAACTTTCTGCTTCTTTGTTCATTTATTAAACTAGATTTTTAATGCACTAAATCACTGGCCTGCTCATTCACTCATTCACCTGACACTTCCACTTCCTCACCATACTGGACTTTTGTTTACCATACTTTCATGTACTCCTTTATTCATCCATTCAGTCATTTCCTCAATTGATCCTTTCATTTATTCCGCTTTTCTTTAGTTTCTGCACATGGACAGGCAGCAGTCAGCAGCTTTCTGACCAGAAAGAAAAGATCAAGTCAGTTCAATACTACACAGGTGGACATGCCAGCTCAGGGCAGTTTGCATTGTTCCACATAAAACTGCTTCATCTGTATAAAGGTACAGCATATATGTATTTATAGAGCATCCGTTATGGCAGAACTGTTGGAAATAATCACCCAGAGAATGTTCACTTTTGTTGGTTTTGAAAGTCAAAATGCTGTCCTGGCAGTTGCACCTCCTCAGAAAAAAATATAGTTTAGTTGGAAAACACTTCATCAGGTAAGACACCACCCATTCATCGTCCCATGAATCCAGACTATAATTTAACGTGGTGTCAAGGCGATTGCAAACTGCAGACAAGAGGAAGTTCTGTTTGATATGTCTGCCTCCTTTTCTTTCTATACAAGTTGATGGTAACACAATGTTGAAAGCATTTTTCATAGGTCCTCTGGCTCATGTCGTTTTTTTCTTCTGGATGCAGTGGCTGTCTGTAGCCTCCAGGTGGTGCTGGGCAACGTTCTTCTGCTGGTCTTTGAGGCGCAGATGTCTCGGTTTAACAGGCAATGCCACGGCCAGCAGAACACAGCCAATATGGAGGCTGAAGTACCAGGACCTGTGGAGGAAAAGAGGTGCAGATAAAAAGAGTAATTAGTTGTTAGTGGTAAGAAAAGGTTCCCATGGTAACAACAATCACTCCTTCTCAATACCAAACGTATCAAAATGGTTTCATAGATTTATAGTGTCATTTTTACACACAATGCATGTAACGTTGGTGATATATTATGATTTTACCTCCAAGTCAGAGTTCTTTAAGCTATTAAAATAAATAAATAATTAATTTTACTGTATACTGACCTGTAAAACTTTAATGATGGGCCCATGGAGAGCAGGATGAAGGGAACCACTGTGTAGCAAATGGCAATCTGAGTGGCCGCCCACGTGATGACATCATAGACCTGTTTGTGCAAGGGGGACTGCAGGAAGTGGGGCCGAACGTTGTGTCTGACCTGAAAGATTTTATTAACATTTTTTGCATATGATCATAACATTTAAATTCCCGAAGGTGTTAGCATGAAACCTAGGTCCATATCAAACCTGTGTGTAGGTTTGATATGGACCTAGCTAGCATGATATCGAATGTTAAACGTTAGTGTGGAGCATGCTTAGCACAAACCAATGAGATCAGTTATGGGAGTGGTTTGCTATGTAACACCATACAGCATAACATGAATAATCGGTTAATTGATCCTCTTGTCAGCTAACATGTACAGTAATTATCAGGTTGATGATTTAACAGCTAACAGTTAGCAGCCAGCTCACCGCTCGAGCAGCCAGTGTGACCACAATGCCGGTGAGGAAGGTGAGGTAATATCCTGGATAGGCTCCGTGCCACATGGCTGACAGGATGAAGGTGGCTGCTGTCGGGTGGTAGGGACACCGCTCGTAACACACCCTGTTGACCAGATGTCAGAGGTCACACAAACTCAAGATTCATCCAGGCTACGCATTCTCACATTGACCCCTCAAACATGAAATACAGGCTACTAACTCTGTTATGCTAACATGTTTGCATTTAGCACTGGACTAAATACAGAAAAAACAATTGGTTGATAATCCTAGGCCAGATAATAATGTGGGTTTCATAGACAAATGGTCAATGGTCTGGGAGAAACCTGGACTGACAAGTGAGACTGACACTTTGGATGGTGCCACTCTCTCTTATCTAGGGACATGGCAGCCTTCATCACCCGAAAACCCTGACAATCCAGGGTTGAGTCCAGGAGGCACAGAGTTGTAGTCCTCTGAGCCTCCTTCAGAGCAGTCACCCACTCAAAACTTTATAGACTGTGTCTGTCTGCCAACCATAATTTGTAAGTCCTCTATATCAGACAGCAGAAGACACATAGTAACTTAATTAAAAATAGCACTAATACAGCTTAAGAGCGGCAGAATTGGAGAGTAATATGTGGACTTTTAAACATTAGATATCTGTCATCCAAAACTGTAATTATAATTGATCTGATATCAGATTATAATATTGATTTACTCTTACTGTAATTTACCTCATTCTGCAGACGGCAACAAAGTTCAACACTTATTTGTCTTTCCACCAAATCCTCTCCTATCAAACCATTTTTTAAAATAACTTTTTAATTCCTCTGATTGAACTACTCACCACCTGAAAGGATATATATTCCCTAGATGTCTAACTGCTAGTTCTATATCTAAGTTCAATGAAGTGATTGCGTCAGTATTTAATTCACTGCCTTGCCTCACCACAGCTGTGGATTTCTATGCTGCTGCTTGTCCATTTCAGTAGATGTATTAAAATGATTAAACCTTTCCTCGTAAAAACTACACTTGACTCAGGTGTTGTAGCCTAACTATAGACCTACATCCAACCACACCTTTCTCTTTAAGACCCTGGGCAGTTGCCAAACAGCTGTGTGACTTCCTACACAACAATGGTTATATGAGGATTTCCAGTCAGGATTTAGAATGCATCATAGCACAGAGAAGGCACTGATGAAGGTTTCAGATGACATTCTTAATGCATCAGATAAAGGATTTATTTCCATTTTTGTTCTGTTAGACCTCAGTGCAGCATTTGACACCAGCGACTATCAGATCTTTTACAGAAACTAAAGCATCTTATTGGCATAAGACAGACTGCATTAAACTGGTTTAGATCCTATCTCTCAGATCGTTCCCAATTTGTTCATGTAATAATGTTTTTTTCCGTCCATACAAAAGGTACACATAAGGTTCAATACTACATTTTATTGATTTGGACAATAAAAGTCTTCAGACCTTTTCAGCCAGTGTGCCGTCTGGATGTTCCAGTTATCGAGAAACACCTTGAAACTGGTGGCGAACTGAAACAGAACAAAGAGGTTTAAATCCGACCGCCTGCAGAGAGCCAGCGCCTGCCATAGACAACGTCGTCATCAAGGAGTGGCGGTCCTGACCTCGATGTTGAGGATCCTCAGGTTAGAGATCATGTCCCAGCGAGGTGAACCGTCACTGTTGTAGCCATTGAAGCCGAAGCCGGCGGCGTTGTTGATGGCATCAGCTGGAGCCAGAATAATGGAGACAGGAGGACGTGAGTTAAAATAGAGCATGGTATATAACATGTTTTTACACAGAAGAAAACATAAAACCAGGGGTACACAAAAAAAATCTCCTTTAATTGGTGTTCTGCTACCTTGATGATATTTAACTTAATTAGTAAAGTGAGGAGTAAAATTACTTGTACTATTACTTTACTACTGTAAAAATATATATAGATAGATATCACCTCGAGGGGTCTCAATGATTCTAAGAAAGGTGAGGAATCAGCCCGGAACTACACGACAGGAGTTAGTCAATGACCTGAAAAGAACTGGGACCAACGTTTCCAAGGTTACTGTAGGTAATACACTAAGATGTCATGATTTGAAATCATGCATGGCACAAAAGGTTCCCCTGCTTAAATCAGCACATGTCAAGGCCCGTCTTAAGTTTGTATATGACCATTTGGATGATAAAGAGGAGTCATGGGAGAAAGTTTTGTGGTCAGATGAGACCAAAATAGAACTTTTTGGTCATAATTCCACTAAGCGTGTTTGGAGGAAGAAGAATGAAGAGTACAATCCGAAGAACACCATCCCTACTGTGAAGCATGGGGGTGGTAGCATCATGCTTTGGGGGTGTTTTTCTGCACATGGGACAGGACGAGTGCACTGCATTAAAGAGAGGATGACTAGGGCCGTGTATTGTGAGATTGTGGGGAACAACCTCCTTCCCTCAGTCAGAGCATTGAAGATGGGTCGTGGCTGGGTCTTCCAACACAACAACGACCCAAAGCACACAGCCAGGAAAACCAAGGACTGGCTCCGTAAGAAGCATATCAAGGTTCTAGCATGGCCCAGCCAGTCTCCAGACCTGAACCCAATCGAAAAGACAGCCCAGAAACCTGACTGATCTAGAGAAGATCTGTGTGGAGGAGTGGGCCAGGATCCCTCCTGCAGTATGTGCAAACCTGGTGAAAAACTACAGGAAACGTTTGACCTCTGTAATAGCAAACAAAGGCTACTGTACCAAATATTAACATTCATTTTCTCAAATACTTATTTGCCGCTATATCGCACAAATAAATCATTAAAAAATCATGCATTGTGATTTCTGGATTTTTCTTTTTAGTTTATCTCTCTCACAGTGGACATGCACCTACGATGACAATTTCAGACCCCTCCATGATTTCTAAGTGGGAGAAATAGCAAAATAGCTTATTTTCCCCACTGTACGTAGTTACTTTTTGGGAGTGTGGGGTGAGGGATAAAGGAGGATGCTGACACCCACCAAGCGTCCACACGAAGTAATACTTGGGTCTGGTGGTCAGCATGGACAGGTACAGGTAGACCACCTGAGCATAGAATGGCGTGTTAGCGATGAAGTCATCGTCGATGTTCTGCTCCACGGGGAAAACCTTACACACGGACAGAAAGACCAGGAGGCAGAAGAAGGAGGTCGCCACTTTACGCACCACCTCCACCTGGAGGACACAAAGCGCCGATCAGAGACAGACAGGGCCTGTTCAATCACTCCTAAACGGAGAGTCCTGGTCATGTGACCTACATTCGGCGAGGGCTCGTTCTGCCTCAGCTTGGGGTTGGCCTTCCTGTTGGCTTCCTTGTCCCTATGGCGACGGGGATCTCCCTCGATGAATGCAATGTAGTCGTTGTAGGAGCAGGTGGGTCCGGCCAGGATCCCCATGAAGTTACAGTTGTAGCTGAAGTACTCGAGCAGGCTGGGCATCCTCCTGCACACAGAACATACGCTGGACCAGTTTACTGGGAGGAGTGGTGCCAGTAAGAACTTCTGCTTCACACTCAACACAAGTCATCATATATCAAACAGTCATATACAGTATAAACCCTAAAGTGGAGCTGGAGTGTGTAACTTCAACAGCTAAAAGAACTGAAAGCCTTCAATAGCTGCTCCAATTGATCTTACTTTACTGATAATCACATATTGTTCACTTTTCCTGGGCTTTATTTGAAATTGTGATATCGCTAACAAAATATGTTTGGTTTTAACACCTATAATGTCTTCGTTTATTGCTGCACAGGGGGTCGTGCTGGGTCTGGTGGACTCATTGCTTTTTGTACGCTTCTTCACATTTGTTCCCTTTACCTTTGTTAAATCACATTTTCATGCATCATAAAACAGCCATAATTGGTAGTATCAACAAATACCAAAAAGAAATGTAAGAGATTTTCCCAAAATCCTGTATTATTTATTTGAATTCCATTAGAACTGTAGCCTTCTCAGGTCAGTTTACACAGCATCTGCCTAAAGACCATTTTAATGCCATTGATTTAAATAAAAGTTTACATGTACATTGTTCTTTCTTAAGAAATACTGAAAATGGGTCAGAGACCCAAAAACCTTATAAGGGTTAAGAACCAAATATCATGTTCTATAGTTTTTCATCTCCTGTCTGAAGCTTCCCTCTGGAGCTCTAGATATAACAGGCCAACAAACTTCTCATATCAACAGATAAATAGCCAGTGTCATTAAAATTGAATGCAAATACTATGGTTTAATGACTAAATCATTACAGAAATATACACACAAGAAGATGAGATCAATAAAAGAGCTTTGGTTCAAGCTCTTCATAGCTTCACAGTAAAACAAACCTTATCGCCAAAATCTTCTGTCCCGGTGTCAGGTGTTCCTCTTTTCTTGCCATTCCTGTCCAGGAAAAAAAAGACAGAGAGAATAAAACATGGCCATTATTAAAAATATTTGACATAGAGTTGCTTCCATTCTTCGTTGTAAGTGAGGCTAATGATTTTAGGAGTTTTCTTACCATCGTGGATTTCAAATGCCAGGCTGGTGATCTTCTGCGTGATCACCATCATGGGTCTGAAGAAGGGCAGCAAACAGGTTAAATATATTATTACAGGTTCCCATGAATCAGACATAGTCTAGACAAGGCGAAAGGTGGTAATTGTTGATAATGTGTTAATAACATGGTAGTTATTGTAGTAATGATTAAATAACAGTTTAACAGCATGTTTATAGCACAATAATAACTGATGTTACTACATTAAAAATGTGCTGAAGTGTTAATATGTTAACATGTTAGTGATGCATTAATAACATATATGTGATAGTTATATCTTTACCATGATGACTGACTCATCATGTTCACAGCATGCTCATATCGATGTGCTGCAGCCTCACCCTGTGAAGTCAGCGGAGTACATGCCGTAGTCGAACACGTAGACGCGGGTGATCTGACACAGACTCAGGTAGCTGAGCGCCACCAGCAGGCAGTATCTGCAACACGCGGGGGTCACATGATCAAACAACTAACCACGGTTTTCTAAATTGAGAACATGGTGAAGTAACATGCGTAATTAATTATTATTATTATTAAGGTTAAAAATTTTTAAATCTTTTTTTGGCAACATTAACCTCCCAAAGTATGGATAATGCCTGGCCTGTAAAATCTGTATTAAATTTCAAAATGAATATGTTTGATTGATAAATTTAAATTATGTTACATAATTTGTGTGTTAATTTTAAATGTAGGCTTGGATGCATGTAGGGTAATACCACATGATAATTGAGGTGTTATCCCATAAAGTGTTGACTGTTGTTCTAAGATACACTGGAAAACATTTCCTCCTCCTCCTGCTGCAGCTGTCGCCGCTTCACATTTGAGAACTTTCATTGGCTTTTATTGCGAGGCGCTTGTTATAGAGGCCTCGGAGGGAACTGAACTCGCTCACTACAGTCTCCATTTACGCCGCGGACTGTGTGATCTGTGTGACCTCTGACTAATGAGGACGGAGGAGCTGCAGGTGTGCGGGTGTACATCACTGTCTCGGCGCTGTTATCATCGCTGCCGCTAACACAGACCAGCAGAGCGGCAGGGGACAGGCTCAGGTACAAACAGCAGAAAAAATACATAATCTGCAGCGCACAGATGGAATTGAAGCAGATCGAAGCTCCAATTCAGCCTGGAGTTGTGTGTGTGTGTTTGTGCGTGCGTGTGTGTGTGTGTCTTCCTCCAGCTCAGACCAACAACACAAACCCAGAAGCGGAGACAACTGCACGGATTTGGTGGAGCTTACTTGTGCATGTGCTCCACTCCCGTCAGGATCATGATGCCATAGGTGAGTCCGCTTTGGAACAGGAAGTGAAGAGCGTACCTGCAGAAACACGAGAAAAACAAAAGAGATTTACCTCCAGCACACACCAGAACGCCCACAGTTCATTTATCATCACGACTTTCTCTAACGCTTTAAAGAAGACGTCTGGTTGTTTTCTGTTCAACTTGTTAATATCAATGAGCCTCTCCTCTGATTGGCTGATTTAAATGGCTGAGAATGGGAGGTGGATGTGTAGATTAAAAGTTTTGAAACATGGAACAGTATTTTATTTATATAAAATCAAAACCCTATAATCAAGAAGACAAATAAAATCTAACTTTCTACAATACAGGACCATCCACTTTAAAGGTGTTAAAATACTGTGGAATGACTTCACTATATTTATTTTAAAAAATAATAATAAATAATGTGATCAGTCACAACTTCACAAATGTCATACAAATACCTGGTTTAAGGTTCCTTTCTTTTCCAAACAAATGTTTAATCTGCTTTTTTTTTTATTTGTTCTTTTTGCCATCGCTTTTGCCTTTTTTTTTGCATAGTTCTTTCTTTCCTTTATTTAAATTGCATTCTAATTTTGAACATAGTTCAGTTTCTTACCTCACTGGCATTGCTGTCATATTGCCATCTTTCCGTGTGAAGGACAAATTCTATGCATTTTTTGTTGCTTTTCTTTTGTGCAAACCAATAAATAAAAAAAAAAATCCCACTTTCAGATATCAGATATCCTACCCCAGCATCAGGCAGACCATTGTCGCTTCTTACCATCCGAAGCAGAAGAGAGCAAAGTAGAGTCCCAGCAGCGTGGCCACCACGTGTCTGATGAAGGGACTGGTTTTACTGGGATGAAGGAAGAGGCGGAACCAGAAGGCCGACAGCAGCGCGCACAGCTGACACACCACAAAGTTCACCTGCAGACGGACCGAAATCACACGTATGCTGTCATCCAGGCCTGTGTCAGGGTTTTCTCTGGTTGGTATAAATAATAAAGAGTCAAGGATCCGGCCCAACTTCTCTGGTCGTATGATGCTTTCACTCTGTTTTTAATGTAAAAACAATCACTACAAGTTTTTTCTCAGTCATTTTGGTGCATTACTCACCTTACTATTAACATTATTAGTATTAAAGGTCATTTTTGTGCATCATAGTGGCAGTTTTTCTTCTTTTGAGCATGCATCAGTTACTTCTCAACTCTCTGCTGTTTGATAACATCATCATTGGCTTAGGTCATGTCAGTCAAAATGAAACTATATTTGTGCATGATGCATAGTCATTTCCTGTAAAACAAATGCTTCTCATTTCATCGCTTGAGTCTTTACATAAAACAGTGTTGAAATAGTCATCAAAATCTGTGGATGCTATGCAATTTATTTCTCTAAATTAATTAATCTCTCTCCGATGAACCTCAGCTTTGATGAACTGGACAATAAATGATGAATGCTGTTCAGTAGTGTGTATGTTCAGCTCCTAATATGTTTGGTTATACGATTACAGCTGTGCTCCAAATGTGGGTTCATGTCTCTTGTAAATAAGGATTTACTTTTTATTTTACAAATGTTTGGGCAAATTAAAACTGTAAAGAGCATATGCAGTAAAAAATGTGAAACATAAGGTTTCAGTGTCTTGTACTCAGTTACCTCACTAAATGCAGTAATGTGTAACTTTACTGTATCACAATGGCAGACTGTTATGTGATGTTACGCTAAACAAAAATCACACAAAATCACAATCAATGAACAATAAATGTACATTTTGAGAGACGTGTTGAATGATTTTAAAACAGTATTGTCAGTGCCAACCATTATTTGTCACTGACCCTGTAGTTCTTAAATAGCTATGTGAATCGTTTATAGTGTTGTTTCCAGCATTTGAGGTAGTATCACCAAAATCTGACACTTTTGTGCATTGAAAAGCATTTCCAGAATAAACTGTCATAATAAACATGCGACAAAGCCATGTGACTAACTTGTCTGTTTTCAGGACGTCTATTTCGACAACACTGACACTTCCACTAAAATAAAGAAGACTTGCTTCCGAGGAATGAACTGGCAAGTGACACACTTTTGCAGGTTATCAACCAGTTTGTACTAATTGTTTTTGGCAAATGCATTAGCTCAGTAATGCATTTGTGAACAGCGATCGTGAAAAATCAACCTGACAGACTGAGAAAAAACGTAATGTGACGTGTGATTGTCCGTGGTGTCATGTTGTCACTCCAGAGTAAAGTACTCAGTTACTTTCCAACGCTGATCATTTGATTAATCATCTAATTGATTGCAGCTCTATTTGTCACAATACGCTGCAAAAAAAACAACAGGACAATGTACGGCCATGGTGCGTCAGCACTTGTGAAGATGAATGAGCAACAGCAATTATTTCTCTTCTTCTACCAGTCGTGAGTCCAGTGACCTGTTTTCATTTCCCACAGCAGAGGTTACTGAGCAGACAGGAGTAACTAAGCAGAAAAGAAGACGTCCCTACTGAGATGAAGGCTGATAAATATGCTCCTTTAGAGCATGTTTATCTTGAACGTGACTGGCTGGTTGTGGTCTTGCAGTCACTTTGTCAGATTTAGCAGCATCTAGCAGAACAGGCCTGGCATAGATGGATTTTAATAACCCTGAGTATGGTTTCATTGGTATATAATTCGATCAAAGTGAAAATTGTTTTATTTTGTTACCTCGGACTACAGCTGCAATGATTAGTCAAGTCAAATCAAATAGTTGTAAAGCCCAAAATCATAAATCACCGATTCAACCCAACGGACTTCAGAGGTTTCACACACACATCCTACAAGGAGGAACTCCCCGAAAATAATGATGGGGGAAGATTAAAGGATTGATTGATTAGTTGCCATTTTTAATTAACCCCCAATTACTTAATAATCAATAAATTGATTTGAGTTATTTTTAAGAAGAAAATGTCCAAATTCTCTGGTTCCAGCTCCCCAAATCTGATTATTTTCTTCTATAATCATAAAGTGATTATCTTTGGGTTGTGGACTGTTAGTCTGGAACCAAACATCTAATCAATTAACCGTTTCAATAATCGATAGATTAGTCGATAGTCATTAAAAGTAGTCATTAGTTGCAGCCTGACCTTAAACTGAGATGTATTTATCTACATGTTCTTTCACATTTTTTGTGGCCACCATAGGTTCCCCTATACATTGACGCACTCAGATGGCTGCAATTCTCAACCTCGCCACCAGATGGCACCAGAACCTGCACACTGTACCTTTAAGACAGCTAATTTGGCGAAGTGTTTACCCAAATATCACAAACTTTCCTCTGCAAGTTAATACAGTGTGTGGGATTTTATTTGCCGTTTGGTTGCAAATTAAATGCAAATGTAATGGAAGAGAATATTGGAGTCGATTTCTGTATCAGATCCAAACTCAAAACTCGCAGACGTTACTCTGATATCGGTTGTGCTTGACTGACGGCGGCTGATACCACAGAGGAGTGTTTGCAGTGATGGATCGAGCAGCTAACATCTGATCCGGCTGTAAAGTGAAACAGGCGACGCTTGTTGATGTGTTTCTCATTAATAATGGATGTCCTGTAAACTGAACAATAACATTCAGACACTCTGCCGAAGCCGCCGCGCTCCTTGTTAAGTAACAGATGAGTAACGCGCTCAGAACGACGCCCCAAAATATGACCAAACCGTCGACTTATGGAGCTGAACTAATCAGTCAGGAATCTGAACGGCTCCTTAACCAAACCCGCGGGACAGTTTGTTCAGGAACGACAAAAAAAAAAGAGTTTTGATCACTGGATGAAGCGTTTTCAACTCAGTGAAATTATTTTATTTTTTTATGTTTTATTCATATTTCTCTTAGTCTTGTTTTGATTTCCCCCTCTCTTTTTACCAGTTTAATATTCATATTATCATCTTTAACTTTTTTATTTGTTTCTCAATTAACCCTTGATTTTAAAAAGATGTTATTTTAAATTGTATTGTCTTTTCCAGACACATCTATACCCTCTATAGATCTCTAATCAACTAAGAAGATCTCTAAGTGAATTATAGACATAGGTCTGTGTTAAGGCTATGAATTTAAGATTTTGGGCTCTTTTCTCACACTGAAGGTTTATTCTATGTTAATTTATATTCTAAATGAAAGACTTATATCAGTAAAGCAATATCATTATGGTTTGATATTATATACACTTCAGTAAAGCAGTATCATGATGTGGTATTATATAGTTTTAGTTCAGTAAAGCAGTATCATGGTGTGGTATTATATAGTTTTAGTTCAGTAAAGCAGTATCATGATGTGGTATTATATAGTTTTAGTTCAGTAAAGCAGTATCATGATGTGGTATTATATAGTTTTAGTTCAGTAAAGCAGTATCATGGTGTGGTATTATATAGTTTTAGTTCAGTAAAGCAGTATCATGGTGTGGTATTGTATAGTTTTAGTTCAGTAAAGCAGTATCATGATGTGGTATTGTATAGTTTTAGTTCAGTAAAGCAGTATCATGATGTGGTATTATATAGTTTTAGTTCAGTAAAGCAGTATCATGGTGTGGTATTATATAGTTTTAGTTCGGTAAAGCAGTATCATGATGTGGTATTATATAGTTTTAGTTCGGTAAAGCAGTATCATGATGTGGTATTATATAGTTTTAGTTCAGTAAAGCAGTATCATGATGTGGTATTATATAGTTTTAGTTCGGTAAAGCAGTATCATGATGTGGTATTATATAGTTTTAGTTCGGTAAAGCAGTATCATGATGTGGTATTATATAGTTTTAGTTCGGTAAAGCAGTATCATATGTGGTATTATGTAGTTTTACTCTGAAGATTTGCAGATGTTGAGCAGCTGTATGAGAACCAGCTGATCCAGATGCTGAGAAACATGTAATGATGTCATGTTTCAAACATCACATGTGAACGACTGAGATCTTCCTCAGACAGTCACCCTCACACACTCCTCGTCGTTATCTTCATCCTCATCCCCACCGTCTTCATCATTCAGCAGAACCACTTCGAACGGCTGCAGACGGAGGCCTCCATCCATACCGAGCAACCCGTCGTTCTCCTCCGCCCGGTTCATCCGTCACGGACCCGCGTCTCGTCGCGCTCACGTCGCCCCTTCAGCCGTGGATCTGCAGCCGGTCTCCGCCCCGGAGGGCTCGCGCCCCCTCCCCTTTCCCCCATCCCCCGAGTGTAATGTCCGGACACGTCCCGGTGCCGGGTCCCGGGTGCCGGGTGCCGGGTGCGGGTGCGGGTCTTACCTGGTCCAGCGGCAGGTTGGTGATCTCGCTGACCGGCTGCAGCAGGCTGGAGCCGGTGCAGGCCGCGGATCGGCTCTCCTCGGCCGCCATGGCTCCGTGTCTGCGGCCGAGTCTGCTGCTTCGGTGTCCGGCTGCAGCGGCTCAGAGGCGGCGGTGGAGACTCCGTGTTCCGCCGGAGGTCTGTGTGTCTGTCTGTGTGTGTGTTTCTCTGTGTGTGTGTGTGTGTGTGTGTGTGTTCTCTTGATGCTCCTTCCTCCTCCTCCTCCTCCTCCTGTCTGTCTCCCCTCCTCCCTCTGCTGCCCCCTCCTCCTCCTCCTCCTCTCTCCTTTTATTCTTCAACTCTCACCCCCCACTCATCTTCCTCTTTTTCTTTTCCAATCCCTCCTCCTCCTCAACATATGTTCTCCTCTTCTTTCTTCCTCAAAATCTTCTCCACTCCTCTTCCTCTTCTCATTTCATCTAATCCCACTTTCTCCTCTTTCTTTTTAATCCCTTATTTCTCAGGATTCCTCTCTTCATCTCTCCAGCATGAGCAGATTATTTAAAGTTAAATGTATTTTGCTTTATTTATTTTTTAAACATGTACTTACATGGATTTCTAAATTCTTATTTTTGTTATTAAACTGTCTGACTATGACTAGATGCTAAATTGCTTTCTGTGCGACAATAAAGTGTCATCACAATCATATGCAGAAACAAAGTATCTAACTTTGCTCAAGTAGGTTGCTGTATTCAAATGGAATTTTTAGGTACTTTATTTAGTACTTTACTTGATATTCAAGGACACATAAAAGTCCTACATTGAAAATGTTATTTGAGTTTAAGTACAGAAGTATTTTCAGCAAAACATAATTAAATTAAAGTATCATAAGTGAAAGTACTCATTATATAGAGTACCTGTTTGTATTTACTAAAGACCTGCATCATAATATTTTATTATTGATATGATGAATATAAATTATACGTATTAATAAACCTCTCAATGAATGTTTTATGTCTTGTTGTGTTAACCATTATCCAGCAGGTGGCGGTAAAGCGCCTTTAATCTGGGTTTAACAACCGTCATTAGACCCCACGAAGAAGAAGAGGAAGCGGCGACTTCCGTTTGGTTTGTTTTGGTCCGTTGTCTTGACATTTGGCTTGAGTTCGCCTCAGTTAAACATTAAATATGTCGGCTGCAGAGGACGATACCGAGCTGAGAGATCTTCTCATCCAGAACCTGGAGAACAGCGGAGTTCTCAACAAGTTGAAGGTCTGAATTATTTCATTTTAATGTACAAATAGTCGGTAAATTACCCGTCCGACCGGTTAGCAATGAGCTAACAGCAGCTAACAGTAGTTAACTAATACAGTCTTACTTCTATTGTGAGTTTCCTATCGTAAATACAGCAAGCATATTGATATTATTTAAACCGCCGTTTGAGATTCAATTAACTATCGTTGAAAACCTAATTATTTATTCGTAATTCTAAAGCAAAAGTGCCAACGTTCAGTATTTATCTGATTAAATCTACTTAAATGTGATTATTTAATGCTTTAATATGTCACATAGAACGATGAATTGTTGTTTGAACATACCATCATTTTCTATTTTATACACTCTGCACTCTTGTTTTTTGTCAGTCAGCTGTGTCAGAGGAAACGTCAAGATAATAATGTTATATTGAATTAAAAAGGAAATGCTGAGTTTTTCCTCTGGGTTTCCTCCTGTTTGTCTCTTGCAGGCTGAGATGAGGGCGGCTGTGTTTCTGGCCATGGAGGAGCAGGACAGAGTGGAGGTGATGGTTCCTCCTGGACATCTTCCTGCTGTTTAAACACTGAAGCCAACATTAACTTACACTTTGCTCTTTTTCTTCGTCTTCTTCTGTTTGCAGAACAAAACTCCGCTCATCAATGAAAACCTGAAGAAATGCCTCAACACCAAAGACGGTGAGTCTGTCTGTGTTTTAGTGCCTTGTTCTTCTCCATCTCGTTCAGTGTTTTCTTTTGTTCAGCATGTTTCTTGTGAAGCGCTATTGTTTAGAATTTATTGATCTCTGGCATTTTTTTTGTCATGAAGTAGTTTAGTTATTCATGTGTTTGGAGGACTCCCTTCAGGTTTTGCAGTTGATGTCTGTCACCTCAGGGTGGAGCTCTGGTGCCATCAGACTGACTTCTCCACTTATTAATGTCTGCTGATTCATTTTTGTCCTACACCTCTCTCTATTTTATAGACTAAATGATTCCTCAAAAAATCTGCATTATAATCATTTGCAGTTCTGCTGAAACAGTCAAGTAACTTGTTTTGTCCAAATAGCAGTCTAGAACCTAAAGATTAAATATGATGAATAAAAAAAACACAAATCCACACTTTTAAGGACCTGAAGATGCTGACTTGAATTATTTAAACACCCGCTTTTCTATGACAATTTACGCTGTTGTGTCTTTACACACTTCTCCAGGTCGTCTGGTAGCCAGTCTGATCCTGGACTTCCTGCAGGTGTTTAATCTGGACTTCAGCCTCGCTGTGTTCCAGCCGGAGATAAACTGGGTGAGCGGATGTGTCCTCGGTCTGGCTGCAGGTGTATTTGTGTTTTGTCACTGTGAGGTTGTTGTAATGTTCATCACACCAAAGACTAACACACAGACACATTCTCGTTTCTGACGGCTCTGTTTGAGCTACTGAACTTCTGTTTTTATTTAAATGATCTTTTTTGGTACAGCTTTGTATGAACTGTATTTCGATTAGTAATAGTGTTATCTGTAAAACCCAGTCATTCATGTGACTGACATCTATTTTTCTTTATAATAGCATCATCTATCACTCATATATCTATCAATAGATGCAACCATCTACCTGTCAATTAAGGGGAATTTTTCTCCAGGATGAACATAAGCTGAATGTTGGCAGTAAATTTTTTTTGTTAAAATATTGTGATGACAGCAATAAATAACTGATACTACAGACTTCTTTCTCTTTACTTGCATTATTTTAACAGATGCTTTGATATTGTGTGTGTGTGTGTGTGTGTGTGTGTGTGTGTGTGTGTGTGTAGTTGAATGGTCTGGACAGCAGGGACCTGGTCTGCAGAGACCTGAGTCTGTCTGAGTCGGAGCTGAACAGAAAGTCTCCTCTGCTGCTGGAGCTCGTCAGGAGAGGACGACACAAAGAAAAGACGAGCGTGTCTGCCGAGGTGGCAATCCACAGGCTGTTTTCATTCCCTGCTTTCCTTTTTAGCCTTGATTCATAGTCTAATCTGTGCTTAAAGGCCGTGAAGGAAATTAAAACATAATTTTAATTCCCTTTTTCACTGCATTCTTCTCACTACCGCTGCCTGGAGGTGGGGCCAACCAGCAACTGGCAAATCCTATGTACTATACCTTTTAAAGTTTTATGTGTATTGATTCACTTATCTACCAAAATTCCATTGAATTGAAATAGCTTTCTCACAGAAAATATTAATATATGTGTTTAATTTAGATTAAGTAATTACTGCTTGACAGCATTAACCCCACACAGACAATCGGTTTCAAGGAGAGTCTAACTGTGACCCAGTATGACGTTTCAGACAGAAAACAATACTAGAAACATCTCTTCAGTTATTCTTTCTCACTTTCACCCGTTTGTTTTAATGACTAAAAGAAGAAATGAAGTTTGGCTGCAACTCCGCTTCACTAATGAAAAATCCGAACTGTTATTGATCTCTGACATTTCTGCTTTATCTTTCTGGTGTGAACAGGGAGACAGAAGTGCCTACATCCCCAAGGTGAGTGTGTGTTTGTGGGTGTGTGTGTATGTATGTATCTAGGTCATTGATGTGTGTACTATACGAGTTCTGGTTTCCTGTTGATCTCATGTTGGGGTTTCAGACTGTCTGACTGCTAGATAGAGACTTAGAGGAAGAATTATCTATCTATAGAGACAAATATGCATCTATAGACATATCCAGCTGTCTGTCTAATAGAAACCTGTTAATGATTAAAGATTGTCTTATCGAAAAATGACTAGGTGTTAACAGAAATGAAAACTGTGCATTCAATTTATGCAAAAAAAACATGCTTGATGAGAATTTTTTGGATATATTAATGTGCAAAACATCATTGGACTAATGTTGATCATGTGTCTGAACTGTATTTTCTATTTAGTCTAAAAAGAGACAGACAGATGAACATAATTTATTCGTTCGTCATGGTTCATCCTTAAATGTTAATGATCTCTGATAATGATGAGACATGACTAAAGAATACAGGTTTAAAAAGAGAAACATTGACCTTTAAAACCTTTATAAAAACAGTGGGTCCCTGTATTTTGTGGAGAACAAAAACTCTTTTTATATTTAAATATTGCTGTGTATTTCAGCATTTCTTTCTTTTTTTTTTTATGAAATAATTTCTGATTATTATCTGTTTTTTTTTTGTCCTCCATAGTTGATGTTCATGCATTTATTGCCTTGTTGTCTCCCTTTTGTCATAGGAACTCTCTCAGAAGCAGATCACATCTGCCCGGAAAAAGTTTGACCTCCACGACAGGGTGAATATAAAACTGAAAAGATCATAGCCGGTAGTGTGTTTTCGTTGAAATGTTGCTTATCATTGTGTGTTTTCTGGCCCAGGACCGGAGCGGCTCGGTTTTAAAAGAGGACCTGAAGTTAGTCTTCGCTGATCTGTGCCCCAGTTTAAACCAGTGAGTCTGCAGCAGAACGAGACACACGTGTAAGACGTTAAAGCTCAGACGGGAAGAGCAATCGGACAAGCAACGCATGTCGCTGTGATTCAGTCGGACCTAAATCATGTCCATCAACAATATATCCTCTCTGACACCAGAAACAAGAAGTTGCAGAACATAAGGAAGTTTCATCAGTGGTAGTTTGGTCTGCAGGTTTTATTGTCAACTACAAAAACTTTCATTATTGCTCTCCATCTGATACAAATGCTTATTGCAGCAATTACATATTCTTAATGAAAGAAAGAAATTAAAAAATGAGTCTATAGCAAAAACTAAATGTAGAGTCCAGGAAGGGTGAACTGTAAGAAACATTTTATTAATATACATCTTAGCTCAGTAATGAGAACCTAGTGGTGATGTTTCTAATTACATTTTTTATTCTTGAAACAACCAGTTTGCTAACCAGAAGCTGTTTGAGTGCGACCTCCTTCTTCACCTCTCTGTAATAACAATAAAACCTAATGAGAGTTTATTGAACCTGCAGGAACATGCTGGAGAGATTCATCACTGATGAGCTCAGAGCTGCAGACAAATCCTTTCATAAAAGTAAGACTTTAAAATATTCTCTCATGATATTCTACTGACACTGCACATAAATCACAAGGACAGGCTGATATCTGTTAACTCCACAGGTACACAACATAATTTCAATCCACCCGATGGTCACACATCAATAAAACCGCTCTCATTAACACATCGCAGAAGTTTATGTTGTTGATGTTAAACTCTGTTTATTTGTTCACAGCGATCGACTTCCAGGTGTTTCTAGGACTCTACAAGCGCCTCTTTGCTCAGTGCAGAAGTGTGGTGAGATGATTCATCTTTTCATTCTTTCAGAACATTTTCATAAAATGAAATTTGTCTGAAATGAGATCATCGGAAACATGTGACAGGCGGAGGGTCATGGCTCTTCTGCCTGTCAGCAGCACTGCTGATATTTATTTTAGGTGCTTTATCATCGGACAGAAGTAAATTTGTGCGTAGCATCAGTCCTATTGTAAGATGGTTGCCTTACGAGCTGCTGCTGATCTATGACGCCTCCGTTCAGGTTGTTCAGGACACGGAGGATCAGTTTCCTGAGGAGAAGAATAGCTGTGCATCCGTCAGCAAGGTACGACTCACCTCTGTGAACTATTGCCATTGCTGTGTGTAATTAATTTGTTTTCATCTCTAAAATGCCTTTTCGTCATAAAATCACTTTTCTGCCATAAGATGCACTTCTGCATCACACAACATAGCTAGGTATTTCTAGGGTCTATGGTCTGGTATTTCTAGGGTCTGTGGTCTGGTATTTCTAGGGTCTATGATCTGGTATTTCTAGGGTCTATGGTCTGGTATTTCTAGGGTCTATGGTCTGGTATTTCTAGGGTCTATGGTCTGGTATTTCTAGGGTCTGTGGTCTGGTATTTCTAGGGTCTATGATCTGGTATTTCTAGGGTCTATGGTCTGGTATTTCTAGGGTCTATGATCTGGTATTTCTAGGGTCTATGGTCTGGTATTTCTAGGGTCTGTGGTCTGGTATTTCTAGGGTCTGTGGTCTGGTATTTCTAGGGTCTATGGTCTGGTATTTCTAGGGTCTATGATCTGGTATTTCTAGGGTCTATGGTCTGGTATTTCTAGGGTCTATGATCTGGTATTTCTAGGGTCTATGGTCTGGTATTTCTAGGGTCTGTGGTCTGGTATTTCTAGGGTCTGTGGTCTGGTATTTCTAGGGTCTGTGGTCTGGTATTTCTAGGGTCTATGGTCTGGTATTTCTAGAGTTTGTGGTCTGGTATTTCCAGGGTCTATGGTCTTTTCTTGGAAAACAAAAGTTTGATGTCTCTAGTTGCAGGTTGGTTCTTTACATCCATTGATCTGTTGAGAAAGATCTAGGATCTGTGGTCTGGCATCTGTAGGGTATGTGGTCCTGTATTTGTAAGGTCTGTGGTCCGGTATTTCTAGGGTCTATGGTCTGGTATTTCTAGGGTCTATGGTCTGGTATTTCTAGAGTTTGTGGTCTGGTATTTCCAGGGTCTGTGGTCTGGTATTTCTAGGGTCTGTGGTCTGGTATTTCTAGGCTCTATGGTCTGGTATTTCTAGGGTCTATGGTCTGGTATAAGGGCGACACGGTGGTGCGGTGGGTAGCACTGTTGCCTCACAGCAAGAAGGTCGCAGGTTCAAGACCCGCCTTGGGCCTGGGTCTGGGGCCTTTCTGTGTGGAGTTTGCATGTTCTCCCCGTGTCTGCGTGGGTTTTCCCCGGGTACTCCGGTTTCCTCCCACAATACAAAAAACATGCTCAGGTTAATTGGTAAACTCTAAATTGCCCATAGGTGTGAGTGTGAGAGTGAATGGTGTGTGAATGGTGTGTGTGCCCCACGATTGGCTGGCGACCATCTGGGGTGTATCCCTGCCTCTCGCCTTAACGCGCTGGGATAGGCTCCAGCAGACCCCTGCGACCCCGAAAGGGAATAAGCGGGATAGACAATGGATGGATGGATGGATGGTCTGGTATTTCTAGGGTCTATGGTCTGGTATTTCTAGGGTCTGTGGTCTGGTATTTCTAGGGTCTATGGTCTGGTATTTCTAGAGTTTGTGGTCTGGTATTTCTAGGGTCTGTGGTCTGGTATTTCTAGGCTCTATGGTCTGGTATTTCTAGGGTCTATGGTCTGGTATTTCTAGGGTCTATGATCTGGTATTTCAAGGGTCTATGGTCTGGTATTTCTAGGGTCTGTGGTCTGGTATTTCTAGGGTCTATGGTCTGGTATTTCTAGGGTCTGTGGTCTGGTATTTCTAGGGTCTGTGGTCTGGTATTTCCAGGGTCTGTGGTCTGGTATTTCCAGGGTCTATGGTCTTTTCTTGGAAAACAAAAGTTTGATGTCTCTAGTTGCAGGTTGGTTCTTTACATCCATTGATCTGTTGAGAAAGATCTAGGATCTGTGGTCTGGCATCTGTAGGGTATGTGGTCCTGTATTTGTAAGGTCTGTGGTCTGGTATTTCTAGGTTGTATGGTCTGGTATTTCTAGGTTCTATGGTCTGGTATTTCTAGAGTTTGTGGTCTGGTAATTCTAGGGTCTGTGGTCTGGTATTTCTAGGGTCTGTGGTCGGGCTCTGCAGGGTCGGGATCTGCCGGGTCTGTGGTCCTGTGTTTGTAGGGTCTGTGGTCAGAGCAGGGGACATGTACCTGCACATTCAGCCCTGTGTATTATTTGGATAGTAAAAAGTGTGATAATGAGGATGTGATGTCCTGCTGTTGAATGTTGTCCTTCTAAAGTTTCTTATAGATGACGGTAAATTAGTGATTCCTGAACATTCAGTAGGAGGCGACAGCTTCTTCTGAAGGAAACAAACTAAACTGAACTTCTTATTGTGAAACATGAATATTTCAGTGTTTTGTGTTAGTTGGTTAGTTCTGTTTTTAGTTTCTGTTAAAACTAAGAAGCAAACTAAACCACAAATTAATTTAACAGTTCATCTATCTGTTTCTGTCTTTACCATCCTTCTCTCCCTTATCATCAAGCGTCCTCCCTAAATAATCTCACCTCCCTGCTTCTTTATTATCTATTTCTGTCTTTTTCCCCCCTCATATTGCTGTTGTTTATTTTATATTAAAAAAACGTGCCCAGGAACATAAACCATCAAGACAGTTGATTTTATAATAACTTATCATGTATCAGGATATGAATGGGTACAAATGCAAAGTTATTAGAAAGCTGCTTTTTGGTAATGCTTTTTAAAAGTTATATAGACTGAAAAGGTCCCATGTCATGCACTTTTCTGGGTTTTATTTGAAGCTTTTTTAAAGTAAGTTTTAAGTAAAGCACACAATGGGATGTCGGTGTGACAGTGGAGGTGGGTGGGTGTTAGATAATGCATGAATTCAAAAAGGGAGGAAGTACAAACAAGCTGTGAAACAGCACATGCTATTGGACCTTTTACCCTCTAAGACTGGTCGTTGGGAGGACACAGGGTCCCTCATCTCATAGTGTCCCTATCCCTGTTAGGACTGTATGCTGGTAGTGTAGTGGTGCAGGTGCTGATAGTGCTGACAGTGCTGTCCCTGTCATGCTCAGATCCCCAGGTATAAAGGTCCAGGTCACAGAAGACAGAGTCAGGCAGCGGCAAAGGTAACAACATGTGGAGCTGAGTGTAGAAACCATCACCCAGTCACGCTCACTCATTCACCGATGCTGACGTTAAAGCAGGTTCCACATTCATCAAGTGTCTTACAACAGTCAGGAACCCAAATGAACATGAAATAGGTTTATTGCTGTATTTTTTTTCCCCTGTTTATGATTCTGTTCCTAAAAAATCAGAGATGAATTGAGAAAATAATGCGAGTTGCGCGTGTGTGTGTGTGGTTGCAGTCGGGTAAAGCAGATCTTCAGCAGACTGTCAGTAGACAAAATGAGGCCTCCTCTTCCTCCGGTCTGAGGAGGGACCAGCTGGATCTGGAGGTCGAGGATGACCCTGACGATGAAGACTCGTTCTTCGACGACCCGCTGCCCAAACCGCAGAAGACCTACGGCTGGTGAGGACCTCACTCACTGAAATTCTGCCAAATCCGAATAAATATGAAAATTCAGCAACATTACGCATAAATCACACAAACCCCTCTCACAGATGTAGAATGTTGTTTCACTTTTCACAAAATCAGCTCTCATCATTTTAATATGAGTACATTCAGGAACAGTAATTGATTTATTGAATTGATGGATGGATGAATAATCTCCAGCTGTCTGTGTTTCTCTTCTCCTCTCACAAAGCCGAACGTCTCCGCTCGGAGACTCGTCAGAGAGGACGAACAGTCAGAGAGAGTGAGTAGCACACAGCAGATTAAAGCTTCCCCCCTAAATAATCATGTTCTCTTCAATAAAAAAAAAAAATCAGGACAAAATTCAAAGTGAAATTATCTGAGAATAGAATAAAATATTTAATATTGGACTAATTGTACCAACGGTATTTGGATAGAGTTTCGTTTTGTGATGTTAAACAAATTTACAATGTTTGTCTGTTTTCATAGGTAAAAAAAAGTATATATAAAAATCTAAAAAATATATACATTTATTTAAAATGTATTTTGAACAATGCCAAAATGTCATGTGGTGTAACCCTTACAATTTGGTACCAGATAGTTAAACTCTCTTAGAATTTTTTTTAAAAAACACATGATATCAACCAGTTATATATTCTAGGTGGATTATATATTTAAAAATGCCATCTTGCCAACCATGATTTGTCACTGACCCAAAATATCTTTTATTCTAGGAACTGAACATTGTTTAATTCCAGACTTTGGTCACAAAGTGTTTATCATTAGTCATTTATGTTTGAAGTCCTTCCCTGTAAACGTCTTCCCCCTCTTAGCTTACTGTACTGTTTGTATCTCAGGAAGGTGGAGGTGTCCGGGGCCAGGGAGAGTCCAGCAGGGTCCATGTCAGAGGCTCCGAGGCCCGGAGGAGGAGGAGGAAGCAGCACGTCAGAGCCGAGCCACAGCAGGAACGGTCAGGGTAAATATATTTCTTCATATTGACTATAGTTTATAACCAGGGCAGGCTTTAGGCTGATATGATGATGCTGTTTGTTTCTGCAGCATCCAACTGTAGAGAAAAAGGATTCAGAGACGTGAAGACCCTGCAGGAGAAAACTGGATCTCTGCATCTAGGTAAGATTCAAACATCAGGAGCGTTCTGTAGCTGTGAGACAAATCAAACATGTGATCTTATTAAACTCTGTTCCCACAGAAGATGACGTGGAATATGATGATGACTTTAACAGGTGAGATGCACAAAAAACATTTTTTCCCCTTTTTTTCCATTTTGCCCTAAATCACAACAGTGTGTAATTTTAGATTGAAATAGATTCAAAAATTTTAACTTTTATTCACATATATTCTTATATTATAATATATATATATTATAATATTCTAATATTGAAGCTTGCAATGGATATATAAGGGACAATGCCAAAACTGTCATGTGGTGTAACCCCTAAAACCAGATAGCTTGTTGCTCTTAAAAGGTTTTTAATTTTTTTTTTTTTAAAACCCACTTGCTATCAACTAGTATTACATTTTAGGTGGATTAAATAAATAAAGTTTCTAATTCTTTTTCTTTTTTTGTGTAAAAAAAAAAAGGTGACAAAATGCAATTTTTTGACTTTCTCATCTTGCCAATCCTGATTTGTCAATGACCCTTAAATGTGAAATAGAAATAATGTAGAATTAATATAAAGTTTGTGAAACTGAAACACAAACCGAACCGACGCACATTTCAAAGGCTGATATATTTGTTGGTTTCAGCCATCGGTCCGACCTGTCCAAGAGCGAGCTGAGCATCGGGGAGGAGATCGAGGAAGTTTCCATCGAGGGACCCGACAACAGCGACAAGGTGAGGGTCACCTGACGTCAGCAGCTCCGGATCCTTCCGGAAGGTTTTTAACCGAGCTCACGTGTCATCGTCTGTTCCGCAGTTCGATGATACCACCCAGGACCTGAGCGTGTCTCAGCTCAGCCAGAGTCACGGAGTCGACTACATGGAGGAGGTGGCCTGAACGTCTCCTCGCCCCGCGCCTCTCCTCACCTTCCCATCATGCACCTCCTTTGTACCGTCAATATTTAAGTGTATAGTTTCAATGAGCAAATAAACTTCATTTCTATTGGAAGCTTTTTCAGTGTCGTCCTCATATCTAACAGCAAGAGGCTGCTGCAGCTAACAGAAAAGAATAAGTTGGACCAATCATATCAGATGAATCCCCCTAGTATTATAAATTATATTAATAACCATACAGACCAATATCAATTTTATTCCCTTCATTTCCCCTTGGTCACTTCCAGGGATGTGCAAAATTAGAAAATAATCCTTTTATGATTTTACAGTTACATTGTCATCAAATTGAATTAGCCAAAAATATCATATCAAAATGACAAAGTTTGATTACTTTGAAACTTTGTCTCTTGATCTGATGTGTTGAGGCGGCGGAGAGAAAAATTAACCAAAAAGATTTAACAGCTAACAGTTTGACCTCTGCAGATATTTTTGTACACAATGATATATTTTTTTTGGTCGCATGTTTAAATAATGTATTGTACTGCATGTAATCTAATTCTGTTTGGTAATTCATTCAGCAGAAATAGAAACGGAAACATGACCATTATTATGTAACATATTAGGTCACTAAAATTTGAATTTGGACTTATGTTCCTAAATAGGAAAAAATATTTAATAATAATAATAATAAAAAAAATGAAGGTACTTCTGTTTTTATCGATCAAATTTCTAACAAGATGTGCGACATGAGACATCTGTGCAGAATAATCGAAATCATTCAAAGTTTATTTAAAAGGGACGGCGCGTAAAAATGACCATCAGTATCAAATATAAATATACAAAAAATGGACAAAAGCTACAATGTAAACTCCAGAATAAGGTGCATGGTGAAAAAAGGAGAGAGGGAGGTACATTTGAGGCCACACACACACACACACACACACACACCTATCAGCAGTGTTTCATTTTCTGATTGATCGCTGCTCGGAACAACCTGAGGCAAACAGCTGCAGGATCAGATTTCATATCTGTGAGTTCTTCTTTTTATCCTTTATTTAAACTTTCACATGATATTTTTTTGTATTTCTTTGTCTGTCAGCTGCACCACTGACTCCACCTGAACAGTTTATCATATGCTTCGTAACTCGCATTTTTACAGAGGTTTCATAGAAAAGAGTTTTGCTTTGTCTTATTTTTAGAGCGGTAACTAAAGAGACATGCAGATCAGCAGGTTTGTCTCCATTGTGACGATACATGAGACAGAAGATGATGTAATCTATTACAGAGCAGTTTCTCGCTTTGAGAATAAAGAGGAGGTAAAATATTTCTGCAACTTTGTGTGGAGAGGTGGAAAGTGAATAAGGGGGGAAAAAGCCGACGTTAAATTGCATTGCAATTTTTTGAAATAAAAAAAAAAAATGGTACAAATAATTATAATATAACAAGGAATTAGCATGAACACATATTGTATATTGATTAATGCCTTGTAAAAATGTACAGTATTTTAACATTTTGTTTTTACTTCCTCATTTTGCGAACCATGATCTGTCACTGAACCAAGTGCACGATTTTAATATTGTACATAAATGAATTTAGTACTTTAATATTATCAATATTTTGTTTAACTGCCAATCTCCATTTTTTAAAATTTGCACTTTGTGTGAAAATTGCAAAACGTTATAACGTTATCAAAATTTGTGGGGCAAATATCACTTGTGAACTTTGCACAACGAGTGTTTTTACTTTCATCAGATTCACTTCTTTAACAATAACCAGAACAACTGCTAGTTAATTCTTAGATCCATAATATCCAGTAAGGATCAGTGGGTCAGATCCTTTTATAACAGCTGCACCACTCACATATTTAACCTCACAGTTTACCTAAGGCGCTTTGAGTTGTGTTTTTTTGTAAGGGCATCTAAAATGACTGTCTCAACATGCAAATGAAACTAAATGCATCGATTTAAACTTAAGGCTTAGTCTCACTTTGAATATTAATTGTACTTTATGTGTATTGAAGTCTTTGTTGTGGGTTGTTTTATGTAATCTGATTAATAGCGTATATGTTTCTCTGTAGATAAGGAGCTGCTTTATATGTCCCTGTACCCTGTGGACTTTAGGGTTGTTTGGGTGTGGTGTGATTGAATGATTAAATGAAGAAATAAACTACACTTCATCATTTTCAGGCAAAGAGGAGGGCTGCCCAGTCCAACCCACAGCGGCTTTGAGTAATCGGCTGATTTTAAGCCTATGTTGTTTAATTTACACATTTAAGTAACATCAAACTGAGATGTTGCTCTTCACAAATCTGCCTCCAGGGGTCCTGACCTGAGCCTGGGAAGAAAATTAAACTGATCATCCTATTGTCTTTTTTTCAGTTCTGCACAAATACCGCAGTGGTGAACCAAATAGTTAAATCCTTAATCCTAATAAAATTACGACTACTGTCATCAAAAAATACTCATATAAAAAGCAAAATTCCTGAATTGCAAATGTTCCTTAAGTAAAAATATATAAGTATTATCAGCAAAATCCTCTTAAAAAAGTAATTTATTATACAATCCGTGTATATGTTATATTACAGTATTATTACAGTAGTATTACACTTATTTTTGATCATCAATACATGTGGCAGCATTTTAACAGGAAACAGATGAACTAAGTTAAATGAAACCTGTTTAACGTAGGAAAGGGAAGATAGGCCGTGATAAGAAGCCTCAACGCAGTTAATGGCGTTTGAGTTTAGTTCAGCTGACATTTGATTAAAGGAAGTCAGAGAGAACAAACTGATAACGTGAGTGAGCACAACTTCTCTGTTCTCACACACGTGTTTATCTGTGAACATGCGTGCCGTTTTTTTTTTTTTTTCTACAGATGTTATTTTTACCTGACAGCAGGTCATGGTTTAGTTTACCCTGGGTTTCTTCTCTAAGGTGACATACAACGTGAGATGAGGCCTGCAGACGAAACTCAGGCTTGAAATCTGTGATGGGTTTTATTAAAGTGGTTACTTACATGCAGGGAGGTACTGGACTGATAATATGTTACCTTCAGGAATAACATATCTATAATGATAATACCAGAATTATTATTTAGAATCAGGGATTACAAAGAGCTTTAATTCACAGGAAGATTATAATTGAAGTGAAAAGTGTGAGAGATGTTTAAATAGTGTTAATAAAAGTAAAATGATAAGAAAAAAATTAAGGGTTAAATAATGAACTCAATAGTGAGATATATATAACCTGAATAATGTGTTCTATAATTAATATAATATAAACATAGGTAATAAATGCTAATAATGTAAAACTTTCAAAATCACTGTTATAAACCTACAGAGCGCATCATATATAATTGCAATATTAAAAAAAGACGCACAAAACTCATGCATAGACTAAAGGAGAACACTGATACAGTAGTGTTGCATTTTATTTTGTTTCATTTAAACAGGGAAATGACTATAACATGAAGTGACAACAGATAACACAGTGGGGCTATATGTACAACTCAACAAGAAAACCACAGAAAAACTCTTTATCTGATACAGTTGTAACTCTATGAGTCAGAACAGAACAGGCGCGTTCTCACCTTCACCTTCATCTTCACCTTCATCTTCATCTCCAGAGTTCTACTGGTAGATTTTATTATTTTTTTTCAGAGGATTAATCAATATTAGTATATATATATATATTTTGTTTCTGTATTTGCATTATTTCTGATAAATTGTCAATTTTCAAAACTGCTGCTACAACTACAATATAACTAAGTAAAGTAAACACAATATTACGTATATTGTTTCTTTTTCCTCTTCTTTTTTTTTTTACATTGAATTCAAATTTGTGTTCGTAGCTTTATATGAATTCACATCGGAAGATCATTTTCACCTTTTTTTTTATTACTCTTTTAAACATGACTACAATAAAAGTAAAAGCATTTACACGTTATCGCATGTAAATATTCGGTACGTTTCTGCTTTCGAACGGACTGCACCAGCGACTGATCGACTTCTAACCTGAACATCTCTGCAGCAGCGGCAGCAGGAGGCGATGATGAAGAAAATAGAAACCGCACATTAAACATGAACTGGGTCACCTATTGATTCTCAGGTTGAACTGACCTGATTCTCTGCAGACTTCCTCTGTGTTCAGACACCTGAGAACCAACACACTCGCTTATCATTCTACCACAAAGCCAGCACGTCTTATCTGAAACAGAACAAATTCGAAACCTCCGATCACACAAGCTACGCCGCGTCGTCTGTGCCACTTTCATAACATTCAAATATTTAATGTGGAAGCCTTTGATAGTTTTTCAATTAGACTGAATACAACTGGGAGAAAGTCAAATTGAAAAACCACCCTGGAGCGATGTGAACTGTGTGACTGATGCTTCTGATTCTCTCTTCAATGCTTTTATATTTTCAAAGAATTCAGAAACCGTTCGGATTTCATCTAAAACGCAGAAGCCATGGCTTTTATTTCCTGTCAGCAGCAGGTGCCGAAGATAAAATCTGTGGATCTACAAAGGTTTTACTTCAACTTCTCTTCAGTTTGCGTGTTTCAGACACAACAACGCACAACACATTCTCTGATGGCACAGAGAATGTCTCAAGTCATGGCACAAGATCACTGTGTTAAATTCTGTTGCCAGCTGTGAACGTGTTCACCACGTTTCTGCATTTTACTGACATCCTCAAAAAATCCCCAAAGACACTCAAAAATCCCCAGAATTTCTCAAAGATCTTGAGAGATCTTGTTTCCTGATGTGCCAATGAGATAAGTCACAACCCGACACATCTTCTCGCATGCAAATGGAATTTTATTCCAAGAAGAACAGTCTCAAAAAAATGCTGAATCTCAGAGCATCCTTGAGGGCAGGTCGTAGATCTCTCTTCATTAGGCTGAATCGTGAAGAGCCTCCATGCCAATCTGAGACCTTTCTCTATTCATTCCAAACATCTTCTTAAGTCCACTCCCCCAAACATGTCAAGAAAACTCAGTTGCCTTGCGACAATCTGAAGAAAATACAACATATGGCTCTCAACCTTCGACAAGGACTAAAAAGGCCTTTTGGCCACTTCTGGCCCATTTTAACCCATTGCATGACCAGCTTCTATTTTTACATGATGAGAATGATGATACAATACAACCCCAACCTGGAGGGCCTATCAACCAAATATTGGCCAAATATTTATTTAAGATATCTGTGTGTCTTTGTTCTCAACACAACAACTACCTCATAATGCACATAGCTGGGACAATCAGTACTGTCTTGTTTTGTCTGTTTTGTCTTGTTGAATTTGTCCTTCCACACCCTACTACTTATGTCTTGTCTTGGGGTACTCATGTCTTGTCCTGTCATACGTGTTTGTTTGTTTCTAGTTTAGTTTAGTAAGACTAGGCAAAAGTAGCCTTAAGCTACAGCACTTTACCATTGTTAATAATGTAGTTTAGGATTGTCTCGTCTTGCGCACCTGCACTTTGATGTTGTTGTACATGTAAAACGCATAGTATAGTGAGAAACGAAATTTCGATTCCTTTGTCTGTCAAGTACAAGTGAAGAAATTGACAATAAAATTGACTTTGACTTTGACTTGACACTGTTACACCAAACAAGTAAAATAAGTAAGTAAAGTTCTTTAGATTCCCAAAGATCACAACTTTCCAACATTCTTCCAAGATCCCCAAAGATGATCAAAGATCAAAGTTCAGTTTGTGTCCCATATCCAACCGGTGTTTTAGCTTCAGTATTAGTTTATTATTATTAGTTCCGTCTAGGCGTAGACCCACTAAGGTTAGGTTTAAGGTCTTGGGTTTAGGTTTTGGGTTTTTGGGTTAGGTGTATTTAGTGGTTCTAATGGGAAACCAGACAGTTGGCTTTAGGGGAGAACAACCACTTTTGTTAATGTTGAGATTGAGGTTTGCGTACGAATCTTGTGACAGCTTGTAAAATTGTCCCTCTGGCCCATCTCGTCCAGAATCAACCTTTAGATCTGCTTGAAACCAGGACTTTAGTTTATTCTGTGCTCAGAGCTTATATTTTCCTAACTCTGATGGTGTCATGTTTGACTTGTTTCACACATCAAATGACGTCCATCTATCTATTGTTTTGTCTTCACAGCGGAAGTAGGAACATGGACAATGGGGAAGACAACGTGACCGATTATGCAAACTACAGTGATTACACCCTTTCGGAGCCATGTTCTCTCCAGAAGAACCAAAGCGTGGAGATGTTGGTGGGTCCCTACCTGCACTCCATCATCTGCATTCTCGGCTTCGTGGGCAACAGCCTAGTGATCGTCACCTACGCCTGCTACAAGAGGACCAAGTCCATGACCGACGTGTACCTGCTGAACGTGGCCATAGCCGACCTGCTGTTCGTGGCAGCGCTGCCCCTCATCGTCTACAACGAGCTGAACTCCTGGTCCATGGGGCCGGTGGCCTGCAAGCTGCTGCGCGGCAGCTACAGCGTGAACCTGTACAGCGGCATGCTGCTGCTCGCCTGCATTAGCACCGATCGCTACATCGCCATTGTCCAGGCTCGCCGCAGCTTCCGACTGCGCTCGCTGCCCCACAGCCACCTCATCTGCGGCCTCGTCTGGGCCTTCGCCTTGCTGCTGTCCGTCCCCACTTTCTATTTCTACCACTGGTACGAGCCAGCGCACAGCAACGACTTTTTCATCGATGGCTCGCACCTGAACGCCTCCGGCCCTACCGAGTACGTCTGCGAGTTCCGCTTCTCGGACACCAACCTGGCGTGGAGGACGAAGGTGGCCGTCCCCAGCATCCAGCTGGTGGTTGGCTTCTTCCTGCCGCTGTTCGTCATGCTTTTCTGCTATAGCGGCATCGTGCTCACCCTGCTGAGGGCCAGGAACTTCCAGCGCCACAAGGCGGTGCGGGTGGTCCTGGTGGTGGTGGCGGTGTTCATCGTCTGCCACCTGCCCTACAACACGGCGCTGCTCTGGGACACCGCCACCATGTTCCAGGAGCAGTCCTGCGAAATGGCGGATACCATGCAGGTCGCCAAGACGGTGACGCAGACCGTGGCCTACCTGCACTGCTGCCTAAACCCGGTGCTGTATGCCTTCGTCGGGGTGAAGTTCAGGAACCACTTCAAGAGGATCTTCCAGGACCTGTGGTGTCTGGGTAAAAGGTACATCAGCCCGCGCCGCTTCTCCAGGGTCACATCCGAGATGTACGTGTCCTCGCACCGCTCGGTGGACGCGTCCAGCGAGAACGGCTCCTCTTTCACCATGTGAGGGTCAGCCGTCGAGTTTTACCAGAAACTTCACTTCAGTCAGAGACATGCAGAAAGTCAATCTGTCAACCGTTCTGTAATAATGTGTTACTGGTTTCAATTAGGGGGGCGAGGCTCTCAACAAGTTCATGAGTTTTTTGAGAAGCTTTGGTTAGAAAATATATAAAAGTATAAATATATATGTTTATTTAACAGATTTTACACATTTCATCATGAACTAAATGAAAATTCATTGATTAGGGCGAAGAGAATAACCTGAAAAAAAGTGTAATTACACACTGAATTATTTTATAGCAATTTTTTGTTATAGCAGAATGTGTGTGTGCCATCCCTCCAGAATATGAGTGTATGTTATCTTGCTGTAGTTTTTAGCCAATTGTTCGATTTAATTCACATTGTATCTGTCAACTGATCTCTGTGCAGCATCCACTGATTGTGAGCAACTTATTCTTTTCTTCTTCTCTGTTTACTATTCTGTGATGACTGCTCTGAAAGATTTCTGTAATCTGTAACTCATGAAGGTTATTAAGATGTTTTATATATTTTTTTGTATTATACAGTATGTTTACCTAATGAAATGATAACAGATTTGTATGTTTGGATTTGGCTGGATTTTAAATGTGAAAATAAAAGTTGTAAGTAAAGATTTTGTGTTATTATTATTATTATTTTAATTAAAAATGGAAATTGATGAGAAACTTTATTGATTGTAATTGTAATTCTGTGACGAAATACAAGAGGGCGATGGAGAGTCAAGCGAGAATGTCACACACACACACACACACACACACACACACACACACCTTCTCCTCTTACTCAGACACAATGATTCTAAACTGCATAACCCTCAAATGTATTTTTTTTTTACTTCTTTACCTAATAAACATCAGCTTTCAATTGCAAACTTTTAATAACTACATAATATCAACAACAACAATAAACACTTATTTAAGATAATAGATTTTCTCAAAGTCATTTTACATCATAAAATATTCAAACGAATAAATATCTGTGGGTGATCAAGATGATTTACAATCGTATGATCCTCTACATATTAAATATATGATACACATAGTGCTATGTAAGATTTTATACTAATCAACATTTTTTTTCAAAATACCTCAAATCCTGTTACAAAGAATTCTGTAAAATACATTCAATACAAAATATGAAATCCTTTTTTAAAACATTTTATTGAAGTGAACTCATGAAATTTTATTTGCACAGAAATTGAATCATCTTAATGTTCCTAACACTCAAAGATCCACGTTCCTTCACTTTATAAATGTGTCTCTTTAAGGGTGATTTGGTGTGCAGCAGGTTAATATACACCCGGTAAATGATCACAATTAGACATAAAAACATGCATCACATCACAGCGTTGTAAAGTGCCTGATTTTCAGTGCAAAAAAAGAATAAAAAAAATGAACACTATTGGTCAGCTTAGTAGCATCCATAATTATTGGGTACATTTTATAAAGCAGATAAAGAATAAAACGCGGATAGTGGTTAGCTTATACACAGAGAAGTGAAGTGCATGGTAAATGAATAGATAAGCAGGTACAGCATTTCAGTAATAAAAGGGTAGCAAAAGACCAAGTAAAAAAACACAATGCAAGTAGCCCCTCCTCTCCATAGTGGACGAGGGTGAGAATCATGCTTAAAAACGGATTTTGCTTTATTATACATCGGAATGTAAAAAAAAAAATCATCCGAGCTGCTTTTGAAGCAACATGCATGGATGGTTGCAAACGAACGCTACATTCAGGACGTCTAGAATCAACGCTGACCCACTTTGTTTCAGAGACAGTGATTTGCAGACAGGATTCATCGCACCGAGATATAAAACCGCGGAGTATCTGGCCGTGACTAACTCCACCGTCATGTGTTGGTGAGACAGCTATACCAGTGGTTTTGTGTACAGATTGTAAAAAGAAACGCAGATAAGACGTAACCCTGAGGTGAACCGCTGGAGGATGATAGCAGGCCTGGTAATGTCCCATTCACTCTAACATGGTGTGAACCAACCTACAAGATACACGTCACGTTCACGTGAATCTTTGGAGCGTTATAGCTGCATAAATCATCTCAGCTCCTCATACAGACGTCCGGCTGCAGCTTTAGGACTTTTGAAGCCATCAGAGTTACTTTATTTCAACATTTGGCAATGGGAGCGTCCTGCTGCAGGCTGTAAACTCTGAGAGGAAGGAAGCAGTTTGTTAACTTCTCAGCAGCAGAGTCGCTTTTATTATTGATTGGCCACAAACTGCAGTGAAGAGAAACAAGAGACCAAAGATCCCCAGATGAACGTCCCTCCTGCTGGTAAATGACACAAAGGACTTTAAAACATGAAGCAGCGACGCGTTCACACTGCAGGAGAATATAAATGAACCCTGTGAACTCAGGCACACAGGCTGCGATTTGACATGTTCACAGCTGATGGATCCTTTCTACAAAACCCTCTCATTAAAATGGATCTTTGATTTTTGAAACACACGTTTATGTTGTTTATGAAACCTTTTACCTCATTTTAGCCGCCCCTGAGCTTTTGAGTGGATCACATGGGCTTCATCAGCAGATCTGCAATCATAAACTGAATCTGTGTGTGTGTGTGTGTGTGTGTGTGTGTGTGTGTCACGCTGCAGATGAAATATCAGTCTGCAGATTTCAGATCATAAAAAGTCAACAGTCTAATCACATTAGAACGGAAATACTGCAATGCTGGCGTGCACGCGCGCACACACACACACACACACACACACACACACACACACACACACACACACACACACACACACACACACACACACACACACAGGTATGCTATCCTGATGGATCTCTCTCCTCTGCCACACTCACTTGTTCGTTTTTGTGTCATTATATATTTATTCATCTGGTTCAAGAAAAAAAAATGCAATAAAAAGGTTCAAAGGTATTTGTTATATATTTATTCCTTTATTTCATCCAGTCTAAATCTGAACCTCTCAGCCACAGAGAATGATAATGATGATGATCAGACGACCTTCAGACTGAGCAGATGGAATCCACAGGACGTGAGACTGTGTGTGTGTGTGTGTGTGTCTGACATGTGTCTACCTCCTGTGGTTCCACCGCACCCAGTGTGTGTGTGTGTGTGTGTGTGTGTGTGTGTGTGTGTGTGTGTGAGAAGTCTCCAGCTTCGGCTCAGGTGTGATGGGGCTGCAGCTGTGATCACGCAGGCGTTGGCTGGGTGTGAGGAGCTGCAGCGTTGGCAGAAAGTGTCGCAGCGTTCTCTCCCCAGCTCCCTGCAGCACTGCAGCCTGATGCTAATAAAAAAAACACCTCCACGGGTTCGACACAGAGCCACTTCATCAGACCTTATTTCAGAGAAGTGATGCACCGTGGTTAAAGGCAATTCATGCCATGAATCATACATACAGTGGTGTTCAAGGTAATAGCCGTGTGTTTAAAACTGTGAGAAAAGCAGAAATCCTTCAATGCATTAGGAACACTGTGTTTTATAACCTAAATCAAATTGTGAAAAAATGGGTCAACTTTTGAATTACTTTAGAGAAAATGAAGACAAATGAATATTCAAAAATATATTAGTGTCTGCATTTTTTTTCTTGACAAAATCAAATATTTACTGTGTGAACTGAGAAATCTCGAGGATGTATCATTCCTGTGAATCACTAAACTAATATTTATTCGTATAACTATAGTTTCTGCATGAACCTGATTACTTATTTATTTAATCTGGAGTCATGATGTCAGACACTCAGGGATTTTTTTTTTTACCATTAATCATTTTTATTTTTAATAGTATAAGTTGCATATTTAACAGCTGACAGGACAGACAATTCAACTGAATGAGAAAACAATAAAAACACGAATCACCATCCTCCACAGTAACTTTTACATTTTTAACTATCCACCAATGATGATGTGTTAGTGAATGTTACGAAATGTCATTTTGAAACTGAGTAAACTCGAAAAAAGCTGTAAAACAAAAACAACACATAATTTGACAAACCATCTGAGGAAGACCAAGAACTGTGGTTGAGGGTAAAAAAGCAGTAAGTCCCAACATGAACTTTCCCATAAAGTTAAATGTTGTTTCAATGTGTAAAACAATCTCACCTCAACGTCCAGTTTAATGCTCAGGAGCTTTTGATCGTATCACATGGTCTTCATCGGGAGATTCTAAATTTGTTCAGAGCACTTTAAGTTATAAAAGTTTAATAATTATATGTATTAGAATGTGGATGCTATTATTTTTCATGTTAGTTATTTCTCATGCAATACTTCTTTTCTTTATTGTTGTTCAGGCAGATTTTTTTTCTGCACACTTCCAAAGCTGAAAATTATGAGTTTGCTCATTTATTCTAAACTATAGGTTATGTTTTAGCTTAAATCTGTAGTAAAAGCAATTTAAATTATTTTTTAAAAACATTTTTATTTAAATTATTTGGGGAGAAATGTAGTCCATACATGTTTTTTTCTGGTTTTTACCCTCTAGAATTACTCAGAATTCTGGGAGGAAAATGTCAGAATAATTACCTTTTTCTGGAATGAATCAATCTCTAAAAACATATCTCAAAATTCAGGGATTAAAGTCACATTTTTTATGGAACAATTTTTTTTAAATCCCCTAAAAAAAAGTCTGAAATGAAAAAAATTGTAACATTTTTTTTTTACAAAAATGCTGGAAATTATTTTTTCTTTTTTTTTCAGTGGCCCAAATCCCTCAGTAAATATCATTTTAATAGATTTTTTTCCATTATAGAGATATAGGAGGGCGGCACGGTGGAGCAGTGGGTAGTGCTGTTGCCTCACAGCAAGAAGGTCGCAGGTTCAAGACCTCCTTGGGCCTGGGTCTGGGACCTTTCTGTGTGGAGTTTGCATGTTCTCCCCGTGTCTGCGTGGGTTTTCACCGGGTACTCCGGCTTCCTCCCACAGTCCAAAAACATGCTCAGGTTAATTGGCAACTCTAAATTGCCCGTAGGTGTGAGTGTGTGTGTGAATGGTGTGTGTGCCCCACGATTGGCTGGCGACCATCTGGGGTGTATCCCTGCCTCTCGCCGTAACGCGCTGGGATAGGCTCCAGCAGACCCCTGCGACCCTAATGAGGAATAAGCGGGATAGACAATGGATGGATGGATAGAGATATAGGATCAATATAAGTTGCTCAGACACAGACATTCAACAGGCTTCGGAAGTAAAACTGCATGGAACATCTTCAGTCACACCTGCTAAGGAGCCAAGGTGTGTTTTTTTTCCGGGTCTTATGATCCTTCTTTGTTCGGTGACCCCGGGTAACCCCTATAGCCTAACCCCTGACCTTTGACCCCTAACACTTGACTAATTTTTAAAACAAAAACGGTCCTATGTTTTCACAGAACAAAGCAGGCAACACAGAAGTAACACATGAAGGCACAGAGGAGTCAACCCGGTTCCAGACCGACTGGACCTGCCAGATCACTTGTCCCGGGTCAGAGCGAGGACAAAGGGCACCAGGGCTCCCCTGGCCTCGGCAGGGGAGGGCAGTACGTCCGGCAGGAAGCGGCCCTGCTCCTCTTGGACCTGGAACTGGAGCGTCTGGCTCCGGTTTACGCAGTAGATCCGGTCCCCGAGCACGGCGCAGCGGAACGGCAGCGGGTCGTCCAGCGGGAAGGAGGCGGCGCCGTGCCACGCCTTCACCACCGTGTTGTACGTGTACACGCTGACCGCCGCGTGCTCCCGGTCCACGTCGAAGCGGTACACCAGGCTGCGGTGCGCCACCATGTCCGTGGACCGCCGCCGGCTCTCGTTGAAGGGACACTCCTCCCACTCGTCCCGGCGGGAGTCGTAGCGCAGCAGGCGGTAGAAGAGCGAGCCGCCGGACACGAAGAGCTGCCCGCCGCACGACGTGGCCTCGTGGGCCACGGCGAAGGAGCCCTTGGGCAGAGGGGCCACCGGGGACCAGCGGTCCGTTCGCGGGTCATAGCGCTCCACCGTGAACAGGCACTCCCCTCCGATGGCGTACAGGTACCCGTCCATGGACACCAGCCGCAGGCCGCAGCGCGGCTGCGTCAGCCGGCGGATCTGGGCCCAGGAGCCGGTCAGCGGGTTGAAGCAGAACACCCGGTCCGTGGCCTTGTGCGCCCGCATGCCGCCCGCCACGAACAGGTAGTTGTACAGGGTGCAGATGGCAAAGCCGTTGCTGGGGACGTCGTCGGGAAGGCTGGTCAGCAGCTCCCAGCGCCGGCTGGCCGCCAGGAAGCAGAACACCCGGCGCCGGCCGGCGTCATCCGGGCAGGGGGGCGGAGTCACTGCCAACCAAAAAAATCACACGACTGGAACTCCATAGATTCAACTAAGTCAACATTTTACCAACTTAATATAAGTCTTTTGATTCTAGATCTTCTGACTCAAAATTGTGAGTTGAATAAATTACCATTGTCTACTTAAAAACAATAATTAATAAAGTGGAATTGATTTATATTCACTTTTTATCTGGAATAAAGAGAGATAAGATAAGATAAGATATGACTTTATTGATCCCACAACGGGGAAATTTGCTTGTTACTGCAGCGTACAGAAAGAAAAAGAAAAGAAAAATTAAAGCTAAGAAAATTAAAGCTATAAAAAAGTAAAAATACACAAAATTATGTACAAAATTCGTAGAATTTGTTGATCCGCATACACAGTATGCATTATGGACATAAGAATGGAGAAAAAATACTAATAAATAGTAATAAAAAAACCTACATACATACACATACACACATATTTACATATTTGCATATATATACGCACATACATAGTCACACACATACCCACATGTACACATACATAGCTAATGCATACTTAAGGTGCAGGGTGTGTGTGTAGAGTAAAGTGACCAGTGGGGAAAAAGTGACTACAGTGAGATTCATGTTCATGTTATGTTATAAAGTCTTATTGCTGTCGGGATGAAATTGATTTCTATGCACTTAATACACTATATTTCCACAGGTAGTTGCTCTCCTTGACTCACATATGAATTAGTAGTACTAGTAGTAGTAGTCTCTGGGGTTCAATATGACCTGGGTCCAGCTATTGCAGCTGGAACAGCTTCAACTCGTCTGGAAAGGTTGTCCGCAAGGTTTAGGACTGGTTCAAGGGAATTTTTGACGATTCTTCCAGAAGTGCATTGGTGAGGTCACACACTGATGTTTGGGGGAAAAGACCTGGCTCTCAGTCTGATTCATTCCAAAGGTGATCTCTCTCTCTGTCTGTGTGTCTGTCTGTCTGTCTATGGGGTTAAGGTCAGTCAAGTTCATCCACACCACACTGTCATCCAGGTCTTTGTGGACCTTTAATGGGTGGATTTGGATGGGTGAACATTTACTTTTGGAGATATAATCAATCTATATGAGGAGCCATGCTTTTAATTGTCTGGATGAGAATGATTTGAATTCAATAAATGAAACAAGTTATGGTACCGCATGCCTTAAAATCTATTTAAAGTTGTTGATTGTCACTTTAATTTCTTTTTAAAAGTTGATTCTACTCAACAGGTCAGTTGCCACATCCCCCAGCAGGGAGCCAGCATGGGTAGTGATTGCTCCTGGCTAGGTGTGCGGGGTTACTCACGCGTTGCGGGGCCGGGCCCCCCCGTGGGCTCCTCGCGGCCGCCCCCCTCGCTGCCCTCGGCCACCGCCAGCACCTGGCCGCCCTCCATCCTGCGGGCCAGGATGAGCTCGCGCTCGCCGGCGCTCAGCCGCCCGTAGACGGCGGGCGCGCGCAGCACCCGCAGGTAGTGCGCGCTCATGTAGGCGTAGACGCGCTCGCGCTCTCCCGCCCCCGCCGCGCCCGCGCGCTTGGCGTCCGCCAGCAGCCGCGCGCAGTTGTCCACGCTGATCTGCTGGGGCTCGCACCCGGACTCCATTGCTCCTGCTCTGGTATTCCGTCTGTTGCTTCAAGTTTTTTTCTTTTCTTCTTTTTTTCCTCGCCTCCTCCCCGCACACAAAGCGGACCTTCCTCCCGTGCAGTCCCCTCCTCTTCCTCCTCCCGCAGCGGGGCGCGGCGGCTGCTGGAGCCGGCTCTCCTCTCCTGCTGCGCGGGGACGTCCGCGGCGTGTCCCCGCTGCAGAAGCCTGGAGGAGCACAAAGGCGTTCAGTGTCTCCCTCCTCCTCCTGCTGCTCCTCCTCCTCCTCCTCCTCCTCCTCTTCCTCACTGACTGTTAGTGTGTTGACGCCCCGATGATGATGCTGCAGAACCTCACAATGACCAAATCCTCGCACCCCCTGCTCTCTTCTTTCCATTAAGACAGCAGAAACAAAGGCATAAAAAAAAGAAGAGAGAATTCTCACCAGGAATAGAGAAAAAAAAAAAAACTCAAACAACTTCCAGCTGTTTCTGCAGAAACCTGTTACACAGATGTAAAGGGAACAAACAGAAGAACACAAGAAGACAATACTGATGTTTCATTTGATATATTCACATTTAATATGAGGTGGGAATTAACCAAAATATTCAAAAGCAGGAGGAAAAAAAATCCTCCAAAAGGAAGATGGAAAAAGTGTGATGTCATCATCATCATCATAGACTTTCGGTTGATGCTGTTACTATGGCGACGGGGGAAGCAGCAGCCACTACTCCCTAAAACACAGAGAGACCATCGATGGGCAAATTTCACAAATACGTCTACGTTCAGGAGCATTTCCATAATGTTCGTGAACAGATAAGCAGCCAAAAAAAAACGGTGATGAAATCGGTGATGCTTATGAGCTTCTAACCTTACGCTCAGCGTTTGTTTCTGAGATGTTCCCCACAGACGTTGACGGCCTAACGTACTGATCGCACCACAGCTCTGTGGTTCAGCCGCAGTGACTCTCAGGAGTCTTGTTAATAGATCGGCGCTGATCAATACTACGCTGATGGTAAAGATTAGAAGTGTTGTTGCATTTCTTAATACAGGTTCCACCTCATCAAAGTCAGTAGAAATAAAATGAACTGCGTTTAATGTTTTGCAGGCAGTTTTAATTATTCAATCATGTGGAAACAGCTGCATAGTGTTTATGGTTTTGGGGAACCCTGCCTGTGTGTGTATGTGTGTGTGTGTGTGTGTGTGTTATACAATCCACAAAGACTGTAATAACAGAGTGTAGAAATGGTGATTTTTTTCACAATCAAACTGTAGCAGGAACAAGAAGAAGCAGCAACGACTTTACTGCCCGTGAAGTTTCAACTTGACATTTTGCAATCATTCTTTTACAGATCATTTACTGACAGTTTCCACCATTTCATTTGATCTGTTCGGTTCAGCTCATTATGAACGTACAACTGCATCTCGTTCTGAATCACACTTTTACAAGACCCCGAAAGCAAATTCGGGGTCTTGTAAAACTGTGTCAATTATTCATCTGGAAAAAACTGGCTTTCAACATGCTAAATCCTTATTACTAATAGGTCTCATGTGTCACCTGTTCCAACTCGACTGGCAAAACATGTCGACCTCAGGTGACCTCAACTGTTTTAACAGAGCAGCAAGAAAAACAAGACAATAAAAAGATGATTTTTATTTTCAGTCTTAATTTGCAGATGGAAACCTTTTCTGTTTTCCCTTAGTTCATTGAGCTGATCATGTTCCTGCATCACAGTAAAAATGCATATTCACTTTGTTACTATTTATTATTCGTGAGCTGTTAATAACCTCCAGACAATATAGATTGTTACAGTCATTATTAAACATGTTTAGTTGGCCAACATTTTGAAAAGCATTTTTCTCAACTTCAACTTCATACAACTTCATACATTTTGTCCTCTCTTTTATTTTTTTGATTGGTAAAAAGCTTTTTTTTTCCTGTGTGTCTCACTTGCTGTTTATTACAATGTAGTATCACCCAGTTCCACTAGTTAGATTAGAATGATTGTAACTGAGGCACTGACTCAGAGCAGCCTGTAGGGGGCAGTATATGTCCTGTGTTGAAATGTCTATGCAATACTGAAGACTTACTGCCTCTGTATTTATGCTTTAACTTGGCCTAATTGTCCATCCATCCATCCATTGTCTATCCCGCTTATTCCCTTTCGGGGTCGCAGGGGTCTGCTGGAGCCTATCCCAGCGCGTTAAGGCGAGAGGCAGGGATACACCCCAGATGGTCGCCAGCCAATCGTGGGGCACACACACCATTCACACACCATTCACTCTCACACTCACACCTATGGGCAATTTAGAGTTTACCAATTAACCTGAGCATATTTTTTGTATTGTGGGAGGAAACCGGAGTACCCGGTGAAAACCCACGCAGACACGGGGAGAACATGCAAACTCCACACAGAAAGGCCCCAGACCCAGGCCCAAGGCGGTCTTGAACCTGCGACCTTCTTGCTGTGAGGCAACAGTGCTACCCACCGCACCACCGTGTCGCCCTTGGCCTAATTGTAAAAATAAAAAAATAAAAAACATTCTAAAGTGCTAAAATGTCAAAATGTGCAGTAAAGTGCCTCTTGGGTGGTAAAAACACACATCATCCAGATTCCACTGGGGCCAGGATGAATGAATGAAGCATTACTACTTTGACAATTACTGTTATGTCCATATAATTTTGAACTAAAACTGCATTTCACACAACTGGGCTGGTTTATCTAACGCTGACATGGTGTTAACACACATGGTGTGTATTAATATGTAACAGAATGTAGTAATCGACTTAGGGCTACAATTCTGAACAATGATCCTTACTTTATTTATCTTGAGGTGTCCAATTGGAATAAATTAAGTTTTAATCATTGTAATGTATGAAATTAATATATAATGCACATAAAATACAATGTCATATAAATATTTCATATAATATATATATATATATATATATTTATATTCTGTACTAAGTAACAGCCTCCAGCAGATGGCCCTACATATCTGACAAACTGTTCAACATAATATCACTATGCACTATATTTGACACTTTATTTGGCTTTTCTAGAATTTGATATGAACCAAACGTTTTTTGGTATAGAAACCCTGTTTTCGAGGGTTTCTAGTTTGCAACAGCACCATCAAAAGGAAACTGTAAACCTGTCACATGACGTCTCACTGTTAAAGGAACAAACTTCGTCAAACATCAGAAATGTCTTGTATGCTACTTCACGTATATTATGAACTTTAATTTTAAAGTTAGTGTGTAATAATGCATCACATTATTTTCTATAATATAACGCTAATTTACATTTTTTACTTACACCCAGTGGTGGAAAGTAACAGGGAAAATGCCAAAACTGTCATATGAGGTGGATTGAATCTTTAAAATGATCGTTCTTTTTTGGTTACACCATTTGACATTGACATTTTATGTAAATCATGAAAATGAAACAAATGGACCTTTAAATGACAAGAAACCAATATAAATAAAGAATGTACATTTTGTTATACCTGATGAATGCTTTTAAAACTGTATTTTTGACTTTCTCATCTTGCCAACTATGATTTGTCACTGACCCAACTATGTTTTGACTCAATGGATAAAATAACAAGATGCAACCAGTGGTTTCAGGTCACCTTTCACATGTATATAAGTTGTAAACAGCAACAAATAGTGTTTTTTCTCCTCCATTCCAATACAAAAATGTCAGATCTTGATATCCTGAAGAAGCTCATACATACACATCCTGTAAATCATTCATCCATATCCAACAACTAATGATTTAATCCTTCTCATCAGTGAAAAAGAGAGAAAAACATCATTCAATTCATCATTTAGGAGACATTTTTAGGGAAAAACAGGATTTAATAAAAAAAATGTATTGAATTTGCTTTGACAGATTATTTTGACAACTAGTTCACATTTTTGTATGCAATGACTCAAGCAATAAGACAAGGACTATTAGATTAAAAGGGATTGACTATGCATCATTCACGCGTACAGTTCCTTTGACTGACATGACAAAAACCAATGATGATGTTATCAAACAGCAGAGAGTTGTATGAAAAGTCACTGATGCATGTCCAAAAGTTTTTGGAATTTGTTCAAAGGAAAAGAACCTGCCACTATGATGCACACAAAGGACTAAATGTTGTGAAGTAACTGTCCTGGAAATGTCACTGGTAATTAGAGAATTACTTTATTAGAAAAAACTGTAAATAAACCAATATTTCAGCGAAAATCAAAAGCTTAGAGAAAACAAATCCGAAAAGGGGAAAACAGATTAGTGAATCTGGACTTTGAAGAAGGCGGCTGAATGCCAAAACTGGTGTTTTATTAATTATCTTCTCATAAAACAGAAAAAGCAAAGTAAACAAAAAAAAAAAAAACAGGCAGAAGGGGAATTAGTGGCGTGGGATGAGCTGCCATCAGCTTCTCATTAATGGAATGCTCTCACACTTTGTGACTGATGTTGTAATAAATAGCACCTGGCAATCCTTTCCCGTTCATCTTCTCGTCATAGTGTTTCAGCTCTGTGCGCTAGAGAAACTCATTTTTACTCTCTGAAAACTGCCTGTTAGCGTAAAATATGAACTCTGTTATAATAAACTGCAAAGTTCAGATGGTAAAAAACTACTAAATTATTTAAAACACAAATTCTAAAGTGGCTATTTAAATCATATCAAGTTAAATGAAATTAAAAATATCTAGTTTGGTTAATTTGTAACATTATCATATATAATTGTGTTTATATGATTGTTTTGTGTGTTTCTAACCTTTTTGTTATTAATTCATTTGTTAGCTCAGCTTCCCTTCCCCTATCCTCTGTGTGCTGAGCTTTAATTTTTTTACACTCTTCTGCAGAACTGCCTGTTTTTAAAGTGTTTGAAGAGCGTTAATAAGCTGGCACATTGCCTCGTCTGTTGTTTTGGCTTCTCAGAGGTTTAATTATCAGCAGGAATGAAAGTAAAAACTTGTCCATATTCATGAGCTCCACCCCCCTCCTACTTATAACCTCCTTCATGTCAATCATAACATATGTGATAATAGACAGTTAAAACCTGTTTTTTTGTGGCTGAAATGTTCGGTTCCACTTGAAAATAGTATCTTTCATGGAATAAAATATTAACCAGTGATCAAATTGTATCAGCTTTTATTAAAGCTTCAACATAAATTTGTCAGAGTGAATAATGAGAATTGCTATCAAACTAACAGAATTGTGAATGCCTCCTCCCACAGATCCAAGAGGTTAATGGCCGACTGATGGAGAGCGTTTCCATGGCGACGGTCAGGTGACAAATACTAATTAAGAGCCATCAGAGAGCGGTGAGGAGGAGGAGGACAGATTGTTTCCTCCTCCTCTTGAGCGACGGCTAATTTACTCACAAACCGGCCAATAAAAATACATTTTATCATGGTTGCCCAGGAAACCAAAATGTCCCCTTCACGATGAGCGTGACGGACGAATTGGCGTGCTGCAGCAACGCAGAGCGGCGTTTCACTCGGGAACTAGAAATAAAAAGGATGATCAATCAACCAACTGATTAACCAGTCAAGCAGTTTACCAGTTTATCCGACTAAATTGTGCAGGGGCTGTGATTTAGGTGAGTTTACAGATAAAAGCTGGTAAAAGACAGAATAAATGTAAACAGCACAACAATAAATAAAATGCTGGCAATCAAAGAAGTAAAAATTTAAACATCCTCCTCGGTATGAGGTCAGATTAGATTTTGCGCATTAAACTTTTGTCTTCAGGACAACTCCGATTAAACCCTCAGACTCTGTGTGAGGCCACTCTGACATTTATAGACCCACTTATCGGTTCATCTCCTCAGACGCCTCCAAGTGTCACCTCCACCAATCTCTGAAAACAGATGAGAGGACACGGCTGAAATGGTAGTGTCCCGCAGGATCACACAGACAGATACAGACACAGAGACACAGACAGACAGACAGGCAGACAGACAGACAGACAGACAGACAGCATACAGACAGACAGGCAGTCAGGCAGTCAGGCAGAAACACAGACAGACAGACAGGCAGACAGACAGGCAGACAGACAGACAGGCAGTCAGGCAGTCAGGCAGAAACACAGACAGACAGACAGGCAGAAACACAGACAGACAGACAGATACAGACAGGCAGACAGGCAGACAGGCAGACAGACAGACAGGCAGACAGACAGACAGACAGGCAGACAGACAGGCAGACAGACAGACAGGCAGACAGACAGACAGACAGGCAGACAGACAGACAGGCAGACAGACAGGCAGACAGACAGACAGACAGACAGACAGGCAGGCAGGCAGACAGACAGACAGACAGACAGGCAGTCAGGCAGTCAGGCAGAAACACAGACAGACAGACAGGCAGACAGACAGGCAGACAGACAGACAGGCAGTCAGGCAGTCAGGCAGAAACACAGACAGACAGACAGGCAGAAACACAGACAGACAGACAGATACAGACAGGCAGACAGGCAGACAGGCAGACAGACAGACAGGCAGACAGACAGACAGACAGGCAGACAGACAGGCAGACAGACAGACAGGCAGACAGACAGACAGACAGGCAGACAGACAGACAGGCAGACAGACAGGCAGACAGACAGACAGACAGACAGACAGGCAGGCAGGCAGACAGACAGACAGACAGACAGGCAGGCAGACAGGCAGGCAGGCAGACAGACAGACAGACAGACAGGCAGACAGACAGACAGACAGACAGACAGGCAGGCAGGCAGACAGACAGACAGACAGACAGGCAGGCAGACAGGCAGACAGACAGACAGACAGACAGACAGGCAGGCAGGCAGACAGACAGACAGACAGACAGGCAGGCAGGCAGAAACACAGACAGACAGACAGATACAGACAGGCAGACAGACAGACAGACAGACAGACAGGCAGGCAGACAGGCAGAGAGACAGACAGACAGACAGACAGACAGACAGACAGACAGACAGACAGACAGACAGACAGATACAGACAGGCAGACAGACAGACAGACAGACAGGCAGGCAGGCAGACAGACAGACAGACAGACAGGCAGACAGACAGACAGACAGACAGACAGGCAGGCAGGCAGACAGACAGACAGACAGACAGGCAGGCAGACAGGCAGAGAGACAGACAGGCAGACAGACAGGCAGAGAGACAGACAGACAGACAGACAGACAGACAGACAGGCAGGCAGGCAGAAACACAGACAGACAGACAGATACAGACAGGCAGACAGACAGGCAGGCAGGCAGACAGACAGACAGACAGACAGGCAGACAGACAGACAGACAGACAGACAGACAGGCAGACAGAGACATCAGACAGACAGACATCAGACAGACAGACAGATAGATATCAAACAGACAGACATTAAATAGACATCAGACATCAGACATGAGGATAAGCACATAGCTCAGGGTCATTAGGTTCAACACTGTGAAGAGAAAAAAAAGACAAATTGCCCTCAGAAGAAGTTTCTAAGATCTTCTGTGAGGAATCAACTCTTTTCATTTTCCTAATCAATTGATTATAGTTGTTTTCTCCAGAAAACATCAGAAAATGGTTAAACATGTTATTGTTTCCAACATGTCCTCATGTATGGTTTTATAAGATTTTTTTTTACTTTTTTTGACTTAAAATCTTGTTGAGCTGAGCTAAATTTACCCTCCAGAAATATTCTAAAACTGATAAAAGCTCATCTGACATGATGACAAGATGTTTGTTATTAACATGCAACAATTAATAAAAATACTCAGTGTGTAATTTGTCTTTTATTAACACATACAATAAGACCTGTCCTGTACACTTCTGCTCGTTTCCACACTCCCCGGTTTTCTTTACAAATAATTATAAAACTGTACAGTACAAAAAACAAATTAAAAAGTTTAAATATATAATTAAAGGTCACATTGCAGAGTTTTCTCTTCTTAATACACAAACTTTAAAAACTAAATGCAATAAATCACGTTTTCGAAAAGAAGAGTAAAATGTTCATGCAGCAACTTGAAAACAGCCTGAGTGTTTCCATGGAGACGAAGGAGAGGAGGAGCGATGAAGATCAATGTTTGGAACATTATTCATCTCCAAAAATAATTAAGTCATGTCCCTCTGACAGTAACTCATTCTAATTTACATGATATTAGTCTTTGAGCTTGTAAAGTTCAAAGAAAACTCTACAAAACTAAGAAAACAGGGTAAAACTGAAGAAATCTTCTAGTTGTAGAAGTATCAGCAGCACATGTTTAGCTCCCAATATTCACACAGATATAGAAATTCTCTTAGAAATTCTCTTATAATGGACGCAAACTACAGAGACTCACGGTTAATTTGGCTGAAAAACCAAAAAAACACACTTTAAATCTTTTAGATGAAGATATCTTGTATTACTTAGACAAAATTATCTAATTCTATTGGTGGGTAATTTAGCTTTATTCAACCTTAATTTTGATTTTGAACAATTTCCTGTTTTAAGAAATGGTTCATCTTATTTTCCTAAAACAAGTTACCCCTTTACTTTTAATGTAAGTTAGAGCATCATCTGCAAATCGTGATATCTGAAATCTGACAGAATCAGAAAACCCCAGTCAGTGTGGTGAATTGTAACTTAATTATTGCTCTTCTCTTCTTTTCCTCCTTAAACTTAAATATGTTTTAAATCAGATAAACACACATATTCATATTTTATATCAGACAGAAATCTTCTTTTTGTTTTTGCATAACAAACATGTTAAAGTCTACTCAGCTCAGCGCCCATATAACACAGACCCGATGAACATAAAAACAATGAAACATTAATTAAAGGAAATACATGTTTTAAATAAGATAATAAATATAAAGGCACTTCCAGAGCTTTCATCTTTTTAAAATGGTCTTCACTGATTTGTTCTTCTGTCTCCAGACTCCAGACTCTGTCAGCCATCCAATCAGAACCCAGAGTTTCACTTTGTTTTTAGTTACAGTTATACACATGACGCTGTGTCATCTCTCTCAGCTCATCTTCACACCTCCACCTCCTGCTGGCCTCCCTGCACGGAGGCAGTGGAGGATATCGTCCCGGCGATGTCGAAGCAGGTCTCCAACATGACGCGGGACTTGCAGAGGTTGACGCAATACTCCAGGTCTGCTGTGACCTGAGCCAGAGCCTCTAGGTACTCCTGGGATTCCCGGTCCAGGTCCTGGTCCACATCGACTGGAGAGAAGAAACAGACAAATATGTTAGTGATGTACAGTTTACAGACAATAACTAATCTGGAATGAACTGTTAACGTTCTCTGTAGTCACTGTCAGGCCTTCTGCCTCTAGCTGGAAATCTTTTTTTTTTTGGCTTCTGCAGAGTCAAATCGTGCCGTGTAAAGGTTGTGTGGCTTTTCTTCAAGGTTGGCTGAGAATTTGTCCTGCTGACACAGGCACTAGAGAAGGTGTAAATATAATCCATCTCCTGTCCAGACGGCTTGGCTCGGCTCTTCAGAGAGCTGTTTGCTTTAGTCCCAGAGGACACAGAAATAGAACCCTAACGGACAAATACACCAGCAGAATTCTGAAAGCCGGAAACACTTGGTGGGTCAGGACCTGCCATATAGAAGGAATTCTACAAACTTCTAGGAGACCTTTGGAAAAACAATGACCCACATAACGAACAACCACAACAACACGCTTGAAATTTGAGAAACTCAGAAAACACACTAATTCATTCCTCTATCCTCAATGGTGTGTTTAAGGATAATGTTCCTGCGACTGCTTCTTATATGGTATCATATTTACCTGGTGGTGATTCTTTTTTTTCCACCACCTTGACAATCTACTTTTTGTTTTTTTGGCAGATTGCAATACCAGCATTCAATGCCTCCCCCTGTACTAGAGATCACATGATTAAATTGGTATGTGCATGTGAGTGCATTTAATATAGATAGAGATTCATCCTTAAAACTCAGGATTTGGGGCGACATAGTTGGTGACGCTGTTACCTCACAGGAAGAAAGTCACAGGTTTATGGTTGTGCTGGGACCTGGAGATTGCTTGTTCTCCCTGTGCCTGCATGGGTTTAATCCCCACAGTTGAAAAAATATGCTTAGGGTGATCAGAGATTTTAAATTGTCTGTAAATATGAGTGTGTAAGAGAATAGTATGTGTGCCCCATGATAGGCTGGTGTCCCGTCTCGGGTGTATCCCCGCCTCCCACCTGTGATGCTCTGGGCCCCCATGATCGTATTGAGGAATCAGTGGGTATAGAAAATGACTGACTGATGACTCATGATTTGTGTGGATGGAGATCCTCTTTGATTTAAAAAAAAAGGTGGAGGAGCATTATTGATGCTTTATGGCACACTGGGGGTTAATATACTAGGTAATACTATATTAAGTGGTTTGACTAGAAATTCTCTGTAAAAAACATATTCATGTTCTATCAGTGATCACAGCTCTTTCTTCTCTTTGATACAAAGAAGAAGCTACAAGCCTGAGGATATTAAAACTGAAGGAGGAGAAGTTAACCATCCCAGGGTGCATTTAGGCAATAAAGATCCAATCATAGAGCTCCCGTAACACCGGGACCGTTCGTCAAACTCACACTCTCCGCTCCACTTGTTCGGGTGGAGCATCAGCCGGCTCTTGGCGTCCTCCAGCTCCACCTTCAGCCTGTCGTGTTTGCTCTTCAGCTCTCTGATCTGCTGCTGCCTCCTCTCCAGAATCCTCAGCCGGGCATTAAAGTAGAGCAGACCCTGCGGACAAAACAGTCACAGCCAAACAGTCAAATGCACCTGAAACCTGCAAACACGGAGGCAAACCAGTATGCAGCGCTATCAGCATCGTTCCGCACCGTGTCCTATGAGGTCTCATTGTGAAGCTGCTTTTGTCCTGCACAAATCTGGCCCAGCCATGTGTGGTAATATTCTTTGTATTAGCGACCAATCGTGAAATTACAATGTAGGTTTCAAAGCTAAAAGGCCACTGACTGTGTCGGTTTCTGTCTTTTCTGAGCCTGAATTTTCTCCTTCAGTAACACTTGCGTACACCAAACCACTTTTATTTCTAAATATATTCTTAAGATTTTACAGACCGGTTTGTTCATATATATCATTCATCAGTCTGATTTGTAGAACATTTCATTCATTAATAAAATAAAAATACCCTCTGTAAAAACATTCAACAAAACCTGGCTTGGAAACTATCATTACTTTGTTTATGACTCATAATTGCATTGCATTACATTTCAGATAACTTCAACAAAACTGCATCACAAAATACAAGAGTGTTAATATAAGAATCATCTCATAGTTATGTGAAGGTGGAGGATTTTCTCTACAGCAACGTTCACCTGGGTCCAACACGTAGCACATATTCATTCTAGTCAAATATTTTATTCACTTCCCGAGCAGAGAAAACATGTTAATAACGTGCAGATTTGCACAGTTTAACTCACTTTTTCAACATCATGGAATGGCTGCTGAGAGGAAACAGAGAGAACAGGAGGATTTATCAGTGACTCTGTCTCTCAAAGACAAATTGCAGATCATCTCTAATTGAAAATAAATCAGAGCTGCTTCCAGCTGAATGAACTTCTTTCTTTCCCCCCCGACGCTGCTGAAGGTTTAATGACCCGTTAACGCAGGGAGAGGCGATGGCTGTAAAGACCAACCAGCCGGAGGAAAGCCTTCATCCATCACTGCATCCCTCTCCTCCGCCTTCTCGTTCTCCTCTCCTCCCCCTGCTCCTGCTGCCACTCACGTCAAATTAATATGAGACTGTAATTGACTCCGTGATCAACACAGTACCCGCCTTGTACCTGTCTTACTCACTTCCTGACCTGAGGTGGGCAAGACAAGCTCAGAATGATGAGCTGCTGTCTGTCTGAGTCACTAGAAAGGAGGGTGATCCTCTGTTATCTTTACTCAGAATCGCCGCGGTATCAGTCAGAGTTTGTAGCATCTGCAGTTCAGTGAGACACAGCACAGATTGTTCCTGAAACTATCCTCTCATTTTACTGATTAAAACCTACTGATTAACACATCCATCTGTAATTTTCGATTATGTTCACACATGTGGCTTGATTAGTTCATCACAATTCAGCAGATAAAATAATACAGCCACTTAAAAGCTGTTAGGAGAAAAAAGTGTGCTGCTACCAGTGTTTGTTAAAGGAACAAAATATCCAGTTCCACTGAAAAATCTAAACTGAGAATAGGAAATGATATCCTGAAGCATCTAACGAGAAGATGTGGCGCTGGAAGGAACCGTTGCCAAATATGGGCCCAGATAGATGCATAGCACAACGTGTATTTTTGTCTTTTTTCACTGAGACGAAGAACCACAGGAAGAAGGACCGCATCTTGAATTTATGGTGCTTATCCTTGATGTTTTTCTCGAGATGCAAAAATATACTATTTGTTCTATTTCAGGCAATGCAGCAGTAAAAACTGTTTAGATTATGTGGATGTTGCAGGACTTGGCAGTGTTTGTTATCACTGGTTTAAACAGGGATTTTTAAATTTAGTTAGTGAGAAAACAGACTGCACTGCTGCAACATGTCTAACCTGGTGCTTTTGGACAATAGAGAAGTGTTAAGACAAGGATCATCAACCAGCATTTATACACAAAAACATGTATTCTGATAATGTTCAAAACTCAGATTTGTTCTTCAACAACTTTGATAACAACTAAGAATAATAGTGTCCATATCTTTACATAGGTTTAGGTAATTTTGATTTGCCATGTTATTTCTGTATTGAAATGATAATAGCAATCGGAGAGTTCAAATGATGCAGTGCAGGAAGCTCCCACCTCTGACCCCGTCAGCACCTCCTTCCTCCTCTGCAGTCGCTCCACGTCATCGATCTCGTACACTTTGATCTCGAAGGGCTCCTTCAGCGTTCCGCCCAGTGGGGCCACGTCCACCCACTGACCCCCCACCTTCCTGCCGAGAGAGGAAGGGTCCGGCAGGGGAGCTGGGATCAAACGCCGTCGCAGGAAACCTGGAGGAAAAGGAAGAAGGAGTGATAACTCTGCTAAAGAGCAGGAAGTGATTTCTGTTTGATTAATTGCATGATGAGGAGGATGAATACAAACACAAAGAGCAGTGATGGAAGAGAGCATGATTACTGAAGACATTTTTGCAAAGGTGCATCTCAGTGAGGACTCAGAGACAGCAGCAACATATTGTGGAGATGTGTGTGCGTGCACGTGTGTGGGTAGTGGCTGAAGTGGTGGTGGAGGTGATAATTGGAGCGGGATATGTTGGGGGGGAATTGGGGGGATTTGCAGCGGCTGCATGAAATATTCATGAGCTGCTCAGACTGCTGCAGCGGGTCTCATGAGAGCCGGTTCCATAATGCATCAGGCTGCCTGACCTGCTGCGAGCGGCCGCGTGCATCACAATCAGCTGAGCGCGAGCTAACAGGCGGAGGCAGACGTGCCAGATAATGTGCCCGGTGTAGATCTACACGATAATGCCGAGCGACGAGATCAACTTTGATAGGTTCTCCTGCAGCAGTAATACCTGGACTCTTATCGGTATCTGCATTCATTAGGTATTGTTCCGAACAGTCACCGTCACACACTCTGATGATAGAAGCACATTACGGGGGGAAAAAGCCATAAATATGTTAATTCTGTCTCGTAGCCTATAGCCGAGTTTTATGGCTCTTTTCATTTTCTGAATTCAACACCAGAGATAGTTGTTGAATGTCAGATTAAACTTCTCTCATTAACCTCAATGATAAAAATGCACATAATAACCTCATTTAAAAGATAGTTGGATAAGATAAAAAGAAGTCAGGCAGCATGTCCTCTGCTGCCGGTGGTTATTATTCATGTTTTAAATCTAAACTATTAACTAAATGAAGTAAAACAGACAATACTCAAAAGTTTCGTTATGTCAATGAAGCAAATTATTGTTTGATCAGATCGTTCGACCACTAACTGTTCAAACTTCTGAGAAATGTACTGATCTGTGGTTATTGGTGATTCTCTGATCTAACAAACTATGTCTGAGTATTAAAATATCTTGGATATCACTTTCTATCTTTGCATCTCTGACTCACCGTTTCCTCTCTTCTTGGGTGATTTGGAAACTCGGCTCCTGCTGGATGACGACATTCCATTCTCACTCATGGAGTCGTGTGCTGATGAGGTGCTACCGGTGGTCTCGCTGTCTCGGATCATGCTTTCATAGCCACTGCTGCCCCCGCTGTGGTAAAACAGGGCGGTGCGGCCCATGGCCGGGGGCAGCTCCCCGCTGAGGATGCTGCTGTTGTCGCTGCCGTGCCCGCTACTGTGCCGCTGTGGCCTGCGGGGGGCCGTGATCTTGCTGTAAGGGGACGGTATCGGGGTGTTGATTGGTGACCTGCTGACACTACTGGCCCCGCCATCAGCACTGTCATTTCCTGTCAGCCCCCTGCTGAGCTGTTTGCTTTGACTTTCAGCAGCTAACTCGCTAACCCGGCTATTCGCCGCACGGCTGATGGCCTGCTTTGTGCCCATGATGGTGCCTCTTCCCAGCTTGACTCCTGTGCCTGGGCGGGCAGGGGCCTTCCCAGTTGGAGGTAGGTTGATGTTGTGTGATGTAACATTATCGGGGGTTTTGGGGGCAGAGCTCAGGCTTTTAGAACTGCTAGTAGACAATGATCTGACCTTTGATCCACCAGAAACTGCAGCTCGCGAGCTGCCTTTTACCTGCAGCATTTTAGATGTAGCTGCAAAAATACCAGGAGAAACTTGGGAGGAAGAGGCAGATGTTGAGGTGGAGGCTGGAACTCCAAGTTTTGGCACTGATCTGTTGGATCGGTTGTTACCTCCCAAACTAATGCCACTGTTCTCCTGGGACAGGACAGGCTTGGACCCAACTGAAGTTTGACTGTCACATCTCTCCAGAGACATCAGACTTCCATAGTACCTGGAGGAATCTGCTTTAGCCCCTCGTGTCTTTAGACTCGAGGATGATCTGGGTGACCCATGCTCAGTTTTTGAACCAGATGACCTATGGCTGAATGATTCTGCTCGGAGCCGATAGAATTCTTCTTCTGAGGTGGATGTTTTTGGATATAAAGACTTTCCAGTGTCACCGCTTGTTTTTAAGGCACTTGGAGATAGTGCAGGTCGGGTCTTTAGTTCTTGGCTTGACTGTCTGATAGCTGGAGCAGGGAAAGTGATGCTTCCAGATCCAGACTTCACGCTGCTCTTCTGTAGTGCCATCTTTTTTCCCAAGGACGAAAACTTTAAGGTACCTGTCGCCATGGTGCTTTCATGACTCCATTTTGAATCAGAGCTCGGGGGGATAGAGATAGTTCCCAGAGTTGTAGCCCCACGTGTGAGTCGTGGAAGCTTGATGAGAGGATCTCCCCTCCTGCTGCTGGACTTCTCGCAGCCGTCCACCACCCTCTGAGCTGAAGACGACACTTGTGCCTTTGGAGGCCGAGGTACACTGTTACTATTTCCCCCAGGCCTCTTGGAAATACAGCTTGCACCACTTCTCGGCGGTTTAGCTGTAGAGAGAAACTCCATTTCTCTGGGGTCCAAGTGACTGCTTCCCTGAAGCAAAAAGTCATCGTGTTTGCCTTCCTGTCTGTTGCCGCCCACAGCTGTATATGAGGTAGGCTTTGTTTTCCTGGGAAGACTGGAATGGATGGCGTGATGGGGAATGTGGGCCGAAACTGAAGGGCTCAAAGTATTGGCTCTCAGCCTGGGGCCTTTGAGTGAGGCTTTGGTTGATTCAGGGAAGGGAGGGCACTTGGTAACATATTGTTTGTTTGGGGTAGCGGGGTCACTGTCCAGCTCTGAGAAACAGATTCCACTGTCATTTAGAGAGCTCTTGACATGTTGCTGCAGAAATGTCTCCCTTTGAAATATACTTGGCAACGTCAGCGTTGATGTAGTCTCTGATGCCACGCTTTTGTCCCTCGAGCAAAGTCTGCCTGTTAAACGTGCACTTTCACTTTGATCCGACTCCACGCTCACTTCACTCGGCCAGGAGCTGAGAGTTGGCTGCTTATTGCCATAAGTGGAAAACATCAATTCCTGGCATTTGGCGGAAGATCCCTCAGCTCCATGTTGAAATGTGTAAGCATCAAACTCGTCATTGATGCTGCTGATGATGCTGACGGGGCGAGAGCCGGAAGCTAATGCCTGCAGAGAGCAGTCCCTGTTGAAGCTGAGGATGTTGGACGGACGGCCGTTGTCTGGGATGAGGCCACGAGGAAGCTCCTCTACCACGGTGAAGACAAGCTCATCCTCCCCATTTAGTTCCACAGGCTGCTGCAGCGTGATGGTTGTTCTAAGAAAATCTCTGTCAAGGCATCTTCCTAATTGTGCTGTCCGGAAATTGTTGTCCATGGGACATCTGCCGGGAGACCCTGGTGGCTGGCCTGGCCTTTGTGGTTGTTGACTCATACCGACTGGGGGAGTCCTACGCGAGACCGCCCCAGGCTGTGCTGCTGCCCAGGAAGTCCTGGGTAAGGATGGTGAGGCAGATGGCTTGGGTACCCCGCCTTTGAGGAAGACCTTCTCCCGCACCACAGGCTCTGAGTCTTGAGAAAAAGGTTTTACCACAAATGACTGAACAGGGGTGGCTGAAAGTTTCTCCCCATCTGCACTTGTCCGTTTGGAGGTATCCACACCGCCGGCTGAGGGAAACTTGAATAGCTCCTGATGAGGTTTATTTGTGCTTTCTGAGAACCTCTGGGAGGAGCTTTTATCAGGTTTGGGTAGAGATATTGCCTCTGTTGGCTTAGTAGCTTTAACTGCTCCTGCTTGTGCTGCTTCACCCTCTGCACCAAACGTGGCTGGGCCCTCGCTGCCGTCAATGCAGTCCAGTCTCTCCTGCAGCTCTGCAAACGTGTTGCACTTGAGATGATCGCCATCGGACCTAGGCGCATCTTTGACCCACTTTTTGTTCAGGGAGGGTATGATGGGAATAAAAGAGGGAGGCCCTTCATTGTCGCTCAGCTCCCGGTCAGAGATGGCCGCTCCTCCTGGCCCGATGTAAATGACGGTGTCACAGGAGTGTTCGCTGCTGGACGAGTAGTCGGGATCGCTGGAGAGCAACAGAGGCGTATCTGGGTCCAGGGCCACCGTCCGAGGGTGGAAGGGTCGAAAGTGTTGGGGTCGACGGGCCAGGCCCTCCTCGCAGGAGCTGTCCCCTCCGGACGAACTAGAGGCATACTGCAGACAGGAGGGAAACGACACACAGTTTAAATACTGAAGAATCACAGCGATCAATCTGAAAACAACACACACGCAGCAAGAGAAACATTCATTTCAATGAGGTGTAGGAACTTGTAGCTTGTGTTTATATATGGCTTTTTCAATCTATAAAGTATAAATACAGATTGTTAATCTGCCTAATGAGATTGAAAGAGGATCTTATTTTACCACATAGGCAACCGCTCCCCAAGAGAAACACTAATATTGATTATATGTCATATCATGGCAGAATAAACTCACTGAATTACAACTGTATGACTCCTGAACCCAATCACATAGATTATAGATTTAGATGTTTTTACTGTCCCCAGCAGAACATTAATTAAAATTTTCATGACTCTTGTTGAAAGAAAAAGGTTCAATATTTAATAATTTAACACGTTATATTCCCTTTATTTTCCTTTTTTAGCCCATACTTTAATGTTCATATAATACAAAAATCTAATTCAGTTTTTGTTCAAATAATGTCCAAGTGGGAATTTATTATGCTTTTCTTCAACAAAGTTAAAATGTATTAACCCTATTTCCATTTGAACGTTCCCTTTAATGTTTTCTAATATGCCAATAATAAAAATGCAAAAAAACTTGGATAATAAATCCCTTACATTTCCCTATTATAGTATTACCAATTTCTACTCTTACAGCATCCAAAAATAAGCGAACAAAAACAAGAAGAACAAGACAAGATCAAGAGGAACAAGCACCTTGGATTTCTTCTTCCTCATGCGGTGGATGCGTGAGGCCAGCTGTACTGTGGTCAGAGTTTCCATGTAGTTGGCCGGGGAGTCGGAGATATGGGCGATCATGGTGGTTCGACAGTTGATGTTGCCCAAAGATTCACTGAGCAGCATGGTGAGCTTACTGTCCCTGAATAATACATCAAGAAACTCTTCGTTAGCCAAAAAAAAAAAAAAAGACGCACCACAGAAGTGAGAAACCCCACAGGATTCCAGAAACCATTCATTACACCATGCAACACTGGGGCACAGACAGCCAAAAAGGAATAGAGAGATGTATCATTTCACATTAATGAAGCCCCACTTTGAACTGCTCTCCACGTGTGATCTGTAGTCAGAGATGGAGTGAAATGTCCATGAAACCCTGACTCTGAAAAGACCCGGAGTACAGCTTTAACGATTATAGAGGGAATTTATAATGATTAACATACTACAACCTCAGCTTTTTTTTTTTTTTTTTTTAACCAAGATTCAGCCTTTTCCTGACCCAAGAATTAAAGCCACATTCTGGAACATTTTCTAGTTTATACAAAAAAACATTAACTTCCAAAGATATGTGTTTTAAATGTGGTCTCCCGCAGTCATGTCCTGTCCTACATTGTTTTTTGGTGCTTGAGGGTGAAATCAAAAATAATTTAAAGATGAATTTTCTTCCTTCTGATTAATTCATTTTCAGTATCAGCACCAGACAACAGTTTGGATAAATTTATTCAAGAGAATGGGAACGCTGTTTTGTAGTTCCTGAAATTTAACAGTATTAGTTTTTCTGCTTTCTTGTTTCTTCTTTCTTGTTAAGGAGTGTCTGAGGACAGAAAAGGTTGTGTTGCTGTACAGAGTGTAAAGAGCCCTGAGGCATACTTGTGATTTGTTTATATTGGGATGTAGAAATATAGAAGATTTACTTGACTTGAACTATCTCTGAACTCAGTTTCAAGGAAATATGCAGTTACTGAACGGTGTTTCACTAGAAGAAAACCGGTGTGTAGATAGAATAAAACCCCATAATACAGCCTGAATATGGAGCGCTATGCAGAGCTTGATTCATCACAAACGCTTCTCAGATAAAACAGAATAAGTCGTAATAGAGCTGCATTGCAGGACGATTCATTGATTAGTCAATCGACAGATTAAGCAGTAACTATTTCAGTTACTGAATAATAGATTAAAGCCGGTTTAAGCTTCTTCATGATGTGATGATTTGTTGCTTTTCCTTGTATAAAGCAATGATAAACTTGATATTATTTGGATTTGGACCAACCAGACGTTTCAAGATGTAACCTTTGACTGTAGGAAATTTAATGGACATTTTTCATTTTTTTCTGACAAAAAAATAACTAATAACTCACGGAAAATATCTGTACTCTTACTGACAACATATTAAAATACATTGAATTCAGAGACTCTAGGAGTTGTTTGGGTCCTGTGACCTTTGACCTGAGCGTGAATGCCTACCTGTAGGGAACATGCTTGGCCCCGTTGGCCAGGGCGAGGATGACATTTCCCAGTGCGGACAGAGACAGACACTGTCCTCCACCTCCCTCTCTGGTCCTGCTGATGTCCGTCTCGCAGCTTCCCAAATCCAGGAGGTGGAGACGACTCCGGCCGGACACTGAGAGACAGAGAGAAAACAAAACGATACAACCACAGCCTATCAGGAGAGAGAGCCAATTAGTATTGACCAATCAGGATTAAGCACAAACATATCTTACACACACTCTCAGGTTACATGCTACACTATGTAATGCTACTTCTAATACATAATTCTACATGTTGAAACGCTAACATTAGCTAACACTAAAGTTGTAAAGTTAAATGGCATTAAATGGTGTAACGCTATTTCTGTTGATGAAAAATGTCAAACTTCTGCTTCATAATTCTTTGTTTAAGTCTTGTATCAAAAAAATATATATCTTAATGAATGATGGTTTGGCGTGACATGGTGGTGCAGTCACTGCACAACAAGGTCACAGGTTCAGACCTAGGATCTTTCTTTGAGAGTTTTCTCCAGGTTCTCTGGCTTCCTCCCACAGTTCAGAAACATACTTAGGTTAATTGGAGACTCTAAGATGTAAGTGAGTGGAGTGTGGCACAATGTGTTCATCTGCTTCTTACTGCTCACAGGGTCATTCGGTTAAATACCTGGTCACTTTATCGAATGATTTAAAGCTAGAAAAAGTCAATCAATGGCAGATTTAACTGCACATATGCAATATCCGCAGCATGCTATTCTTTATATATGGAAACTCCGTGGACCCTGAGCTGCACGCGAGCTGCAGCTGGGACTTCACGCTGAAAATCCCATCCAGAGATTGTGCTCGGTGGATTAACTTAGTGTGAGTAAACAGGGTCAGAGCAGCAGCAGCAGCAGCAAAAAACGAAGTCATTTAACAAAGAATTCCTTTCACACTAGATCAGAGGCGGATGGGAAGAGGGCGGTGTAAAGCTGGAAAACCTCATGTGGTCTCAACACCTGCTGTAGTTAACCTGTAGTTATAAGGACGGACAGAAAATACCTTTCATGATTTTCTCAAGGGCGGATTCCACTAAATGTGAATGAAAACAATACAAACTTAAAAAGTTAAATCCTGAGTTAAGACCAAGGAAAAGCACAAGTATATTTTTTTTCCTGCAGCAATTTGTCAATTGCAATCGACCCAACTCATGCATGATGGAGTAGTTTAAACAATCTGTGAGTCTTTGGTGACTCTACAGAGATGAAGCGGACGTAAACACGTCTGCTCATCTCCGTAGCTGCACACTGACCCGCTGCCTTGTTGCTTTTGTCCAGCCTGTCCTGGCAGAGATGCAGGGTGAACAGGAAGTGCGAATTCCTCCAGGCGTCCCGGTCGCTTGGCGTCCGGCTGCTCCTCCTCGCTGCCAGGGCGGCGTCCAGGAAGAAGGCAGCTCGCTCGGCGCTGGTCGCCCGCAGCTCCGTCTGGTTCTGGAGCTGAGAGAGATAACGAGAACGTGGGATTGGCAGGAGGATCAGAGAGGGCAGAACAAGAAAGTAAATCATATAATAATGATACAAGAAACAAAACCTGGTGATATACATGGTTTCCTTCAGTTTTCTTGTTACATAAGTAGGAAGTAGGAACTTTACGCCACTAACAAGTTTCCCTGAGACTGTGAATGAGAGAGTGATAAAAGCTCAAATTACTCAGAACGAGATGATGATAAAACATGACGTCTGCATGAAGAAAAGAAAAGAAAAGAAAATTAAAGTGAGGAGATAAAAAGTGTCAGACGGAGCGAGCTCTGCGGAGAGATAAAGCGGACTGAAGCAGGAGGAGGAGGAGGAGGAAGGTCAGGAATAATTGGATAGTCATGGACAGCGACAGCAGTCTCTGGGGGGGAAACAAGGTCGGAGAGAAGGCGATGGTGAGAAGAAGAAATCTCATCAAGGTGACCTGATGATGTCAACTGTCCTGACGAAATATTCCAAACGCCCAGTTTTACTTTCGGAGGAAAAACTTGTATTCAGAGGTTTAAGGTTTACTCTTTTTTTTATCAGTGTCCATTAATTATTTCTAGATCATCTCTAAATTATCTTTAAAGTTTCTCCCTCCACACGCTGACATTATATTGGTGAGAATAAGTAGCCATTAATCTTCAGTAATAATAAACATGCTTTTTTTTTTTAGGAAAACTATCCTGAATGTTTTTTTTCAGAAAGAAAGAAGTTTTTATTTTTATTGAACTATTTTAAGTGTATCACTTAACACAACAACCTGTAAAAGCGTTGATACTCTATGAAAGCTTTTTAAAAACTAAAGTTTTAAAGTTTTGTTTTTATTTGTCTGTTCTGAAACCTGCATCTGAACTTTACTCAGACACTGGAAAATTAAATGAAGTCTAATTTAGAGGAATTAACTCAGTTTGTAGCAAAATAAAGTTTGTCCAATTAGTAGCAGGATATCTATAACTGACTATCATCACTCATAGAATGGTGTTATTTTATTTTGAAAATCTATAACTTGTGTTTGCTGCTATTTCCTTCTCCGTTGGCGAGGTGAAGGGAGGAAGAAAGGAAGAGGAGGTGAGATGACCTAATGACCTAATGATTTCTTCTCCTCGGCCCACCTGAGAGCCACAGACGGGGTCTTCTCTTAGGGACACGCCGGTGCCCGGGGCCTCATGGTGGCCCCCCGCCGAGGAGGCAGAGAACTCAGCCAGGAGGTCGGTCAGCGTCTCCTCCCGGCCGGAGATTTCCACGGCCGACACTCGGACGGAGGAACGGGTTCCGGCCTTCTCCCGCCGCTCCTCGATCACCTTGAAGAGCCAGGAGACGGCGGTCGGGGCCACGCCCAGACTCTGGGTGGAGCAGTCCCGGCCGATCATCGTGTACGTCTTACCTGAGGGGGGCAAAGTCAACGTGGCGATGACGTCACTTAACATGAAAACCAGCGAGTAAAAATGGCGTCTGCGAAGGTGAAGTGCGTTGCTAGGTTACCGAGGTTAGCGTGTCCGAAGCAGAAGATGCAGCCGTCAGCTCCGTTCACCACGGACTGGATGACGTCCGCCACCGTCCCTGAGCACACCTCAGCCTATCAGGGGGTAGAGCGAGTTAGTAACGACCAATCAGGTTAGAGCACAGACACCTTACACACACAGAATTACTGATAAGAAAACTTTTGTTTGTTTTACGTTTTTACAGGATTATGCTCAATACCTAATTCTACATGTGAAATGCCAACATTACTATGAGGGCATGAGGTTGTCCTGCATGTAAGCTGAAAGGCAACTCACTATTACAGAGTGAGCATTCAGGCGATGGCATTAGCATTTTTATGATGTTCAGGATGATGTTCAGCGAGGATCCGGAGTTATATGAGGTGCTTTTAATAAAACATTTGCCCTTGTCGGCTGGATGCAACTCTTCGGTCGCTTGAAGGACCTTTATCTCACCTGTGAGGCATCTTGCGAGAAGACGGCGTCAAAGGCGAAGGTCTTCGGGGCGCTGGAGGTGGACGACCTCCTCTGGGCCCCGCTGGCCGACGTCTCGCTGAGGCTGAGCTGCTTCTTCCTGCCGTCCACTTTGAGGAAGGACATGGACTCGGAGGACTCGCCGCTGTCCACTGAACAGATCCGGACCATCACGCGGACCTGGACGCAGACAGGAAGTCCGGGACAAGGAAGAAAGAGAAGAGGGGAGAGAGAGACGTTATCTATTACATGTCTCAGGAACTAGACGTTAAAATGCTCTAAGGAATCATCTGAGGAGTAAAAACATTATTACATGTTATTACATAGCAGTAACAGCCAATCAGAGGTGGGGATTTAGAATATTTCTCTACCAGCTATTGCATATCTACAGACCTATTGTATTTATTAGAGATGGGGTGGTTTATGAAAACTGCCAGAACCATTCAGTTCGTCTGTGTTCTGCTTGGTTCATAATCAGGAGCTGCTCCTTTTTTTCTGATTCAGCTATTTCTCATAAGTGAAGCTTTTACCCTCAAGAGCAGCAGGTGGTAGTGCTGCACCTAAAGCCAACCACCTGTAGTAGGAAAAAAGAAGGAAAAAAGGGAGCAGCGTAGCCTGGTATAGCAGATAGTCGATGAAAGGCAGCTGTTGTGGAAACTTGTGTGGGTTTGGTGAGTGGGAAAGAGCCAGATTAGAAGTTATAAGATGTACCAGCAGCACTTTATAGGTCTGTAGTGTGGCTGCATTTATTGACCTAGGATGACGGCAGTAAGGAAGTCGTTGACAAAAGTGAAACAGTGCACAGCTCTTTAATTAACGCACTGGGGCCACAATATAAAATCCCCTCCTGCAAACACTTCAGCAACACGGTCATACCTGCACTGTATGAAGAGACATAATTCAGACATAGAGACCTAAGTGTAGTGCTGATAGAGCCTATGCTGCTATGTCAAAGAGGAAATATCAATGTCTCCTCTCTTGCAGCCAGAATCCCACCTATTTTTTTTACCTCAGACTGTAACAAAAAGACATCATTGATTTTTCCCGGCGATCGATGTGTACTGAACCGAACTGAAAACTGTGACGACAAAACCGTGACAAACCGCCCCATCCCTGAGTATTTATATAGTTTGTAAACCCTGCATCAGCAGCAGCAGCAGTTTGTGTCTCTCAGCGCTGACTCTGTCTGTGTTGTGTCATGTGACAGGTCAGACTCTAGTGGGGTTTTATTGGTCGGTCACAGAGCTGCTGAGTCGGCGCCCCGTGGCCGGCGAGGAGGTCAAGTTTAAAGCCAATAACAATCTGAGACGCAGCAGTTTTTTAAATGATGTGTCGCTGCGAGCCAGCGGAGCGAATCATCACCTCCCGAGTCGTCGTTCAAGTATAAATAATACTGAACTTCAGTATACTACGCAGCTGCATCCAGGCACAAAGTCGGAACTCGGACAAAACATTCCATGAGTTTCATTCACCATCCTCAACAAAAAAATGGATACTTTCTATCAATGAAAAATAATTTTCTCTCTACACAGAAATTCTTTTGCTTTAAATTCAATTTTGTGAATAATATAAAAAAATATATTTTCCTTCAGCTTGATAAAATATGTTCAGGTCTCTTTTTTTCAGAGAAGCTGATGACTAAAGAGTCTCTATAAAACCGAAACAGTAGTTTAAAGCCAGAAAGGAGAAAGAGTAGGAGTCGATAGTAAACCCACTGCTCAGTGCATCAGCCTGTTTACGAGCGAATCACTGGAGGGCATTTCCACAGCTGTAAATACTAACTGCTTCACTTTATGACCACAACACCACAGCCATAAACTGTCTGAGCCATAAGAGGAGGAGGAGAGTCTCATCTTCACCCCTTCAGTGCTCTCAGCTCCGCAGACTCTAACTTTGGCAATCGCTGCTTTGTATTAACGGAATCTGGTCCAAGCCTCCAAACAATTGAGCATCTTAATGTTTGTCAAGGGAGCTTTGGTTTTTCTCCATCATCGCTGACCCCATCCACATAGATGTCAACTAGAGCTGCAATGATTAGTCAATTATTATCAGTTACCAACTATTACATTAATCACCAACAATTTTGATATTTGATTTTAGTCATTTTTTTAAAAAGAAAATTCTAATCATCTCGTCTCTTGTCTTCTATAATAGTAAACTTCAGCTTTAGGAAAAAGTAATCAACCTTTTTACATCACTTTACATAATGAACAACTAACCGATTCAATTGATGGTCTCTAAAAATGATGATTATTTGCAGCCCTAGTGTCCACATGCAGCTGATCTGTACTGATAACACAACAGAAAGGTCTTACTTTCCCCATCCCCGGCGTGTCCTTGACCTTTGACCCGGCTCGCAGGAGGCCCGGCGGGATGGCCGGCGGGGAGAGCTGCAGAGCCCCGCTGAAGCCGCCGGTGTACAGCAGGAGCCCCGGGGCCTCGCTGGGTGAAGGTTGGGGACCCGGCTGACATTTCTTCTTACGGGACAAACTGAGCTTCTGAGCCGCCCTGGAGACACAAAACATCACAGGCATGGCATGTTTCTGTGTTAGGAAAAAACACGCGTTTTTCACACGTTTTTTTTTTTTTTAAGAGAATAGAGTCCCATGGGGATGATCCAAACACTTCTAATTGCTTTTAAATTACAGCGTGTTGAGTTAGTTACAGTTTGGGAGGCGTGTGTGTGCTCAGCGCTCTGTAGACGTGGAGCTCATTAGAGCTTGTGTGCAGTAATTAGCGGCATTAAATATCGCACTGTTGTTAAATCGACCGTTAGAGCTCATTATTATTATATATCACAGTCACTCTTTATGCTGTGGGTAGTAACCATGGATCATTTACATTCTTTTATAATCTGAGTAATTTAACTGTTCTCCGCTCCAGGAAGGAGAAGAAAAGGAAGAAATGGAAGATTGAACGAACACGAGGTGGACAAGGCTCAACCTCAGATCTGACATTATTGCAGAGATGAGGATGAAGAGTGTCTCCCTGCACTTCTTCTCCTCATCCTCATCCCTCCATCCTCCTTTTCATCCCTCCATCCTCATTATCAGTCCAATCACAGCAGAGCATGTAATTAAAGGAGAGTCCCGCCACTGGGAATTCACTTTAACAGCCAGCGTAACATTTATCACCAACAAACTGCAAGGTCAGAGTGTGTGTGTGTGTGTGTGTGTGTGTGTGTGTGTTTGCTATTTACAGACATTGCTGGGACTTTCCTCCCTTATGAGGACATAAAGCCCCCTTTATGTAACTCATTCATATTAGGGTGAAGACCAGGTTATGGTAAGGGTTATGCATGCAGTCGTTATGGCTAAGTTTAGGATACGTCTCCAGGAAATGGATGCAAATCAGTGTAATAATGTAGTGTATAACAGAAAACTTTATGTTTTGGCCTTTGACTTTAGTATGATCAGAATCTAAATAATTCTGTGTCTGCATTTTCTGGGTCCAGACAAATCTATCCATAGAAGCCTAAATACATAAATGCATGTTCATGTTCTGAATTGTTTCCAAATAATTTTATTTCACCACTCCTGCAGGGTTTTAGCAATTGCCACCAAAACATTTTGGATTTGTGATATCCACGCAATTTTTTTCTTTTCTCAAACTAGACACTATTGGTGTATCTGGTCCTTTAAATGCTGTGGGCAGGGCTTATATTAGAAAAAAAATGTCATTTCTCCAGAGCACTTTGTGCTATTAAACCCATATTTGATGAAAACGTGCATATGTGATGACAAATATTGTACCATTTGTTAAAAAAAGGGTTCTAGGTTTGCCTGGTGGTCTCTTCCCAATCTAACCACTAAAGGGAGCCATCCATCCTGATCAGATCACATATGTATTAACAGACCTGGCAGGGAACCAGTCTTCTCCACCGTTGCAGCCAAATAAAATCCCCTACAGCGCAAAAAGCCTTTTTCCCCACAGTGCTCCGCTATTAAAACTGTTGACAGCACTCCTCCGACAGCCAACAACCTCAATCATGACTCGTTGTATCATGAATTTTTAATCCACGAAGGACATCCACGGGGAGAAACTAAATGGAGAAGCTGCGTTAACAGTGCCTGTGTATACACCTTGTTAAATTATATTGAATATATTGTGTTTGACACATATCACATGTACGGTGTAAAACCATCTAGTAGCCTAGTAGCCTTTGTTCTGTTTTCCTCTCAACTCATGTAATAATGTCTGACTTCTCCTGAGCTCAGGTCAGAATCACATCACTGAGCTAAGTGGATTTTCAATAAACAAACAAGTTTAGTCAAGCTATGCAGACAGTATAATTTTATTGTACCGGTAGAGGTTTTCCTGTGAGGCTCAGCAATTTAGAGTATTAATAATGTGATAAACACAAGGAGACCTTAGAGAGTAAGTAACCAGGCTTCATTTAAGACAAGTTTCTCTTCCACCATCAAGTGTTTCCCTAATCAGCGTCTGTATCTGTTCACATGTTCCCCATACTCACAGTTCCTTCCAGTCCATTATCTGCTCAAAGTTCTTCTCCATGAAGTGGAACCAGGTCCGAACTCCTCCTCATTCACCATCGTAACATCTCGGCAACATCGGTCACAGCTCTGCAGGAGGGGCGCTGACGGACATGGAGCTGGACGCGGGGCGGCGGCGAACGGCGCGTCCGATGGTGAAACATGCCGACGGGAATCCCAGGAACGGAGCGTGGCAGGTTCAGAGAATGGTTTCAAGCTTTTACGTCTTCCATACAAAGTCCAAAAGTATGAGATTTCACAGGTGATACCTATTTATATAGCTGTAAGTCTTGTCTCTTCAGCTGTTTCGTGTTGTGTCCATTTTTCAGGGTTTGGAAATTGAGAGTTTTCCAGTAGTTTGTTTGGTTTTGTCAAACTGTGCAAGGTTAAACTTCTCAGAGAGGTCCGTCGATCAGAACCTGTGCATATCTTTACTGACAAATGCTAAGGGTTTGTGAACCAACTTCTGCTATTACATGTGAAGCCACATGCAAGTGATTCAAATTGTTCTTACCAGACTCCTTCAGTATTTCAAATACTTCTCTAGACGCATCATCCCTCTGTCCTTAAAAGTATCTTCAAACTGTCTGATTATCCAGTAAAGAGGTGATTAGTGCCAAATATACCAAAACTTGTCAAAAAAAGATGCCTCAAATTGTCCCAGGATGTCTGAATGTCCATCCATTGGTCACTTCTTTCATCATCAGTGGTGATTCTCTCCAGACTCCTCAGGACATGTGTGAATATTCCAATATTTCACTGGTTTAAAAACTTGTAGCTACTTGTAGCTCCTCCAAACAAACCAACGTCCAACGCTGTCAGTTTATTCCTGAAATACCTGTGAACCGTCCTCCCGTCCGACACCGACTTCATCAGTCCAACAGGTAAACTCTTCATCCATCATCTCAGTCGTGACATGACGGCTGGAAGTTTTCACAGAAAACGTGCTGACACATGGTCCGCAAAACCCAAAACGAACTGTGAGACCCCGCTGTGATCGGAGGAGGTTTACCTCAGTTCTGTCATCCTTCCTTTCCTCCATCCTCCAACCAAACGCTGCACCAAAATCTGCACCTTTAAATGTAAAATTCAGAATCTTTCCATCTGGTTTTGCGGGTCCTGTTGTCTCCCAATCTCTTCTTTTTTCTTCTTTTCTACATTTTCCCCTTCCTGAATCCCTTCTTCCTCTCATGATCTATCCCCCCTGTCTCTGTCTCCATGTTAGCGCTTTATTTTCTTCAGCCCACCTGTCTCCGCTCCTTTTGCCTCCCTCACATTTTCTTTCCCCACCTCTTCCTCTCTCCTGTAGCTCCTCAGTCTGTTCCTGCAGTATCGCAATGCATTGCCCCTCCACCCCTCTGTCCTTCCTCCTCCTCTGACTCCAGGAGCGAGAAGGAGGGGGGGGGGATGAAGGCGAGTGCAGCAGCAGAGGATAAAGGATCAGGAACAGAGGTAGAGAAAACCGGGTGAATGAAGGAGCGGGTGGATTCCTGGCTGTCGCCTCTGTTGTTGCCGGGAAACACTGGCGATGCTCGTGCCTCCCTCACCTTGCCTCGCTCCCTCTCTTGTCTCTCAGCCCCGCCTCCACATCTTGTCGCTGCACAGCAGCTGGAAAAACAACCGCTGGTTGCCCTCACACACACACACACACACATATGCACACACACACACTGCTGGACACCAAAGACACTCGGAGCTCTCTGTGTGTGTGAGACTGATATGAAGGAACAGATTTTTGAAGTGGAGACCAAACTAGACAATAAAAATCAATAGTGAAAATAAAGAAGCGGGGCCTGGATCACAAAGCAGGATTCATGCATCCAGGATCTTTGAGTTAGCTGACTGCACCTAGACTAACGTCCACTCACCTACTGTCCTGTTGAGTTTGAGTCATTTTGGGTGTTAAAGGGATAGTTCTCCCTGAAATCTAAATCCGTCTGTCTATGACAAGGCGCATTATTGAGCTTTTCTGTATTCACATCTGTGCAAAATTGCCGGATTAGTTATTTTATATATCTAGATTTTGTCTTTTTGAGTTTGCAGAGTTGTAAAAAGTTTTCCCTCTTTTAAAAAGTGCATTGTAAAAACTATTATTATTCCTATGTCTCATTACTGATTTCTAAGGAATAGAAATATGTTTCCATGCACCAGCTGACTGAAAACATCAGATCTGTGACCTTCCTCCTGTGAAACTGATTTGAATGTCATATTTCTATAATGATTTCCTTTGAGAGTTTTGACTGACGCTTTTTTAATGAAGCCGTCATCTCGTCGCGTCTCCTCCCTCTGCGACTCTTTAATGGCGACGTTAAAACACAACAGAACGGGAAACGGATATTCAGCGTAGGTTATACGGTGTGTGCTGAGGAGCTGATTTTAGAAAGATAATTATAGATCACTAATCGGTACGCGATGAATGAAACTGATTTAGAATCAGTTTTCTTCTCTCTGCAGGTTGATACTCGGGCTGCTCACCTCGTATTGATCGGTGTCTGGTTCAGAATATTGATCGGTGGATCTGCACTGATACTTCAACTCTTCGTTTCTGTGCAGATTTCATATATTTCTTCTCACAAACACTAATCACTCCTCATGTGTCCCGATTTGTTAGATTAAATAGAAATCTTCTATATTACATGTATTAACATATTATAGTGTTGTGCCCTAGGGGAAATTCATCACTATTTTCTGGCGTTTCCCGAAGCTAAAATTCTTTCAGTCAGCAGCAAGTTTGTGTGGAGCGTCTGGTGAATTCCGTTAGTTCAGTCTGATTTACTTTCCTGTAACAGACATCAGAGCCGCATCATTAATAGGCCTCCTGTTATTGTGAAGCTGGTATTTCTGTGCATTCAGATGGGAGTTAATCCCTGCTGCTCCTCTGATTGGTCTCTGGGATTTAGCAGCGCGCCTCTCTGGTGCAGGAAGTCGATACGGAGGCTCGGGCCAAAAGCCAGAAATCCACTTTGGGGAACTCGACCCTCCTCAGAGGAGAGCTGAGGTTTGATATTCAGCTGGTGAAACTGAAGAAAGACTCATGGATGCTACACAGGCTTGCGGGTTCTCACATCCGCATGTCGGATTTGTCCAGCTGCTTCACGTCTGCAGGAACTTCTGCTTCTGGAATTTAAAGCTGAATGATGAATGGGGCATCCAACATTCATCGTTACATTATTATCTCATCACAGAGAGCTTTTCAATTCAAACTCCTTTGAGCCGTGTTTTCTCTATAGCATGCAGTAGTGCAGCTAATGCAGCTAAATAAGATAATATAAATACTGCACATAATGCAAACAATGCAAATGTTGCAGCAAAGCAGCCAATGCAAATCTAAATAAAAAATATCAGTACAGTATTAGCAGACATGCTAATAATGCAAAACATAAAACTAATGCATCAAATGACTTTAATGCTACGGATTTTGTTAATCGTCATTTTAACCTTATTCTATTTTTTTCATTACTTTTATTAAACATTGTATATTTTAGCCCCCTGGAGCTTTCCCCCCTGACTAACATGGTGTTAAATCCTATTATGGTGTTTTATTTTTCTTTTATAGCTGCAAGTAAACCTCTGGCTTCTGCTTTAAGTTTCCAATCCAGCACGAATATCTATAAATATGTATGTCTTGTGCATCCATATAACGCTTTTTACATAGTAGGGAACAATGGACATTAATAGGAGAAGAGCTGATCTGCATCTAATCTGTACCTTCCAGTTATGTGTTCCAGTGTTTGTTATCAGGCAGGATTGCGTGGGTTCCCTGAACATGGAAACATGCAAATTGACAAACAGATGGAGACTGCTGCCATATTGTAATAAGCGACGCTCCTCTGGAAGCGCTTTCATATATATCGATGCTAATGTGCTCGTCCCCTGTTGAATTTTCCCTCCTTCTTCTTGGCAAAGAGCCTGAACTCAAACAGACTTCCTGTTCCTGGCTTCTGGCCATGTTTTGTTTGCACCTTCTTCCCCATCTTCATAACATTTTGCATATATTCATTCCCGTCGATCACTTTCCAGATGCTTAGTAGATTGATTTCCTTCCTTCCAGGTGGATCTGTGCTAGTAACTACCTTGATCCTCAATTAATTTGTCCAGCCATGTTTCCTTTTTTCAGTCCTGATGAGGTGTAAAGAGCAACAGGATCCTCCTGAATCAGCATCACTCCGTTTTTTTTTTTTCTGGATGTGAGAAGAAAATGAAAAACCTCCTCAGACGTTTGACTCCGACTTTTTAATTCGACCTCTTCACCCGCACCAGGAGAGAAATTACAGTTGCTCAGTCGACTGTTTCCGCTTCCTCAGCAACAATTATACTTCCTGTTAGTTTCTGAGAATAAAGCCACAGACTGGACCCAACACAGATGACTGACCACAGGTCTGTCTCACTGTGTACGTTATTACAACTATCGATCCCTGCAACAAGGTTTGTTACACATTTGTAACAGAATTTAGTAAAGTGAAACATCCTGAATGTTGGTTTCTATCCCGTTTATATTAGCAGATATATGATCTGAGCCATTAAATTGTCACAGAAGAAGAACGCACGAGATGATGCTGACATTTGGAGCAGAGAAGAAGAAAAATAAGTGTAATCCTGCTACTTGCTGGTGAAAACCTCCTGAAATTGACCAATCAGAACAGACTGGGCCCTTTAGGAGGCCTATATAAGATTAATAAGTAGTTTTAAATTTAAAAAAAAAGAAAATCATGCAAATATATTCCATTAAAAATACAAAGCTGGACATGTGTAGGATTTGAGTCCTTTGTGTGTTTGTGTGTGTGTGTGTGTGTGTGGGTGTGTGTGTACATGTGTGTGCGTGCAGAGCCTTCAAAGATCCTCAGATAAAAGCAGAGTGACTCTGTGCTCGCTTCTCACATCTCACGCCGTTCCCCTAACAGATGCATGCTGGGAAGTCTTTGTAGTGCATGTGGTTGATCGGGACCCCGAGACTCGACTGAAGGGCTTCAGCTGAGCTCAGGATGTCTGAAAAAACTCTTCACTGAGAAATAACAAAAGATTTACATGAAGGCCCCCGCACCTCCCCGTTCAGCCCACACAGTTTTTCCTCCACTGAGGCAGTGAAGTTGCAGCCGGACAAATAAACAAGGATCTGAAACTCATTATGAAGCGGAGCGGAGATGCAGAGTCTCTGATCACTGCGTAGATTCTTCTCTACAAGACACACACGTTACACACTGACAGATCACACTGTGGAGGCATAGAAATAAAGATTCTAGATGCTTTATAAAAGTCAGTGCAACGCAAGACATTTTAAGATGTGACGAGCGTGAAGTGAACAACGAAAAACAGGAAGTTCGGTGAAAAGACATCATGAATATAATATAAACCAGAAGTGTACTTTAAATACTGGCTGAAATAAAAGTAAACCTATAACTTTCAGTAACCAACAAATTCACACAAGCGAACTCTCCATAAATTATGCTGAGTTGCTGAAATGACAGTTTCTGTGTGTGAAAATATATTATAATTTATGCTGGAAGCGATATATCAATTATAACAAAGCCAAAGTCAACTGCATAAAGTTAAAGATAATAAATGCAAATCAAGCTTCATCATGAATGCTACAGTATCCTATAGTTCAATACATAACTGTCTGTGTGGATGTGTTGGGAAATTTATATATAACAAACAATCTTTTTTCTTTCATTCATTAAAATATATCAAACAAAACGCCTGATAGAGAACTAAGAACCTCACTGTATGCTCAGGTACAGGCTGTAAATATCTGGTCTTTATCGTTTTTATAATTTTTTAAGCTGGCTGCTTGGAATCGTTGCTTGCAGTGTTGATAGGATCTGATCAAGTTGACACTCGACACTGCAACACACCCACCGAGTGTGAAGTCGAGCTAATGCCGGATTCTCCAGCACTAACGGTCACGCATACAGGTACAAAATTGACAGATTCCTTCCTTTACAGTTAGGTGATGCTGCTGCAGCGCCACCTGTTGGCTGGACTGGACCAAATCCAACACTGAACTTAGTTCTGTCCCTAGAGCTGGTCCTCTGGTGCCATCAGAACAACCGCCAATGGATCACAGTGCAATAATGAATAATTGATTGATTAAAAAAAACAGAGACTTTTATAAACTAGTATTTTGTATTTTTCTTTAAGCCTCTCATTAGCTCTTTTTGTTCTTACTGGTGCTGATGATTTCAAAACTCCATTAGTTTAATAGAAAAAATGACCACGCTAGGATTTCGTTTTGTGGCGCTGCGCCACACAATGATCACCGGTCATTCAGCACCCTCAACAGCACGGGGTTGACTGTGGAAGTCCCACATAGATTTTACCAGGACAAAACCCAGCAGAGTTCTTGCTTCCTGCGGCTGCTGAAGACGTTCATCCCGCCTCAGGAGCCGCTGATCATCGTTTACACCCCCGTCGTGCAGTCTGTTCTGTGCACATCCATCACTGTCTGGTTTGGATCGGCCACCGAACTGCACGGGAACAGACTGCAACTGACAATGAAGTGTGTTGAAAAAAATCATTGAGTCCGACCTGTGCACCATTCTGGAGCTATACCAGACCACAGTAAAAAAAAAAAGGAAGGGGACAGGAAGCATCACTATTTGATCTGCTCCTCTCTGGTAGACATTAGAGCTCTGCAGGCCAGAACTACCAGACACAAGAGCAGATTCTTCCTCTACGCTGTCTCCCTGATCTCTCTGTAATTTTATATTACAACATGTCAGTGAAAGATTTTGCAATCTCAAGAGAGAGAGAGAAAGTGGAATTCCTCGTATGGTCACACATGCTTGGTAAAAAAGCTGACTCTCATGCTGATTCTGCGATACACACACCGAGTGTGAAGAGGATCAGGTGATCTTGAGCTCTGCATTGGCTAGAGGGAGGTTTTTGACTGGTGTACTCACATTCTTATGTTTGTAATTCAAGCGTTTTTTAACGCAAAATATTTTAGGGACAAAGTCTAAAAGATATTTAGACTCAGAGCTGAATAGATGAGAAATGGTAGCTAAAAATGTACAGCACATTTCTCCTGTGTATTCGAAGCACTGTACACTACAAATGTTCATTCACACCTTCACACACATTCATACACTGATGGCGGTGGCTGTCATCCATCAGTATCTAATTATGTAATCATTCACACACACACGCAGATACACACACCGTTGGCACAGCTATAGAAGTGTGATGTCTGTGTTTTCAGATCTGCTGAAACCTCGCCACCATGGAACCCTCCTGAAGCCCGAAGAGCCGCCACTCGCGGCTCCTCTGACAGCTGCACCGGTTCAAACATGATAAAAATAGTAAATCTGCCAATTAGACTGTGCACAGGGAGACGAGTCGGCGCTTGGCTGTTGGGAGGAAAATGTTTTATTCTCATTCTTATTGATCCCTGAGGGGGGGAGCTCATGAGCGTTTCACTTCAGAAAAAGTGAAAATGTGCTCTATAGGTGAAATTTGCTTCAAGCTTCAAACTTTTCCTTGAAAAAAAACCATAAAGTATCACAGCAGGAAGTGACACAATGCTTGAAATATTCTTTAGTCCGTCCTCAGATGGAAATGTTCTACATCGTTTTCGAGGCATTTCCCTAAATTCAGTTTGACAGATGTTTAGAAACTTAAAAAACAACGGTTTGTACCATTTGCCGAAGGCACAAGATGAAAAAATATGTTATTGATTCAGGGATTTACCCCAAATTTGGATTGAATTAATTTAGTAAGGGGTTATAAACGTATAATTAAAATATGATCCAATTTAAATTTAAAATCTTACACATAATAAATAGACAGTATCCCCAAAAATTCACCTTAACTGACATGTCTTCAGAATTACAGTATTTTTATATATCCTCCTGCTGGGGAGCGCTAACGGCCAAAGAGCTGCTGATCTGCTAAAAAAAAAAAAAAAACTCTAATTAATCAGCAATGATGTCTCTGCATTATTACAGTGATATACTGTAATATTCAAGCACATCCGTACATGGATGCGGTTTATTGCAGAGCTGTTGCTATGATCAAGCAAGCGGAGAAAATACATTTTTCATGAAGCTGCTTTGCGTCACACTGGAAAGTGGAATCACACTGGTGTCTATGAACACATTGAGGTTTTCCGTCTTGGAAACTGGCTGAAACCAGGAGAAACTCATCGGACAGACTCGTCCGATCATGTACATGATCGGCCACGGCAGATTCCAAATCCAAACACTTTATGGGTCAGTGACAAATCAAGAAAGTCAGAGTAAAACCTTTTAAAAATACAGTTTTAAAAGCAGGTCTTTCAAAATGAACATTTTGTGTTCATGTTGGTTTTATATCATGTGAAAGTACAAAAACTATTTAAGTTTTTAGGGTGATACAACATGACATTTTTGGCATTGTCCGACATATAAATGAGCATCATATCCATTAAAGTCCTTGTGGCCAAATACTCATTTAATGTATTTCATAGAAGCAGCAGTGTTTTAATCTTGTGTCTGTGGAGACACTATTTGCTGCTAATGAATGATACTCAGCGTGTTATATGGGTAGAGTATGTTTGCCTTGAATGCGAATTAAATTGTTTTATCTAACGGCTCCACCAGACTCTCCAAATATAATCAAGACCAAATGGATCAGATTCTGTTAGTGAAACGACTTATTCCAATCAAACCGTTTTAAAGCCTGAGTCATCAGCACAGTTCAAACACTGTGCTCAAAATGCAGATTTGGCATCTAATCAGACTTCTGTCCTTGTCCCGTGTGTTTCCATGTCGACGGGGAGAAACAATCTACTGACTGGGCATTAGGTTAGTACGGCCCGCAACTCATTGTTGTTCACATCTTGTCCCTTTTTTTCATTTCATATGTAATGAACGCCTTCTCCCATGATGCTGTTCTACTAGTTATTATACTGTGATTCTATTTTTCTTCTGCGACCGGCTTCCTTTTTTTCTTGTTTCTGGGGTTGTATAAATACTGGAAAAAACAGCGTGTCTTAATCAGATTTGAAGAACTCCAATATTATTCGAAGTAATGTGTCAGTTGTCCAGTTATACTTGAATTAAAGCAATAATTCTTTTTTTTTTCTATGTGAGCAACTTTTTCTTTTTATACATTTCTCCTTTCTCAGTGTGTTTTCAGTATTTACTCTCTTGTCATCAACACACATTATACAACTTTAGAGGAATAGTGTACAAGATTTATATATATATATATATATATATATATATATATATATATATTGCAAAGTCATACAGCAGTCTCAATCATCCTTTATGACCTATTAAAGTGTTTGTTGGGATGGTTTATGTCCAGGGATAAAGCCTAAAAGATATTTAGACTTAGAGCTAAATAGATGATAAATGGTAGCTTCTCATTCTTATTGATCCCTGAGGGGGGGAGCTCATGAGCGTTTCACTTCAGAAAAAGTGAAAATGTGCTCTATAGGTGAAATTTGCTTCAAGCTTCAAACTTTTCCTTGAAAAAAAAACATAAAGTATCACAGCAGGAAGTGACACAATGCTTGAAATATTCTTTAGTCCGTCCTCAGATGGAAATGTTCTACATCGTTTTCGAGGCATTTCCCTAAATTCAGTTTGACAGATGTTTAGAAACTTAAAAAACAACGGTTTGTACCATTTGCCGAAGGCACAAGATGAAAAAATATGTTATTGACTCAGGGATTTACCCCAAATTTGGATTGAATTAATTTAGTAAGGGGTTATAAACGTATAATTAAAATATGATCCAATTTAAATTTAAAATCTTACACATAATAAATAGACAGTATCCCCAAAAATTCACCTTAACTGACATGTCTTCAGAATTACAGTATTTTTATAGTATTCTTACACAAATTCTCTTAATATACTGAAATATATTTAAATCTTTACATACTTTTTATAGATCTATATTATATTAAATTTAAATTATATCAAACATGTAACCAAAATGTTGAAATTAGGATTTTTTCTTTTTAAATGTTTTTCTGCTTAAGACAGGAAAAAAACTGACTTTTGTGCGTCTTTATCCTTCATCTTCGTCTCGTAAAGACGCTCCCTGAGCTATAGAGTGAGTCACCGATATAAACGCGTTGTGTTCACTGACCTGATGAAGAAAGCGGCTGCAGACGACGGGGTTTGGGTGGTCTGGGTCGCGATGCTGTGAGCTGCCGGTCTGAAGTCCTGAGTGGAAGTTTTCATGGTCACGTAATCCGAACCTGAAGGGAAAACCTGACAGACAGACCAGACACAGTAGGAGTTCAGATATCTGTGTTAATGCTTTATTATTGTAAAAAAAAATAATCTGTACTTCTACAGATTCATCACTCATTTATTTTAGAGATTTTACCTGTATCATCAGTGGGATATAACTTTATCTCATTATATGTAGCTATAGAAGATTTTACCTAAAATATAGATTTTAACTTGGTTTATAACATTTCTGTAACTTTAAGCCTGATTACATGTATTAAAGCAGTACTGGTACAATTAAGCAGTTTTTATTGTTGGAAATAAGTATTGGTGTATTGGTGGAAATAACTATTTATTGGGAATACTTTCTAATTTACTTCCTAACAATAATGTAGCTACAGGATTTTATTTGTGCTGCAGCTTTGTCTTTAGAAAATGGTTCAGGTTTTATATATATTCATGTGCTATTTTTTTTTATTTTGACACATTTTTTCCTTTATATGCTGCATTAAAAATTTTGCATCTTTTTTCCAGCACAATACCACAGAAATGACCTGATAGAACTTTTTTTTTTTCACTCAAATGAGATTAAAATGAGGTTTGATTATTGTTACTTAAAAGCTGCTTAATTGCATTGATGTGAGTGATCTGACTTCATCTTTCGCTTCAGGTCAGGGTTGGATACTGCAGCGTTGAGCACACTCTGATCTCTGTTGATGCTCCTTCGGCCTTTCTGAACACAGAATTGATTCCATTTAAGCCCTGTCATCTTGAATAGATTTCTATTCCTGTCGCTGAACTCCGGGGGGAAACATGGCCGCTGCTGGTGGCCGGTTAGCTCGACGCAGCATTAGCTGCTGCAGGAAGAAAGTAGCTCTGGATGAGGAGGTCATTAAGGCCTTAGCTCCGGTCATTAGCATGATCAATGCATCCAAACGTCCCATTCTGCTTGATCATTATACAGCTATCAAACCTCTCCTCCTGCTGGAGAGCGCTAACGGCCAAAGAGCTGCTGATCTGCTAAAAAAAAAAAATCCTGTAATTAACCAGCAATGATGTCTCTGTATTATTACAGTGATATACTGTAATATTCAAGCACATCCGTACATGGATGCGGTTTATTGCAGAGCTGTCAGGTTATGATCAAGCAAGCGGAGAAAATACATTTTTCATGAAGCTGCTTTGTGTCGCACAGGAAAGTGGAATCACACTGGTGTCTATGAACACATTGAGGTTTTCCGCCTTTGAAACTGGCTGAAACCAGGAGAAACTCATTGGACAGACTCGTCCGATCATGTACATGATCAGCCACGGCAGATTCCAAATCCTAACACTTTATGGGTCAGTGACAAATCAAGAAAGTCAGAGTAAAACCTTTTAAAAATACAGTTTTAAAAGGAGGTCTCTCAAAATGAACATTTTGTGTTCATGTTGGTTTTATATCATGTGAAAGTACAAAAACTATCTAAGTTTTTAGGGTTATACAACATGACATTTTTGGCATTGTCCGACATATAAATGAGCATCAGGTCCATTAAAGTCCTTGTGGCCAAATACTCATTTAATGTATTTCATAGTAGCAGCAGTGTTTTAATCTTGTGTCTGTGGAGACACTACTTGCTGCTAATGAATGATACTCAGCGTGTTATATGGGTAGAGTATGTTTGCCTTGAATGCGAATTAAATTGTTTTATCTAACGGCTCCACCAGACTCTCCAAATATAATCAGACCAAATGGATCAGATTCTGTTAGTAAAACAACTTATTCCAATCAAACCGTTTTAAAGCCTGAGTCATCAGCACAGTTCAAACACTGTGCTCAAAATGTGGATTTGGCATCTAATCAGACTTCTGTCCTTGTCCCGTGTGTTTCCATGTCGACGGGGAGAAACAATCTACTGACTGGGCATTAGGTTAGTACGGCCCGCAACTCATTGTTGTTCACATCTTAGAACAAGTTGAATTGCCCCTTTTTTTCATTTCATATGTAGCGCCTTCTCCCATGATTCTGTTCTACTAGTTATTATACTGTGATTCTATTTTTCTTCTGCGACCGGCTTTCTTTTTTTCTTGTTTCTGGGGTTGTATAAATACTGGAAAAAACCGTGCAATCACATTATCAGCGTGTCTTAATCAGATTTGAAGAACTCCAATATAAGTAATGTGTCAGTTGTCCAGTTATACTTGGATTAAAGCAATAATTCTTTTTCTTCTAAGTTAGCAACTTCTTATACATTTCTCCTTTCTCAGTTTGTTTTCAGTATTTACTCTCTTGTCATCATCACACTACAACTTTAGAGGAAGGGTGTACATGATTTATATATATATATATATATATATATATATATATATATATATATATATATATATAGTAAAGTCATACAGCAGTCTCAATCATCCTCTATGACCTATTAAAGTGTGTGTTGGGATGGTTTATGTCCAGGGAACCTGCCCTCTGCCTGTATTTTCCGAAAGATTTTTAATGTTAGTGTCCTCCCAAAAACTGGCAGAGATATAAAACAGAATTTACATTTAACCCTTGTGCCTCACTCTGACCCCTAAATGAGCCTTCAGAGTTTTATTTCGTTCAGTCATTTTTGCTGTGATTACCCTATAGTCCGCACATTCTCTAAAGTGTGTGTGTGTGTGTAGCCACTCAAATACTTATGGGGGGAAAAAAAAACTGTCCCAGTGTAAGCCCATAAAAGCCATAAAAAACATCATTCTACTTTATGAGGCTTTAAAATTGAAGCTGAGGCCATTTTCTCTTGTTTTCCCTGAAGAAGAAATATATGCTGTTTCCCTTGTTTCCACCAGACGATGTGCCAGAGGCAGTTCTCACATGATTACGTTTTGCAGAGCAAATGTATTCATTTGAAATAGGTGTATTTGAGGATGTATGGACATCCGAGGGTGGTGCCAAAGGTGCGGAAAAAGGAAGTTTTTTAAAGTGATAAATTAAAACCCAATTTTTCACTATTAGCGTTGTTTCTTTCCTCATTCTGTCAGAACCTCGGCTCTTTCCCGATATTTCATTTTCTTCGTCTTTTTCTTCTGCGTCTTACTGTCCTCTGCTCATCTCCGGCTGAGATCCCCAACCTCGTAACGGTGGATTACCATGGTAACAGAAAGTGGCGAACGGGGAGTCCATTATTCAGCTGTTTGACTGGGACACTTGCCAGATAACAGGATTACACAGAGAGCTCCCGGCAGGACGGCACGCCACAGCTCCGCTTGGTTCGGGTTTGGATTACAGGTGCATGGTTGTGAGCTGCTTTGGTTTTTACCGCGATGGTTGAAGTGGTCATAATCGGTTCGTTTTAGATGTGATGGTTGGGTTTTTTGAGTCTGTGGTTTTAGAGAAGTTTGGCCTGGTTGAATTTTAACTAATTCAGTTTGTTAGTCATATTTTCTGATTTAGTTTAGTCCGCTTAGTTGGATTATTCTTTATAGTTGAGTTTAGTAACATTATTCTTCAATTTCATTTTGTTTGGTTGCAGTGATAGTTTTAGTGTTTGCTTTGTGTTGGTTTATTATAGCTGTTAGGTTGAGTTATAGTTTGTTTTAGTTTGGATAATAGGTGAATAAGCTGCCTGAGTTTAAATGATCTCACTTTAATTTCAACCACATGGATTTAAAAAATTAACTAAATTGATACTTCGACCCTTATAATGCCCCAGGGTGCTTTTTAAAAGTATCTGCTGAACAGGACGCACAGACCTGCAGTACCCGATTACAACTGATCAACTTTCTACTGTCCAGAAAAGACTGTGCTCTTTTCGCTGCACAAAATGACACAAACAGGAAGGCCCGTGTCTACAAGAAAGAAAGAAAGTGGTAAACACATACGCTGCTAGTCTCTTTGGCCTTAAACCTTTCCAAACTGACCCTGATATATCGTCATCCGGCATTCGCCACTGGGATGATGTGTACAGCCATTTTTTTTTTTGCTGTTAGTTTTCACAGCAGGATGTTCATCACAAAGCCAGACTGCACATAAACCCTCCAGGCTGCCTTTAGACATAGAAAGTCGGCTTAATATCGGGATGCTGCAGGTCTGGGGTGTCTTTGACAGAGTTGAGAAGCATCCTGTTGGCATTCAGAATAGGTCATATTTGATTATTTAATTTTTTAATAGTCCCTGTCATTGAAAATATTGTGAGATGTGGATTCTTTTCTATTTTGCATATCTTTTGTTCAGCCAGGTGAGTCCATCAGAACAACATACCTATACACATATATATATATATACCATACTGGCAGGCTTCTGTTAACAGACAATAATAAATATTAAAAAAAACACCCAAAGAAACAAGATCAGTCAGTTTTAGGCTTCTGGTTCCAGGACCAATGGCTGTAGAAACTAAAAAGCCATCTTCTCAATTTTCGTGATAGCTGATATCTGGGACTGAAAACAACATAAAATCCTGTGAGTGCAGGCTATACCGTTTATTGAACCGAATGAGTAGCTGTTTCAGATAGTCAGGGGATAGCACTGAAATAGCTTTATAGATAAAAATGTGCCAATGCAGCCATTTACGATAATATACGGACGTCAAACCTGATTGTTCATATCAAAAAACAGTAATGGTGAGAGATTTAGCATTTAAAATAAAACACAAGGCACCATGATAGACAGCGTCTAAAGCCTTCAGGGATGCAGCGCAGGCATGAATAGAAATGATATCACCGTAATCAATAATGGGAGGAAATATATTCATAACAATTCTCTTTTTAGCAGAGGGTTAAAAAATATTTCTGAAATAAAATCCCTTTATTAACTAATCCAAACCCTAATGGTAAGATTATCCAGATGATAGGGAATGGTGAGTTTTGAATAAAGTCAGAGATATTAATAGGAATCCACCTGTTCCAGACACTCTCCATCAAAGGTAATAATGTGCAGAACAGGAGGCTGGGAATGTGTTTATGTCTTGTTTTACTAGAATTTAAAACCTGTGTAAAGATAGAGGGGAAGCACAAGAATAAACGATTTGGGCGACATTAGGTGTTGCAGGGCCACAGACTCATTGTAGGACGAGAATAGAGTTGTTTATTGTGGTCTCCATGGTGACTCCTGACACGTCAACCTGAGTCACTTCTCTCCTGAAAAACACATGTCTGACATGTCGAACTTTAGGGTGTGTTAGAGGACTAATGACACCTTAAAATATCAAAACAGGTTATCAATCGCCGAAAAAAAAACACAAATCACCACTCAAGTGAGATGTATCCTCTAGATTTTTACTGTTCTGTTATCTGTCATATTACATGCTGATAAGTAAATTACTTGTTACATTAGTTCCACACCAGAATCTCTGCTGCATTATTTATTCCAAAAACACTTACTGCTGTAAAATGGCATTTTTCTCACGTTCAGAGCTGTGTGAAGTTTAGTTTAATATAATTGGTTCAGTTTAGTTTATCTTGTTTAGAAATACTGGATTTAGTTATGCTGGTTTGTTTTTTTTATTGTAGTTATATCTGACTTCAGCAAAAAAAAAAAAACAGGGAAAGGAGCACAAGGACTTGAGTGTTTATTGTTGGGGACGAGCAGACTTTGCTTGGATCTGATTCATCATTAGAAAGCAACAGATGTGCCGCTCACGTCGAGAGTTTATCCGATCAGATTCATCATGCGTTCGGCGTTAAAACCAGCTCAGGCTCACACACAGCGTTTCTATTTTAGTGCCTGAACTCCAGCTGCGGGCAGCGGAGTCGCAGCGTTTCTGGAAGCGGTTCCGGTTGCTGTCTGCGCGCTGATGAAGAATAATGAGGTGCATAATGGAGACGTGCGTTCCTGCAGAGGTCAGCGGTCAGAACGCTGCCGTCATCCCACGTTACGCACAGACGGGTGTTACGGGAAAGAGAGAGAGGCGTCATCTTATTTTCCCACAGAATCTGGCTTTATCTGAAGTTACTGGATTCTGTCGTTTTAATACAAAGTCCTGCTCACAACAGCCCTGGTTTGCCTCCGTGAATCACGGCCAGTATACAGAACAGCTGACAGGCGAAACCTGGGGTGTTGTCATTAAAATCACATGACTGCACCCATGTGATGTCACAGATGGAGGCAGGGCGGTTTTCCAGCAGGAACCGCTTGCTGTGAAGTCAGAGGTCAGCGTTCATCGGATTTAGACTAATTATTCAAAACGTTTTTCCTAAAGCTTTCGCCCTCGCTGGAGCTTCTCTCTCAGCGGGTTTTGGGTTGTTTTGCACTGAGATGACCTGAAAACTAGAGGCAGGACAATCAGCCCGTAAAACGGCCACAGAACTTGATGCGAGGTGCAGCAGAAACCTTCATCAGCCTGCAAACCGTAAAACATACTGTGTTTGTGCATGAGTGCGTGCATGTGTGTGTGTATGTGAATATTTGGTGTAAACTGGATTTTACTATTTGCCGTGTAAAAATTGCCACTCAGGAGGGTTAGCGTTGGGGTTTAGGGATAGGGGGTTGGTTTGTACAAGTTCATCCAATCATCTCCCAGGCAGGGAAACTAAATAAAAAGTTTAGTTGTTTTTCTCTACAAGATAAAGACAACCTGGATAACTAAGAACTGTGTGTTTAGGTGCAGGTTTCATAGACATCCAATGAAATCCAATCATTTCACTTATTATATACCAGTTTAGCTAAACAATCAACCCCACCCTCTTTCTTGCAGACCAATCAAAAAGGAGATAATTTATTTATCTCTCTTGTAATTGTTCAAACTCCAAATAATTTGATTTTATGGGAAATGAGTGCTCTATTATTTAATAGGGAAATTAAGGAAAAAAAATGAGACGGTGTTAATATGAATGCTTCATCATCATCATCATCATCATCATCATCATCATCACTTAGTCCCTCTCAGCTTACCGTACTCTGGCGTTCAGGTCTGCAGCAGGAAACTCGCCACACTCCCTCCAGGTGGTGCTGCGCGTGAACGGGGAGGGGGGTGACCGTCGCCAGACCTTTGGCCCCGCCCCCACCCAGGTAAGTACTCTGCACGCCGCCCCACCCCCACGGAGCGCCGCCCCCTCGCGTCTCCTCGCACGACCACCGCTGCTGCTTCAACGGCACCTCGTGCGCCACCCAGCCGCCCTCTGGGGCGGCGGGAGCGGCGGGGGGCGCGCTGGGGGCGGTAGGCCGCGGAGCCATGTCTCTCCTGACGCCCAGAGCCCGACGCAGAGCCAGGCGCCTCAGGTGGTGAAAGGCGGCGCCGCACACTTCACAGCGGGGGTCCACGGAAGCATAATGGCCGCGGCGGGGCGGCTGGAGCCGCTGGAGCCTATCAAAGAGGAAGGAGGCGTAGTTTGGGTCCTACAGAGAGACAGAGGGACAAAAGACAAGGTCAGGTCAAGGTCCTGTGGACCTGTGTGACAAAAAATGTTGTGCAGACTTTTTCTTTTTCTCTTTATCATATTCTTTTTTTAAATTAGCTGTCTCCTCAAGAGATTGTTTTTTCCCAATCTAGCCAAAAAAAACAACAACATTGACATTTATATTATTACATGTTGACTTGGAAGTGTGATTGACAGGTGGGTCAGCCAATCATTTTCAAAGTGTTCACCTTACAGGGTTAGTTCTTTTCTTTTTTTAGTCCTGCACTTTACACAGATGATCAATTTTCTTTATTCATGTATCAAATTGAATTTGATTACTAAAACATTAATTACTGTTGAATACTGAAATAATGAGTCTGATACACTAAGAATATTAACATTTACCTAAAAATAAACCGGAGGCTCTTGTACCTCACTAAGCCCTAAAAGGACTTTCACAGTTTCATTTCAAGGTATGCATTTTTATTCATATTTTCAAAGTTCTCAGATCCTACTTGATATCAAGTCCAATTTACAGAAATCCTCCTTCTTAACACCTTAGGGCCCATTCAGATCCCATTGAAACCAATTAACACCATATTTCTTGATGCTCCAGCTGCTCCAGCATAAAAGCATGCGATAATATTTTATTAGTCCTTCAAACTGAAACCCAGGCATCAAAGTTAAATATATTTCAGATAGTTGGGCATTTTTTTTCTTTTTAACACACTGAGACAAATGCATGCTATTTTCATGGTTTGCTTGTCCACTTTAATTCTCCATTATGTCAATTGTACCCAGTGTATTAAAGCTTCGGGGCATGTGTGTGTAGGAAAAAGTATGGAGGGAAAAACCAATAAATGTCCCTAAGAGGGAGATTTTTGTGCAAATCTGACATTGCACCAACAAGTATCATCCTTAAAATCAATTGATGACAAATGACATAGTGGGATAATCAAAAGTTTTGCTAGTCCTTGGTTTATTACTAATTACTTTAAATGACAATTACTTTTTATTATTAAAAAGTTTTCTTTTATAAAATGAGTGGTTTAAAAAAAAACTGGCATTTAAAAGGTTCAAATTGTGAAAATTGCAGGAAATTGCATTAATATATGACTATAGATGGACAAAATAAGTAATATAAAAATGTGATTCAGAATTCTTTGACATTTTCTAGATAAGAAGAAACCATCCAGAGAGCTAATAATCATAAGCTGCATTCGTTAATGACTAAATAAACCTCCTTGTGATTGGCTGCGGGCCTGAAGGCATTTCGTTAAAACGGAACAGCAGCTTGCGCTTTGTCTCGATCCACGGGAGGAACTCGCAGATATACGTGAGAAGCCCCTTTGAAAGGCAAACATTTCTGGACACTTTCTGCCCCGGCAGCTGCTCGGCCGCCCGTCTTTCACCCGGCAGCTGCCGTGCTTACAAACAGCCGCCGGACCGCGGCGGCAGCAGGACGATAAAACCTGTCAGCTTCTGTGGAGGCCGCAGATTTACGCTTTGGGCCCGTGCGGGACGCGACCTCCTGTCCACACGAGTCAGTGCCCCTCAAAAGAGGTCAGGCCTCAGCCACAAGTGTCAGAGAACTTTACAGAGATGCTTTACGACCGGCCAGACGCCGCTGAATCAACTCAGAAAGGGAAAAGGCTAGAGGACAAAACCGTGGACTGAACTGTGGAGTCCAGAAACTACTGACAACGCTACATGTCAAAAAAAAAAAAAGAGAGAAGAAGAACTGCTACAATTCTCAAATAGCAAAAGACTCCAAATTCAGAAGCATTCGTTTCACATTTTAGCAGAACAACAGTAAATTACCTGAGCATGGACGAATTCTGAGAGAGGTCAAGTTCTGTTCGTGAGGTCTTGGGCGAGGTCCAAAGACCTGTTCAGGTCCTCCTGAATGTGGACGGGTCCTGAGCTGAACCAGTCCTGCCGGTGATGCTGAAGCTGCTCCAGACTCGGAGCGTGTGAGCGCAGATCGGCGGAGGTTCTCTTTTTAATGCTTTCATGTTATAAATCTCCCTGACGGTAGCAGCTGCTCTGCTGCTTCCACTCGCACCAACCACAGAAACTCTCCTTCTCCTCCTTCTGCTTTCCCCTTCAGGGAATCAGTCGTCTCCATCTGACTCTGTCTTCTGTGTCTTCTTCTCTCACGCCAACTACCTTCACGTCCTCTTTCACTAAGTTCATAAACCTCCTCTTTGGTCTTCTTCTGGGCCTCCTGAATGGCAGTTCAAAACTCAGCATCCTTTTTCCATTATATCCACTATCTCTTCTCTGGTCCAAACCATTTCAATCCGGCATCTATGAGTTTATCTCCGAAACTTCTACCATGCGCTGAATCCACAAAACGAGAAACAATATAATAATGATGATAATAAATGATATGTCAGCCCCACACTTTAGATCAAATATAAAGGAGAATATATGTGTACGTTTACAACAGGTCACATTTCATACAATATGATAAAAGTGTAACCATAATCTATAGGTGAAGAACAGTTTGTGATTAGAAGCTTTTCTGTAGTATATAGTATTGATCATTGTGACTAAATGGCATCTCAGGATTTATGGGAGATGCGGTTTATTTGACTTTTAATCAACTTTTATATCTGGACTTAACCTCTTAAGACACGGTGCGTGTTGTTTTACATCGATTGACACCATGCACGGACCAATCAAGGCATGGGGTCAGGAGATAGCAAATTTTGACTATCCTTGGTTTGATGGACAGCAATGAGACCCAATGGAAATTTTCCATGATGAGAACATTTAAATCTGATGGCCGATAGCTTTAAAATGAAACGTGACAGGTAATAACTGCGCTGCTTACTAATTGGGTGTAGTATTTTCCTAAAGAAAACTGAAAACAGGGTGCGTGTGAAGAGGTTAAAGGTTTGTTGGACTGTAAATGATGGACTAACGGAAAACCGACGCAAGGGAACGTTGGAGCCCATCCCCGAGGAGGCGAAACTGTCGTCAGGAGATAGCCGATGGGCTCTGAAATTGAAGAGATTGCTAACTGGTCATGTATATGTAATCAGCTTTGGAATGGAGGAATGATGAGAAGTTGTTGCATTTTCCAGAGTGATGGCGTTAAACAGTGAGCTGCGTTGGTCTGCAGACTTTTACTGTTGAGTGTGCTCTTTATAGGCCAGGGGCATGTACACCGAGTCCAGTTTTCTTGTGTAATTGTTCCAGTTGTCTTCTTTTCTGTCTGACTTTCTGTAGCTTTGAAACAGGGGGCAGCGTGGGAGAATTGTTGCTACAATTATTCCTACTTTGAGTATAATTTTCTTGAAATGTCATATTCCTATGGTCCTCCTCTGGGCTCCATTCAATTTTTTTTCTTCATTTTGGCCTTGTTTTTGTGAAATAAGAATACTATCTTTTACCTTTAATCTTAATGTTGTCTTATTAGCTCATAGATTGAACTTTTCATCTTGAACAATTCAAATTCATCTATTTAGTTTAACTTGAAATGAAAAACTAAAATTTTCTTCCAAAACATTAGATAATTCAAGATAGTTTAACTCGATATAGGACTAATTGTATTAAATACACAAATAATCTTGTTTCTTTTGTTTTAATTATTATTATTATTAATTTGAAAAAGGTTTCAAAATAAATAAATAATTCCATTACAGGTGTTTCTTTTTATTATTTGAGCTTCAACTACTGCTTTTTTAATGATGTCTGACTCAATGAGTGGAGAATTATCCCCACCTGCTGTTAGTGCTGTTACACTTTGCTGTAGTTGTATCGGCTAATCAAAATTTGCTTTTGATCAATATTCAATCTGAAAGCCCCTATCTGGAAATATATATATATATATATATATATATATATATATATAATCAGCCTTTTTCAAAACTTAAAGTACTTCTAAAAGAAAATCAAGATAAGGATCAAGATAAGGATATAATAGTGGATAGTGAATATGATGATTAACCCCCATCACTGACCTACAGCGAGTGATGAAGACGACAGCGCTCTTCCTCCTACCACAGACGTCCCATAGTTCACGATTCATGTCGCCGGGCGAATATTTAACTGACGTGTTTAGCTTCAACATTTTGACGACCTGACAGATAATTAGCCGCATTTTCCCATCACGATGGCAGAAAGCGCTTTTTATCCATCAAAACTGATTTAGTAGTTTTGTAGGAGGGAAACAAAAAAAACAGAGTGGTGAGGATGAGGAGGAGGAGGAAATGGGGGGGGGGATCAAAACACACATTTATAATTGCTTCTTACAGACTTTAAAGTTAAACCTCTTTTAATTAAGTCTTTAACTAAACTGATCAGATATGAACTCCATGCTGCGGCGTGGTCCTCCTCTGGGCTCCAGCACACATTTATCGGACTCCTCTGATGCTCGTTAGTGTAGCAAGGACTGACTCTGCACTCAGGACGCGTCCGGCTCGTTTCTCCTGAGGGGCTCAGCAGTCCTGATGAAGGTGATGCATGGTGACAGGGGGGGGGGCTGCTGCAGGATCCCAGTGTCCTTTTATTGCTGTGGAAGCTTCACTTTTGTCTCCTTCTGGACGGTTTCTGTGCTTTGTTCAAGCTTGTTTTTTTTTTTCTTCAAACAGCGTTATTTACATTATTAACTTCTAATGAAATTGTGTTCAATCAATGAACTGCGTTGAGTTAGGGGACTATCCTTTACAATAAAAGTATGAGTATAATTTTCTTGAAATGTCAAAGGCGACTAAATCAATACTTGCTTTGTAGTTGATAGCAAAAATACACATTTTGTTAAACAAAAATTAATTGTAATAACTCATTTTCCACATTATTTAAAAGGAACCTATACGTTTTATATCCTGAGTTACTATAATCAAGTTGATTGAATTGTACCGTTTTTTTTTCTTTACTTTGTTCAACTATATTTTGTTAATGTTATTTATGTTAGTTTTTGTTAGTGTTGGTTTACCAACAAAAATTTAGACAAACATTTGTATCCATCTCTTTTGAGCTATAAAAACCTATGATCAAATTATGTTCATCCAATAAACTTCATTGAATTGGTGGAATTAGATGTTCCACTGCAATCTTAGGTGGTTTTAAATATTACTTGCTTAATAATTGATAGCATAAATACACACATTACATTTTTCCAACAAATTTTCCATATTATTGTTTTCATAATATTTAATTTGCATTCAGTAATTTTTTTTTTTTTTTAATTTTATGTGCTTTGTTCAAGCTTTTTACATTATTTAGATTATTTCATGTCCGGTTCCACAAAAACATTATTGCAAACTTTATATCATTTTTTTTCAACTATGACAACTTCTAATGAAATTCTAAAATGAAAGTAGAATTAGATATTCCTGGTGAGTATTTTATGCTCCCAGTCTATGTTCCTGCGCTCACCTTTGGTCACGAGGTCTGGGTAGCAACTGAAAGGACGAAATATTGAGTACAAGCGGCTGAAAAGAGTTTCCTCCTCTCTCCCTATAGGTTGAGAAACTCGGTCAATCGGAGTAGAACTGGTGTCTGGTGAGGAGTCTCCTGGTGAGGTGTTCCACGCTAGAGAGACTATGTCTGCCGGCCAGGGAACGCCTCAGGGTTTTCCCCTGGATGATTTCGACGACATGACACATCTGGGCTTCTCTACTTGGGTGGCTGCCGATGGATGGATAGATGGATGGATGGATAAGGGGGAAATAGATGAGATTGGCTCAAATACAGGACGGTGTGTTGCTGATGACATAGACAATGATAAAAGATGAATTTTCAAACCTGTGTCTGTTTAGGTTGTGGTTCAGCAGCTGTGATGATTTGAATGAAGGGAAACATTCGCGCCTAACTCGAGAAAATCAAAAAATAGACAAAATATACATTGTGCATTGCAGCTACTTATGCTGAATTACATTGCAAGCACAACTCGGGAAGATCTCAAAATCAGAAAAGTGCAATAGAGCAGCAGAATTCCCTTCATTGTCATTAAAGAACACAAGTCATTACACTTCCAATATATCCCGTTTCACTTTTTCTCTCTCCCTCTAGTAGCTAATGTCCTTCCCCAGCAGTTGTCTTTCATGCTCCAAAGAAGTCCAAACAAACATCGCGTTACTGTGGCTGGTCATGTTCACGAGTTTGCGTAATTAATTAGTAATAACTCAGAAGTCGGAATGTCTGACTTGGATCTTTTACAGGTTCCGAGTGCATTCGAATGCAGCATTAAAAGCTGGGTCACTCAACCTCTTTAAGAACCGTGTTTAGTGTTTATCATAAAATAACTACACAGTATTCTGTTTAAGTGTAGTTTGAGTTTATGTTATGTTACCCATGTCAAGATATACTTCCTCACTGCTTTCTTTTCTTTCTCATCTGTCTTGCTTTGAACCGAAGCTTTTGCTGGTATTTCTTAGGTTTTTATTTTCTTTGAACTGTTCTTTATTTGGTGATATGGCATCTGAGGGGGCCATGTTTAAAACCACTGTTGTAATTGTGCAGCTGATTTTCTTTATTTATCAATAAATTCCGGACTGGAAAACAATCAGCAATCAGTATAGTTGCTGATTAATTGACCTACACTATTTATGCAAAAGTATTCACTCAAATACACCCATCCAGTGTACGAAGCAAGATCCATAAAGGCATGGATGACAGAGGCTGGTGTGGATGAACTTGATCCTGACCTCAACCCTTTGGGATGAATTAGAACAGAGACTGAGAGCCAGGTTTCCTCCTCCAACATCAGTGTGCTACCTTAGAAATGTGTCTCTGAAAGAATGGTCACTATGAACACACTCCAAAGCATCATATTGAACTCCATCCATCCATCCATCCATTGTCTATCCTGCTTATTCCCTTTCGGGGTCGCAGGGGTCTGCTGGAGCCTATCCCAGCGCGTTAAGGCGAGAGGCAGGGATACACCCCAGATGGTCGCCAGCCAATCTTGGGGCACACACACCATTCACACACCATTCACTCTCACACTCACACCTATGGGCAATTTAGATTTGCCAATTAACCTGAGCATGTTTTTTGTATTGTGGGAGGAAACCGGAGTACCCGGTGAAAACCCACGCAGACACGGGGAGAACATGCAAACTCCACACAGAAAGGCCCCAGACCCAGGCCCAAGGCGGGTCTTGAACCTGCGACCTTCTTGCTGTGAGGCAACAGTGCTACCCACCGCACCACCGTGTCGCCCCTCATATTGAACTCCATAGACTGTAAATGGGATGTCACTTACTTTCGTATGTGAGTCGAGGCAGGTGAGAGAATACTTTTTGAAATTATGATGACTATATTATTGCGTCACATTACTCAGGATGTCATCTGATAATCAGATCTCAGTCCACCGCAGGAAGAGGAGACTTCACACGCTGCGATGATACAGGTCAGAGATGAGGTCAGAGAGAGAGAGAGAGAGTTACCACCACAGAGAGTGAGGCTTGCACGCCCAGCAGGACATGAGCTGCTCTGATGTTCATGCTTGCGTATGAAAACCTGACAGAGGAGTTCAACGTCAAACTAAGTTCTCCGTCACACTAACGCACCCAGAGCTAGTCGTTTCACAAAACATCAACGGTTAATGTGTGAAAACCATAAAGTCCTGTTGCAACCGGAGAGGCATTAAAGAGCAGAAAGAGCAAAATACAGAAGTTAAACCTATGATCAATTACAAAACAATTAAGTGTCCATCCAGCACTGTGACTGAACCACAGAAACGCAAACCAAGAGGTTAAAATACTATTGATCTGCAGCTTTATAATAAATCTTCACATCACGTGAAACTGTGCTACATTCTATAAATTTCTCAGAGACGTTCAGCAAAGTTAGAGGTTGTGATATAGACGATAGTGTTTCTGCACACGCTCAGTGGCGTCTGCCTTTACACAGAACTACTCTCCAGAGACTGAAAACGTGATCTCCGACGAGGCGTTTCTGAACAAACTAACGTGACCGAGCCCTTCGTGATAAAGCGACGTGCCACCAGTGCGGCGCTTTGAATCACTGATCTGTTTTTAATAGTCGCCACTACAAAGTTGTTGCTTTCAAAAATCTTTGTATACACAAATAAAAAAATTTGAATATTAAAAAAACGCTAAATAAACACACAAGTGATGTAAACAAATGTGTTTCTTGCATTGAAAAATTTGTTCATTTTGAGCTTAGTTTTGAGCTTAGCCTGTAACTAATATTATTATCTTTAATAACATTGTTTAAAACATTTGAGCATTCTGAGGGCTTTCAAACCAGCAAGGCAAATTACAAAGAAGTGTTAGCGAAGAAAATAGGGCCAGATTATTATGGTAGTATAGAATGTTTTACTATGTCCCTTCCAGAAATTATTTTCTGAAAATTTACTGTATATTGCCCCCCCATCAATTAAATGGGATTTTCACCCCTGCAGGCAAATATAATATTTCATGGTGTGGTAAATGTGTGGTTAGGGTTAGACGCAATAACTATATAAGATAACTTTTCGGTTACAGTTTTCACTTTCAAATGTGGTGACGTGACACAACAAATGTCCAGTTTAAGGACATTAAAATTAAATTAAAATGATGATGTGATTTCTCTGTTAATGAGTCTGACCTCCAAAACAATAACAGGAGATTTATAGAGTCTTTAAATATTCAGGGACGAAAATCCCATTTCATTGATGAGGGGGACAATAAACAATAAATTTTCAGAGAATAATTTCTGGAGGGCATAACATAAAACAATACTACACTGCCATCATAATCTGGCCCTGTCTTCTTCTTCTTCTTCTTCTTCTCTAATGCTCCTTTGCTACGCTGCCTTGCGGGTTTGAGCTCTCGTTGTGTTCAAATATTTTAAACAATGTCATTAAAAGAAATAATAATAGTTATAGCACATGAACAAGTTGTGTGATAAATAACTTACTGTCTTCTCCACATTAGCTAGATTGGTTTCTTCCACGTGGCTAGCTACTAGCTAGACTGGTAAAATTAGCCGTTAGCCTGTGGAAAACAGCATCTGGACCAAACCACTTTAGGGAAAGGGGGGGGGGGACATCATTTTCAACAATTAAGAAATGTGGCATTTAGCGGCTCTTGTGTTGTGCAACTTTTTTAACATTTCTTTAATTGAAAAATTATATATTTACATATAGCGATTTCAAAGATTTTTTGGGAAGGACAACTTTGTGGAACGGGGGTCATGTCCCCTGTGTTCCCCCTCAGGGTTTATGCCTATTGATAAAACATTAGCTAATTTCTCAATGTTAGAATCGAATATAATTTATCTTTGGCTGACAGTGTCTTTCTGAGCATTTTTGGTATTTTCTAACCTTCAGGGCCGTGGTGTCTGCCAGCATGGCGGCCTGCCTGTACAGCTGCGACACCATGATGTGGCAGCGCTGGCACAGCCGCTGCAGCTCCTCCTCCTCCTCCTCCTCTTCCTCCTCCGGCTTGCCGTAGCGGCTCAGTTCGTCGGCCGACAGCGAGCCTTCGGGATTGGGCCGCAACGAGCAGCATCTCGCCTCCTCCTCGCCGGCGGAACGCAGGCGCTTCCGGCGGCTGGCGGCGCCCGGGGGAAGGCGAGCCTCCCCTTCCACCACCTGCAAAACCAGCACAGGAAAACACGTCTTTTGCCTGTTTTTGTGGTCGCTTCACAGGGTCTAAGAGGAAACTGCTGCTGATGTCGTTGCTAATGTGGATCCCGTTTAACAAGAAACCATAAGGTCACTTCTCCTGCCAGCACCTGTAGAAAAATACGCTGGGTGATAAGGTCAAAACGAGCAAGAAACATCAGGATGTTGTGAGTCACCTCACCCATTTAAGCAAGTTGGCGAAGTCGTTTTCTACTGATAACAAAAAATAAAAAAAAAATTCCAAGAACCCAAGTAAATGATTTTAAACTTGGGATAAATATTTACTGGTTTATGGCATATTTGTATAAGCAGCAACTACAGTTGCCCGTCATTGCTATTGCTTATATATATTATTATGCTATTTTCTTAAAGAGGACAAAATAGAGTAACATAGATAGATGACATGATTGTTACTTATTTAACTGATATAAGTATATGAGTGGTGATAGGGTGGAGCAGTGGGTCCAAAAACTTTGGTTGGAGACTCTAAATTGCCTGTAGGTATGAGTGTGTGAGTGTGTGCGCCATGATAGACTGGTGACCTGTCTGGTGTGTATTCCTGCCTCTCTCCTGTAATGTGCTGGGGTTGGCTCCTGTGACCCTAATAAGGAATAAGCAGGTATAGAAAATGACCGACTGATTGAAATAATGATTTAAACCTACAAGAGTCACTTTCATCGATCACCTTTTGCAGCATGTGATCCTGCTTCTGTGTTGACCACTTTTCCCTTGCAATCATCAAGTCCTGATTTCTATCACTCTGATCACAGGCACACATCATTGCCACAAAGCAGTAAAACACATGTAACGTTAGCGCGGAGCTAACACAGGCCAGCAGAGCATTAGCTGGTCATTTCTTAGTCAACACAGCACTCAGTTCAACAGAAACATGATGGTCTGCAATGCAACAATTTGCTTCTTATTATTACTGTATTTCAGCATATGATGTAAAATTCCCAGCATTGATTTGCAGTTGAAATCTGCAATTTGTTTTATCTTCACTTATCAATTTTTAATAATTTCCTCACTCAAATACCTGAGAGCACTAAAAATATGAAAAAAAACGTTTTTACTTTACATAGATCTTTTACTTTATATAGAAAATGCATCATGTTAGGGGTTACAAAATCTAAAATAAAACCAGAAAAGTGCAGACATGGGACCTTTAAAGACACATCCTCTCCTGATAAATTGTGGCTACATGATATAAAACAGACTGTTAAATGTATATATCTCCAGTATTCAGACAGGAAGCTGTCGGCCTTGACAGGAAATCACACAAGGTCAGGAGGCATAACCTATAGAATTAAAAGTTTGCCTGTCAAAAAATCCTCATGTAAAAACAAAGCAACGGAACAATTCTGCAAAATATATCTAACACTGACGCAACATCTTGTTGAAATTCAAAAGAATCACTCGTCACTTATTGTTTTCTTTGTTTTAACTTCGCCGTTCCAAGATTGCTTGTCTCGGTTCCAGCCTGACACGAGTCACAGGGGGGGATTTTTCATGAGGATAATAAGGTGTGTGATACTCACCGTGTACCTCCTGTAGTCCGGTCTGTGTCCCTGAGATGCATTCCAGTACTGTGGGTACATCCCTGTTAACAAAGTGCCACCTGCTTTAATAAGCTGTAATCAACACCCTGACTCTCTGTGACCTTCCTTCATGTGCTCCAGACGCAGCCACAGCCTCTGTCGCCCTGGGACAAAACCTCTGCATTCAATACAGTGTAAAAAAAAGTGTCTATGTGTGTGTGGCTGTGGGAGGAGACCGATGTCGCTGAAGCGTGAACTTTCGGGCTGAGATGAGACTCGCTGCTCTAACACGGAGTTACATCACTGCTTTGTATTCAGATAAAGCGTGAAAACACACCATTGATTGCATGTTTTTGAATATATAAAACCAGCAGTGGCAGATTAAACAGCGATTGGTGGCTGGACAGCATTGGGCGTTCAGATGAAACTGTATAAACTTAACAGGTGTATGATTCCATTTGAAGACATGTTTGCATTATTTCTGAAAAAAGGAAGCGTTCACCATTATGAATTAGTTCAAATACTTTGGTACTATACTGGATTCCACACTCACTTTAAAAACACTACAATACAACAACAACAAACAATAGGTATAAGGGTCACTGACAAATCGTAGTTGGCAATTAAAATTAAAATGCAGTTCCGCATTCGTCAGGTATCTCAAAATGTATATTTTGTCTTCATCTTGGTTTCCTTAAAGCCCATTTGTATCATTCCCCTTAGAAAAATCACAATTTTCTGACACAAAAATTCAAATGGTGTAAACGAAAAAGAATGGAAATACAAAACTAGTTAATAGCATGTGTTTTTTAATTTTTTGCCAGCATGTTTCAACACTCCATGATCTTCTCACCGCTTTTTAAACTGGTGATTTGACATGAGCAAAAACACTCAGATACATAGAATCACTTTGTAAAAGAAAAGCCATAAAAATCACCACATTCATAGCATGAAGAAACATAACATATCTTTAAAAAATATTGTAATATATATATACACAAGCCTGCATGGACTTTTAAACTGTTTACAGCCAACTTCTCTTCAGGAGGGAATTTCTATTGCCCCCATCCTTATAAATAAGGATTTTTTTTTATTAATCTGCCTGGTTAAATGATAAAAATGTCACTATTAACCTGCTCATCATTTTCAAACTGTTACTGTCTTTTATTAAAAAAAACTGATTATTATCCTGTTGACTTTGTGAACACAGTAAGGGTCTCACTTCAGAATCTCCTGAGAATGATTCACATCACAAACATCTAAAAACTACAAAAATCAGCCTAATAAATAATGATAACAAACATGAATTTAATTAAACAGTTAGAAATCAGAAATCACATGATACTCTGTGTTTTTTCCGTTGACCCTTCTTATTGTTATATATATATACATTCACAATAAAACGTTAAGTCTCCTTTTTTATTCACCAGTTTATTAGTTTGAGTTGCGTATCGACAGAAATGCCTATGAATGTTAATCCACTATTTCATGTGTGAGCTGATAACAACATGAACAACAAACAAAAAGTTAGAAAACAGCTGAACAGATCAAATACACAATAGATATAATTCATTATGTTTGTCGTATGAAATTTCAAAATAATATAGATCTAAATAATCGTATAAATCTGAACATTAACAATAAATAGTCTCAGTAGCTCTTAATGAACATATTGAGCATTTGTTCATTGTAATTATTAAAAGATTCCTGTTCAATCGGCTATTTTCTTGATCCACACATGGCATACTGTACATAACACAATACATGGTAAACATTAACATTTCTCTAATATATATTAAACTAAATAGTATACATAACTAACACAAAGCTTATAATATGATTTCTTTAAATGCATTTAAATACATTTCACCAAAGGTATATTTACACGAACATATATAAAATCAGGTAAACATATGCTGTTTTTAGTTGTTTAGTTCAGTTGTTTAGAGTTATCATAAATTATCTCATTTGATTTAGATACATTTTAACAGTTTTTAAAGATGTTCTCTTACTTTAACAAGTTGACCAAAATCAGAAAAAATAGCCTAATAAGCTAAATTATCCACCAATAGAATTAATAAGATAATTCAAAGTAATTCTACTCAATATTGGACTTATTGTACCAAATACAAAACATTTTCTTTTTTGCAGTGCAGGAAGAATATCAATTAAAAACCAATAGAAAGACACACTTACTAGTTAACACTTTTTTAAAACCTTTTAATTATGGCTAAAACATTTTTGTAATTCTAATACCTACATATATCCTAATTAAAATCAATATAAATGTTTTAGCAATGTAGGCACAATGCTATTTTAAAGTCATTTGTATTTGAAGACATTTAAGTAAAAATCAATATAAAGATTCCCTTTTTCAACCTTTTAAATAACAGTAAAAACGTTTTTGCAGTAATTTAATAAAATAATTTAAAAAATAATTCGAAATCAATGTGTTATTAAGAAGGTACCTACTAGTGATGAAGAAAGTTCCTTCACTGATCAAGTGGTCCTAAACATTTCACAAACATAGCTCACCACTGTGGAACTGTCTAGAACCACTAGACCAGAGAAGACCAGACAGGACGTGGACCAGAGATGATCAGAGAGGGCCCGGATCAGGGAGGACGTGGCTCAGAGAGGACCTGACAGATGTCCAGCACCTATAAAGCTCCCAGTGTGATGCAGACCCAACACTGAACACTTTATAACCATTGACCTGCCCAGACTGGTCGGACCTGCGTGGGAGGGGGTGGGGCTCCCATGGAGGCCACGGTACCTGTCGGGCCAGGTGACACTCCTGAGCTCATGCAGACTCACCTGCTGCACCTGTTTGTTCCTCCTCAGATTCACGCTCTATCAGAGAGGATGTGTGTGCATAACCTGATTTAAATGATTCAAAATGCGCAGTGTAGCTTTAACAGTCCTGATGGGAAAATCACAAATATAAGTGGCAATAATCAGTTGAATCTCCTTATCATGTAACTTAATATTCCCTCAAATAAAAACGTAGCATCTATCAGCTTATACGGTCAGAAAATATAAACCAGAGCAAACTGATAAAGTAACAACCAAGACAATAAATAAAAAGGCATCAATAACTATGCAGCTAACACATAACGTTCCTTCCTCTTTTATATGTGGTCATCCATCGTGTGTGTGTGGTCCAGTGTTTAACCATGTTAACGAGCACCAGGTGTTTGGTTACCACGGCAACATGAGCTGGTTGCCACAACAGCTGTACTGCAGGTAGATACAGACAGAAATGTGGAGGAAAACACAAGCATTTTTCTCCCTCTGCCCTGGTCTCCCATTTGAGCTTTAACTGACAAAACAGCAGCTCCATTCAGAAAATAACACAGACCATCATCATTTTGGAGATAGAGGGACGTTTAAAACAGAGGTCTGTTGAGGAGCAGAAAAAAACATGACTGCACATTCAAATTCAGGAAATCTCTCAGATATTTTTAGACATTGTGAGAATCAGAACAAGATTCTCCACAAATTTGGACAAAAGTGGAAAGAGTGGAAAGAGAAAAATTCTAGATGTTGCTTTGTTCTACATTCTAAGCGATTGTCTTTGATTAGTGATTGATCAAAACTATATAACCTATCAAAATATGTAATTATACATTAATACAAAAGACATGTGTCTACAGTTTGCCTGGGCATAGGCAACAGTTGGCGGTTCAAAAGTCTGAATATTTCTTTGTGTTTTGACTCCGTACAATTTATTCCCTATGAGAAATGAGGAAGGATTAGGTGTCGAAGAAAAAAAACATTGTTTAACAATAGGGCTCTTATGTTTTAGCTTGTTCTAGTTTCTGGGTTTAAATACATTTTTAATGTTGTTTTTTCTAAGTAAATACAATTTGTCATAAGTCATGTTTGTTATAGTCTGAGCTTTATTCTGTAAGGGTTTGAAGCGGTCCAGGGAAGTCAGTGATGTCGTGTTTCAGCTCGGTTTTTAGATCAATGTCACTCAGGAAATTCACGACATACTTGTTTGTTTAGTTTTTTTTTTAGTCACACCATCACCTACCTGTCCTGAGCAAAGGTTTGGTGACCCTGGTTGGGAATGTTACGTTGTAACCCACTGATTAATATTATATGAATCTGTGAATCAAATCTAATAATAATAATAATAATAATATTAAAAGCAACAAATCAGCATTCAGGTGAGTTCAGGTAAACAAGAAGTGAAACGGGTTGAGCTTCAGCTGCATTCCTTCCACTGACGACACCTGTTGATTATCAGGAGCATCACACAGGAGCGACATTCAGTCTCAGTTTGATTTATTGTTTCCTCGTTGGTTTGATTACTTTGCATTACATCAATTAAGTTTTTAATGTATTCGTTTTTTTCTGTGCTTTAGTTGAGTAGGATTTATTTGCTCTAACTTTCACTTCTATGCCAGTTTAGGAAAATGTTTACTTTTTACTCTTAATACATTCTTCTTAATTCAATTCAATCATTTCAATTCAAAGGGAGTGCCGGTCTAATAAACTATAACAATAGTCCTGTTGTGCAACGTTGTAATATTTCCACTATTTTTTGTTTGAATCAGAGACTTTAACTTTTATGTTCGGATGTTTCTGAAAATGTTTTTTTTTGTTTTTCACCAAGAGCTCAGAGAAGTAGCAGCATCAGATAAACACTGATACAGGAAGAGATAGTCAGAGAGAAACAGGTCGAACAGAGACAGAAACTCTGAGTCAGGAATGACAGGAATGAAGAAAGGGGAACGTTGACAGGCTGCATTTCGCTGCAGGGTTCGATGTTCTGTTGCTAGAACAATCCAAATGGTAGCAAGTCTAAATTGGTTGATATGTAGTTTATTAAACAATAATTATTTTTTAATAGAGAGAGAGAGAGAGAGAGAGAGAGATCAAAAACACCAAAAATGGACCTTGGTATTTTTTCTTTTAACTTTTATTTTGAAATGCATCGCCCGTAATGTAAAACACATTCACAGAAATGGACTTTTCAACATTTTATTATATCCTTTATCTGCCCTCTTCTATCTTTTCTGTTATTCTATACAAATACATAAATAAAAATACATGTCACAATAAGAAAAGTTCTTGAAATCTATAAACTGGATTAAATTTAAACATAACATTTCAACCTAATACTGTGTCTCTTTAACAAGTTTCTAGCTGGAACGTCTATGATTTTAAGTCAATTTGAAGTATGAATGCAGTACTTGAAGAAATGAAACATGTTGTGTGTGTGATTGGACTTACTGTACGTGATGTGAACATGTAGCAGGATAAACGAAGCTTTCTAATGAAACACAATATTTTTTACAAATCTTTTCTCCTTTTCTTATTTCCCCCTTTTTTTATGTTTTTTGTTCTATTTTTCCATATATATTTTTTTTATAATTCACCCAAATGTGCCTCAAATTTAACCAAGTTACCAGAAAATTACAATATTTGTTTCCATCCTGTTGTGTGAATATCAGCAAATAATATAAAAAACAAAAAATGGAAAATGGAATCACATATATATAAATTTTTTATAATGTAAAGCATGTTATTATTATTAATTATTTTCTTCCATGGTTTCAACATTGCATAATCACGTCTTTAGAAATGGATGTTGTGTGCATGATGTCTTCTGCATTCTGAGACCAGACATTCACCTTCTGTTTTCAGGCAGCTTTCAACGCTCAAATTTATTATCTCTGAGACTAACACAGAATCACACAGAGGTTTGGAGGTGGCTGAGTTTAAACAATTTTTTTCCTGTGCTGACTGAATGAAGAGAAATGGGTTACGTGTTCACTCTCTGACCAACAGAGGTCAGACTCTATCTGTGATTGTGCACGACACTGATTACATTCTGATTTCTTTCCAAGCAGAATGGTCCAAATCTTTAAATCTCTAAATCAATGGCCTCTATGTCTATGTCTATGCCTACACTATGAATAGTGTCCTCACTGCAACAACGTGTGTCATGAAGTGATCTGCTGCTTTCTCTCATTGAGGCAGAAACTAGAAATGTGTGAGGGGAAAAAAAAAAGTTATTTCTCGTCCTCGTCCTCCTGCCTTCTTCTCCTCCCCGGCAGCGTTTAATCTGATTGGCCGACAGCGGCGCGCGATGCCCCTCCTCCTCCTCCTCCTCCAGTTTACTGCAGTTCGACCTTTGACCTCCCTCCTCGGTGTCCGACCTCCCTCTGCTGGTTTACTGCAGAAAGATCCGGACACGTACAACACACTGATAACGTGACGCAACACACACACACACACACACACACACACACACACACACACACACACACACACACACTCACACACGCACCTACTCACATATGGAAGTACTTTGCTGACCGGCCAGAGAAAAAGTTGATCCCTAAACTAAGAATAAGAAATGAAAAACTCTTGTTCTGTATTTATTATAAATTCGTATAGTTCTGTAATTCTAATTCTGTAATTTATGTGTTTGGGAAGATGAGAAACTCCAAAGCTTTTTAAAATACAGTTTAAAAAATTCACCAGGTCTCTCAAAATGCACATTTTGTGTTCATGTTGGTTTCTTGTCATTTAAAATCCTTTTTTTTTTTTTTACAAAAATCTCATGTGGCTTAACAGAAAAAGATTGATATGTTTTAAATAGGGCGACACGGTGGTGCGGTGGGTAGCACTGTTGCCTCACAGCAAGAAGGTCGCAGGTTCAAGACCGCCTTGGGCCTGGGTCTGGGGCCTTTCTGTGTGGAGTTTGCATGTTCTCCCCGTGTCTGCGTGGGTTTTCACCGGGTACTCCGGTTTCCTCCCACAATACAAAAAACATGCTCAGGTTAATTGGTAAACTCTAAATTGCCCATAGGTGTGAGTGTGAGAGTGAATGGTGTGTGAATGGTGTGTGTGCCCCACGATTGGCTGGCGACCATCTGGGGTGTATCCCTGCCTCTCGCCTTAACGTGCTGGGATAGGCTCCAGCAGACCCCTGCGACCCCGAAAGGGAATAAGCGGGATAGACAATGGATGGATGGATGGATGGATGTTTTAAATATTTAATCCACCTAAAATATAAAACTAGTTAATATCAATTTTTTTCCTGGCATTTATTAGGGTTACTATGAATATGACATTGTTGGCATTATCCCTTTTGCCCTTCCTGAGGCTTCTTACACTTGTTTTTTCTTTTTTCCACTTGTCACAAACCCCTAAAGTTACATACACACATATTTTCCTTCTTCTGACACGTTAAATTACTGACATTCTCTGCCTGTTTCTTTCTATTCGTGCCATGTACACCTTTATTTAAATGACAGGAACAAAAGCACAGAGCAAGAAAGGCAAAAAAAAACATATTAATAAGTAATCAAGCATTGCATCCTTAACATTAACCTATATCTTTGGTGATCAAGTCATCATCTGTCACCTGTTTGCTTCATGTATTATGATGCCATCTTGTGGTTAAATTATAATTGAGCGTGTGTTTTTCTCTTCAGACAGATCCAAGCTCCCAGGAGCCCTTCGATGGATTGGGATGTTCTTTTATTGATAGTGGATATTTTCACCAGATATTTATTAATCCACTAATAAGTTTAAAAGGGCTAACTAAAAGGGATTAACATTTAAATTTCATGTTCTATTTATTAAAGAAATGGTATTATGATCCACATGCAACTAATGAGGCCTGTAGCAGCAATGCAGTCCGCCTTCTCACACTCTCACTCTGACAAAAAACCTGCAACAACAACAACTTCCTGTTTCTGTTGTGACAGGAGCAACAGACCAGAACAAAATGAAGTGTGTGATCTTATTTCACAGCTCGTGTCAATTCACAGACCTAAATACTTACAGATATCAAAAATATACATAATAAGAACCCTTTAGATACAAATTAATCTATCATTATTTATATTCTGAGTTGCAGTCAGAATGTGCATGTGTTGACTGAGTATATTTGTCATGAATAAACTTCCATATGCCATACACTCCCAGGAATACACAGGAATGAATGAACAAACATCACACACACAAACACACACTCCTGCAGATGTGTGTGAGTAGCGTTCTGTTCGCCTCACAGGTAAGCTGCCGCCGCCGCCGCCGCTTCTCTGCGTGTTTACAGCCACGTTAAATCTCTGATTATTCTCCACGTCTTCACACACAGCAGCAGCTGCTGAGCCGGAGCACGGAGACATTCCACTGCTTCTGGTTGTTGTTGAGAGGCCAAGAAGCTGCAGAGGGATTCCTGTCAGACAGATTCCCGTCTGACAGATTCCTATCTGCGCCTAATAACTGATAAAAGTGTGGTTTTTTAATGATTAACATGTTTGCTGATCAGATTGTTTCATTTATCTGCTGTTGGGCTTCCATATTGCAGTTTCATATCAGTTTCTTTGAAATCACGTCAGATAACGATTCTGCCTGCTGACTGGAGACGTGGCCTGTATGGTGGTGTGTGTGTGTGTGTGTGTGTGTGTGTGTGTGTGTGTAGCTGGAGAGTAACTAAGTGCATTTACTCAAGTACTCTGTTTAAATGAGATTTTGAGATACTTGAGCTACTTTATTCAAGTGCTGTTAGATTAACCTTGCACTCCACAACATTTTAAACGGAAACATTATACTTTCTGCTGCACTACCTTCATCTGACGTCTTTAGTTACTCTTTATACAACACACTGTTAAAGATGAAACCAATGGTGCAAACCTTTTTGTCTCTTGACATCCTATAAACAGCGGTGTGCATTCCACTCACGTTTCACACATCTATGCTTGTTAACAGCTCCACTAAATAGTGATTTTTCCCTCTAAACTTCTCACATGATTGCAATTCAATTACCATTATAGTGATGAGGAAAAAGTACAATAAGTGAATACAAGTGATTTCTTTTTCTTCCCATTAAGCATTTCATGTTTAGTCAGTTGAATGACCATTATCCTGAATGATATTTTTCTCTTTCTCTCGTTCTCTCAGTCATGTTAACCTTGGCTGCCCTCTCGCTCCGCCTCAGCGCCTCCAGTTGCCAAGGAAGCTGGCGCTCCATAGCAACTGTCGTCTCCGGCAACAAGACATCCAAGTAAGTCCGTGTCCCTGTTTCTCCAAGTTTTTCTAGTGCCTTGTAATTTATCTCAGTTACTTTCAGTGTCTCCTGGTTTCTTGTGTGTGCAGGTTGGTGAGGGACAGGCTGAAGAAGGAGGTGGAGGACATGAGGGGTCGGTTCTCTGGGTTCAGGCCCAGTCTGGTAGTTTTACAGGTGAGTCTGATATTATATAAATATTTACATATTATAACACATCATTATTCTGGTAGCTGTGATTCAAATGAAAATCAGAGAAAGACGCAGACTGAGTAACATTCTGTACGTTCCAGTGTGAATCGCCTGCGTTTACTGCAGCTGCTGCTCCTCTCATGCACCCTGATAACAAACCTGGACCTCAACCCATGGAGTCTCCGGTCACATGAAACATGGAACATGTAAATAATACTGTGTTTTTTTTTTTGTTTCAGGTGGGAGACAGAGACGACTCCAACCTTTACATCAGCAGCAAACTGGCAGCTGCGGCCCAGGTGAGACGTGTCGGTCATGCTGATTGGATCCAAATCATCAAATGATATGTGCACCTGTATGAAGTGGGAACCTGATATACTGATCTCCAATTTAAAGCACGTCTCAAGACATTTTCTAGACCAGTTGTTTGGTGTATCGCTTGATCGAGAAGATAATGCACATACAGTATTCATGGATAATCGTCTCCTAGTTCTTCCAAGAGCTGCAACTTACCATCACTTTCATTATCAATTCATCAGTCCATTACTTTCTCCATTAATCAATTAGTAGCTAGGTCTATAAAAGGTCAGAAAATGGCGAAACATCCAATGACATCCTCAGGTCAACTCAAAGATTTCTGATATAAAATACTGACTAGTGAATCTTTAGTGTGTCAAGCCTCTTGTCTGCAGATCGGAATCGACGCCAAACACGTGAGGCTGCCGAGCAGCGCCACGCAGGATGAGGTTGGTGGTCAACAGGGCGCCAACACGAGACAGGAAAAGCTCGCCCCCTTCGTCGCGCCTCCTGCTCACTGTCGGTTTGCCGTCGCCCTGCAGGTGCTGCAGAGCATCATGTCTGTCAACGAGAACCCGTCTGTCCACGGCCTGATCGTGCAGCTTCCCCTGGACTCCGTCAACCGCATGGACACCGAACGCATCACCAACGCCGTCAGTCCGGAGAAAGACGTGGACGGGTGAGAGAGGAGAAGATTTTTTTTTATTCTAAATTCAAACTAATGTAATAAAAAAAAAACATGCAACATATTTACTGTGTGTGTGCATGTGTGTTTTTGTGTGTGTATGTGTGTAGCCTTAGTTGTATTAATGCAGGGAAGTTGTCTCGTGGTGATCTGGAAGACTGTTTCATCCCCTGCACCCCCAATGGCTGCATGGAACTCATTAGACAGACAGGTCACACACACACACACACACACACACACAAGTATGAGGTTCCATTTGTTTGTTTGAGCAATGGCCTGTGCATGCACATGAAGTTTAGCACACACTCGCATGCATGCAGAAATAAGCATGTAGACATACACACGCTACGGCACGCGTAAAGAGGAGCTGTGTTACACACTTTCACACTCTTGTCATATGCGAAATACAACATGTGCGGAACAACACACATAGGCTTGAAAAAATCGATTTAGTAAGTCATGCGCGCTCAAGTTAATGTGTGTGTGTCTCTGATGTGTTGCTAAATGGATCAAAATCCAATACTAAAATAAGTAATTTCCCCCATTCTGGATTAGTAAAATGAACTGGTGACTTCCCCTGTCTGTGATCAGGTGTGTCTGTGGCGGGGAAACACGCGGTCGTGATCGGTCGCAGTAAAATCGTCGGCGCCCCGATGCATGACCTGCTGCTGTGGAGCCACGCTACCGTGACCACCTGTCACTCAAAGACGCCCGATCTACCTGAACAGGTGACATCACACACGTGGACCTGATGCTGACCAATCAGAATAGACTGGGGCCATCTTGAATAAACAGGATCTAAAACAGCTTGTTTTTTTTTTTTTTGCACAGAAGGAAAGACGTGCTGCATAAAATGCCAACTGTTACTGAAGCGAAGATATTCCAGTATAAATATAGAGCTTTAATGTGCAGAATATAAAGATAGAGTTTTAATGTGCAGAATATGTGTCCTATAATAATGTTTAACTGCGAATGGTGAGTGGATGCAAGAGGAAATACGTGGTTTATAGAGTGTGAAAGCAAAGACAGCAAACCTGGTGGATATTTGGAGGTGGCCTGTAGCTGAAGATGCATTTCCTGTGTGCAGGTGGGCAGGGCGGATATCCTGGTGGTGGGGGCGGGTCGAGCAGAGATGGTGAGAGGAGAGTGGGTAAAGGAGGGAGCTGTGGTGATCGACTGTGGAATCAACCACGTTCCAGGTACTGTGTGTTAGCAAAGAAAGGATAAGACCCATTATTATATAGAAATAATTAAAGTAAAATTCAATGATTCCTCTTCGGTCTCATTTAGTTTAAAACATCATGAGAATACTTTTTGTATCTTGACAATCCTTAGTCAATGTTCTGCACAATCAGTCTATTCACTGCTATGAATGCAGGAGCACATTAAATGTATTTATGTATTTGTCTGTGACCTCTGACCTCTGTGTCATCCACTGTCAGACAAGACGAAGGCAAGCGGGAAGCGGGTGGTCGGCGATGTCCACTACGCCTCAGCCAGTCAGAGAGCCGGATACATCACACCTGTTCCGGGAGGGGTGGGGCCGATGACAGTGGCCATGCTCATGGAGGTTGACTTTATAACTACTTTATAATAGATTCATTTAATTTAGAATGAGTATAATATATATTAGAAATAATAAAGAATTCAAGAATGTACCAACTCTTTAAGCCATTCAAGCACAAATTAATCTATGGTAATCATTAAATCTCAATTAGAACATCAGTTTAGTAACATTGATTATCTGTGATTTTATTGATTCATTATTGATGTCATATTTAAAGTCAAAGTTCTTCCTGGTTCTGTTTGTTTCAGAACACAGTGCACAGTGCTCAGAGATTCCTCCTGAAGACACAGCTGCAGAGGTGAACAGCAGGAAACTCTATGGGACGTCGTCATAAAAAAATCAGTTATCACGTTACTGGTTTCATTTCACTTTGATATGTGTCAATAACAAGTCCAGCCTCCACATGGCCGGAACAGGATCAGGGAGCAGAAAGGATGTGGCATCCTCTGAGTTTCAGATTCTAATAAACTGACCCCGTTTCAAAGACTCAACTTTACTTTATTTTTGTTTTGTTTCCTATATATTATTTTTATAATATATAGGAAAATTGAAAATTGACATGTTGTATAGGTCTTGAAAAATGGGTGTGGCTAAATTGATCGATGGTGCCCCTTATCAATTTTGAAAATCAATTAACTCTGGCGTGAAACTGATTAAAAATTAAATAATGAAAATAGAAAACACTATTAGAAATGAACAATAATCATATTATTTGTGTATTATTATTCTTATTTAAAGGATAATAATACACTAATAATATGTGTGTGTATTATTATTCCTATTTAAAGAACACATTTGTGCAAATGATTTTTTAATCTAGAGATGAATCTAAAAAACTTCAGAGTAAACACAGCACAACAGCAGTGCTCCATGTGATTGGTGGAAAAAGACATTTATTTACAAAACTTTACTGTTCCATCGATGAAAAAACAGACATCATGTAGAAAACATCTCAACACAAAACTTCCGATTGTTTTTTTGTTTTTTTACAGTGAGACACAGAAAAGAGACGTCACGACTCAAACATTCATGTCCAATAATCAATAAACACCTGCAGAGTAGAATCATTATTGACGAACTGGTCATGTGACCACAGAAAGAAGCCAGCTGAGAGCTTTCAAGTTTAAGGACCATACCGCAGTTTTCCATCTATCATATGACCTCAGATCACAGGAAAGAGTTGTAGGTTGTTTACTTTTAATTCAAAGAAATACCAAAGCAAAATTCCTGTTTTACTGAAATAACCTTTCACCTTTGGTACAAAATAAAAGAAAAACACACAAAAAAGTGTAACCGAACAGCAGTGTCGCAGACAGCGTTTCACACAACTAGCTCCAGCGTGAGCCTAAAACTGTCAGAAATGTTGAGATAGTTGTACAAAAACATGTTTATATAATTTAAATTTAAAAGCTGTTAAAGTTATGTATGAATTTTTCAAATGCAACTCTCAATTTTATTGTTTTTTTTTTACTTCTGAATTTGTAAATTTTGAAAACACAGATTTACTTATTACCATATTCTAGATAATATTTTATATGATATATAAGATGTTTCAAAGAAACATGTTCTTGATAATCAACAACGAATAGTGATGTGAAAGTTTAAAAAGGAAGTTAGTGTTAATATTTTGTTATTTATTAATGTGTTTTATTGCCAATATCAATAATATAATAATAGCCTATGGAAAGAACATTCTTGTCTTATTGTTATTCCTTATAACTCTCTATCTCTCTCTCACACACACACACACACACACACACTTAAACTAATTATTTCTTCATCTAATTTCTTTTTCTCGTTAGTAAAGTCTCAGGGTCACTCAAACTTGAGAGATTGTGTGATAAGTGATTATTTGTACAATTCATTATCTTTTTGTTCATTGATGAAACACCTTGAGCTACATTTTGTGTATGAAATGATATTTAGAGAACGTGAATCTAAAGACAAAAAAAAATCAAAAAAAATAATAAATAATAATAATAAAAAAAATCAATCTAAAAACTGATGGAGAATTTGAAAACAGCGGTATGATCCTTTAAAGGCAACTTTTCAGTCACAATAAACAGTCGGAAAAAGACGTCTTCATACTGACAAACAGCGGATACATGAAGCTGAAAAGAAGACCTTACAGCTCAGATTGTCCTTAACAGCAGATGAAGCTCAATGACACAATCAAGCCATCACATGATCACACCAAGGCACCGCCGCTTCCTCAAACGCTCCACAACACACGATTCTCCACGGCACGCAACAAATTCGGCACAAAAATGGGAAGATTTTGCTGCATTTGGGCCTTTCGTTTACAACGGGATTCACGGGTCCTGAAGGCGAAGAGGAATCTTCTGATACCAGGCTCCTGAGGGGAATCTTCCCACGGCACAACCCTTTCAATCGCTGTGTGTACAGGCAGGATGCGACTCTTGTGCAAACGGATGACGGCAGCATCCTGCTCCAACGCCAATCCATGGCGCCTTCAGTGAGCTCAGGCTTCTTCAACAAAGAGTTGATTTGCTGCACTAGTTGTGTGGTTGAAGAAGACTCCGTCAAATTCATAATCCACGCAATATGTCGACATATCTGGGCAAGGTAGATGGGATGTGGTGAAACTCAGTTGAGTGGCATAGTTACATGCCAACTACTGTCCTGACATGCATACTACAGTGTTTTCAATGGAATTTGTGGGTCCTTTTACAGGGAAAAAAAATCCGTCTGCACATGAAAACAAAAGTGCGAGACTGCAACAAAAGTTTGCCATTTTTCATGTGCCTGTTTTCGTCTAAATGAGGCCTTAAACTGCAGGAACATCTCAGTGATCCCTTTTGTTCTCAGGTGTTTTAGGAGCTCCAGATGATTCAGGTGTTCGCTGTGTGCTAGTGTGGAAGATCAGGATTCTGCAGGTCAAGTTCCATAAAAACAAACAGAAATTACTCTGACAGTTTAGAGATGGTCGACAGGATGCGACGAGTCCGACTCGCTACGCACACACACCTGCGTAGGTGGCGCGGCGGAAACACAGCGACACAAACCCCCCGCCGGCGACGTCACTCCACCGGCACGCCGTCCACACTCTCCTGGGAGATCTCAGAGTCCAGAGAGTAGCAGGAGCTGCCATTGTCCTGCGTGTCCCTGTTGGCATCCTCCAACAGCTCGGCACCGCCTGCCGAGGTGCCGTCCCCTCCCCTGGGCTCTGGGGCGCCCTCGCAGAAGTGGGCGGAGGCCTGGAAGAGCTGGCTACAGAGCCGGTTGTAGCGGTGGAGGCGGGACGGCTTCCCGGTGTGGGTGTACATGTGCTCCTGCAACTGGCTCTTGTGGGAGAAGCGCAGGCTGCAGACGGCGCAGGCAATCTTACGCTTGCGCGAGTGTAGAACAGCTGGGGCGGGGCTGCTCCCCCCTCCTCCTCCTCCTTCTCCCCCTCCCCGGCTCCTCCTCAGCTCAGCCGCCAGCTGGTTGGCGAGGGCCTGGCTCTGTCGCAGCGCCTCCTCTAGGCATCCTGCGTCCAACTGCTCCTGTCCACCTGGTGGCCCCTCCTCCCCGCCACCATCCAACTCGCCACTCTGCGACAGCCCCCCCATAAGGCGGGCGGGGTCAAGGGCGTGGCTAAACAGGTGCTCCCGCAGGTCCTCGGGGGACGAGCAGCGCTCCCCGCAGCGAGGACACAGCAGGACCAGCGCCCGCTCTTTGAACAGCAGACCCTGACTTGGACTGCCACCCTGTTCCACATCCTCCGCCTCCTCGTCCTCCACCCGCTCCTGCTTGATGCGGGTCGAGATGTCCGAGTCATCTCCGGACGCCACGGAGCAGACGTTGCGAATCGCAGAGGCCCGGTGGTCCGACGGTACGCCTTCCAGACCGACCCCGAGGGACAGCTGTGAGTGAGAGCGCGACCCCCTCCGCCCTTCCTCCAGAGTCCCACGTGATGCCGCGGTGGTCTTGGGGACCTCTGGCACGTCCTTGTTGGCCAGCTGGGAGGATATCTGGATGCCGTACAGGTTGGACATGCGTACCATGTCGGTGGCGACATCGGCGGCACCCTCGCTGGGTTTCCTGCACAGTTGGTAGGCGTGAAGGAACTTGATGCCTTCCTGCAGCCGGCTCTGGTCCACCGGCTGCTTGGGACACATGCCGGTGTACATGATGTGCAGCAGGTAGCTGAAGACGTCCGGCTGGATGTCTGTAGGCTGAATCTTTATGCACTCACTGAGAAACACAGAGACAGAGACAAGACAGACCGTTACCACAAAAAGCATCTGCGTGATGTGTCGTTTTGTAAGTTGAGCTCTAAGCAACCCTTTGCGTTTGTCCAGGCGATCGTGCTCATTTTGTCCATCCTGACCTTGACTGGTGAATGAAGATCATCTTGAAGTAGTTGGAGAAGGCGGCCAGCACTGCTCGGTGGGCTTTAAAGTACACGTTTCCGATGGCGACGGTGCAGTCGCACAGGAAGCCGAACTCTCTCTGAACGTTGAGCTGCTGCAGCAGGAAGAGGCTGTGAGCCGACACCTCCATGACACACTCTGAAACACACACACATACACACACTCAATTATCTATAAAACAGAATTAATTTTTAAGTATGTTAGCCGTGGTTCTTGCCACTGCCCAAGAAACTGATCTCTGGGAAAGACCCCAGATTAATGCTGCAACAAGCGACCATCTTTTATAGTTGATGGTTATGTTGATTATTAGATGATTAGGTTTGGTTCATAAAATGGTGTCAAATGTTGACCACTGTATTTCAAAGCTGAAAATGGAACTTAAAATGGCAATTCAACGATGATGCAGATTCCATCTTGGAAGCGACAGCTATGGAGGAGCTGATGAACCATCATCTTCATCATGAGCCTGGCAGCTGAGAGGATCAGGCTGGATGAAAATATGGCAGCAGAACTTCCTTTTAAAGGACTCGAAGCAGTGATTCGAGAAAGTGAAGGAGAAGGAGAGTGTACCTCTCGCGGAAGCAAATAACAGATGCTAAGTCAGAGACAGCTCAACCGTTTCAAAGCTGAGATCAACCTCCACCTCAGAGACACCTACAGGAATGAATCTAGGAGGCAAGAACCTGTAAATCCGAGATTAATCCACCTGCACCAAACTCTGGACTTCAACAGAAAGCAACCCAGAGGTGAAGGACATGCTCAAAAAGACAAATGGAGTTTAGCCCAAGGACAAAGTTGGTACCTTGCAAGGTACATATAAAAAGTTACTCTATAGGTTCTGGAGCAGGTTCTGGAGAGATTTAAAGAAGGGTCAAGGTAACTAAGGTTCAGTCTGATAAGGATTCACCTTAGTTTGTTAATTGGTGTGATCAGAAATGTAGCTGTATCAAAAAAGCAAAGGAAAAGGATTATTGACTTTAGATCCATAACTGAACATGAATCCATTCAGGTCTTCCAAATAATTTGGAACTGTATTGGTTGTAAACCAAAAGTTTTGATATTAACACTGAGTCTATTGTCAAACGAGGACAACAGAGAATCAATTTGTTGAGGAAGCTGGTTTTTAAGCAACATTTATCTATTGGTTCAATGGATTATCCATTAAGGACAAGAACAGCCTTGTGAAGTATTGTTAAGGTTAGCTCCAAGATTACTAGAGTCACGCACACAGACTCGTTTTCTCTCTGGGAAAATCAGGTGGATAAAAAGGCAAAGAACATTATCAGCCAACCTCATCGTGCTGTGTCTCGCGGATTCACGTGATGCCTTCAGGCCACTGTTATCTTGCACCTCTGAGGAGAACTAACCAACACGCCAAAAAGAATCCTTCATTTCTTCTGCTATCAGGTTAATAATCTCAGTTTACTGCAATTTTTTTGACCTTATTTAATGTTATCTTGCTGTCCTTTCTATCTCGTTGTTTGCTTAGCTGTGCTTGTGATATTTTGGACGTTTGCCAAAAAATATGCAAACATTTTGTGTTTTTACATCAGAGAATTGTGATCACGGAAGTTAATTTGATTTGATTTGAAACATCACTATATTTGTTTCATGGTAGTTCATGCATAGATTTAGATTATCTGAATCAATGCAAGAATAACCATGAAACAAATGTGTATTTCAGTATGAATCATCTTATGGAACGACCATCTGGTTACTTTATTATTCATTTATTTATTATTTAAAAGGCTGGAAATATCTGATTTTTTTTCTGCCTGCCCTTTTTCGATCATGGAATGAAATAAATGTTTCCATGATGCGGAATAAATAAAAATCAAATGAAATGCTTTTGGGACCAAGGAAGTCTAAATCTGAATCTGTAAAAGCATTTTTCCTAACCACTGGCATGGGGGAAAGAGCATTTACAAGATACATTTTTCTTAGCGTCACAACCTCAGCAAAATGAGTATTTAATTCTTTGGGTTTGGACATTTTGAAAGTCTAAAAAAGAAAGAAAGAAAGAAAGAAAGAGGGTCTAAATTAGCTGGTGCAAGCTTCACATGCATTCAAGACGTAATATAGATCCACACTTTGTCCGTTCTGGGAAAAGGATCCTGTTTTTCCTGAGGTTTCTTCTATCTTCTTTTTCCCCATTATACCATTTTTGGGGGATTTTTGTCCTTATTGGAATCAAGGGTCTAAGCATAGGTTATGGAGTCCTACTGTACCCACTGTAAAATCAATCTAATTATGGGCAATACATTTTTTTATTACTTGACTTCACACACACAGACACACACACACACAAACAGACACACAGACAAAACACTCTCTCACACACTCGCGCGCACAGACACGCACACACAAACACGCACGCACGCATTAGGCCCTAGGGGGCACTTAGATGCTAATAAACGATCTTTGATCCAAACAAACCGGAAACCGGACATTCGCGCGACCGAACAGCACCATCACAGACCTGCGCGCATCGTGTCGCGCGCACAGCCTCCTCATCCTCTGTCTCTTCTCATTCAGCAGCAGACACACAGACACACAAACACACACACACACAAACTCACGCGCACACGGCACGTCTTCAGTCACACGCGCACGCACGCGAATGTCTGCACTGTGTGTGTGTATGTGTGTGTGTGTGCGGCGTGCACAACGCGCAGCCGTCCCTTACCGCAGAAATCTGCAGATTCTTCAGATTCTGGAGCAGGTTTGTTGCTGCAGCGAGGATCTCGCTAAAAGCCGCGTCACGTCTCGCGAGAGGAAGGCTCACAGGAGCTGGTGACGTGAACTGCCTGTGTTACCTACCAGCATGTGATCAGTGAATAATACCTGATTTATTGACATGACTTAATTCACTTCTAATAAACAAAGAAAGAGAATGAAACAATAATAATTGACATGAATAAACACAGAACCATAAAAATATATCGAACATTCAAATATATATATGATGAAAAGAAGGTTAGGGTTTTTGTTTTTCATCAAATAATCCATGCAAATTCTTCTTATAGATAGTAAATAATATATTACATTCTTTTCCTTTAAAAGGCTTGTGTGTATATTGTAAGACTTTTAGGAGCATTTAGGCCTAAGCATTGTTTTGGACTGTGGGAGGAAGCCAGAGAACCTGGAGAAAACCCATGCAGATAAAGGAGGACATGCATCTTGCTTCTAAATTTAAAAAAAAAGTTTGTTTAATTTTTTTATTGGAATAATTTTTAAATGTTTTTTTTGTGTTATAGCAATTGTGTTATATACTTATAGAAGTAGGTCATAGAAAAAAAGCAACTGGACTTCTTAGCTTGTTTGCTGACATTTCGCTTCTAATCCACAAGGCTTCTTCAGTTGTGATTTTATGCAAGAAAGCATGGGTATTTAAACCCAGGGTAGGTGGACCTTTGTTTGTTTTTTGGTGAAATGAAAGTCACATGACCATAATGATCAAGAGACTAGGCCACTAGGTCTATATGAGGTTTATATTTCCTTTGGAGAAATCCCAAGACAGCATTGTAGGTGGCAGATAGATTGTGTCTTAGGCCTCCACCTCTGTTGAGAGAAGGTTTCTCTAAGTAGACATAATGTTTTTTTTTTCAATCTGTTCTCAAACCATCTGTCTTTCCTGACTTTTATGCTTCAAATGCAGACGTACAGCCGAGTCGTGTCGAAATGAGGTGACACATCATACAATGCATTGGTGGAGGTGGTTGTTTTCACCTATGTAAAGAGCATTTTATAATGATTGGGTTTGCCCCTGGGTGTTTTGTCAAAGTATCGAATTGTCAAAGTATGACAATGTTCTATTTTTCTGTTCTGCCACAAGTATCTCTTTGTCGCATATTTTTTATGATTTGACAAGTCCTCTTGTAATAACCACAGCTTTGGAGTCCTCTCCTTAATTCTGTTTGTTCCTTCTGTTGCCATCTGCCATCGTGGGAACCTTCTAGTGCCAAAGTTGTATGGTTCAAATGACTCCTCGTTTGTGCTCCAGCGGGTGGTGGGAATCAAAAGGAGGTAATTGCCTGTGTGACTTGGCTTTCGGCACACTTCAATACTTCAATTTGTCATCTGCATATCTAAATTATTAGCTGGGTGTTTTTTGACCATCTCTACTGCCTCATTGGTGGAAATACAGGTGAAGAGGGAGACTTAATATTAAACAGGAACTCACATTAATGGTTCCCAGGTTTATTGTCTCCCTAAACTCACCCCGTCAAGTTACACAGAACTAACACATAATACTTCCGTTGTAGATTTTTTTAAATAGTCTCTCATTTATCAATATTTATGTATTTATTTACAGATAGAAACTATAACAATGCTGCTAATTCAAACATTTTTAATTGCACATGGTTTACTGTCATTATTATTATATTTACCATAATAAATGCAATCCAATTGCAATATAATAGAAGATTTAAAATATCTAATATTCTCTTACACGTTTCCTCTTGTATATCAACAAGACACCAATCTCAGAAAATCATGAAACTGGAAAAAGACGATCAGGAACTGAATTTGCAATAACATTTGCAACTTAATTTAAAACACAAAGCAAAAAAAGATCAAATTGCGTTTGCATCTTACTTTAGGGGCGACACGGTGGAGCAGTGGGTAGCACTGTTGCCTCACAGCAAGAAGGTCGCAGGTTCAAGACCGCCTTGGGGCCTGGGTCTGGGACCTTTCTGTGTGGAGTTTGCATGTTCTCCCCGTGTCTGCGTGGGTTTTCACCGGGTACTCCGGCTTCCTCCCACAATACAAAACATGCTCAGGTTAATTGGCAAATCTAAATTGCCCATAGGTGTGAGTGTGTGTGTGAATGGTGTGTGAATGGTGTGTGTGCCCCACGATTGGCTGGCGACCATCTGGGGTGTATCCCCCTGCCTCTCGCCATAAAATGCGCTGGGATAGGCTCCAGCAGACCCCTGTGACCCCGAAAGGGAATAAGCGGGATAGAAAATGGATGGATGGATGGATCTTACTTTAGTTTTAAATCAAATATATTGTTTCATTTCATCATTCTATAGGTACAATGTCCGCACCTGTTATATATGGAGGGAATATACATAGCTACAGTTATATACATAGAGCCTACATAAATATATACATGCCTATAAAATACTTTATCTTAAGTATGTGTCTTTAGTTATTTATTAGTTAAGAACCTTTTTTATATTATGAAAATATACGTGTTAAGAATGTCCAATATTGTTGAGAAAGATTTGCTTTTTTTCAAAACACTTTTTATTTCTCTTTTACAGGAGACACTACTCAAACCAGCAAAATCAAATCGAGAGAAAGTCCAGTTGTTCTACATTCACTTTATTGTATACGCTACCATTTGACCGGAAGTCTTTTATTTTGTCTTCCTGCGATTTCCGCTTTTGACGGAGCGGCAGTTTGTGCGGAAGTTGTTTCATCCTGCATCAGCAGCAGCAGCAGAAGAAGAAGAAGAAGAAGAAGAAGACGAAGCTTTTCCTTCGTCTCTTCTGCCCGCCGGAGAGTTCACTTCCTGCCCGCCGGAACCTCCGCACCCTCCCGCCGCCACCAGTAGCTCCGCCGCGGGCCTCCGGTACCCACGGTGAGTCGGTGGGCTTGTACCTGGCGCTGCGGGGAGAGAGTCATGGAAAACCCCCGCGGCCTGCTGCGCTCCGTGCGTTCAGAATGCGGGTGGCATTGCGGGGGCGGCGGGGCTGTTTGCGGGAGAGATATCGTTGTACGGCCGTCACGGTTACAATACGTACAACGTATGTTTCCGGAAGCGACTTTCAAAATAAAACATGTGGTAACAGAATCAGCGGGTTTTGTGCACGCTTCACCCAAAGTAAATATCAAAGTTTGTCTACATTAAAACAAACTAAATTTCAGTAAACTTCGTGTTATTAAATAGCTTAACTTGAATCCCATTTTCGCAAGATTCATCACTTCAGTCGTTACTGAGTTTATTTTGTAGGTGCGCCCGCAGGGACTTCCGTTGTTCTGGTGCTAGCAGCTGTTAGCTTGACGCAGCTAACCGCAGCGGAGCTGTAATCTCCATTTTAGCTCCTCGGTGTGATGCGGCCTCTCCCTCCTCTCTGTTCCCCTCTCCGCTCCTCTCCACGCGGCTCTTTTTCGGTTCTCTGCGGGACTGGGGACCGCTGATGTGTGGATGCCTGCGCGTGATCCCGCATGTCCGCGCCTGGCCTGCGGGGGCGTGCGGGGACCTGGGAGCAACAGTAAACCGCCTGACTGGAAGAACTCTTTTTTTAGTTTTTACTACAGTCACATTAAAGCCCCCCAGGTCCTTTACTGCAGTATCAGTACGTCATCGTAAACGCACTTTACTGCAACAGAAGTAGCGATACAGCAGTGTACAGTTTACTGCGGTGAAAGTACCAAAGCATAATTGTAAAAATCTTTTCTGCAGAAACTTACCAATACGGCAGTGTAAAAATTACACTTGCATGTAAAATCGACAAGCTAGTATTAAAAGAACGTATTAATAATAAAGTGCTGTAAAAGTACATTACTATTGATGTATTTCTTTAGTATGATTGATGTATAATTGCGAAAAAGCACGAAGTTTGAGCAGCAGCTTAATGACTGAAATTATTCAGGCCTGATGTGAACTGTGAAGGCATTAAGAGTTGACCACAGAGTGACCTCACAGCAACCATTTATCTTCTTCTTCATGTTGTCTGCAGGGTGATGGCGAGGCTGAGCCACAGCGATCATGTTCTCCAGCAGCTCAACAACCAGCGGGAGTGGGGCTTCCTGTGTGACTGCCTCATCGCCATCGGTGACATCTACTTCAGGGCGCACAAGGCTGTCCTGGCTGCCTGCAGCTCCTACTTCAGGATGATGTTTATCCGGGATCAGCAGGGGGGCGGGCGGCTGGACCTCAGCAACATGCAGATCAGCGCCGAGTGCTTCGACCTCATCCTGCAGCTCATGTACCTCGGCCGCATCGTCGTGGGGAGCTACGAGTTTGACGAGCTCAAGGCCTCCATGGCGTACCTGCAGATGTACTACATCCCCGACTCCCTGGAGGATCTCCGGGACATCCGGAGCTCCAACCTCACGCCGTCCTCCTCGGCCTCCTCATCCTCCTCGTCCAGCTCCTCCGCTGGCGCTGCTGGCAGTAAAATGATGTTTGGCGTGCGTATGTACGAGCAGCAGAGGCCCACCGCGCCGGAAGCGGAGCGGTTGCCAAAAGCCGTCAGCAGCAGTGTCGGGCGGCCGGCCGTCCCCACCACCACCAGCAGGCCAGTGGTGGCGGCGGAGGAGCCCCTGATCGTGGCTCCGCAGGTCGCAGACGGGGTCATCGACCAGCCGTGTGACTTGAGGAAGAGGTCCGGCGGGCGGAGTTCAACTCTCAAAGACCGCCCACGCTTCGGCCGCACTTACACCTGCGATGACTGCGGCTTCGTCTTCAGCTGCGAGAAGCTTTTGATTGAACACATCTTGACCTGCACCAACCGGAAGGCCTACCATCCGCCGAGAAGTAACGTGGAGGGCGACAACGACTCCAGTAAGGCTGAGAGCTCTACCTCTGAGAGCATAGAGGAACACAGGGCCCTCTATAAAGGCGAGGAGGACTGGCCCGAGGCTAAGGCAGACACGGACCTCATCAACAGGTCATCGGTGGCAGGAATAGACGGCGAGCCCGGCTCCACCAGAGGCATCTCTATCAAGACGGAACCAGAAGAACGCATCTTCCCGGAGGTAGACATGATCCGGGCCAGTGGCCTGGCCGGCAGGGACTGTAGCGTGCAGTTCGGTGACACTGCACGGCACAACTCACTGAGGGAGAAAACATCGCTGGACTGCGACCTTGAGCCCGAGCCCGGCGTCTCAGGTTTAGACAACAGCAATGAGCCCTTCGAGGGTCTCCTCTCTGGCGACGACTCGGGAATCCCGGCGAAGCTCCGGAAAGTCAAAGACGAGAAGCAGGACGCGGACTGTTCCCCCTGCGAACTGTGCGGGGCTTTGTTAGCGGAGGAGGACAAGTCCCCCCACTACCTGTCCAATCACATGGGCCACATATGCGCCTGTGGCCGGTGCGGCCAAGTGCTGATCAAAGGCCGGCAGCTGCAGGAGCACGCGGAGCGCTGCGGCGAGTCCCTCGGCGGCGAGTCGGACTCCCACGGGGAGGACGAGGTGTCGCTGCTGGAGGACCCTCAGGGGATGGATGAGGGCCTGCTGGAGGTGGCCGACCTGGCCTGCCCCCACTGCGGCCTGCTGTTCCAGAATGAGGGCCTGGCGCTGGAGCACGCGCTGGCCTGCCACGACCAGGAGCTGTTCCGCCCCGTGCTGCTGGAGGACGGCAGCGAGCCGGACCACCGCCGCAAGCACTTCTGCAGCATCTGCGGCAAGGGCTTCTACCAGCGCTGCCACCTGCGGGAGCACTACACCGTCCACACCAAGGAAAAGCAGTTCACCTGCCAGACGTGCGGCAAGCAGTTCTTGCGTGAGCGCCAGCTGCGGCTGCACACCGACATGCACAAAGGCATGGCGCGCTACGTCTGCCCAGTCTGCGACCAGGGAACCTTCCTCAAGCACGACCACGTCCGGCACATGATCTCCCACCTGTCGGCCGGGGAGACCATCTGCCAGGTGTGCTTCCAGATCTTCCCCAGCGGAGAGCAGCTGGAGAAGCACATGGACGTCCACCTGTACATCTGCGGCGTCTGCGGGGAGAAGTTCCGCCTCCGCAAAGACATGAGGAGCCACTACAACTCCAAGCACACCAAGAGACTATAGGAACGATACCAGCCGTCCGCTGCATTTATACCAGTTTGTTACTTAAAAAAGAAAAAAAAAAAGAAGCCATAAATGTGAGAACAAATGTATGCACTTGAACACCAAAAAGACAACTTTTTGATCTGCACTTTTAAAGTTTATGCATAACCTAAACAGGCGTTCACATTGCGAGCAGCAGGGCTGATCGGTCACTCTGTCGGAATCCGTCTTGGGCGAAGCCGCCGATGGGAACTGTTTAACAGTCTCCGTCGAATAAAGTTGGAATCCACAATCACCGGTAGTGGTCACTATCACAGCTAACCAGCTAAAGAGCTAACAAAGATGTAGATAATCATTCAGAATATTGATATGGAAACTGGGATTTTCTAAATATGATATTTATATCAAACATTAACAGTTCTCTGTCTTTATTTTACATCCGAAAGTAATTTTTCTGAACTTTCCAAAAACCAAAAGAAATACATCCTCTAAGATAAACCGGTTCTGGAACCGGGATTATTCTGTAGACTAACAAATCTTGATTCAGCGCTAGAATGTACCAAAGTCGAGTTGGCATGGTGGAGAGAAAATGAACTGGATTCAACGACACTGCACCTTAGCGTTTTTATTTTTATTTTAATTTTTTTAAATTTTTTCTCGTTCTGACCTCAGGGTCAACCGGCCTGTCGTGAATTAATCCCAGCATGCCTCTCTCCACCCGGCTGGTTTGTGTTGCTCGCAGTGTGAACGCACAGAGAGAGACCGGCAGAGAACTCTTTTAAGGAAAGCGGCGTCGGCACGTCGTCAGACGGGAAAACAACCAAGCTGTGGCTCCTCATGGCTTAACGACGTCCACATTTTATCGGAACTCAAAACGGCTCAAGAGGCAAAAAAAATGTCCCTGTGAGAAGACGCCCAAGTCCATTTTTTTTTGCGGGGAGATGAACCGCCTGTCGACGTGTTTGCCTTTTCGAAGGGCTCAGCGCCTCAAGCTTTGGGTCATCGATTTTCTAGCTTTGAAGTCAGTTTATTTCTCAGAATACTAAAATCTCTGAGGATGAAACACATAGCGTTTTTAATGTTCTAGTCGGTGGGCACAGCCTGCTTTCAGATTCTTAGTTCTGCGAGTCTGGGAGCGTGCTGACGCTCACTCTTCTTCTTCTTCCTCCAGTTATTGTGTGGCTTTACATTCACCATGTCATGACGACACTGCTCTGTGATTGGTGCCTTTACTGTAACAGTGGTGCGTCTCAGTCTTTTTTTCTTCCCATCATCTTCATTGTGATGCGGGGGATGGACATGTTCTCAGTTTCACCAATTGTTTAAAAAAAAAAAAAAAAAAAATCCATCAACAAAACACTATAAATGCTCCATTGGAACCAGCTCTGAACTGGGCTCTTTTCAATCTTCTGTTAAATTTTAACTTCCTCTAATGCCTTATGAGTCATCTACAGATGTTTTCACTGCAGCCGTGCTCCTAAATCACAGCAACTAGCCTAAACCATAAGACCCTCCACCCCAGAAGCACTTCTAGCAATCACCAGTTTCATACCAATGTCACAATTAACAAACTAGTAACAAAGTCAACTTTAGTTTAAGTTTTTTTTAACAACAACTCAAACCAGCTGAAAAATGTTCTGAACCGATCGAAACCAGTTCAGACTCACCCCCCCGGATCCAAACTAACTAAAACCAGTTCAGACGTGGCCTTAGTTCCCAGCTGAGCTAAACAAGTTTCATTTCTGATCCACTAGGATCCGCGTATAGAGTCTGTGACCTATAATACAATCGTTCAGTGACGGTTAAAGTTTTTACAATTACAGGCTCATAAGAAGACGCCACTTCAGGTGGCGGGAGATGAGTAAATGTTGCCTTGCTTGCTCTCATCCAGGATTGTTTGGACAATCATTGTCTTTTAAAGGTCTTTCTTTGTGTGTGTATTCAACACTCTAAGTTTATTTTAATTAACATGAAGACAAACTTTTTAATGTTCATTGATGAGCCTCAATGCGTCTTCTAACCTTCAAAAGTTTACTGTAAACTTAAACCTAGGCCTAATTTGTGCTCAAATGCCACCTGGAATAAACTTAATCCAGTTCGAAGTCAAACTAAATTGGTTTTGTGAAATCCAGGCTGCTTCTATACTGACAAGTCTACCCAAAACCCCCCCGGAACCAGACCAGAACTAACACATCAACCAACCAGCAATGACTTTACTTCCACCAGAAAAGGTTTAATACCAATAAAACGGGATCTGAGAAACCGGACCACACTCCAGTTCAATACACGCATGAACCACTCAAGGAAAAGAAATGAGTTCAGAACCAGAGGCAGTTCTGACCCAACTCAACCAGTTCATACCTAAACTGAAATCAGTTTAGGACCCACCCAACAGGATTAATTGTAGCTCACAGAGTCAAAGTCCACATTTCAGTACTGACCAGAACCAATAGAAAAAATAGCTCTTGAGGGGGTTCAGACCTGGATGGTTTGTTCAGGTCCATGTTTGACTTGTCGTCTGCTTCTGTCCGACATCTGTAGATCTGCTGTCAATTCTTTCGCTGCACTTGCTTAAGTTATAAAATACATTTCAGGCACAAATGTTCTTGCTGCCGATCAGTTCAGGATATCCTGCAGCTGGTGGGTATGAATGTCCAAATGTTCACTTATTAGGTAGAAATGTCATTATAAATGATGTCAGCTCGTCTTACAGATGCATCCAGCTGTTTTTGTTTTGTTTTGTGTTTGGCTGTTTGCCGAGTTAGATTTGGCCTCCGATGTTGGTTCTGAAGCAACATCTCTTTCATCTTCTTCTTCATGTGTTCAGGTGGTTTTGTTGTTCTGCAGCTTTTCTCACTGACGTTCAGTTTGTTTATCAGTTGAAGCCCTGATCTGTTGAAATAAACACAAACCTTTCTTAAGCTCTTAATAAACCAAGTGAATTCCTGTTTGGAACAAATGTTTAATGTTTTTGTTGCTGATTGTTTCTTATGATGCTCAAATAGTGGATAACCCACATAGTGTTTTTCTCGATGAGGCAGCTTTTTTATTTTACTGATTTTATACCTTCTTTTTCAACCTTTTTCACTTGTAGAACTAAACAAAAATGATGGATCAACTGCTGCCAGCTTGTTTTGGGGAAACAAAAACAAATAAGTAGTGTTATGGAAGAGGCTGCGTCACAAATATTAATTTTAACAAAATTAGTCAAAAGTTGATAAATTTAAGGATATGGTCATCGCAAGCAATGAAAACTTAACCTCCCAAATCTTGAACAAAAAGTGAGGCATACATTGAGGATCAAGATTTTACATTAAAATCATCATTAATCTCCCCCAAATTCTGCTCCATATTGACAAATTACAACAATAAAATTCTCTTGCATGTCATGAAATAACAATATGCTATGATCAAAATTAAGTAACCTGCATAATGAGTACCTCTAATTGTACTAATTCTACCCATATGATGTTTTTAACTAGAACTGTCCATTTTGCAATAGAACACAATGTACCTTTACTACATTGAGGCTATAATACCTATGTACTTTTACTGTAATATTTAAATGAGTATTATTTTAAGTACATTGTTGTTCAGCCTGCAGTTTACTGTGTATCCACATGGGGGCGCTGCTGTAACACGGAAGCCAAAATGTGTGTGTGCCTGTGTCTTAATAGGTCGCCTATATATCGGCCGTTACCTTCATTATTAAAACATTCTCAAAACATTTATAGAAAAAATAGAAATTTAATTATACTGTAGAAATGTAATTATACTGTATCTGCAAATATAAATTATATATACACCATTGAGCTGTTTAATATTGAGAAGATCAGAAGCTTAATAATAATAATAATAATAATAACGTGTAGTAATAATGTAAGCGATAGGTGGCGCTAAATGTGTCTTCTGGAGGACTCGGGTCAATCTGATCAAACCGCCTCTAAAACAACACGAAGAAGAAACAAAACACAAAATTAACCGTCTCGAACGAAGAAAAAATGTTGACAGGGATTTTACAAAAATGTTCTTATTTCCAATTATGTAGAAAAGTGCACAGCTCGGGAGCGTAGAGAGGGAGGAGCGGAGACATTAACGCGTAGCACCAATGCTAATGCTAAATGTCAAACAGGACTGACCAATCACTGAATAGACTTTGATGACGTGGCGGATTTTGCCCAAACCAGAAAAAACACAAGATTCACATAAGGTAAGAATATTTTAATTTGCATTTCTAGGATATATATACTTATATATAATATTTTTGTGTGACGTCCTTGTTTCGTATTTGTATTTGTATTTTCGTATTTGAGATTGATGTGAGTGGGCTTACTTTTTAGGTAATTGTCTATAAGTCATTATTGTTGCTAATTTGGGAGAAAGCATGTTATGCCTTTGACTTGATTTAATGATCTGCTGCTGTCTGTGAATGCTGCTGTCAACAGGTGAATATATTATCCTGCATATTGTGCTATTGTTACCTGCTGTAAATCCTGTGTTGAACAGGTAAACTATACTATGTATCAATCAATCAAAAAAGTAAAATGTCAATCACTGTTTCCTAAACCTGAAGATACCCAACCTAAAATAATCAACTAATCCGTGACAACGTTGTCACCCCGGATAATACAAGCCTTTTACCAATGGAAGGAGTTCATTTTTATAACTTTTGGAAACCTCAGAATTTTTTTCAAATAGCTGTCAATCACTGGAACAATAGGAAGCGTCAGCCTCAGCTGCAGCAACATGTCAACGGTAAGTTTAAAATTCAGTGAGGAAGTTCTATATGTTGTAAACCTAAAAACAGAACCTGAAGCCTTCTCAGGAGTAACATGAGGTTGGTTTTAGCAGTAATGACGAGGCACACTTAACCTGTACAGGACAGATGGGATCAATAAAAATAAAAAAAAAATGTGTCAAAAGGAGTGCTTTAAAAAAAGATAAAGAGGTGTTTCAGGAGATGATGGGATTTAAAGCTGCAATCAGCCTGAAACCTCATTAAACTGATGCAGCGACCTGTGGGCAGAGATCACGATGACCCTCAGCTTCCCCATCAATAAAGTAAAATTAATATGAGCTGTGACACAGACCTGGAACTGGACCTGATGGAAACAGGAGGCTCGGACACAGGAGAACATGGGTATGTGTTTGAGAAGGTGTCGGAAGTCAGAAATCATCTTCACTCGCAACAGACGTCTTTTAGCTTCTGTTTGATGAACTGATACGACTGAGACAGCAGCATCTGAACCTTTTGTTCATAGATTAGTGGATTAACAGTCAATGGATTACTGAATATTATAAGTGCTGCTGGCTGTTAGGACACAATGGCTTGATCCTAGTTCACCCCCGCCCCCAACAGATTCTTCATCAGATGGAGTGGGGGTGTTACATGGCTCCTAACAGAATGTTTCAATGATGCACTTTAAACAAATTGTTGAAAGAATTTCCTCATAATGATATAGAAGACTTATTGTATGTTCAGTCAGTAATTTCTATTCCATGGCTAAGACAAGATGATGACAAGACAACACTGACATTATCAATCAATACCTGCAATGACCTAAATGAGACAAAATGTAACTAAAAACACTGAAAAAGGCAGTCTGAGGCACTGATAAAAAATATCCTTTAATAACACCCTTCAGTACATGTCTCATTCTGAGAAAATACTTTTCAAAGTCTCTCTCTTTAAAAAACATATCTATTAACATTGGTACTGTAGAATTCATGTGTTCTAAGGGTACAATTTGATATATCGTTTCAATAATAGTCCTGCTTGGTTTAATGCTGTATGTTCACTATTCTTGTTTATTTAAGAAATTTATTTTATTGGAGTTCCTCAGCCTTTTTTAGGATCTTTGATTCATACATATATTCAATTCATAAGTGATCCATCCTGATGAAAACCTGATCGTTTTCACATTTGTTTCACTTTTTTTTGTTTTTTGTATCTCTCCTGACCTGGATTGCTGCACTACTCACAGCTTTGTTTTTTTACTATCAAAAATTCTCAGATTTTGAAGCAAACAAACTTAGCTTAACAATTAAAAGAATCATTAACATTTTCCCAAGTAATTAAAATTCCTAAAGATCTATATATTTTTGATTGCTATGGTTCCTATTTGTTAGTGATAAAAATAAACAATATACTAAACTACTGTACTGTCGAGCTGCAGTGATTATTCATTTAGTGGATTAGTTAGATTGATTTGAGTAATTTTCAAGAAAAAATGTCTCTATTTCCATCTTCTAAAATTGGATTACTTTCTGATTTCTTTAGACTTCTATAATAGTAAACTAATGATCTTTAGGTTGTGGACTGTTGGTCTGAATAAAAAAAGAAATTTTAACATTGATTCTTCAGCTTTGAGAAGTGACTAATTAATTGTTTCAATAACCAATAGGTCAATTGACTTTCAGAATAGTAGTTATTTGCAGCCCTACTCTACTGTAACTTGATTACAATTAACCTTTTGAATTTGAAATCGAGTTTTTTTTTACTTTTATTCAAATAGGTTATCTTACCGCCTCAGTGAAAACACAATACATAGAATAAAAAAAAACATTTTTTTTTAGCAAAAATACATTTTATTGTTGTTTCTGTATTAATAATGAACAATAAAAATACTCAGTGAACATTGAGCATGAACATAAACAACAATAATTTAACACATACTTAACAGACTTAAATAGACACACAGGTGTGTGTATAGATGGTAAAATGTATTTCATTAGAATAACAAAAATACACAGCAAATGTGTTTTATTTTGAAAAGCGTCCCGGTAAAATTCCGTTACTTTTCCTGAGTAACGATGTCCATCCCGGACCCGAAGGATTCCACCTCCGTCCCCGCGCCCTCGGCCCGGTGTGTCGCCAGGTTGGACGGATCCTCCGCGGTCACAGCGGGTGGCTCCGCGGAACTCAGAGCCGAAGAGTTGCAGCCTTGCGCCGGCCGAGGCGGTTCCGCAGCGCCGGCGGAGACTTCCGGATGCCCGGTTCTGCCAACAGGTGCATTTAACAAAGCGGACTTTTCTTTATATATTTTAATATGAACAGAGTCATTATTGCGGGTTTTAGTTTTATTGGAAGTTGTGAAGGTATTGCGGTTGTTTCTGTGAGCCCCGGGACCAGCTGTACTTATCTTGGTCCCGGTGGGTCTCCAGAGGACGCCGTAGTACACCGCCAGGATCACGGCGGCCAGGGACACGGACAAGACGTAGGCCGCCACCGTGGCCAGTCTCACCCACTTCTTGTTGGCCTTGGCCACAAGTCTCGCCTTCCTGTCCCCGGTGTAGGTGACCGGTCTGCCTCGCTCCGCCGGGCCGAACCCAGGGGTCCAGTTCCGCAGGTCCCGCATGCTGGTCCCTCCCCCCCGGTGCGTGGTCAGTCAGAGCCGCAGAGAAGCGCCCGCATAGCGGCAGGGATCAGTCAGCATCCCGGTCCCCTCACCACCTTAGTCCGTCAATGAGGCCCCGCAGCTGGACTAATCTGCTTTTATAAGCCGCACCGAGTCTGCACTGACCGGAAGGTGTGCTTTCAAAATAAAAGGCCGACAAATATAGAAAATATGTCGTGTGTAAAGATTAGCGGCAGATGAAGTATTTCGATCATTCACGTAAGTAATAGTAGAAGGAGTGTTGTCTTAAAACCCTTAAATAAAATAAATATCCGAATTCAAAATGTTACTTCAGTAAAAGTATGTACTTTTAAGTACCAAAAGTGAAGTTTCCCCAATATAAAGACTGTGTTCTGTGATTATAGTATATTATACTATTCATATACTGACCAATGTGTAAAACAAAAGTAATAGTACTGCTTGATAATATTTCGAACCTTTTACAAAGTGCATAGCAAATGTTTTACAAGAAAAGCACAATTTAAATGAATATAAATAATGTAATATATAAGTATATTAATTTTAAGTGAAATTCATTTATTTTGTTGTTTTTATTGAATTACAGTCACTGATTGAGAAACAGCATTACATGGAAATATTCAAGTAAAGCGCAAGTTAGTTAAAAATTGTACTTGGTTACAGTACTTGAGTAAATTGACTTGGGTACTTTCGACCAGTGATAAAAATGTATTTTTATTTATAATTTGTTGGTTGCATAATTCATCCAGCCTGCCTTTTTATTTTTAATGTTTAATTGTTAGTTTGATGTCTAATTTTTGAGTGTTTTTTGTTTGTTTTAGGGTCTTGTATTTTGAAATATTTAACTCTTGTGAAACACTTTGTGATCATGCTCTGTGAAAGGTACAATAGTAAATTCATATTATTTAATTGAAATAAACATAATATTATATTATTAAGTCTAATATCTTTTTTTACTTATCTGTTACGTACAATGTTTGTCACATATCCAATCAAGTAAATGAACCTTGTGACCACCAGACTTTTTGTGATTAAAAAACAAAAGAAAAAGACAGTTTTAAAGATTCCCCTGTCAGCTCTTTTAAATATATGATCTGTTAGATACACATGGCTACAGTATATATTAGGTGTAGAGTTTTATTTAGATTATCTGGACATAAAAGTTAATGAGGTTGTATGTCACTCAAACTGTCTAAATGTGTATAGTGTGGTGTTGACCTTCATTCAGATTTTATTTTGAAAGTTTATGAAAGTGCTTTATTCTGGCTGTGTGTAATGTTGTCAACCCAGTAACTGAGTTTGTTGTGTTAAAATCACATTCTTTAATCTCTATATGTTTCTGTCACTTTTAGGAAAATGGGTTGATTTAATGTAATGTGTTATTTTATCACAGTCTGCTGCAGCTTATTTATTTCAGCTGCAACTTTTGTTCTTTGTTTTTAATTATGATGTAAGAGTCCTTGCAGTGATGCAGTGAGACACAAAACATGAAAAAAAAGAAAACAAGCAGTTAGGAGTCAAAATCAGATTCAACTAAAGTTTATTGTCCACAATTATAAATAGGTATTTATTCTGAATTAGAATTAAATTATTGTTAAAGGCCCTGTTAAATAAAAAAAAAGCATTTTCCCAGTTTGAATCGATGACATTTCTCATTTTAAATATTTTTATGACATCCAAACTGTTCAAAATCCTTTTTTTGTTTGTTTAAAATGTCTCATATTTAATGATGCACTCAGGGGCAATAACAGAAGTATAACCAATACATTTTTTTGTTATTTTTGCAATTTTTCCAAATTAGTATTGCGCTAAACACTCAACTTCTTTCACAAATGTGATAGTTTGATTTAAATCCCTCTTGACCCATTCAAGCCTCAAATTATTTATTTCACTAGGTGAAAGATGCTCTAATGTCCATTTTACAGTGTTTAAGTAATAACTGTTGCTGCAGGTTGATTTCACGCTGGCGTTAGTATATAGCATCCCACCCCATCTCACCAGGAACACCTGTCAACCAAAACAGAATGACAAAATGTCAACTCAGTGTGGAGGAGAGACAGAAAATCTACAAATATACAGTTCAATTTGTGCAAAATGTGAAAATATCTTATATTTGGTACAATCATTTTTTTCACCCTAAGAGATTTTATTTTCTGAAGGTGACTGTACTGAAGTTAACACAGGTCTGAAGTCAGATTTCACAGTAATCCAGCCAATAGTTGTGATATTTGAGTTTAATTTAAAAAAATTTTGACCAAAAGTTGAAACAGTTTCTCTTTACATAACACCAGTCACAGTCATATTATTATGTAAACAGACAAGTTGGATACATACTAGAAAATATCTTTTCTGTTGGGTAATTTCAACAGAATATATTCTCATTTTGTGATACTTAAAACTATAAATAAATACATTTAGACATGTTTTTGCTGATATACTCTATGAAGCTTAACGTCTTACTGGAAGTTCATCAACAAACCTTTGGTTTTGATAATGTGGGATCATCTCACTCATCAAGGCCCTTCTTGGATGATCCATCCCTAGTCCTTGCTCTCAGCTTGTTCACTTGTGACTCTGCGATGTCGGCCCGCTCCTCAGCCTCCTCTAACTCGTGCTGCAGCTTGCGTAGTTTGGCCATGTTATTGTTTGCCGCCTCCTCAGCTTCCTCAGCCGCATGCTTGTAGGACTTGACCTTTAGCTGCAGTTTGTCCACCAGGTCCTGGAGGCGAGCCATGTTCTTGCGGTCTTCCTCGGTCTGGTAAGTGAGCTCTTTGATGCGACGTTCATATTTGCGAACTCCTTTGATGGACTCTGTTCCTCTCTTCTGCTCTGCCTCCAGCTCATTCTCCAGCTCTTTGATGCGAGCTTCCAGTTTCTGGAGCTGTTTCTTGCCACCTTTCATGGCGATCTGCTCAGCCTCATCCAGACGGTGCTGCAGGTCTTTGATGGTCTGCTCCATATTCTTCTTCATGCGCTCCAGATGGGCGCTGGTATCCTGTTCCTTCTTTAGCTCCTCAGCCATCATGGCTGCATCTGTGATGGCCTTCTTTGCCTTCTCCTCAGCATTGCGGTTCTCCTGAATGGCTTCCTCCATCTCATTCTGCAGGTGGAGGAGGTCTGCTTCATGCTTCTTCTTTTGGTTGATCAGGCTGGTATTCTGGGAGTGTAGGAGCTGTATGCGCTCATTTCCATCAGTCAGCTCCTGTTCAGCCAGCTTCCGGCTTCTTTCTGTCTGCTCAAGGGCAGCCCTTACTTCCTCTAGCTCTGCCTGGATCAGGTTGTTTCGACGCTCCAGGAGAGCAATGTTCTCTCTCAGGTCATCATTGCTGTGCTGTGTATCATCAAGCTGCAGCTGACTATCCTTCAGGAATGCCTGGAGGCTCTTGAGCTGTTTCTGGGCATCAGCTGCCTGCCTGTTAGCCTGGCTGAGCTGAATCTCCATCTCATTTAGGTCCCCTTCCATCTTCTTTTTGATTCTCAAGGCCTCGTTGCGGCTCCTAGTCTCAGACTCCACAGAGGACTGAAGTGACTCAAGCATCCGTTGGTAGTTTCTCTTTGCCTGTTCCATTTCCTCATCTTTCTCTGACAACTTCCGCTCCATGTCAGCTTTCACTTGGTTGAACTCCAGCTGAGCTCGGAGGATCTTGCTCTCTTCATGCTCCAGAGAACCTTCTGCTTCCTCCAGTGCAGACTGGAGCTCAGCCCTTTCTTGCTCAAGCTGCTTCCGAATCTTCTCAAGTTCATGAGCACTCCTGCCACCCTCCCCAAGCTGGTCGGTGAGGTCAGAGATCTCCTCCTGCAGGTTTTTATTTTCTCTCTTCATCGTCTCCAGTTGATCCAAGCATTCCTCATAGGAGTTTCTCAATTTGAAAAGTTCAGTGCTTTGAGATCGAGCCTCCTTCTGGGAAGCCTCTAGCTCACATTGTGACTCCTCGAACTTCTGCTTCCACTCTGCTAGGACTTTATCAAATGCTCTTTGCTTTTTGTCAAGTGCAGCAGATGCTGCATTGGATCTCTCGAGATCTAGCATCAGGTCTTCGATCTCATTCTGGAGGCGGTGTTTGGTCTTCTCGAGGGAGGAACACTTTGCGTTCACTGCCTCAATGGCCTCCTCTGCCTCCTGCAGTCTCTGAACTAGCTTCTTCTTTGCTTCTTCTAACTCCTCTGTTCTCTGGATCCCATCTGTTTCATATTTGGTCCTCCATGCTGACACCTCAGTGTTGGATTTGGACAAAGCTCTCTGTAGCTCAGCCTTGGCTTCCTGCTCCTCTTCAAACTGCTCTCGGAGCAGATCACAATCGTGACGAGCAGACTGCACAGCATGGGCGAGGGAATTCTTTGCCTTGACTTCCTCTTCCATTTGCCTGCGTAGATCTTCAACCTGCTGGTTGTATGAATTCTTTCCTCTGGTTAGCTGTGATATCAGACAATCCTTCTCCTCCAGCTGCCGGCCAAACTCACCATTCTCAGTAAGCAGTTTGGCCCTCTGGGTAGACAGATCATTGATAGACCGTTGAGCCTCCTCATATTTACTCTTATACTCATTCATGTTGTCTTCAATCGTTCGGCACATCTTCTCAATGTTTGACTTGTTCTTCACCACACCCTCCATATTAGAGCATAAGTCATCCAGCTCTAGCTTCAGCTCACTCTTTTCTTTCTCCAGTTTCTGCTTCACACGCTGCAGGTTGTCAATCTGTTCGCCCAATTCAGCGACACTGTCAGCATGTTTCTTCCTCAGGGCAGCAGCAGTGGACTCATGTTGGAGAGTGGATTCCTCTAACTCCCTGCGCAGCTTCTGAAATTCAGCATCTCTCTTCTTATTCAGTTCCACCTGAGCTGATGTGGCACCACCTGCTTCTTCCAGCCGCTCGCTGATGTCTTCCAGCTCACGGGAAAGATCAGATCGCTGCTTCTCAACTTTAGCTCGGGCTGCACGCTCAGCATCCAGCTCCTCCTCCAGCTCTTCAATCCTTGCCTGGTTTTCTTTCAGCTTCTTTTGGAGCTGAACTGAAGCAATCTGCTCATCCTCCAGTCTTGAACTTATTTGCGTGATTTCAAAGTCTTTTTTCTTGTGTCTTTCCTCCAGCTGCTGTTTGTCATTTTCTAAATCCATCAAACTTTCTTGGGTCAGTTTCAGGTCCCCTTCGAGCTTTCTCTTTGAGCGCTCCAGATCCATCCGAACTTTCTTCTCTTGCTCCAACGAGCCCTCCAGATCATCAACCTGTTGCTCCAGCTTAGCTTTGGCTTTGTTCAAACTGTTAGCTTTGTCTTCTTCACTCTGAAGGTCATCCAGTGTCTGCTGATGAGCCTCCTGTAGTGCTTTTTTCTCTTTGGTCAGCTTCATAATGTTCTCATCCTGTGAAGCCATCTCCTCTGTGAGGTTTTTCACTTTATTCTCTGTGGCATGTTTTTCTTTCTCAACCTTGGCTAAAGTCAGCTCAAGATCATCTATATCTTTCTTTAACTCAGAGCATTCATCTTCAAGCTTCCGTTTCTTAGCTGTGAGGTCTGCATTAAGCTCCTCTTCATCTTCTAGCCTTTCTGTCATCTCTTTTAGCTTGGCCTCTAGTTGAATCTTGCTCTTTATGAGCTGTTCACATCGTTCTTCAGCATCTGTCAATGTATCCTGTTCAGATTGAATTTGCAGAATCATATCATTCTTCTCTTGGAGAAGAGTGACGATTTTCTCTTCTAGTTCCTTTCGTCTTGCTTCAGATTTCTCCAGAGCCTCCTTCAGCTTGTTGAACTCATCTTTTATGTTGGCCATCTCCTTCTCAGACTCAGCACTCTTCAGCAGAGGCTTTATCTTGAAGAAGAGCTTCATCCAAGGCCAGTTCTTTACTCCCAAGAATGAGCGAAGGTTCCACTGAATAACCATCAGGGCATCTCTGCGTTCTACAAGCTTAGCAAACTGTGCCCTCATGAGGAGTGCCCGGGCATTGGCCTGGATCCTGGTGATGATTCGAGAGAGCTGCTCATCTCGCATCTCCTCCAGTGTCCCCAGCAGGCCTGCTTTAAAGAAGACCTTGGTGTGGCCAAACTTGTACTGTGTGTGATCGATGTCAATAGATCCCAGCAACTTCTCTGTACTCTTCTTGCAGTCAATAAACTGACCCTCAGGAATGGCAGAGGCATTTAGGATTCTGTAGCGTTGCTTGAAGTCTCCATAAAGCACTCTGTTTGGGAAGCCCTTTCTGCAGATTCGAATGCCTTCCAGGACACCATTACAGCGCAGCTGGTGCATCACCAGACAGTTGTCCATAACTCCTGGAGTTTTGCTCTCATTAGGAATCAGACAGCGGACAAAGTGGGGGTGTGTAGTCTTCAAGTTGTTCATCAGCTTGGTCAGGTTTTCTCTGTGAAGTGCAGACACCGTCTGAAAAGATGAACCTTTCTTCTTGGCTCCTTTGCCTCCACTTCCCTTGTCACCCTCAGCTCCTGCAAAGCTTGAAAACAGTTGACTGAGCAGTTTAAGAGATGATTTCTGGTAAAGACCAACAACAGTTTCATTCAGGGGGTCTTTGTTTTTGACCAGCCAGCCAGCAATGTTGTAGTCCACAGTACCAGCATAATGAACCAGGGCAAAATGAGCCTCTGCTTTACCCTTTGCCGCTCTTGGTTTCTCAAACATTTTGTTCTTACCCAGATGATTATCATAGAGCTTGGACTTGAAGGTCTGGTCACTGGCTTTGGGAAACATGCATTCTTCTTCTAAAATCGACATGATCCCCAGTGGTTTCTCAATTAGATCAATGCAAGCTTGCAAGTCCATTCCAAAGTCAATGAATTCCCAATCGATGCCCTCTTTCTTGTATTCTTCTTGCTCCAGAACAAACATGTGATGGTTGAAAAACTGTTGCAGTTTCTCATTGGTGTAGTTAATACACAGCTGCTCAAATGTGTTGAAATCAAAGATTTCAAATCCAGCAATATCAAGAACTCCTATGAAGTACTGCCGGTGTTGTTTAGTGTCCAAGGATTGGTTGATTCTCACCACCATCCAGTTAAACATCTTTTCATACACAGACTTAGCCAGCGCCCCAATGGAATAGTAGACTTGGTCCACATTCTGGCCTTTGGTGACATATTCATTTCCTACCTTGACTCTGGGATGGCACAGCCCTTTGATGAGGTCAGCAGAGTTCAGTCCCATCAGGTAAGCTGATTTATCAGCGGCCTCTGTTCCATCAGGTTCAGCTTGCTCCTCCCGCTGCTTCTGCTTAAACTTCATGTTGCCGTAGTGCATAATGGCACCAGTCAGTTTATAGACACCCGTCTTCTCCTCAGCAGTAAAGCCAAGCACATCAAAGGCACTGTCGGTGGCCTCCAACTCCTCTGAGTCATTGATGGAGGCGACCGTCACCTCTCCTTGGGAGATGTAGGCATAGTCATATGGGTTGTTAGTGATTAACAGCAAGTCCAACAGCTCTGGCTTTTGATTGGACAGGATCTGGTAGAAGATGTGGTAGTCCCTCTCAGCCTTTAGCTGATAGGTGACACGAGACTTCTCCAGCAGGTATGTCTCGATATCAGCAGAAGAGAGCTTTCCGCTAGTTCCAAAGTGAATTCGGATAAATTTTCCAAAACGGGACGAGTTGTCGTTCCTCAATGTTTTGGCATTTCCAAAGGCCTCCAGCGCTGGGTTCGCCTGGATGATTTGATCCTCCAGAGTCCCCTTGCTGGAGTCTCTTTTGCCTCCACCAACGGCAGCAATGCTGGCAAAGTACTGGATGACTCTCTTGGTGTTCACAGTCTTCCCAGCACCAGATTCTCCGGTAATGAGGACAGACTGGTTCTCCCTGTCAGTCAGCATGTATTGATAAGCGTTATCAGAGATAGAGAAGATGTGAGGGGGAGCTTCGGCTCTCTTCTTTCCCCTGTAAGCTGCCACCACTTCGGAGTCATACACAGGAAGCCACTTGTATGGATTGACGGTCACACAGAAGAGCCCAGAATAGGTGTAGATCATCCAGGCAGCGTAACGCTCTTTGAGGTTAAACAGCACAGCCGGCTCATGGAGGAAAGTGAACATCGCCATGTCTTCGATTTTATCAAATTTGGGAGGGTTCTGTGGGTGAACATCTGTGTCCTTCACAGTCACAGTTGTTCCATCCTCCTTCTTCACAGTTGCCATCCCTCCATTTTTGCTCTGGATTTGCCCTTTCATATACTCTACCTTATCATCAACAACGAAGCACTCAGTCTTGATGTCAAAAGGTCTGGTCTGTGCCTCCAAACGCTCCTTATCCGATTTTCTCAGGTAAGGAGCGGCCTTCCCAAACTCATTCATCAGATGGTCACCCATGGTTAAGGTGGAGATCCTCAGCAGTTAGGACAGCAACCCGGCTGAAACAATGACTCTTTTTGATGCTGATGTAGAACTGCAGCCTCTACACGGCAGGCGGATGATTATAAAGACTCCCAGTGGACCAAATTAGGAGACAACTGCTGAAAAGAAAAAATGTCAATGCTAAATTTGTCCTGGGATGTTAAGGCCTCACCAGGGCAGATTCAGGACCTTTGGCTGTTAGAGTCCATTTTAGGAAAAGCAGAGTTTCACTGCTTATCTGCCAGCTGATAGAGCTTTCTGACACCTCTCCATTTAGGCTTGACTCATGTGCTTAAACTCTATTCTTCCACAGTATCTTTATTCACCTGCAGCTGTTTGACACCCATATAAAATGTTTCCAAAGCCAAATTTTATTTACATAAACTTTCTTTCTATTTTTTTTTACTTCTTATAAATAATATTTTGACTTCCTGCACAACACTCATCAACTATGATGAGTGTTAAGCTCCACTCATCATAGTTATCCTGAAATTGAATGGTCCATTTATTGGGATTCTGACAAATGCATGTATAATAAAGTTGCAATAAAGTGCAATAAAAACTATTTCTAAAACTAAACTTTATCCGCATGTTTTTGCATTAGAAGGAGCAATGAATCTCTCATATAAAGAGTGATTTATCATCAATTGTATTAATTGTATCAATTGTAAGACACATATAGATATTATTCCATGTTTGTAAAGTAGTGGAGTTTATAGTGGAGATCCTAACGTTTTCAATGAATTTACAAACATATGAAGTGTTTGGAAGGATGCAGCAGACAGGTGGAGTTTTTGAGATGGCGGATTGAATGTTTCAGACTCTGATATGAAGAGTGTTGTCTGACTGACGGAAGTGTTTTTGTCTCTTTATCTGAACTCATAAGCTCTCAGCCTGCAAACACTCAGCTGATAACTGACTTAAAGGTTCAGTTGCTGTATTATCTACAATTATGACATACACAGTGGAGCAGATTATTGGGAGTTATATATATATTCTTTTTTTATTATTTGGGTTTACGTTACTTTCTTTACATTTCTCCTATTTTGTCTTATTTTTGTGTTTAGTGTTTTAGTGTTATTAATTGTACTATCACCAATTATTTAAGTTTCAGAAAACTGTTTCATTTTAGTTAAATGTTTTTTCCTTCAAACTGCACCTGGGTATTTGTTGTATATTTTATGTGTCTTAAATGAATATATAACAATCATCAGATTAATCCGGAAAGATTTTGATAATATTGATCAATATGAATAAACAGCACTTTATTAAACACAAACTTCACTCTGATCAAATAAAGACACAGAACATTAAATCTGGACAGAATGAACAACAAATTGTATTTTATTTATTCTTGATATGTTTTGTAATTAAATGAACTAATCCTTTAACTGTCTTTTAACAATCTTTTATTTAAATTCCACTTATTAACTGTGGCTTGTTCTCCTCTTTGGCTGAGCTGCATGTTCAGACTCTGTAAACACGGACACTCATTAAAATAGCAGCTGATAATCTTCAAGTTATCTGAGGGCAGACAACACAGTGGGCTCTTCGTCCTTCTGCATGTCTGATAAACACAAACCTGAGAGCAGCTGCAGAGAAAGGAAGGCATGAGAAACACATACGTTAATAGCACTGATTTAATCTCGAAAATGTTCTTAGCTTGACTTTGTTCCACTCAGACAGCTGCTGAAATATCTTAAAACATTCAATTAAAGCAGTACAAAATGCAAAACTATTTATTTCACAGGAAGATAGTATAAACAGAGTAGACTGTGATCGTGCCTTATTGAAGTGTGTAATAAACAAATCTGAAATTGAATGTACAGAGATTTTGTAGGTGTGTCAGGCTGCAGCTGCACAGATGTTTTAATCTTTAGTTACAGATTGTAAAACCTGATTCAACTTTTAAATCAGTTGCAGCTGTTGGATTGATGCAGATACATGAAAACACAACCACACACACACACAGAGTTAACAGGGACATTTTAAAATACCTTCAGGTTTATTAACACCTTATAAAAGACAAAGTAAAAACATCACATGTGCAAAGTCATATTCTGTTTAAAAATGTGCAAAAATAAATCTTTACTTTACAGAATGAGAAAAGACCATTTATCTTTTACCATCAACATAGGAGCATTGTGGGTAAAAAAAACCTGTGTGTCTGTTTTACAACAAGAAGAAGCTCACCTGGTGCACAGAAAAAGAATCCGTCAATCAGTATACCAGTTTTGATAATCAATTCATTATTTATGTAACAATTCTAAACTTACACTTTCTCAGAAAATCTCTAGATGAACTGGAGATCTTTGTCGGACGGACTGAGTGAGATATGTTTATACATCAACTTTATCAACTTTTTATTAACCCAATTGTTTTAATCAATTATTTGAGAAACGTTGATCGAAACGATCACCAGCTGCAGCTGTAGTAAAAACAGTAAGAACAACTTTATTGACTCACAGACAGACTTACCTCTCCCTATATTACATGGTTAAGCTGAATAACCTATGTCCCAGATCGATAGAGACAGGTAAGAACAATAAAGAAAATAAAGTTGCTCCTAATATGAGAAGATTGTAGAGTTGTGTTTTTTTTAACAGAAATGGATTTAAAACAAAAAAGTTTTAACAAAGTCTGTTTATTTTTTTAATCTGAATTACAAAAGTATTTGTTAGAAAATGAAATGTCTTTTATTTTCTTTTTATGAAATAATGAGTTTACTAAAATGAAATGTTCAAACAAACAATAAATAAGGGTCTCGGGTGCGTCCAGACGCTCAGCAGAAAGACATGCGTTTGTGGTGCTGCTCCACCAGCGGCACCAGGCAGCGTGGTGAGTCGGCCTGCAGCATGAACGGGTGCTCCAGCAGGTCGCTGGCGCTGCAGCGCTGCCGTGTGTCACGGGTCAGCATGCAGCCCAGGAAGTCCATCAGCACCAGAGACACCTGAGCGCAGAAACGTGACGTCATCAGACCGGAATGATCAGGACACGGCGGCCACATTGGATTTGCACCTTATAGTTATCTTTTAATTAAGGACTCTTATCTGTCCTTCCTCACAACTTTGTGGCAAATGAAGGCTCGTGCAATTTGGCCATAAGGTGGCGCTATAACAACAATTTTACATGTTTGCCTTTTTTTTGATTCTGACACTAAGTTAGTCTAGGTTAGGGCATAGTAGTGTCACAATTATGAAAAGACAAACCTTCTGGATGTTCTTCACGGTCGGTGCGGGTTCGTCTCTCAGCTTCTTCATGGCGGCAATTGGTGCGTCACAGAAATACGGAGGCTCTCCGTCCACCATCTCCACCACCATGATTCCCAGAGACCAGACGTCCACCTAAAGGGAACAGGACACAGAAGTCACAGCATGACTACCCGGGGTCTGGATCCGTTTTTTTTTTTTTTGTCTCCTGGTCAGTACCTCGGTGCCGTATGCTGTTTTTGCGATCACTTCCGGAGCCATCCAGTACGGTGTGCCAACTAGAGACTTCCTCTTGGGGACGTCTTTACTTATCTGAGCGCAGAAACCGAAGTCTGACAGTTTGATCTGAAAATAGAAGGCAGCAGTCTTCAGCTCTTCGTACTCTTTGTACAGGACTTAGTATGATGTCCTCAAATTTATTCTCAAATCTAATCAGTTCACGGCATTACCCTCCCATCCAATGTCAGCAGGATGGAGTCGCTCTTGATGTCTCTGTGGATGACGCCCTGAGAGTGAAGATAGGACAACGCCTGCAGAACGCCTTCACATACCGTCGCTATTTGTTCTTCATTCAACCTGATACACACACACAGAACCTGTATTAAATCATACACACCTCTGAATGTGTATGTGTGTGTGTGTGTGTGTGTGTGTGTGTGTGTGTTTCATAGCCTCCCTCTTTACCTGGTTTCACTGACGATATTGGTGAGAGCGCCGCCCTGCAGGTACTCCATGATGACCCAGAGCTCATCCTCCACCAGAGCACTGCAGTACATCTGCACGACGTTCTGGTGCTGGTAGTCCCTCATGATCACGACCTGACCTCACACAATGACACAATCTCAAATACATATTTGAATCTAAAAGGCAGCTTTGTTTGCAACCAAACTGCATGCAGGCAACATGAAACAGGTCCCACCACCTCACGTCATCTTTACCTCATTGAAAAGCAGCTCCCTGCGCTGTTGTTTCCTCACGTCCATCATCTTTACGGCCACCAGCCGCCCACTGAGTTTCTCCTTGGCGATGCACACCACGCCTGTCGAGCCCTCACCGATTTTCACAAAGTTCTCCAGCGTGAGCCGCGGGTCCCCCGGGTCCACCACCATCTGCAGTGCCGCCTTGAACTCTTCGTGGCTCACCTTGGGAGGGCTGCTGTCAGACGCCGCCGCAGATGTGGTCGGCTTTTGGGGGGAGGACGAGGGGCAGGGGTCGGAGGGGGTGTGGCCCGGGGAGCCAGCGGGCGAAGGGCGGGGCAGGAGCATCTGGGAATTCTGAGAAAGTCCGGTGTTGAAGCTGGAGGAGGGGCGGAGCGGGCGCTGAGGTAACCCCCGACTTGTGAGAGGGCTGCTGGTGCTGTTAGGGGGTGGAAGCGGGGACGGGGAGGGCGTCACCTGGAGGACACCGACAGGAAAGAATAAATGCAGTATTGATTCGTTTTTAGAGGCTGACTGTTCCTTTTAATCTGTTGGTTGTTGCTAAGGGAGTTAAAGACATGTTGAATGAGAACAGGAAGCTGAGTTATTTATCTCTGTCTATGTCTTTCTATATCAGATCTAAAGTTTCTTGAATCCTAAAATATATGCTAAGCTAGTCTGACTTCCTGCAGCTTCATGTTTAGACAAAATCAAGTTTAATAATCAATGTGTAATGATTCTTTCGGAAGACAGGTCTGACCTGGAGGCTGTAGGACGAGTGAGGCCTTCTTGGAGTCTGATTTAAAGACAGCAGGTCTGGCAGTTGTTTTGCGGGTGCTTTAGGTTTCAAGTTAGGTTTGCTGCTGGTCTCTGGGGTCTGCAGGTTGTAGTGGCAGGAGGTCGGCCTCTGCCTGCTCACCCCAGCGGTCTGTCCACGCCCTGCTCTTAGCCCCGCCCCCTCACTGCGGGCATACTGCGCACCTGTCGACCCCGTTGTCTGAGGTGTGGCGGGCGTGGCCTCAGACAGAGTCCCCACTTCACAGATGGACTTTGCTCTATTGGGTTTGGGGCTGCCACCTTCGCCACGCACTTGTCGGATCCTGTCCTGCCAATAGGTGGAGCGCCCGTCATTCTTTCCATCGCTGTGGCAACCCAACTCCTCGTACTTGTACAACTCTGCTTCCGCCAGCTCTCCCAGCCGGCCCAGCGACTGCGCCCGTTTCCGCACCGAAAGGCTGCTGCGGCGTAGGGAGTTGGAGCTGGTGACAGACAGGCGGCTCATCTCGGCGATGACGTGAGACATGTAATCTCCATGACCGATGAAGCTGCCACGGACAATCTTCTGCACAGAAAGTCATATGATCACATCTTAACATATCAAGCAGGGGGTTGAATGATCATGGTCACACATTAAGGCACAATGCTACAGAGAATTTAGTTCAATAAAAAAAAAATATTCAGAAGCAGAAGGAGACCAGAACCTTCTTGCTTCCAAACTGGATGTCTGTGATTCTGGACGGGTCCACCAGGGGGCGTGGCCTTCTCAGAGTGTCGATGAGGCTCTGCCACTGTGGTGGCAGGCCGACGTAGTGTCCCGTTGTGATGTCGAAGGACGTGTGGACACGGTGCTGGAAGTCCTGCGGTGCCGAGATCTCCGGCCTGTGCTTCTTCTTCTTGCGGCGGAACATCGCTGCTGCAACAATGAAGGAACGCCCGCCGAACAGCAACGAGACCTGAGGGAGAAAACTAGGATAATGAACTCTCACCAAGAACATTTTAAATAATCTCATTAGTCTGATAAGTTAATGTCTTACATATATCACGTTACATAATCAGCCCATCATTTGCATGTTCTCCATGTGTTCATGGGTTCTCTGGTTTCCTCACACAGTCTGATTACATGCTGAGGTTTATTAGAGACTCTAAATTGCCTGTAGGTATGAGTCTGTGAGTGAATGGTGTGTGTGTGCACCCCAGGATAGGCTGATACCTGTCTGTGGTGTATCCCTGCTTCTCATATGTTATGTGCTGGGATTGGCTCCAGCAGACCCCTGAGATCCTAATGAGGATTAAGCAGGTATAGAAAATGACTGGCTGACTGACTACTAGTAGTAACATTATTACTTGTTATTATTCATGTCTTTACTTTGGAGTACTTAGAGCTTTTATTGTGATTTCTTTGAAAAAAAAAAAAAAAAACACTGGTTTAGATCGGCTTGGCTCAGTCTGAGAGTCTGTTTGTTAACTGGGAGTGGAGGAGGATGTGAACCATTCCGACGAGAAAAATGGTCAGCTGATGTTTGTCCTCTACTCTGCAGGTACGGGTGATCGGTGCCATTAACTGTCCTGTCTTATCTTCTTATGGTCTCCTATTGTCTCTTCTAATAAGCCTGTTCTAATATTAGTGCTATTTTATAGATATTCAACTTCCTGCTCAGTCATTTCCATTCGCATCTGTATAAATTTATTGTAAGATTCTACAATTTGAACTTCTTTGAATTACAAGATTACCTGACTAAATGATGAGCCTGTCGGTTGGCCTGATTCATTAGATAATAGACACAGGCTACTGTCACTACATGTTTTTTTTTTTCCAATTATTACACATGAGCTTTTGTTCTTTAAATCTAACACAAGTTCAGATGTATCAGTAGTGAAAATGATCACATGCAGCTATGTGATTCACATACAGATGTTTTGTCAGGTAAATATGAATATAAATGTACAGCTGAATTCAAGAAAGCTTAAGAACCCACATCCTTCTACATGATGTAAAAACATCTGTTTCAGGGTGTGACTACCTGGTGTGAATACCTAAGGAATTAAACCGATGCTCTACATGATCAGACAGCTCCGCTGTGACTCAGTGATTCAGACTCACTAAAGCTGCCGGGATGTCATAAAAACATCATTTCACCGATTAATATATCACACATTGAGCACAGTGCAGGTTCTAAGGAGAACCAGGTCGGTCATGTGACCCTGCATACGATGAGCAGCGCGAGCATCAGAATATTTACAGACAAAACAATCAGCAGAGCAAGAACCTGTGATTCACTTTCACTTTAGCATCTGGCGGTCCTCTTTTACAGAGAAAGACCCGGTCTGGATATAAAGTTACATCCCCAGACACATGAGGTCAAAGGTCAAACTGTAGGACGTAAAAAAGAGGGATGAGTCAACTGTATTTGTGTAGAAAGGAACTAGAACTTTTGAAACCTGGATCCTTTCTTCAGGCTGAACTCAGTTCAGAAACACGCTAAAAAAACTATTTCCTGACAGACAGACCCACATTTAAGCAAATTGTACTCGTACCAAACTTTGGAATCACAAGGACGGTGTCGCTATCAAGTCCAGAAAGCTTCTTTCCGTCCTTATCAGCTTGTAAAACTGTCCAAATTTTCCTGAGTGTTACAAACCCCATGAAATGACTTTCACTATCAGCACTTAATGCAATCACCTTGATAAATGTCTGGAAGAGCCGCACGATTGAATTATCTCAAACTCATTTAAGGGAACACGAGGGCCAAACCTGACGTTATCTGCAAAGTCTCTGGTGCACACATTCCATGGTTGGTCCATTGAGCCCTGTATGTGTCCATTTTGTCCTAATTAACCACTGAGGAACCGTCAAAAGAATGAATAGGTCTTGCCTCCAACGCTGTATCCAACGTCAGCAGCAGAACCTTCCATGAACCTTCCCTGATAAGACTTCCCCGTCCCCTTGGACCGATGAGCAGGTCCTCTGACTAACCACAACCTGTCACCATCGGAAGCATGTTTACAAGGGGCGTCTCCACTTGGTTCTTGGTCTCCTGTCTCCACATAGTTCCATGAAGCCTACGTCTCCACATGCTTCGGAGCGCGCTGCACCTTCATGTGGTTCCATGAGGGATTCCACACGGACTGAGACAAAGTCAGCAGTAATTTACTGGATTGTTAGGCTCCAAATTTAAAATATACATAAATGGAACTATTTGAACCCTGGTTCTACCGTGAACCTTTCTACAGCAGAACCATTGAGGACTGAACCATTCCTCTGGAAGATTTGTATTCATATTTTGTAATGTCCTATATAGCACCTATACATATTATTTAATCGTGGCACTGAGTTTCTGTGAAATAGCTAAATAGTTCAGCATATAATCCTAAAATAACACTTTCTGGTTCTCTGTAGAACCTTATTTTATAAATTGGTGGTATTTAATGTGTTCCTCACTGTTCCAAAAAGGTTCTACAGCCTAGCACAATGCAGAACCTTTAGCACAGTGTTCTTTACATCAACGGTATTTAACAGAACAAGTTACATAATGTTGAACTAAGGAACCTGTCTTAGGAGTTCTGAAACACTTCCTAATACAGATCACACAGCTGACTCCTGCTGAAACACAACATTTCAGTCCTCTCTCAGTTCAATATGAACACACTCACCTGTCTGGCAGAGTCCAGGTGTGATCGTTCTGTCCGGTTCCTTCTGTCCTCCTCCTCCTCCAACACTGACTCTCCGTCTGCGGACTCCTCCTCCCGCTACACACACACACACACGCACAGACACACACACACACACACACACATGCCCCTCCCCCACCTGGCTCATCCCTGTCTCACCTTGTTTCAGGTTGTAAAGCAGCGTTTAGACCTGACTGCTCTTTCTCTTTAAATTTCTAATTCAAATGAACTTCATCTACATACGTGTACATGTTATGACGTGGTTAAAGGTCGATTCATATTTTTCTCTGGGAACTGTTCATATATATAGTCAGAAGCTCTTCTGATTGGTTGTTCCCGTTTTTTTAAGTACAGAAGTCCACATTGCTGATGACAGAGGTATTCTCTCCCACTCTCTCTCTCTCTCTGTCTCTCTGCAGGCTGCAGCTTGCCTCGCTCGGCCCTCAGGCAGAAAGACAGTGACTCACAAAACAAAGCGACTCGCTTCTCTTCAGCTTAACCTCAGTTTACAGAGCAAACTTATTAATTGAATAAAGCACGTTTCACATGTGGGATGAAAATTTTCATCAAGCGCTTACTTTAAACGTTTGTGTTTCATTTCATTTAGTTTCTGCGGTAAATAGGAATCATGTGATGTCTGATCTTTGAGCTTTTAGATCCTGAACAACCTGCTGACACTTATGTTTCCTCACACACTTCTTTTAATTTGAATGGAACCGCCCTTTAAAGGACTGTTGGTGCTTCAGCTGCTCCATGCAGAGTGTCCTCTGAAGGGATTCTTTAATACACTACATATAGTAAGTATTATGAGCTTGATGTAGTTAAAAGTATTGCAGTGAAAATACATATTGGTCATTTAGTGAAAACACACTATTTGATGGGGCTAGTAACAACTCAGATGTGACATGTGAGTCAGCAACATACCGTTAGAATACACACATTCAACGGAAACCATTGGTTTCAGCTTTGACAAATGCTGTATTTCAAGGTGTGAAATTAAAGCCTCAAAAACTGTAATGTAGTGGCGCAAAACATACATCTACCTCTAAAATGTAAAAGTAGCATCACATTGAAATACTCAACTATCTGAAAATGTCTCAGGATACAGTATTCGACTAAATGTACTTTATTACTTTTCACTAATGCAAGACAATAATCGGTAATTTAACAGGTATATAAGGGGTCCCAGGTGGTTTGCTGTATTTTAAGAGGGTCAAACAAGTCTGAGCTCGCTGGGCAGAAAATATTCTATGGGACAAGACTGCACATGTTTCCATGGTGATAAATCTAAATTCCTCTAACTTCAGACATTTTTTCCCCATTAATGATTCTGTCAATTACCAAGTTTTACCTTCCATGTATTTTATACTCAAAGAGATTGGTTTCCTTCTCTAATAGTGTTAGACTTTGCGGTGTGATCAGCGTTGTAACAGAGCACATAGTGAAATCCTTTAAAACAGCCTCTTTATTTATTTAGTTAAACACAGATATGGAGACAAACAAAAAAAACAACAACAAACAAACATAAGTTTTCATTGGAGATGAGCAGACAGCAACTCCGTTAGCTCAGACAGGACAGACAGCGACGAGCGACCGGCCGCGTTCAGCAACACTCGGAAAAACTTCCTCCACATCTTGGAAAACAAGTCGCTGCAGAGAGAAAACAAAAAAGTTACAGCACAAATGATCAACTTAACGCAGGTTTTAGGTATGTGGGGGGAAAAAAAGGAGGTTTTAGGTACGCGCACCAGGGTTGGTCACCGCTGAAATATTCCACTGTCCAGCCTTCCGCATCCTTCACTGGGACCATCCTGCTGCTGGTCAGGAGCAGGTGGACAGTTTCGGCCACGCCCACCAGGTCAACCTGACAGGGAGAGGGGGAGGAGTTGGTATCATACCTAATAAAAGGAGGCAGGGTGTGTGAAGAGCGGGCAGGCGTACCAGATGAGGTGGGGCAGTGGGGTCCAGGACCCCCAGGCTGATGTAGTTCTGAGCTGAAGGCAGCTGCTTCACCGCCGTCACCTGCTGGAGGTCCAGGTCCACCAAGGACGACCAGTCCACCGGCAACACCCAATCAGGAATCAGAAGACCTCTGACACAGTAAAAACACTTGCTTGTTAAAACGTTTAACAGTCACACCCCACAGCTGAGAAAAACCTTCCCTTTACAACTTTGTTTAGCCCTCATGAAAATATGAGGTTTACAGGTGGTGTGTTCTTTGTTCTCATAACAATATTAAATTACTCCCATTAAAGAAAGTGGAAAAAAAACTATAAAAAATGTTATGTAGTAATAATGCAGATTGCCTTTGTTATACATGTTTGGCACTGTGGTTAAATCTAATAAAAGCTGAAAATGTATTAATTAAAATGCATTTTAAACCGTAAGAATCCAACCATTTTCCAAAAATTAAAAGTAGCAAACCCAATAAAACCTAGTTAAAACTAATCTAAAATTGAAAACCTTCACATCACAATAAAAAAAGAAAAGAAAAAAAATCTAGTCCAGACAGTTGGTCCAGTTATTTATTTATTTTTTTGGAAAAACAGAGAAACTTCGACACTATTTGTAAAATATCTTTGTAGAATTATTTCTTCCCTCATATTTTAAAACCTCTGTCATCTCAATAAAGGTTTTTTCTTTATACCTCAGGTCTAGTTCATTCCACCCCCCACCCCACCCGCCTGACCTACCTGTGGCAGCAGATGAGGTGCGGCTGCAGCCCTGCAAGCAGCAGCCTGCAGGAGTGTAGCTGTGACACCAGCTGCAGCAGGCCGACAGCTGCACAATGCACCGACCCTTCACTGGAAACACAAGCTGGCAGCTCCTAACACGCACATAAATAAATAAATACTCTCTTCATGGTTGTGATTTCATCCGTGCATTTAGACATTTGGCACCAGGCAGCACCACAGACAGGGACTCACCGTGAGCACGTAATCCGGCGGGGCACGGTAGACTGTGACGCAGCCGTCCAGGAACAGGAAACAGACGATCATCGGGAGACCAGCGACTGTGGACGAGCTCTGCCTCAGACGCTGAAACGCGTGCAAGTCCCAGGGGATGGAGCAGCTGTCCACCTGCAACACCAGGAAAACCACTCTGACACGGGTATGGAGGATCAAGCACCTGTATGTTCACTTAACAGTTACGTCACATCTTTCTCTGGGATTTGGTTTCACCTTGATTAACACGTAGTGGTCCTCTATGGCTCCTTTATAGACGGAGAAGTTTTCTGCATCCAGAACTCTGCAGATGATGTCATACTCTCCATCTCCTGTCAGCCATAATTAATCAACAGCATTTATTTCATTTATTTTATCAGCACTGACAGAAAAAAAGCAGCCAATGGAAAAAAATTGTTAGTGTTAATTATTAGTGTGCAAGACATTTTAAAAAGGTACTACTTCGCTTATTTTTTAGCATTCTGTTGCTTTAGGGAATAAATGATTAATAATGAAATAATTATATTGTCACTTTATGAGCCATTATTACAGCCGTAATGTGTGTGTCCACAGTTACTGATATGTTAATAAACCCATCTACTACTGTAACGAGTTATTAACTCTTTATAAACTGATTATCAATGATTAATAAGGGCTCAAGCAGCTGTAAAGTAAAAAGATAAGGACTCTTACCGAGCTTCAAACAGCCATGTTCCTCCACTGCAGGGAGGGGGCGGGGCTCTGAGTGCAAGTCTGGAGAGGATGTGACATCAGTCAAGTCCAGTAGCCGGCGACGTACATCCGGGTCAAAAAGATCCACAGGATCCCCACCTAGTGCACACACACCACAAAATCTAAGACTTTGGATACATTTGGATGCATGGATACATGCATTTATATATGCATTTTCAGATAGGATGTATGCAGTTCTCTATAGAAAACATTAGAAATCTGGACTTTAGTTAATTTCTTTCCCGATAAAACATGATGAATTATTAGTAATAGACATTTTATCACAAAAACTGAAAATGATCTTAGCGGTGTTTCTTCCAGAATAAAAAAGTAACAGAAGGCCTGAAAGTCACCAGGTGAGGGAGTGGGGTCCATGTCCTCCTCCAGAGGACTACAGTTTCCAGCAGACATTGCTCCAAGTGAGGTGAGAGAGCTGGCCTCCACACTAATCTCCTGGATGGGACTCAGCTCCTTCCTGGTTTGCGAAACCGGTGTCTGGGAGCCGGCCAGGGGGCGGGGCTCCACATGAGACTGCGGTCGCTCCGTCGCCTCCCTCTGACCTGAGACCAGCCACCAATAAATCAATAAATTGATCACTGGTCTATATTACCACTTTAATCCTGCTTGAACTCACCTTGAAAGCTTTTATTCTGAAGGTTAGACTGCATCACTTCCTGCTAAGAGATACATTTAAAAAAAAAAAAAAAACGCTGTCATCAGTGTGGTCATAGGATTGCAGCTCTCCAACAGGAGCAATACATACAATTTCAAAATTTTAAAAATAATAGAAATTAAACAGATCTCTAACAAGGGTGTCCTGCAGGAAGGATCTAATGAAACGTGTGCATTATAGGAAATTTAGGCTTGGGCTTTTAAGAATAAAAGTCAGATTCTGCTGCCTCCATTGAGTCTTATCATACTCATCAGGTATAAAACAGCCAAGCAGGTGTATGTAAAGTTACCTGGAAGTGTCCAGATGGAGGAACAGCACCTGAGACAAAAGAAACAGATCATAATAAACTGCTGAGAAAGAATTTAATAGCTTGAAATCTTTTTCTGGTTTCACCCTTTTAAACATTTAAATAATACGTAATGCTAAAGTCTTCCATCAGCATAAACATGTAACACTTACACACAGTTCCATCAATCACTTCCTCAAGATAATGAACAGCAGACTAATTGTTAAACACATCTTACTTGAACGAGGGAACTGGATCTTCAGACTCAACCCCTTCTCGTCGGGTCGGAGGAAAACGTCGTCTAGCAGCTTGTTTGAATCTCTGTTTGATAACAAACATTAAATTTTACAGTCAGCCTTTTCCACTTGATCATCTGACTACACGGGTGCATGTCTTACCCAGAAGGCAGTGCGGCAGCGGGAGCTGGCTGTGACGGAGCCTCATCAAAGATCTGGAAGGGCGCGGTGGTTGGAGGTCTACCCAAGTCACAGATCTGAGGGGCGGAGCCTCTGTGAAGCACCTGCAGAGAGACGCAATGAAGTTTTTTTTTTTCCCACGACTCCTCTCTAAATGCCATCCATACGAAATATTGGACGAGCGCTTCAAGATGTATGTATGTGATCTTCTAATAACCAGTAGGAACGGGAGAAGTCATTACAGCAAGGAAAACATGTTTCACTCCACTGTATTGATGTCGTACCTGCTGTGATTTTCTGAGCTGCAGAAGTCTCCTCTTCTCCTCCAGCTCCTGACTCATCTGTTGCTTCAGCTCCTGCATCTGCCTCAGCCTCTCTGCCGGAAACAACCGACGGTGTGAGCGAGTCTTTGCGTGAACATGTCACATGTCAGTGAAGGCATCACACATCAGTGAGTGGGTCAGTAAGTGTGTGAAGGTGTCACACACTTACTGACCCACTCACTGATGTGTGTGTGGGTCAGTAAGTGTGTGAAGGTGTCACGCATCAATAAGGTCAGGGAAAATTTGACCTGCTAGGGTCCGTTGACCGTTGTTTTCCAAAAAAACTGGTCCATATCGACCAGTAAATATCAGTAAACAATTAACATGCCACGCATCCGACTGTGGGACTAATTGAGTTAGTGAATGCTTCACCTATCAGTGACTGCATGAGCATGTCAGTGAATGTATCACACATCAGCAACTGTGAGCAAGTCAGTGAACTTGTAACATGTCAGTGAACGCATCTTGTGTCAGTGTGTCAATGAATGTGTAACATTTCAGTGAACACTCCACACATCTGACTGTGAGCGCGTCAGTGAATGCATCACCTATAATTGACTGCATCAATGTGTCTGTGAACACGTAACGTGGCAGTGAACACATCACGCATCAGTGACTGCATCAGCGTGTCAGTGAACATGCAGCAGGACAGTGAACACATCACATATCAGTGACTGCGTCAGCGTTAGTGAACGTAATGCGTTTGTGAATGCATCACACATCAGTAACTGGTCCTTGTTTCTGTGAAGACGTAACATGTCAGTGATCGTGTAATGCATCAGTCACTGCATCAGTGAACATGTAACATGTCTATGAACACATCACGCATCAGTGACTGCATCAGTGGGTCAGTAAACGTGTAATGTGTCAATAATATCAATGAAAACTTGACTGACATGGGTCAGTATTGATGTACAGGCAGCATTAGATGACGCCATGTAACCGGGTTCTGTTTTAAAGAGAAACTGGTCCACATTGTTCAATAAAAGCACTGAGCACACCGTCCAGCTGCTGATGTATTCGCTGGTTGTATCTTTCAGCTCGTCGCTCCTCAAAGCTGAACTCGATTCCATCCCTCCACAGCCCCTCTTTACAGTAGGCACTCTGCTGACGGGCGCCGCCCTCCTCGTGAAGCCCCGCCCCTGCGCCCAGGTGCGCCACTGACAACGATGACATGCTGATCTCAGACCTGCAGCAAATCAGGGAACAGATAGTTATACAGGTACACAACAAATAACATTAGTTCAGAATTTGCCAACACTTTTTAAAAATAATATTTATTATACAATTCACTATCACAGAAGAAACAACTACAAATGATTAATGGATCATCAGAATCTCACCCTTATCTCTCGTCTAAATTTATCAAATGTATTGATTTGTTTCATTTATACCTGATTCTATATGTAACCTAATGTCTTTCATGGCAATAGATTATTTAATAATTTTAAATTAACTGAAAACAACACGACGGTTATGTAGTTCAGCGTCATTTAGCTTTACGGTTCCATACGATAATAATATTGTAAACACAGAAACACTACGCCATCTTAATAAATCTAAATATAATGAAAAGTTGTTATTTCTTACCTTTTAATTTCAGATGTTAGGGAAACAAAACAGTAGTTAAATCGCTCCGCTGTCGGAACTGGATTTATACTTCCCGCTGCGGCTCCGATTGGACGGTTAGAATGCTACATGCAACGTCACTTCCTTTCTGTCGCTGACGTCACCGCTATATGGACACAGCGCCTCTGCAGCCCAGAAATTGTACTGACAATTTTATAAACTACTATATTTAAGATAAACTGTTCTGATTTTATAATATATTGTATTTGTGATAAACAGTATTTATAATACACTCTAGTTGTAATACGCCATGTTTATAATAACATTGATAAAATCAAATCATATGCATGCTCTTCTTAAAACCATCTGTCATTCTTACTGAATTAATAATGAACACTATTGGAGAAGCCTAAACAGACGTAAACTATACGTATGTAAAGTCTCTAGCGAACACACAACTGTATAAAAATGAGTTAATGTATTTTATGTCTTACTTTGGCTCCATCTGGTGGTAGAATAAAAAATTACAGGCAGAGGTATGTACAATTTTCCGGATTACTGGATTGTTTAAAACACTGAGTTAAGATTACTTTATGAATTCCAGTCTGTTAGGATGTCTGATCACGGGGCTAGGCTCTGCTTCTCTGGTCTGATATATGTGTTTCAACCCGTCCCATCTGGTAGAGCTGGACCTGAGCTATAATCACCCAGGAGACTCAGCAGAGAAGCTGCTTGGACCTAAGGATCCGCACTGGAGACGAGAAACTCTCAGGTATGGATAGACTGGTCTACAATCTCAGATACGATCCATTTGGTCTAATAACACTTGGAGATTTGTCTCTATTTATTGTTGTAATTTTTATTAGTTATTTACGTTTAGGGGAAATCAAAATAAAAAGATCCATCCACGTTATCTCAAGAAACATAAATAAATTGTTATTACTAATACCACTTAATGTGCTTCAATAGCCACATACTCTATATCATACTCTCATCCTGTCACAATGAATCATAACAAATAATTAAAAATTAAAAAAACAAATTAAAAAAAGAACAGCAATTTTCACACATTGGGAGCTCAAACAATGGGAATTAGGAGTCAGGATTGTCTTGAAATGTACCATTGCTTAGCTAACAGAAACTACGTGACTCATGACATTATGGCAACAGACAGCACCCATAGACCTTACATCAGTTGATACACACATAATAATAATGTTGGTTTGAGACTTAACATGAAGACAAATCAGTACAATGATCCTTTTAACATTTGACACCTGAGTGGAAACCCTGTAACTGCTGTCTGATACAATAACAATAAAACTCTGTTCAGTTTCTATACCCTCAGACTTCAGACAGTGAGTCAATAAACCACACACACACACACACACACACACAGATCAATCCATCAATGAATACATATTTATTCTGTAGACATCCACAAATAACCATATATAATTAAAACAAGCTAAACATAAAAAAAAACTCATCATCATCTGATTTTACTGATTTATAGATCTCGTATTTCTCGTCTCAGCTTGGTTGCAGGTGCGACACACCTGCGTGACGTCACCGGACCGTGGGCGGGGTGTTGGTTTCTCTTCCTGTATGTGAGCAGGTGAGACACACCTGAGCAGCAGAAAACAGCAGCAGCGACACGGAGCAGCGGATTTCAGCGACACTTTGTCTGGTTTAACTGACTGAACTTTAAATTAACGACAAAGCGGAAACGCGCCGCTCCGTAGTCCTTCCGAAACTCGAGCGAACCGCGGGAGCGGCGACGCGCGTCAAGACGCGGTAAAGTGTTTTTTTTTTTTACCTCCCAACACAACTGGACATGCCTCCATCCTCCGCGCCCTGCCTCCTCCTCCTCTTCCTGACTCTGCTGCCGCGCGGCAGCGGCGCGGCGCAGGACGCGGCCTGCAGCGGCATTTTCCACCCGGGTCAGGAGGACTTCGTGTTGGACGCGGAGGACGCGGTGAAGGAGGGAGCGGCGCTGCTGTCCACCGCGCCCGCGTCCTCCGCGGAAGCCTGCGAGCTGTCGTGCTGCGCGCTCGAGCGCTGCAACCTGGCGCTGCTGGAGCCGCGCGGCAGCGGCAGCGGCAGCGGCGCGGCGGCGGAGAGCCGCGCCTGCGTCCTCTTCGACTGCATCCACAGGAACCGCTTCGTGTGCAGGTTCGTGAACAAGGTCGGATATCGGAGCTACATCAGGAAGTCCGTGTACCTGAAGCACCTGGCGGGGCCTCAGGATATTGGTAAGTCCAGAACCCATAGAGCCTTTAAAATCTTAGTAGGTTCGGTTCTAAACTTGGGCTGAATCTGCAATGGCCAGAATAAGTGAAATCAATGAGCACAATGTAGATTAACTTCATTACTGCTGCAGAACTGGACCATAATTGACTTTAAACTAGCTGTTATTGCATAAGGGCAGAAGGAAGTCCAGGTGTTAAACTGAAATTTAAACTTTTTCAGAAGAAAACTCCACACAGAGGAACCAATGTGCTTTTATTCTGAAAAGCAAATCAGTACTTTATAGGACTAACCCTAACCCTACAATATGAATCACCTACACAAAGATAAAAGTTGGTGGGAATGAAAACAGAGGTATGGCTTTAAACACACCTCCTGCCCTACCCATAATGCACCAGACCTCTTAGTGCAGTCTGTCAGTTTTATGTTGAGGGTGTTTCAAGGTATCAGGGGATCTTTGTATCCGATCAACTGATTATCAGTTTGTTCGATACCTCAACCATATGTTTGAATTAAAAACTTGACAGGCTTACCTTTACTCAGTAAATCTAAAAAGAAAAATGAACTGGACTTTTTTTTAATGTGTTTATAAGCAAAGCTGATCTGACATCAGTGAATATTTCACTATCAGATACAAGAATCGACATTTTGACCTTCATTATTAGAGCTTATGATATCAGTTTTCATTATGATGACTTAAGTAGTTATCAAATCAGATTCTTCTGAAAGCTTGGATTGATCCAACAAAAAGTAAAAAAAAAAATGTTCAAAATGTTGATCTGTGGATAAGTATAAGCCTCTAAAATCCAGCCACTGACCAGAAATGTGAACCTGACCTCGTGACATCACCGTGTCTCCAGGTGGCCAGGCTCCGCCCATCGCCAATGCGGGACGCGACGTGGTCATCCAGCCCGGGAAGACTGTGACGCTCAATGGCGTGGAGAGCCTGACGGTGGACGACGGCCACATCGCTGAATACCGCTGGAGTCTGCAAAGCGGTAACGCCAGCGTCAAGATAGAGGTAAAACTCTACAATACCAAGCTCCCTCAGTGACAGTAACACACTGCCCGGAAACAGGTGCAGGTACGCTATACTGCCAACAGTATTCACTCATTGGATGCAACTGTTCGGCCGTGGAAACACAATCCATGAAGCTATCTGCATGCTGTTTTTAAGATAATCTGGATACCTCAAAGTTTGGAGGTCATGGAAGTGACTGATGTGACACCTAATTTAATTACTTGGATGGGTGAATGAATACTTTTGGCAATGTAGTGCAATCTATACAGCACATGTGACGTGTCATCTGATCCTTAATAACCGAGCTCCCATATTGTTAAAGCTGTTTTCTGTCCAGTTGTTTAATGCATTTCTGCAGAGGATGGAACTTGCGTATGCTTTTTCCACATTATTTCAGCGCGTGGCTCCCACTCTAACAGACGGAGTTTTTTTCCAGTGTGTCGGCGGAATAAAGATTTTTTTTAATTATTTTTTTTAATGTGTTTGTGCAGAAGACGGATCTCCGTGACCAGGTGCGGCTCTCTAACCTGCATCCGGGCACGTACGTCTTCCATCTGACCGTCACCGACTCCAACGGCCAGTCGGACGAGGCCAAGGTCACCGTCCTCGTGCTCAGCCCAGAGCTGACCAGCAGTGAGTGCTCATGGGAAATGAAGTCCGCTGATTGTTTCTGTGTTTAGTTCATAAGCAGTGGGGGTATGTTGTGTATGTATGTATGTGAAATGCTACACGTTAGTCGGTTTCTATTTAAATAGGGCAACAATTGTGGTCTTGAAGTTGTTTTGCATCGAAGTGCAATAGCCAATCGAAGCACAGGGTTAGGAAACGGCAGCTTGAAAGCCAATGAACTATGAAAGTTTGACCATCTTTGGTTTGATGGACGGCAGTGTGACCCATGACGAGACCATCCCAATCTGATAGCCAATAGACAGGGTTTTAGAACGGAATGTAAGAACTGTGCTAACCACAAATTGGGTGTCATTTTGGTGAAAAAGACTGAAAAAGGGGGTGTTTAGTTTGTTATGTGTAGAAACTTAACTTAAAGTCTGTTTTTTTTAATAGACAGACAAGCTGCTTCCGTTTTATCAATGGGTCGCTTTATTAATGACAGTTTATCAATCTGATGATAAAGGAAGAACCAGATAATCTGAGAGTTTCCATGTTCGGTCGAGTGAATCTGTGTTTTCACGCCTGCGATCCACACCTCGTCTCAAACCGGTCAGACTGGAATGTCACGCAAACACACACACACACACTCACACTCAGCAGAAACTAAACCAGCTCTCTGAGGATGTTATTCTGTCCTCTTGTTGACGTTTGTGTCGGCTTCTTTGAGCAGAATTCAGCTGAGACGAGTCTGTGCATTGATCGGAGTGGCAGTGAACACACCTAGGCACTCCCTACATACATACACACACACACACACACACACACCCTGCTGCTGTGTAAAACTGGCTTTTGTCAGCTGCATTTTCTGTGTGCACATTGCATTGTGGGAGAATAATGTCCTTTTAACAGTGAAGTGACCATTAGATTGAGTCAATTTCATGTTTAGATTAGTCAGTTTCACTCCTGATTTAATCCTTTAGTTTTTTTCACCTTTTGGGGTGAAAAAAATTAACTTTGCATCAATAAGTGTGTCACATGACCTCTGTCCTATCAGAGTACTGTTTGGCTCCAGAGAAGGTCGGCCCATGTCGCGCTGCTTTTCCTCGTTGGCGCTACGACGCAGAAACTGGAGAGTGTGTGCAGTTTGTGTTTGGAGGCTGTAAAGCAAACAACAACAACTTCCTGGCCAAAAACGAGTGTCTGTCTGCCTGCAGAGGAGTCGCAGGTAACACACATACACACACACACACACACACACACACACACCTGACACACATAGCTGAGAGTCACACAGCCAGTGTTGCCAGGTGTACAATAATCGTTGTAATGTATGAAAAATTTGATAATTGCATGCAATTTCATTCACTTAATTTTTTTTGGTTTGTGTTTTATTAAAATTTTTAGTGACACTTTTTTGATACACATTTTTTTCTATGTTATAACCTGGCAGCAAGCAATAATTAAGTTTGAATATGTGTGTTGTACGCACTTCATTTTGTTGGCACTTTTTAAGGTGAAATAAATATATATTACTCTAAACCTTCTTACAAAGCATTTTTTTTCAAGGAAGGAGTCCACTGCACTAGGGTGATTTATATTTGACTGTAGCTCATCAGTGGGCTTGTTGTTCTGGTTATGACAGGTTGTACAATAATTTTCCTCAATTCTTGATAATTCTGATTATCTGGTATGATAATCCTACATTTCCCACCTGGTAACGCTGCACTTAGTGAACATACACACTTGACACTAAACGCAGGTTACCCCCCACAGATGATAGCACACACTCTACTGCTTCTTCCTGTTGTGATGTTACTGATGAGTTTTTTCATTCACAGCGACATCAGAGAGAAGAATCGCTCTGCCCTCGGCTGGTCAGTCCCTCAATGCACCTTTCAATCTCAGCTGTGCAGCACGTTGAGGATGTTGAGTGTAATTGTGTGTGTGTGTGTGTGTGTGTGTGTGTGTGTGTGTGTGTGTGTGTGTGAGCAGAGGTGTGCGGGTCTGCGTGTCTCCCTGATCAGCTGGTCTGTGGACCCAACTGCTGTCTGGACAGAAGTCTGGAGTGTGATGGTGTGAAGCACTGCAGCGACGGATCGGATGAGAACCACTGTAACAAATGTAATACACACTCTCACACACACATGCAAGCACACACACACACACTCACAGATCAGTGACCATCGTCCTCCTCTTTTCTCAGTGAATCAGACCTTCAATCGGCTGCTGAGCATCAACGTGAACCAGAGGAAAGGTCAGTTGTGTAGAGCAGGTAGAACCAGGTGTGTTACTGCTTGGTTGGAACAAAAACCTGCAGCCACACAGGCCCTCGAGGACCTGAGTTTGACACGTGTGCTACTGTCCTGCTGCTTCTAAGGTTCTCCCCTACTCCACCACACCTGGTTCTAATTATCACCTCGTTATCAAGTAGCTGAATCTTGTCAAAGGCTTTTTAATGATTAGAATCAGGTGTGTTGGAGTGTGGAGATTCCTTGTAGCAGCGGGACAGTAGCTCTCCAGGATCAGGACTGGGTAGAGCCTCTCTGAGCTACCGGACTAGCAGTCTACACGCTAACTGTCCCCCCCCCCCCCCCCCCCCCGCAGCCCGGTGCACGGAGCCCCCCCGCACAGGCCCCTGCAGGGCCAGCCACACCCGCTGGTACTACGACCCTCTGAACAGGAAGTGCCATCGCTTCACTTTCGGCGGCTGTGACGGGAACGAGAACAACTTTGAGGCGTCAGACAAATGCAGCGAGACCTGCAACGGAGTGACCGGTACAAATACACACTAATATACACAGTACATAGTACGTGGAGTACACGCAGTACATGCACGATGTAGTTTTGTGTGATTTGAGTGCAGGATCTTTGATGATGTTTATCAATAAGATGTCATTTAACGATTCTCCTGCTGCGTCTGCAGAGCGGCACGTTTTTGCCAGAGGGATGTTTGAGCGTTTGGACGATGAAGATGAAAATGACTCAGGTGAGGTATACGCGAGTAGATGGTGAAGATGATGATGATCTAGGAATCTATGTAGAACTTCCAATGCCTTAGTCAACTTCAACAAGTACGTAAACAGTACCTTGATGGTTTACAACATCCTGGTCATGTTTTACAATGTGCAAGCTAACCTCACCAAGCTATCTCAGAAGTCACCAGGAGGTCAATAACTGCAGTAAAAGAAGAACTATTACCCAAAATTTCATTGAAAAATACAATATTAATGAATAAACTAATACAGGCAGTCTTTTGCAATGTGACAATCCTTCTCATCACATTTCAACAACATGAAAATGGTGCTTATGGACACATTAACATGTTGTGACAAGTTACTGCAAAGAGCATAAGCATTTGATACTTTTCAGCTAAGACTAATAGAGAGGAATAAAATATTCTAATTTCCTTTTTTTTAAAACATGTTATTGAAAGACTTTTTCCATATACATGCATATATATATTATTTTCCCATAATCATGATAATAAAAAATATTAAGATTTGATTCATATCAAAAGGTGTGATATTCTCTGTAGAATTGAACCAATTGTGCAACCAAAATTTACTTGTGACTTGACACAAAAAGAACTTTTCCAGTAGTGCTGGAGTCTGTCAGGATTGTGTTTTCTAATGGTTATTGGCCGACATAGAAGCTGCTACTGTGGAGTTGGATTGCTATCTGCTGGTTAGTAGGAAGTAATAAGAACTAGTATTAGCTGCTGGTTAGTACAACGTAATAGTTACTAGTAGTAGCTGCTGGTTAGTATGACATAATAGTTACTAGTAGTAGCTGCTGGTTAGCACGACGTAATAGTTACTAATAGTAGCTGCTGGTTAGTAGGACGTAATAGTTACTAGTAGTAGCTGCTGGTTAGTAGGACGTAATAGTTACTACTAGTAGCTGCTGGTTAGTAGGACGTAATAGTTACTACTAGTAGCTGCTGGTTAGCAAGACGTAATAGTTACTAGTAGTAGCTGCTGGTTAGTATGACATAATAGTTACTAGTAGTAGCTGCTGGTTAGCACGACGTAATAGTTACTAATAGTAGCTGCTGGTTAGTAGGACGTAATAGTTACTAGTAGTAGCTGCTGGTTAGTAGGACGTAATAGTTACTACTAGTAGCTGCTGGTTAGCAAGACGTAATAGTTACTAGTAGTAGCTGCTGGTTAGCACAACATAATAGCAACTAGTAGTAACTACTGGTTAGTAGGACGTAATAGTTACTAGTAGTAGCTGCTGGTTAGCACAACATAATAGCAACTAGTAGTAGCTGCTGGTTAGTACAACGTAATAGTTGTAGCAGTTCGTAGTAGCAGTCGGACAAAATCTTGGGATGCAGCCGTAGTTTCCCAGTGACAGGAAGTGACCTCCCAGTGTCCCCCTCAGGCTCCATCGCTCTGGCTGTCGTCCTGTCCGTGTCCATCTTGGCTCTGCTGGCGATCCTCGCCTACTGCCTCCTCAAGTCGCGGCGGAAGCGCGCGCACCGCCCTGTCGCCACGAGCCCCACCCACGCGGCACTGCCAGAGGAGGATACACTCGTCTACAACAGCACCACCAAACCTATATGACCTCATCACCACCACCGTTGCTATGACGACCTGCTGCTGTCGAGTAGAAGATTTTGTCACATTTGTTTAATTCAGTGTTTTTCTTAAATTTTCTCTTGTTTAAATCATGTTTTTTTTTTCTTTCAGTTTCATTAAATTTTATTTGACTTGTTATATATTTTATAATTCTGTAAACCATTTTTGGGTTTCTTTCAGGTGCATCTTTACCGATGAAATATATTTATCTGTTTATGTTGAATGTATTTATGAGTTGACAGGGATCCCGTCTACATTTTAAACATGTAAATGTTTTTTTTTTTTTTTTTTTACTGTAAATATGAAATTCTGTTATTTGAATCGTCATATCTGCTGCCTTCATGTTTTTTAATGTTCAGTGTTTCACGTGTCAATAAAGCTTCATGGGAACAACAGATGCTGCACATTTACTGAAGCAGGGTTGCAGAAAAAAAGCTCAAAATAAACATCTAAGGTATATTAATGAAAACATTAGGAATAAAGTTTTAAAATCCCAACCAGAATTTAGACCATCAAAGTACAATGAAGGTGGGGAAAATATAAAAAGTGGAAAAATTAAATAAAACAAGTAGATCGAACAAAAGTAACACATGGCATTTATATCATTGGCATTTATTCTCTTTTAAATATGTCTTCTTTTGCTTTAATTTTCTGGTCTGTGATGCTAGTTAAAATACTTTAAAATAGGGAAGACATAAATGCCCACTTGTCCTTACTTGTGTAGCGCATACTAATTACTTCCTTATGTATATCATTTATTTATCACACTGCAAATAGTGCTTAGTGTCTCTATAACATCTGAACAGGTGAAGACATTACACTGTAAAAGTGATATTGGTCAGTTTTTGTTTCCCCTGTTATCTTTTTATCTTTTATTTATTGAACAATAAAACATTGACAGCAATACAGATACAGACTCAGCACTTTTTAAGTTTAATTAGTTACATATTCACATGAAAACCACATAACTACATAATATATAATATAAATAGTAGAATGAGACAATCCAAAATGACAGGGACAAAATATGGTATGAATATGCAAGAATATACAATATATTCATGTAAAAAGGTTTCATGACAAGTTAGAATTTTAATACTTTGAGTGATTTAAATACAAATTCAGTTACAGGATAAAAGAAATGAAACTTGTGAATAAAAAAACTGGATATAGAGAAATGGAATCTTAATCGAGCACTATAATCTAGGGTTGATGTTGTAGCTGATAAGACCTTTAAGGGTCAAAGAGTGGATGAGTTATCAGCATCGAATATTGAACCATTACGTCTGTATAAAATGTTTAAGTGATTTTACAGTCATCAAAACAAGAGTGTAAGAAAACAGCCTAAAATATAATTGCGCCGAAACTGGAGATACAAGTATTTCATTAACCAGCATGGTCTAGAGTTTCTGACGGGCTGGAACATGTCTGTGATGATGACATGTCCAAACTGGTTCGGAGCTGTTGTATTTCTCTTCAGCTAAAGTTTGAAATGTTTGTAATGTGACAGCCGCAGTGTAGCGCTCTGGTTTACAGCAGGGGGCAACACAGCTATTACAGCAGCTACAGGAAATATAGTATACACTGGCATTTACTATAGAACACTATACATTTTCGCCCCAATAAAATAATGGCCTAAGTCTTTTTTTTTTTATGAAAGTGACTTTTTTGGCGGCTGCTTCAAGAAGCAGGAGAATCTAGTGCAGAAGAAGCTCTGAACATTCTACAATCAATATCTGCTGGTAACGGATAAGGTTTGTAATCATAAAGACTATAGGCTAATTAATAAATATAATATTCTCTGCATTTGATATAGTTGTTTGTGGTTCCTCAAAAACTTGAAAAAATTACAAATGCCATTATTTTCATAGTGTGACAATATATACTGTGGCTAACTATATAACACTAAATATAAACTGTCATTAAATATATAGTGTGAATAACTATATGGCACTAAATAAATACTGTACAACGTCTAAATATATAGTGTGATTAACTGTATAGCACAACATTTATTATGTGATTAAATAATATAAACGCAATAAAAATATAATTAAATATATAACATAAAATATATACACTGATTAACACTAAATATATACACTGATTAACTGTATAACACTATGATATACTGATGGAGGACAAACATAGCCTTAATAAAAACCTTAAATATGAACATGAATAATAAGAATGAGTTACCGTGTTCTCGGGAGAACCTCCTGCAAGCCTTCAGTAGAACCCCATCAGTCAGTAGAACCTCATGTTGTCATCAGTAGAACCCTGTGCTTGTCATCAGTAGAACTCTGTGCTTGTCATCAGTAGAACTCTGTGTCAAAGGATATGTCTCCTCAGTAGAACCTTGTGTGTCCTCACTAGAACCCTCTCGAGTTCTTGGTTCTAAGTCAGTAGAGCCCTGTGTGTCTTGAGTAGAATGCATTGGTAGATCCTTTTGTATGTCCCTGGTAGATTTAAAGTAGAACCCAGTGTACCCAGCAGAACCACATTGCCCAGCACAACCCTGTGTGTTTTTGGTAGAACCCTCTATTTCAGAACCTTTGACCTGAGTAGAACCCACTGTTGTTTCGCAGTGGAACCTCCAGTGTTCAGATTAGAATCAAGGATGAGTTCTACTTTTCTCAACATGCTGCTTTTTTTTTTCTCCTAACCTTTGAATTGAGGCGCATGCGCAGACGCTCGGAATGTGTCCGCAGCGGCAGCAGATACGAGGTTCAGATATGAGGAGAAAACTGTGAGGAGAGGAACCAAGTGTCAGTGTGGACGCGACTTCACGGGACATTTACCGCAGATTTCCTATTCAAAGTCACCGAGGTGAGTACAGACCTCGCTTTGTTTTAAGGTGAAACATAAAGCTGAAAGTCTGTAGAAGATGTAACTCTGTCTCTCAGCTCTAAGACGGAAGTGTTCAAACTTCAAACACTTCAAATATCCCGTAATTAAAGTCTTTCGTTTGATTCGTTGTCTTCCAGTTTTTGTCTAATTGAAAACTAATCATGCTTGTAGACTGAAACTGAAGCTGAAAACACAGCAGCGTGTAGGTGTGGTTACTGATGCAGAACTCCATTAGGGATTTGAAGCATTTAAAGATGACACGCCTGTCTTAGGAAATAATCGTTTCTTACAACATAACACAGCAACCATTACGATGACAAATAATGATGTTTTCCTTCGGCATGCATATCGTACACAACAGGACACGTTTTCAAGTAGATTTAAACTTTTTCAGGTTTTGTTTCGCAATCGCCTGCCTCCAAACAGCAGCACCAAACCACAGCTGCAAACAGCCCTAACAAGTGTAAACTCTTGAGGTTTGACCAGCTCAACAGACTCTTGGAGGTTTTGTATTGTGCCGAATTGAAGGGTGGAAATAACAGTTTCAGATGAGTGACTAACATATGTTTGGTCAGATTTAAACTTCTGCAGACAAGCAGAAGAACCTAAAGTGAAGCTTTATTAGAGGGAGTTTTGTGTAAAAAAATATTCCAGCTGCCTGGCTGCAAATTTGAGGATTTTTGTTCTGACATCTGACTGTCTGTCGATGTTGTTTTTGTGTTTTATTGTAATTTATTTATCAATTAATTTAACACACATCACAGGAAATACATAAACTCTGAAATAAGAAGATGCAACAGAACTATATGATTACAGTCTATACAATAATCAATGAAAAAATGTATAACCAAACTATATAAAGCAAACATAAAGACAGGTTCAGGTGTCTCTATGCTGTGTTTCCATGGTAACAAATCAGATCAGATTTCTAAACTGGTGCCGTCACGCTGCCCCAGGGCGTTCACACCTTCAGCAGGACTTCCTGTCCTCGGTTACCTGGGCAACCAGGGCTGGACCGCAGTCAGCTGGAGCTCAATGTGTTTAATCAATCAGATGATCGGCAGGAAATACATGAGGATGATGATGTCATCACCTTCATCGTTAACATGCGAAGCTGGATCCTGTGTTTCAGACTCGGATTTAGAAAATTTTACTTTATTGCCTTTCGTGTCATTGTCTTAAAAATACAAATAAAATGCATATTGGTTCATGCAAAGCACATGTGCAGGTGGTTGTTATTGCTCCATTGTTTGTTTCAAATATGTATGGCAGCAAAAACTGTTTTCAATAAATAAATAAATCTTTTGATTATTTAATCAATTAGTTTGGTTCATAAAACAGTGTAAAATGTCAATCACTGTTTCCCAAAGCTGAAGATTCACCCTAAAATGTCTTATTTTTGGTCCAGACCAACAGTCCACAACCCAAAGATCATCAGTTTCCTATTATAGGAGAATACAAACAATAAAATAATCAGATTTGAGAAGCCGGAACCAGAGAATTTGGACATTTTTTTCTTAAAAATGACTCAAAACAATGAATCAGTTATAATAATTGGCAACTAATTGAATAATTGACTAATTGCTGCAGCTCAAGTGTAATTGAAGTTGGTCTGTTGGTGTTTTTCTTGGCTTGGGGGATTTTATGTCTCAGAAGGTGGTTTTCCCAGGTTAATATAACAAGATTTTGTAGTCTATTTGTAAAAGTTTTCACATTTTTATATTCCAAAAGTACCTAGTTAAACCTGTTTCCTCCTTTAACAAGTCAAGGTGGTTCCCATGTTTAAACTGTTTTACCCTCATCGTCCAACAAACGGGCAGCAATGACTCAGCTGTTCTCACCTTAAAAGCCAATTGTCAGCTTTAAGTCGAACATTTCGTTCCTGGGGTGTTGAAGTTAAATTACAGATGTGACGTGAAGCATCCATCAGCTCCCTGTAATGTAATGAACGCGTCCTGCTGACAGAGCTGCTGCAGTGTCCCTGAACGCATCGCTGCCCGCTCACCTCCACCAGAACACACCTGCAGAGGACACGGGGCAGACTTTATGGCCTCCGTTCACTTCCTCTTTCATCTGTCTGTGTTTATTCAGAAACACAAACGTGGAACTGAGTGTTTACTGTTTGTGTGTGTTTGTGCATGTGTGCTTTCGTGTGCGTGCATAGGTCAGTGTGATGCCTGAAGGATCCCGCAGCTCCTCCTGTGACGTCCCGATGGGTGAAGGTAAGAAACCACCAGAAAGTTTAATTTTTAAATGTCTCTTTCACTGTTCACCTTTTTTTGTTCTTCACGACTTCTGAAAAACTGCTGGGCGGACTTTGGTGAAACTAGGTGACATTTTGTGGAACTGGCCACAGAATTGAATTGTAGGGCAGGTTCCACTTTTAGTGTTGTTTTAGTGTTTCATATTGGTTGTGCTTGGATCCACACCTCTGACTGGCTTCTTCCCCATAGAATCGACAGTAGGCTCATGGGTAATGTAATATTTATATATATATAGTGTAGTTTTAAAAGTGTAAACCTGTGCAAGAATTAAAACCTGTGTTCTCAGCATCATAAGAAATGCTGACAGGAAAAATAAATAATACTAATATATTAAAAAATAATATTCTAAAATCATATAATATATTTTAAAGCATATATTAATATAAATATATCCAATAAATGGAGGTCATGTTGTCTGTAGTATTGTTGATGTGAGTCTGTCTGTAGCTCACAGATGCATCTTTGTGGTCCTCTTCGTGCCGTCTATCGGTGTGTGTGTGTGTGTGTGTGTGTGCACTCATTCTTCTTCTGTGGTGGGCGGTGGAGGGAACCAGCGGCGTCCGACCCCCCCTAAACCCCTTCGGGACAAAAAGGCGTCTGTCTGTGAGCAGCGGGACGGTCCTGTGGTTAAATATGAGCTCAGTTCGCTGCCGCAATCGGAACACGTGTGCTTCCTGTTTCACAATAAAAGGGCAGTCGCTGTGGTAGGTTGGTTCAAAACAGTTCACTAAAAACAAAAAAAAACGCTCTTAATATAATCTACTGCTTTGATTAAGATAAGGAAAATAATATTAATAACAATGCAATTGATAATCATCATATTATTTAATGTTCTGTCCCATCTTTGATCTTCTCACTGGATATAATAAATCATTTTATAATAATGAACATCATTTTAACATTAGAGGCTACATTTAACTTTCCAGAATTACGATGTTGACATCAACAATGTCTTTTTGACTAGTCGTAATTACATTTTGAATAGTTGCATCTTTAATTCAAAATATCTATGACCCAATTATGACTAGTTGAAACAACATATAGAGATATCTGACTACAGGTGCAGTGAAATTATTTATATCTGCAATCATTCAAATCTTCACACATCTTAAATATCAATTGCTGATACAGTGTACACAGAGAGCTTCAGCTGTTTTGCAAGGAAGAATTGGCAAAACTTTTAATCTATAGATTTTTAAAACTACAAAGTATAAACCCAGTAGGGCTGTATAATTTTACTGTTTTTTGTTACCAAAAGAGTCTAAGTATAATATAAACTTTGTTCTGCAATTGCCTTTCAATTATGGCCTGATAGGTGTTGAATCTTCGCATGAAATTCCAATTTTGTACCTTTATGTTTGAAGGCTCAAATGTGCAGGTCAAAGGTCAAAAAGTTCAAAACAAACACTTTCGCAAGTGCAACACGTATCCAGACTGACCTCTAAATGTTCAAACACTTGCAATAGTGTGTTACTCTCAGGGGTGGCGTCTCCTCCGCTCACAATCGTTCTAATTGGATTAAGCCCCGCCCCCTCCCATCGGTGCTGCAGGTGGACTGTCGTGCTACGTCCTGACCAGTCTGTGCTGGTCTCTGCAGGTCTCTGTCGAAGGTAGGCCCTCGAAAAAACACCCGCTTTTTGCTTTTCAGAAATCTGTAATAATTCTCTCTGGCTGCCTGTTTGAGATTTAAAGAGACGGTTGATTATGAACTGAGCGGCATGTTGTGAAACTGATCACAGGGAGAGTTGAGGGGAAGGAGGAGGGAACCCTTGTGTCTTTAATTAGCTGTTTCTGGACACAGACGTCTCCATGGCAATGGCTGCTATGGCTCGTGGCTACTGTAGTACTATACTGAGTAATATCACAGAGCAGAAACATTGACACCTGTGTGTGTGTGTGTGTGTGTGTGTGTGTGTGTGTGTGTGTGTGTGTCTTATCTCTCTCTCTTCACTTGAAGATTATCTCGGGTCACATGACCACACTCTTAATCGCCAAGGAAACCAGCGGAGTTTAATTAAATAAGACAGGTGTTGATCAGAAGATACATGTTGGAATTTGATGATTTATTTATTGTTTTGCTTTTTTTTTTTTTTTTAACTGAAGAGTAGAACACTTCAGACTGTGCTTCCTTCTGCAGCAGCGTGTAGCAGCATGTAGCAGCTTCACAGATATCGGTATCAACAATCTGAAATCTATTTTAAAATCACAGTTGGGACTTGTGGGGAGAGGCAGGACGAAAGTAAAACTTTTCAGATAAACAAAACTTTATAAGATAATGTTACAGTCACGTCTGAGCCCATCCTCAGGGATGAAAGTAAGATAACAGCATAAATGTGAAGTATAATTTGTGTTTTTATTAAAGATATCTGATAATATTAGTTTTCATTAGCTAATTGCAAACATATTATGCATATGTATTTAACCTTATAAAAATTTTCTAATAAAATGTTCTATTTAATCAAACATTTCAAAAGTAACAGAACTGTATTAGTTTGGATTTTTTATACACTTCTTATTTTTTTATAAAAAAAAAAAACACACACACACATAAAATGAGATTTTTTTTTTTTTTTTTGCTTATTTCCTAACCAAGATTTTGTTTTCATCAACAATTTTAAATATGTACACGCACATTTTTGCTATACAATCGAGTTCAATTCTTGATTTTAGTTCTTTCATTCTTGCTGAAACAGTTATAGACTTCATTGTTTTGATGGTACAAAGGCAAAATTGCCAGTGTTAATATAACACTTAAAGAGTTAGTAAGTATCTAGTGTTATGAGTAACTTAATTAGCTCTTTAAATGTTATATTAACACACTAATTATTACATTTGTTGCTTTCAATTTCATAAAACATGCAACAACAATGATCTATTATTATCTATCTATTATTGATCTATTAATTCTATCACATAGTCTGACTGTTTTTTGGTCAGGAAAAAAAAGGCTTGTTCTTAAAAAGCAACATTTTTAGTTTGATCCTGACAGTTGAAACTCAACTGCTTCTGAACTGAAAAACTCTGACATATCAAAACTTCAGAATGTGTTAAACCACCTAATAATCTATCGAATGATCAAATGGTCGCGACTATGTAAAAATAAAATGATAAACTGAACCTGAGCAAATTTCCGGCTAAAACTCTGCATGCGTAGGACGTATCGTATAGGACGCTATTTTTCTTTTTTTCTGTCCCGGCTAATGCTGTGAGTTTACATGTTGACAGAGTTTGGCATCTCAGACTTGTTTGGGCTCTGACAAAATTGCTGTGCTATTTTTGACCCGCCTCTGCCCTACAGGTAATAGTTTGAGCGTGTGTGTGCGTTTGTTTGCGTGTGTGTGTATAACCGTCTCATTGTGAACGTATGACGCTTCACTGGAACAGACATTCCTCCGTCTCTCTGAATAAACCTCAGTCTGGAGCGCCGCCGTGCAGGAGATAAGCTGATCAGAGGTCTTGGCTGATTTTGGTTCACGTCGACACCATTCACACTGGTTGTGTTAATGACGACCGTCATGCTGCTGATAGGTAGGTGTGGATGACCAGCCTCCTGATGTGCGCAGCTGTTGTGACCCACAGTGAGGTCAGAGGTCAGATGTCGCTCCGCGTTGACGATGCGACAAACTCGGCCGTTGGGGCGTTTGTTTTGCTGCCCGGGGCAGCTGATCAGGTTGTGTGCGTTGGTTGTTGGTTGTAATCCCTGCTGCTGCCGCTCTGTCACTGGATTAACGTCATCCTGTTTATTACAGATTACACACATGCACACACACACACACATACACACACACACACACACACACACACACACACACACACACATACACACACACACACACACACACACACACACACACACACACACACATATACGATCATATGATTGATCAACATCAATAATTTTTGTAGAGCATGTCTTAATTACCTACTTTTAATAAGTAAATGTAGAGGGTGATATTACCAGAACATATATTGATATAAAATATTTGATATCAGTGGATAGTGATGATTGATGATAACTTTAACTATTATCAATTTCTAATATGGACCAGATAAAAAAAAAAAAAGTCAAAATGTAACCACTTCATATTAAAGTCTATTTGTCGTTTGCTTGTTAAATGACTGGCTGTTCTTTTAGACGACCCTTAAATGAAATTATTGATATTGTATTGAACACTTTTCATATTTTATTGATAATGTAGATATTGACAGTATGTATATATATGGTTTTATTGCCCAGGCCTTGTGTGTGTGTTGTCACATGATGTAAGTATTTCCATGTATTGAGTAGTCATCAGTTGTTGTGTCCGTGATTGTTCCTGTGTTCGGTGTAAATTCAGAGTTGGGAGTTCTTCTCCTCTGCGGCTCAGTCTTGGACCTGAGCGAGCTGCTGGGAAACGAGGGGTTAATCCTCTGAGTGTTGGAGGCACGCAGGACGTCCCGCACTCCTCCACTAATCCTCCCACTGACGGGAGGTCTAACCCTGACCACAGATCAGGCACACGCTGATAGGACGTTATGAAACAGGCCAATCAGGGGTTCATTTTAATTCTTGTTTTTATTTTTTGCACATTTTAGGTAAGAAAAGACAAAAATGTGGTAAATGCATATAAGCCATGTGCAGGTTATTTAAAACCTCACCTTTTAAGAATGGGGGGACAAAAACTGAAAGAACAATAATAGGAGTCGCTCTAGAAACTCCAGAAAGTCCAGTAAAGGGGTTTTCCTAAAAGGTGATGTGGATTTATCCCATAAACCAGATTGAACAATTCTCGTTCAGCGTCTCCTGATGTGAGAACAGCTGGATGAAGCAGCAAGTCAGACAGGTCATGACGCCTGCGGCAGAACCTGATGTGTGCGGCAGAACGAAACGTCCAGAAGAGGCAACAACGTCCTGTTCTGTCCTCTGAGTGGACGCAGCAGCCGTCTGGAATCACAACATGAGTATGTCCTGAGATGTCCCGGGTGGGGGGGAAAAAAAAAAGGAAAAAAAAAAAAAGCTCTGTTTTGTCCAAAGAACAGTCGGCCATTCTTATCCTGCCTCTCATTGCCCCACCCCTCTGAGACGCTCTGTGACATAAACAAGCTAACCCCCCCTCCTCCTGCTGTCTGATCAGCTGATCACACAAACTCACAAAACTCCACACAGGCCAACACCTTTAATCAGCTTTACTTTTCTTACCATTATCATCCTTTACTTGCCTTTAAACCCTTTTAAATTCACGTTTTATTCTCATTCATCATCTTTTATGTTATTTTACTTATCTTTATTTACCCCGATTCCCTTTTAATCCCCTTTATTCACCTTTATGTAACTTTATCCACCTGCATTTATCTCTATTCAAGTTCATTCACTTTTATTGACCTGTATTCACCTTTATTTGCCTATTTAACTTTATATGCACCTTTATTTACTTCTATTCCCTTTCAATCACTTCTATTTACATTTCCTCTTTACTCACTTTTATTTACCTGTTTGACAGGTTTTCTCAACATTATTGCACTCTGTAAATCAAAATCCCTAATGTTATTATTTTATTAAATTATTGAGGCACTGTAACGTATTCAAATATTTCACAATAGCCTGTGCTGATGCTGGGCCTTCCTTCATAGATGCATCACAAAAGATTAGTTTTGCACGTAATGATTTATTATATATAATATATATATTTAACAAACTGCTCACTCACTGGTGCAACTATGCTCAAACCAGTAGAATATTTGCATGAAAAAGTCCCTAAAAATCTTTGATTAAAAAGCGTTCTCTCATCATTTGTTTATCCTTGAGAAAAACTGCCTCATGTGATTTAAAAAAATTGAAATATAACTTTTTTGTATAAGACACTCTCTTACTTCAATAAGCACTTGCATTAGGCTGAAACCCAGGACCTGAGGTGTCTGACAGATGCATCTGTGAATACCCCACATACAGTATAATACTGCTACTGTAGAATGTAGGGCTGCAACTAATTAACATTTTAACAGTGACTCATTCTTCTCAAAAATGGCTCAAATTAATTAATCGAATATCAAAAATAGTTGTTGATTAATTTGATAGATGGTGACTAATCAATCAACTTAATTTTTGCAGCTCTAGTATATTGCACACATATAAACAATGTTCTAGGCCTGAAGCATCTATCATTTTAGATCGGAAACTGTGATTTCAGGCAATGCAATACTGAGATTGTCAAAGCTGTGATTTTGCATTCGTAACCCAGGTTTTGTTTTCGTTAACTATTGCACACGTCAATGTTGCCTCCATGCTCCTTTATTTCTTCAGATGTAATAACTGCTGTTGCTTAAGCATGCACAGCATGTTTCTTGTTGATAAATAGAACAAGATTTTAAATCATTTATTGGCAATAGTTGTCATTATTGCATTAGAGTGATTGCATTTATTGTGTTAATGGTATAATATTAGTTTCTCTGATGCTTGTAAATGTCGTGCACTTTAACTTGATTTGAAGAAAATTGTGAATGAAATTGAAATCAGTTCAATATATATCTTAGTAACTGCCTAGTTGGCGCACTACCTTACATGCTGGCCATTTTTTTCTTGAATGCGTGTGATGTTGTGTAATCACATGCTGTTTTAGTGAATTATCTAAAGCCACAAACTCCTCCAGCAGCAGCGGAGCAGCAGCTCATATGGATTTTTATACACTATACCTATAGTAATATAGATCTTTGATCCAATGAGCCATGATGCAAACACACAACCTTCACCTGTTGAATTTGACATTTTGCACTTTGCACACATTACACCAGGCACCTTATACTGTAGTTCACATTGATACTGTTACTTTTTTGTCCTTCAGTGACAAATTATGGCGGGCAAGATAAGAAAGCCAAAATCTTTTTGAAATACAGTTTACAGGCCTCAACAATCAATATTTAATCCACCTAGAATATAAAACTAGTTGATGGTGTATTTGTTTTATTTTTTGAAGGCCTTTTTAGGAGAGTTAAACTACCTTGTAGAAAGTGTTTACGGTTCTTCTATTTGTTTTTCTATATTTGTTATCTATTCCTTGCTAAAGAACGGTGGATGTAAATACTGGTCCTGCTGAATCAGTATTTTATACAGATTTTCATTAATATGCTCTGTCCCTTTTCAAATGCGCATTAGCTATAATAATAGTAAATTCCAAATTGAATTAGACTTCAGTAGCTTTAGGACAAAGTTTCTGCTGTTTTGACCTTCTCCGTTATCACGGCTGATAGTCAGATGTGGAACATCTGACCTCAGGAAAGACTCATTACCCACAATTCCCTCCGCTCCTTTTCCTTTTTTCCTTTTTTAATAACTACCTCCTGGAGTAACTCCTCCTCCGCCTGTTCTCTTCAACGACTCCTCCTCTCCTTCCTCTGTTTGAATCTCTCTGCAGTTAAAGATGTGCAGATGTGTGTGTGGGAGTGTGTGCGTAACCTGTGCAGCATTCAGGCGTCTTTAAAGCTCCCAGGAAACTGAACTCTTTTCAGATTTAGATTTTCCCTTTATTTTTTTTTTTTTTTTTAAATCCTCAAGAGGTTTTTAAGTTTTTGAGAGGTGATGGGGTATCAGAGGAGTGTGTGGCGCAGCCTGGGAGGAGGAGGAGGTGGACAACATGTGCCCGTTGTCAGGTGTCTATGTTCAGAGGAGGTGGTGAAGATCTCCTTCAGGAGCGTGAGTGACGAGCGGCGGCCGAGGCGAGTCTTCGTCCACCGCTGGTTCGGTGAGTCGCGACGGTGGCGATGACGATGCTGTGACATCAGACGATTCAAACCCGTCAGGTCGTCTTACAAATCAATTATTTTTTTTTAAAACCTTTATAGAACCCACAAAAACCCTAAACTTTTGGTAACAGTTGAATTCTACAATATAGAGCCACTTTCGGTTTGTCAAAGTACCAGTATAAAAAGTTTTTAGATTTGAGGTTTCACTGTCTCGTTTTGCCTGCATTTGTACTTTTACTGTTTCTCCTGTATTTAAATCTCCAGACTTGTGTGCGCATGGATGTTTTCCTTCTGATAGAAAGCTGCGTCTCCCTCTGTTCAAACCGCTCCAGAGGTCAAAGTTCACCAGCCGTGTCTGATAGTGTGTTTGAATATAAACGCCGGGCCGTGACTGGCCGGCTGACTTTTATGTTTATCGCGTTGCAAGTGGCTGGACTCATAAACTACTCTCCTGCTGGGTCAGTAAATGCCTCGCTGACTTCACCCTGGCAGGAAGCCAGCCTAACGGCCGTGTGTGTGTGTGTGTGTCGGATGTTTTGATTCAAACTGCAGACTCACTCAGTGTTTCTGTTGTGGTCACTTTTATAAAACCTTTCACAGTTTCTTGAATCTTATTGTTTGACAGTTTAGATTGTTTTTTGTTAAAACGCTGGTAACTATTTTCTGCTCTTTTCTAAGTTTTAAGGGAAGAAAACCTGGATAAATCAAAGTTCTTGAAAAGTGTTTGCAGTGTTAGAAAGTAACAACATACTAGTACTGTACTTAGGCAAAATCTTGAGGTACTTTAAGAGGAAAATGTTGTATCTTCTACTGCACTACATTTATTCATCATCTTTTGGTTTTACTTTCAGAATCAGGTTTACAAAAAGCTGGACAAAAAAAGACCTTTTAGGTTGTATCTTCGGCTATAGAGAAACAATAATTGACATTTTACACCATTTTATGAAGCGAAAAATATCAGTTGTTATAAGTTTGACATTTCCAGTTGATTTTTCTACTTCTTTCCTCTGCTGCTGATAATTGATGAGAAGTGATCAAATGTCCAAGTTTGTTCCCTTCAAATAATGTTCTCCCCTCCTGTTAGAAGTGAGTTTCCTGTAGCAGCACCTCCATGGTTGGTGACCATGATTAGGTATAGAGATAAATGGGTTAAAATAAAGGGAAACGCACACTAACAGGAACAGACTTTGTTCTGTTCAGCAACACAAACAATAAATCTTGGAATCACTGGAGCGGGAAGTTGAAAAACTTGATCAGGTCATTAAAAGTTTCATATCCTACTTTTAGTGGTTTTCTATTTTTTGTGTTGTAATATCAGGGTCAATAACGAGGTCATACTTTAGAGTAAAAAAAATGCCTGTAACCCTTCACCTATGTACTTTTGTTTGATTTTCTTGAGGATTTGCATTATTATACTTTTTTTGAAAAGACATTGTAAAACGGTTCAGAAAACCCATATTGGCCATATTGGAATTCCCAGCTTCTAAATGAGATAGATAGAAAATTGATTTCTGCTGATAAACCTACAATTTGAGGGTCAAGGAGCCACCTCACTAAAGTTCATGTTAACATAACCTTTTGTAGAGAATTTGAGGAACAGATAATCAACGTTAACTGATTGGCGATTGACGTCAACTTCAGTAACCATCGAAAGGCACAGATTCACTGCCTGGAGTTCTGGTTTGATGCGTGTTGCTGATGTGTGTGTGTTCTTCATTATGATGATGTCATCCCCCCCCCCCCCCCCCACCCCCACCCCAGAGTCCCCCCGCCTGTCCACCGCCTCCATCAGCAGTAATGAGCGAGCTCCGTCGGCGACGCCGTCCGACTCCTCTGACCTGCCGTCGTCGGGCCGGCGCCCAGTGAGCCTGGTCTCCACGCTGTCCTCGGGTTCCGGGTCCTCCCGGGACGACAACCTCGCCCCGCCGCCGCTGTCCTCCGACCCGGATGTCGACCTGGACCTGAGCCCGCTGCCTAACAGGAAGGGGCGGAGCCTCGGCCTCGCAAACAACAACAACAACGACGACGACAAAGAGTCGCCGCCGTTCATCAAGAGGAGCATGGCGCCCAACCCTCAGCTCACCTACCTGGACCGCGTCGTCATGGAGATCATTGAGACGGAGAGGATGTACGTCAGAGACCTGCGCATGATCGTAGAGGTGAGAGGAGCTGACAAAACATTCTGACCCCAATATATACATTCTGAACTTAAAAAGAGGACATTTTAAAATGTTCTGTTTAATGCTGTGAAAAATAATAATAATGGATGTAATATAATTAAAAGATGCTGTAAGGATGAAAGTGATCATTGTATTCATTCTGCAGTGTGTGATCAGGTTTTATCAGCTTCAGTCTCCAGACTTGCTCCAGTCTCACTGACTTCGTCACTGACTATAATTAACTGGTTAAGATGTTCTGCAGGATTAACTGCTTATATAACAGTGTGTGTGTGCGTGTGTGTGTGCATGTGTACATAGTATATTACAAAGTAACATCAGGTTTAATGGTCAAACATTTAAATAACTTATATATATTAAACAAAAGTTGTATATACAAAAAAAGCTTTGTGTTTTAGAAATATATAAAAATACTTTTTCATAATTCAAAAATCATAATGAAGTGCATTTTTTATAGAAATATTAAAATAACATAAAACGTAATTATACATGAGTAACACTATGATTTAGATAGAATGTAAAGCTGATAATTGTTATTTGTGGACGTGAGGTCAGTCTGCATCCTGCTGGACAATGAGAGACACAACAGGCACGAAAAATACAAGTAACCGTTTATACTGACTGACTTTAACTCTGTTCAATGTATATACATTTTGTTAAATTAATTCAACTTCTGCATATTTTTCTTTACTTATGTATATTTGTTTGACTCTAGAGACATCCTAGTTTACTTGTATTTTAGTATTTTACTTGGAAACATATTTTCCTTATAAATACATCAGAGTAACACAAGGTTGCTTCCTGACTTCACAGCATGTATTTATGTATGTATATATAAGATTATTTATTTTCTGTAATTGTATTTTTTTTTCATATAATCTAATTTTACTATAATATACATATGTGTGTGTGTGTATATATATATATATATATATATAAATTTAATTCATTATTTAAATAATGCATTTTTTTATCCAAGTCACTCAAATGTATTTAACTTGTTAATGACTGCCGCCCCCCTTCCTTCAGGACTACCTGGCTCACATCATCGATCAGTCTGAATTGTCGATCCGTCCGGAGCAGGTGTGCGCTCTGTTTGGGAACATCGAGGACATCTACGAGTTTAACAGGTGAGAAAAAAACGCCCTTCAACTCGTCTCGACATAAAATCTGATAACGATGATTTCTTGTAAAGTTTTTAAAGTTTTTTTTCTCAGGTTTAGCGCTCGCTGTGCTTCAGGTCAGAGGGTGAGTTTGTTTGTTTCACTGCCCGGGATGTCCCGGTGGCACGGCATGCTGCGTGGAGTGGTTTGATGTGTTTCAGTCAGAAAGTTAACACACATGCACACACACATGCACACACACACACAAACAAAAAGAAACACCTGACAAAACATCCTGAAATCCTGCAAGTGTGCGGTGATGCAGTGTAACATTCAAGTACACTTTTTCTAGGAATTCTGCTCTTTTAACAACACAAACCGGTTCAGACACTATTGATATTTTATTTAGAAGAGACTGATGTGTGAGTGGGTGGAGCAGCTCTACCTGCTGGACAGAAGACATCATGACTCTTACTGAGAGGAGGAGCAGGATCAATAGTGTGATCAGCTGAACAGTTTGGAGGTTTCTCTTCATGTTTCCCTGCAAACATGCTGACAAGCCACAGCAGGGAATCATGTGTAAATAATAACAGTCTGTAAATCATGTTTTAAGTCAAAGTTTTATTATGGTTTAATAAAAACTAGTAGCAAGAGAGTTTAGAATCACAGCGTTCAGCCTGACAACATGATTTCTGTATGAGCAATCTATCAACTGGAGCTTTCCATTGTATTCAGTAGATGGAGATATACTGCACGACAAAAGCAAAAAGACAGTAACTGAACTTTAGGTCAAAAATGAGTTATGAGTTATCATCTTTAAATATAATTATCAAAGCAATCTTTGTTATGTGACAAGATATCTTGTCTCATTTTTGTGTTAGAGAAAAATGGTAGTTGTTTGTACAATTGTTCTTGCGTTGTTTCATTTCAATTACTGCACACGTTACTGTTTCCATGGTGACCACAGACAGCTCATGAGACGATGTTTTGACATTTTATCAGCGATTTCACTTCACTCACACTTATTAGCAATTTATTATCATATATTTCAAATTGGGATTCTCTGTCCCAAGTATTTATTTCATTCAGTACTTTGTGCCCATTAGACTTTTGAAACAGATAACCATAAAAAAACATCAACTTGTTCATTTTAGCAACCATCACATCAGTTTGAAAAGCCTTAGAAATACTTAGGCACAATGACCTCTGTTTTCTCTGTGAATTTGAATTTTTAACTATATCGCAAGAAGTTGTTTTACAATGTTTTAACATTAATGTGATTTGTGGGTATAGCAGACACAGCTGTATAAACCTAATATCCATACATAATATTGTCGTCCTATTTAAAATAAATTGTACATTTAGGCCTTGATAAGGCTTAGCAATGTGAGACACTGTAGCTGTTTAGCAGACGTTTCAGCACCAAAACTATATAAACAAATAAAAATATTAGGTAAAACAATTGTTTCCAAATTCTATAAATACAGTGCATCTAAAACATCTAGAGCCTAATATTTTTAATAACCTGTAGTTACTTTTTCCTTGGTATAGTGCCATATTTACAGTAAGTATTACAAATACAAGAGTATTGTATAGTTACTGCCTTTTTGCTTTGTAGGGCCGTATAGAGGTCAAAATTAACTTATTTATCATTTTATAATATGATTCTTCTATCTCTAAAAGTCGTTTTTTCAAATTTTATACTTAACTGAAAGCTCCAGAACAGTTCTGAGTGACCCTTGAGCTAAAATTGTTTTGTTGATACTTTGCTGTTTCTTTTTTTATTATCATCTTTAAATATCTCCAACATTTGGTTTTGGAGTTATTGTGGCGATGCAGTGTGGACATGATGTTTTTGTCTTTGTGGTTGTCATCATTATCACTGTGTTTCCTGTTCGCAGCGAGCTGCTTCAGGATCTGGATCTGTGCGACAACGACCCTGTCGCCGTCGCCAGGTGTTTCGTCATGAAGGTGAGAAATCATTCATTCCTACAGTTTGCACTTCAATCCTCACAATACAATGTTCTAATTATCTCAGGAATGAATGCTGAATAATAAATGACTTCAGCATGAACGTTTTTTTTTTTCTTGATAATTTTCTTTTATTTTCTAGTAAATAAGCCATCATCTCCAGAATACACAAGATGTTTCTCACATAGACATGATGATTATAATTTAATTTGTCATTTCAGAGGGAGTACTTTGAAATTTACACGCAGTACTGCACCAATTATCCAAAGTGAGTACTGAGCATCCTCACACCTCAAGTTGTTTTTTTACAAACAGAAATTCTTCTTTCCTTAGGTTTTCTTTACCTTTTTTCATTTTTCTACCTGTGCTCATCTGTTGCAGTTCGGTAGCAGCTCTGACAGAATGCATGAGAAATAAATCTCTGGCTAAGCTTTTCCGGGATCGCCAGGCGTCCCTGAAAAGTTCATTGCCACTGGGTTCATACCTCCTTAAACCTGTTCAGAGGATCCTCAAATACCACCTGCTGCTTCAGGTATGACATAGACACACCTGACAACCGATAATGCCTGCTTTAATATAAGCAACATTTTTAACCAAATCAATCTATCAGTAATAAGTCATTGGCAGTAAAGGTATCACTGAACCTCCACATGATGATGATGATGATGCTGATGATGTTCAGGAGATAGCGAAGCACTTTGATCCAGAGGAGGAGGGGTATGAGGTGGTGGAGGAGGCTATCTACACCATGACAGGAGTGGCTTGGTACATTAACGATATGAAGAGGAAACATGAACACGCAGTTAGACTGCAGGTCAGTCACACAAATTTCTTGTACAACGTGTTTATCTCGAATGTGCTGAATGTGAAAATAATATTTTTTTCTGGCTCATATGTTTTTTTTAAATATTTTTTTAATCAGTTATTGACAATATGCCCAATGTTTGAGTTTAAAGCCTGACGAAATTTGCGACTGAAAAGCTGCTTTTTTAAGGCATAAAATCTAATTGAATTAATAAATAACAGCAGAAAATTTGAAGGTTTCTAGTAGTTGGACAATATCATTGTACATGTTGTCAGATTTGATCTCTGCTACCTGAACTGAAACAGTGGATAGACAGCTGACGGAACAACATGCAGATACTGTATCTTAGTTGTGGGGTTCCACAGGGCTTCATCCTGGGTCCTTTGGTGTTCATCTTGCTCCTATGTTACATTGTCTCTTGCCTTGCAATTTCTCTAATAAAAAAATGGCTCCAAATGGTTTGTGTTTTTTCTTCTTCTTTTCAGGAGGTTCAATCTTTGCTGCTGAACTGGAAAGGTCCAGATCTGACCACGTACGGAGAACTGGTTCTGGAAGGAACCTTCAAGGTTCATCGGGCCAAAAACGAGAGGACTCTCTTTCTTTTTGATGGCATGCTGCTCATCACCAAACGCCGTGGAGAACACTACATCTACAAGACACACATCACCGTGAGGACCAAACTAACATACTTACAGTTAGACTCATATAATGCACCTGCAGAGTTAGTGTGATGCATGGTAACAAAAAGGATGTAAAATTACTCAAAGGACATTTCATACCATACCAAGGTCTAAAGATTGTGTTATGGCCATATTTCTAAATCTAACTAAAATATAATATATTTCATGAACTCAAACAAAACATTTACATCCCACTCTAAAATATAATTAGGGGTATTTTCAGTATTTAGATCACAATTATTTTAAATCATCTGAGCATTGGATTTTACTCTGTGTGTTTTCAGTGTTCCACCTTGATGCTGATCGAGAGCGCCAAAGACTCTCTGAGTTTCAGCGTCACACATTACAAACGCCCCAAGCAGCCTCACACCGTCCAGGTGAGACTCTTTAATCACAATGTTCACATCCCTGTCATGTTTTCGGTCTGTGATCAGCAGATGGAAACATAAGATTTATTATAGGTAATCATGTTATAAAATGTAACCTAAAGGGTAATTGACTTAGTAGATGTATAGTAGATGTGTATTTATATGACCTTGTGTTAATTTAACCCTTGAATTGATTTTATTCAATGCTCAAAAATACATAGTTTAATAGATTTGTGGATGGAACTGCTTTGTTTTTGTTTCAGGCAAAGTCCGTGGAGGAGAAAAAGCTTTGGGCTCATCATATCAAACGCAGCATTCTGGAAAACCACCAAGCTATCATCCCACAGAAGGTCAGAACCAGTAGCACTAGTTTAAACACCAGTATATATAATTTACTGCTTCAGTGCCCGTTCAGATAGGGCTGATTGTTCGGCCCCTGGAAATTTTGCTTACAGTGTTGTTGAGAACGGCTCGCCTGATCAACTCAACAGCTAATACTGTGACTACCTTAACAAACAGTGTTCATCTCTTCTTGTTTTAGGCAAAGGAAGCCATTTTGGAAATGGATTCTATATGTGAGTAAATAGTTGATGATTGTTATTTTGTTCTTGAAGGAGTTGTAAATATTAAACTCTTGATACAGTAACTGGATGTAAATGTTAAACTATTAAACTAAAAAAAATGAATTGACTAAAATGAAGAGAAACTGAATTGTCCACCAGTGGAACAAGATATTTTCACCTGTTAAGATTTCAGTTTTTGGAACTGGGTGTAAATGTTCAACTGATGAGGCTGTAACTAGATGTTTTTGCTTCAGATCCGCGGCGGTATCGTTATAGTCCTGAGCGGCCGAACAAAGCTCCGTCCGGTCAGGCTGACGACTTTCCCGACAGTCGCCAGGGGCGACGACAGTCAGGTAAACGCACCTGAAAACCTGCTTTTCTTTCATTATTGCATCCTATACATTTTATATTCAACTGTTTGTTTTTGCTTTGCTTTTCAGAGCCGACCAGGCAGATACTGAAGAGCTCTAAAGGTAGGAATATGCTTCTCAATGATAATGATATAAATATCATCATTTGCCACCAATGTTACCATGATGACCTCACTGTTAGCAAGTGATTCTGAAGTGATAAAAAGAGCAACCAAGAAACCAGTCTGATCCAATAAAGACAATGTATAATATAGTGGACAGTATTAATTTGTGTTTAATCATTTTTCTTTTCTTCTTTTCATCCACCTGCTGCTGACACTGCTGTTGGACTCACAGCCATTTTAAAGGTAAGAAACGGCCCTGTGTTTGTGTGGTTTATAATAACACAACACTTTATCTTCTTTAGGTAGGAGAAACATTATGAAGTTATTGTGTAACTGTTTATTTTACCAGTCATCACAATTCAAAGAAAGAAAGATCCAATTATATTAGAGACAGTTTGGTACATTAAAGGTGCAGTGTGTAGTTTTCTAGCGCCATCTAGTGGTGGAGTTGCAGATAACAAACAACTGGGATCTCCAACAAATCCATTGAATAAACAATGCCATTGTTTGCTTTGTTTATTCTGGACAACTACAAGATGGAAGGAGACCTGAATCTAACAACTGAATTATATCTTTATTTGTACATATTTGTACTTATATATGCTAGATGCTGTTAAATCTGACACACACGCTTCCATCAGTTAAAACAATAGGACAGTCGTAGAGCGAAAAGTACAATCCCAGAAACCCAAGCAGCAGTATGTGGCGTCCTGCAGCACTCAGACAGTGACGGGCTGTTACTGGGGGAGTCGCGTTCTTTGCAGCCCGCCGCCAGCAGCAGCACGCTGGGCGAGTCTGAGGCGGGGTTGCCCACTGAGGAAGAGGAGGAGGATGAGGACGGCAGGAAGGAGCCTTTGCAACGGCTGAGCTGCAGCGAGGAAGAGGAAGAGGAGGAAGAGCTGGGGCGGCTGTCACGCCCTGCGGCGGACGACAGTGACCCCGAGGACCTCCTGCTGGAGGACGACCAGGTAGCCGACTTCGCCAGCTCGCTACTGGCTGCCATCTCCTGCTGGCACTACAGGGCCCAGGCTCTGCTTTCAACAGGGGTCTCCATGGTGACGGTGGGTCTCCTTCACGTCTTCCCGACGCGGTCCGGCCTACTCCAGCTCCGTAACACACTAAAGTCACGGATAACGGCGCCCCCCGCTCCGCTCATAGATAACGTATCGCTGCTCTGGAGCTCTCGGGCAGTTGCTGCATGGGCTTCATCTGTGGAACTAACATGGCTGCATGACTGGGGTTGATAATATTAACGCACACAGGACTGGAGTATTTTTACTCAAAGGAACAGTCTGATATTTAAATAGATATAGAGTTTTTTCAGTTTGTCTGTTCAGAAGCCCCACATGATGAAGAAGAAAAGAACAAGGCCAGTTACGTCGCCCGGACTGGCGTTACCGGGGCCCCACCCTGGAGCTAGGCCTGGGGTGGGTGCTCGGCAGCGAGCGCCTGGTGGCCGGGCCTTTTCCCACGGGGCCCGGTCGGGCCCAGCCCGAAGAAACGACGTGGGGCCGTCCTCCCGTGGACCCACCACCTGCGGGAGGAGCCATGGGGGGCGGGTGCGGAGAGATTCGGGTGGCAGTCGAAGGCGGGGACCTCGGCGACCGGATCTCCGGACATGGAGACTAGCTCTGGGGACATGGAATGTCACCTCGCTGGGGGGGAAGGAGCCTGAGCTTGTGCGGGAGGTGGAGCGTTACCGGCTAGATATAGTCGGCCTCACCTCCACGCACAGCTTGGGCTCTGGAACCCATCTTCTTGAGAGGGGTTGGACTCTCTATTTCTCTGGCGTTGCCCGCGGGGAGCGGCGGCGAGTGTGGGCTTGCTCATTGCCCCGCAGCTCAGCCGCTGCGTGTTGGGGTTCACTCCGGTGAACGAGGGGGTCGCGTCCCTGCGCCTTCGGGTCGGGGACAGGTCTCTCACTGTTGTGTCGGCCTACGGGCCAAACAGCAGTGCAGAGTACCCGGCCTTCTTGGAGTCCCTAGGAGGGGTACTAGATAGTGCGCCATCCGGGGACTCCGTTGTTCTCCTGGGGGATTTCAACGCCCATGTGGGTAACGACAGTGACACTTGGAGGGGCGTGATTGGGAGGAACGGCCTCCCCGATCTGAACCCGAGCGGTGTTTTGTTATTGGACTTCTGTGCTAGTCACAGCTTGTCCATAACGAACACCATGTTCGAGCACAAGGGTGTCCATCGGTGCACATGGCACCAGGACACTCTAGGCCGGAGGTCGATGATCGACTTTGTCGTCGTGTCATCTGACCTCCGACCGCGTGTCTTGGACACTCGGGTGAAGAGAGGGGCTGAGCTGTCAACTGATCACCACCTGGTGGTGAGTTGGATCCGCTGGCGGAGGAGGAAGCCGGACGGACCTGGCAGGCCCAAGCGTATTGTGAGGGTCTGCTGGGAACGTCTGGCAGAGCCCTCTGTCAGGGGGGTCTTCAACTCCCACCTCCGGGAGAGTTTCTCCCTGATCCCGGGGGAGGTTGGAGACATGGACTCCGAGTGGGCCATGTTCTCCACCTCTATTGTTGATGCGGCTGCTCGTAGCTGTGGTCGTAAGGTCCGTGGTGCTTGTCGCGGCGGCAATCCCCGAACCCGGTGGTGGACACCGGAAGTAAGGGATGCCGTCAAGCTGAAGAAGGAGTCCTATCGAGCCTTGTTGGCTCGTGGGACTCCTGAGGCAGCTGATGAGTAGCGGCGGGCCAAGCATGCCGCGGCTCGGGCGGTCGCAGAGGCAAAAACTCGGGTTTGGGAGGAGTTCGGGGAGGCCATGGAGGAGGACTATCGGACGGCCTCAAGGAGATTCTGGCAAACCGTCCGGCGCCTCAGGAGGGGAAAGCAGTGCTTCACCAACACTGTTTACAGTGCGGGTGGAGAGCTGCTGACCTCGACTGGGGATGTTGTCGGGCGGTGGAAGGAGTACTTTGAGGATCTCCTCAATCCCACTGTCACGTCCTCCGAGGAGGAAGCAGAGACTGGGGACCCAGGGGCGGACTCGTCCATCACCCTGGCTGAAGTCACTGAGGTGGTTGGCAAGCTCCTCGGTGGCAAGGCTCCGGGGGTGGATGAGATCCGTCCTGAGTACCTCAAGTCTCTGGATGTTGTGGGACTGTCTTGGCTGACACGTCTCTGCAACATCGCGTGGCGGTCGGGGACAGTACCTGTGGAATGGCAGACCGGGGTGGTGGTCCCTCTGTATAAGAAGGGGGACCGGAGGGTGTGTTCCAATCACAGGGGAATCACACTCCTCAGCCTTCCCGGTAAGGTCTATTCCAGGGTGCTGGAGAGGAGAATCCGACCGATAGTCGAACCTCGGATTCAGGAGGAGCAGTGTGGTTTTCGTCCCGGTCGTGGAACACTGGACCAGCTCTATACTCTCCATCGGGTCCTCGAGGGCTCATGGGAGTATGCCCAACCAGTCCACATGTGTTTTGTGGATCTGGAGAAGGCATTCGACCGTGTACCTCGTGGTGTCCTTTGGGGGGTGCTCTGGGAGTATGGGGTCCGGGGCTCTTTGCTAAGGGCTGTCCGGTCCCTGTATGACCGGAGCAGGAGCTGTGTTCGCATTGCCGGCAGTAAGTCAGACCTGTTCCCAGTGCATGTTGGACTCCGCCAGGGCTGCCCTTTGTCACCGGTTCTGTTCATTATATTTATGGACAGAATTTCTAGGCGCAGCCAGGGGCCGGAGGGGGCCTGGTTTGGGAACCACAGGATTTCATCTCTGCTGTTTGCAGATGATGTTGTCCTGATGGCTTCTTCGAGCCAGGACCTGCAGCAGGCACTGGGGCGGTTTGCAGCCGAGTGTGAAGCGGCTGGGATGAGAATCAGCTCCTCCAAATCCGAGGCCATGGTTCTCGACCGGAAAAAGGTGGTTTGCTCTCTCCGGGTGGGTGGTGAGTCTCTGCCCCAAGTGGAGGAGTTCAAGTATCTCGGGGTCTTGTTCACGAGTGAGGGAAGGATGGAGCGTGAGATTGACAGGCGGATCGGTGCAGCGTCTGCAGTGATGCGGTCGCTGTATCGGTCCGTTGTGGTGAAGAAGGAGCTGAGCCGGAAGGCGAAGCTCTCGATTTACCGGTCAATCTACGTTCCTACCCTCACCTATGGTCATGAGCTTTGGGTAATGACCGAAAGGACAAGATCGCGTATACAAGTGGCTGAAATGGGCTTCCTCCGCAGAGTGGCCGGGCGCACCCTTAGGGATAGGGTGAGGAGCTCGGTCACACGGGAGGAGCTCGGAGTAGAGCCGCTGCTCCTACACATTGAGAGGAACCAGCTGAGGTGGCTCGGGCATCTGCTCAGGATGCCTCCTGGACGCCTCCCTAGGGAGGTGTTCTGGGCATGTCCCACCGGGAGGAGGCCCCGGGGAAGACCCAGGACACGCTGGAGGGACTATGTCTCTCGGCTGGCCTGGGAACGCCTTGGGGTCCCACCGGAGGAGCTGGAGGACGTGTCCGGGGTGAGGGAAGTCTGGGAGTCCCTGCTTAGACTGCTGCCCCCGCGACCCGGCCCCGGATAAGCGGAAGACAATGGATGGATGGACAAAATTTGTGATATTATTGTAGCAAGTGTATTTTATAAAGCTATTTGAAGCGTAGCATAGCCCGACAGCAAAACTGTTAGCCTAGCTTAACTTAAAACTAAAAAGCAGTCTTTTATTTCCTGCTGCTTCCTAGCTTCACTGCTAACGTTAGCCTATAGTGATAATGTATTTTATCAGTGTGAAGTTACAGTACTAAACATTATGAACACAGATATTTGCTGCTGCAGCAACCAACACAATGAATCGTTTCATCTCTAAAATCAGAAATGAAATGCTGTTTGTGACACTTTAACTGCTTTCATGGTCATTTTGCTTTTATTTGAGCTTCTCCGAACACCTGACATGCAGCTTTTTTGCAGCATAGTGTGATAGACTTCTGCTCTGGTGCTGAACACAAAACATGAGGTTGGGTTCAGAAGTTTTTGTTCAGTGGTTTTGTTGCAAGGGAATTTTTTAATTTTTATTTGTTTATTTTATTTTGTTTGTGTGTTTATTGCTGCTAATAAAACCAGTCTGTTGTCTGTAATAAAGGGTCAGTTCACACAGTAGAAAAGTTCCAAGGTATGAGTTATCTGTCTGTGTTTAGTATAGAAATGATGATGGGACTTACTCTGTAAAGCTCCTTATATTACATCTGTGAAGCTCATCAGCACTTTGTCTCTCGAAGAATTAAAGCTGGATGTGGATTCTATAGAACAACACGATTTTTGTGGTTTGGATGAAGTGACCCTTTTAAAAAAAGCGACAGGATGTGTTTTGTTCTTTAAAAGCAAATATACAGTAGCAGATTAATGCTTAAGCTGTGATAATGTGTTTGTTAAACTACATTAATTAACTACTTACTCTCATCTTGTTCTCTTTGTATTGTTGAAGGAGGAGGGTGGACCTGAAACAACATGTGAGCAGGTAAATAACAGGATTGAATGTTCTTCTGTTCTTTTTGTTGTGATGCTGAAACACACAATTTTTCAGCATCTGTCTTTTTAGATTTAACTAAAATGTTCATAAGAAATCAGCTCCACCAAAGAATGTCCTTATTAGAGCTACAACAAATAATTATCTTCATTATCGATTAAACTTTTGATTATTTCATCAATTTATGAATTATTGATTTTGTCTTTGAGTGTTTCCACCACATTCTTCTCATGTTTAAAGCAAAACATATTCAGTAACAATCATGTAGGACAGAGATGTCAAACTCAATCTAGTTCAGGGCCAAGTGCAATTTGGTCTCAAGTGGGTCAGACCGGTAACAATCTACATGTAGAACTAACAGTGAACAGTTTTGAGAATATTTCCAGTTTAACTACATTCACCTGTGTTGGACTTTTCTTCTTTTGTAGCCCTCCACAGTTGATCTGCCGCAGGAGAAGATCTCAGGGTCCCAGCTGACAGAAAACGTTGAACCAGAACCTCCTGCTGATCCGGACAGTGTGTCCACTTCACCTCCCAGGGTGTCGGCCTGTCCCCGGGGGACAGAAGAGAAGAAACCTGAAGGGGACCCTGAGCCGATAGAGGAACCGTCCTCTGCTGCTCCTGATTCAGATTCTAAAACTTTAAGCAGTGCCGAATCCTCGGAGGACGAGGACGGCGAGAAAGAGACGTCGGAGAAAGAGTGTGAACCCAGCAGCATCCTCCCCTCGTCGGTTCTGGACAGAGCCAGCGCCATCGCTCAGCACTTTAACAACAGCATCAGACGAGGCAGCCTGTCCCAGGACGAGGTCCGCTCCCCCAGCTCTGCTTCTCCGCGCTTACCCAGCAGGACCGGCAGCAGTAGCAGCCTCAGCCTCAGCCTCAACCTAGGCTCCGAGCCCGTTGACCGCCCATTACGGCTCAACACTGTCTGTTCCGATCCCGTCGAGACCTTCGGCTCCACAGATTTGACCCTGTTGTCTCCGCGGGAGGACAACCTCTTTGACAGAAGCATTCGCCGAAGGCGGGACTCAACTCTGTCAAAGCAGGACCAGCTGCTCCTTGGAAAGATCAAGACCTACTACGAGAATGCTGAGAGCCAGGATGCCACCTTCAGCCTGCAGCGCAGAGAGAGCCTGACCTACATCCCAACAGGGCTGGTCAGGAGCTCGGTCAGCCGATTCAACAGCGTCACAAAGGAAGACGCTGTCCAGACAAACCCTTCCGCCACGTCCCCCATTCTCGACCCATCCTCAGTGGAGCTAAATTCAGCTTTACCCGCAAATACCCTGGGTCCCGTGGTGTCAAGTGATTCTTTGGACTCTTCAAAGTCAGATCAGAGAAGCATAGAACCTGGAGGTCTGGTTTTCAACCTGCGGGAAAGGTCCACATCTCCAAACATGCAGGATACTCCAGTTGAGGATGACGAGTTTAGGCCTTCTTTTGAAATGATCAAGATCTGGCAGGCAATGGAGCAACAGATCACCAGATCCCAAAGCAAAGACCGAAGGGCTCATCGATCTCAAGAGGCTTCAAGAAGCTGCAGAGAGATCAGCGAAGGCCTTCCAGACACGAGTAAGACCCTGACGAGGAGCTGCGAGCGGGACAAAGGAGCGCCTGACCTCGGCACTATCACAGAAGAATCCACCAGTCCATCACCCCTCACGCACAAAGACTTCAGGCTGAAACGGACAGGAAGTCTGAAAGAAACCCTGAAGGCATTCCAGGAAGACGGCGTCATCCTCAGGGCTCCGGTTCCGCGGATCGCTCAGCTGAAAGCCGAGGCGGAGGGGGGACGGCCGAGCGAAGAGTCCAACCAGCCTGACGACGTTGACAAGACGATAAGCAAAGTCCTCCATCTGGCCCGTCAGTACAGCCAGCGAATCAGAACGACCAAACCGGCAGTCCGCCAGCGTAGCCAGGGCACCCTGATCCCAAAGAAGAGCTTACAGTGTGTGGTGGAAGAGAAGGAGAGTTCAGGTACTGACACAGCAGATCAGGATCCAAATAAACAGGATTAATTTCTATCTCATTTTGATGATTATAACAGAATGTTGTTTTTCTTTACCTTTTTGTGACCCAGCGTAGATCAGTTAATGTAGGGTCTCTAAACTTATACATATACAATGTAAACCTTGGCAAGAGAACAATATCCTACAGGATGTTAATATCCACATCATCAATACAATAAGAAAATACTTCAATATAATATTGAGAGTTTCAGTCAAAGTTTCTGAAAATGCTGCTTCCTCCTTGGCCTGTAAAAATCCTTTTCCTTCATAATCAATCAAAGAACTAGATGAAACAAACAACTAATCGAGATAATTAGTGATTCCATCCAGCCTTTTTCTTGTGGTTGTTATTACAATAGATAATTAATAATGATTATTTATATAAAATGTTTTATATTAATATATGTTGTGCTGTTGTGCATGGGGCATCACAAAATGTAGTGTCCTTTACTAATTATTCATATGACATAGGATGAATAATTATCTATGATATTTATTAATACATTAAAAATAGAGCTTATTATTAAGATCTATAGTCAGTCACCACCTCTCGGATGAAAGGAAAAGAGAGCCAATTCTCTGAACTATCATTATTAAGGTCTGATTAACATTTAACTTAAATATATAAACCAGGTTCATCTTGTCAATAGCTAGTAAGTGTTGATTAGTAAGATTCTGAGGTCTAAAGAAGAGGTTGGCTGCCTCTTTAATGTGCTACAATAATGAATTATTGTAGCACATTAAAGAGGCAGCATTTATGATTTAAAAGCATTTATTCATAAAGACATAACTGTAAAAACACACACGATTTAAACTAAATGGTTGTATGTAGAGGTGAGTGTGTGTATGGAGGTGTGTGCTACAAAGATGGCTGTTATCTGGTCTTTGCGCTCAGGCTGTGTGTGTGGCCAAAAGAGGTATTCAAGTTAATATTTGTTGTTTGAGAAGATGAATAAAGGTCCAACCTGTCCATGTCTGGTCAGACAACCTAGTGAGCAGGTGGCACCACAAGAATCGGTTCTGCTCGTCTCCTGGTGCTGCTCAGTGCTGTCTGTAGTGATGACATTTGATGTAGATGCAATAAAACAAAACTTACATGGTTTATTCACATACTCAGCTGGTCACCTACAGCATGGGGAGAGTTTACAGGTCAGAATTGATCATATGAACAAACACGTTGATGATAATATCTTTAACTGATGTGTGTTGTTTTGCAGGTAAACCCAACCTAACTCTGCCGCTGGTTTCTCGGGATTTTGGACCTTCTCCTCCCCCGACTTCCCTAGACCAGGTGAGGTCCCCAAGTCCTGGTCCCAGCTGCAGCTCCCCGGGCTGGTCTCGCTCCCGCAGTCCCCTCAGTCCTCCTCCCACCGAAGGCTTCAACTGGCCCGATGTGCGAGAGCTCCGCACCAAATACTCGGACCCCAGCTGCCCCCAGAGGAGCACCGTCAGCCGGAGTCGCTCCATCCCAGAACAGATGTTCGACGGCAGCCTGAGGAGACATTCCAGCTGCTCCTCGGGGACCCTCCTCTCTGACGGGGTCTCCAGTGAGGCCGCGGCGAGCAGGACTCTCGTCAGCCGGGACGCCGGCTGTGATGAGCGAGCAGCGAGGGTCTACAGAGCCAATTCTCTGGACACCCGGCTGAGCGGAGCTCAAATGAGTAAGCTGCAGAAGCTCCAGGACCAGGCCGCCGACGGTTACTATGTCGCCGCCGAGGCGCCGCTACCGAATGACCCCGAGAAAAACATCATCGTGATGGAGAAGCTTCCGGAGCCTGAGGCAGAGCCGTCGGAAACGACCAAAGAGTCCAAGGAGGAGGAGGACGACAGCTACGTTCAGATCCGCTCGCCGACAACCAGGGAGAAGATCTCCATCATGGCGATCATCGACCGGTGCCGGGCCTATCAGGAGTCCGACGAGTACAAGCAGAGGGAGGAAGTGAGAGCCAGAGCCGAGCTGGGCAAGCCTCAACAGCTGGAAAAAACGGCAGGGTCCTCCGACGTGCAGGACGACAAGTCCATGAGAACAAACTCCGGGCAGAAGACGGACGGCGGGCAGCAGAGCATCGTAAAACATCTGAGAGACAAGTTCCAGAGCTTGAGCTGAGGTCACATGCTGTCATATCAAAGATTAATCAATAAAATACAAAAAAAAAACAGATTGTTAAACATACGAGTTAAAACAGCTCATGTTTTAATTTAAGTCAGGTCAGTCAGACTGATCTGATGACTCCTGTGGTGACGAAAGAATTATATGTAAATATTGCTATTTTTGAGTGGGAACACATCGTGTTAACCTGCCAGCGTTTGATGTCGAGAGCACGACGTAAAATATTTAAATGTGGAGATCGTGACATAATGAATACCTGTGGTTATATAATGGTATAATAATTATATTTATCCTCATTTCAAGAATCTCATCAGCTTCTTGTGTAAAGATGCAATAAACAACCTTCTCTAGATTGCGAGGAACTAATAGAAAACTCTCTTTTCTAAATGTCCTCTGACTTTATGTAGATAAATATCTGGAAATATGTATATATCTCAATGTTATTTGATAAAGCATTATGTTGTACAGGATAGTGCAACATCAGGATCGGCTGTTGCAGTTGTAGTTACAAGCAGAGACTTTAATGCTTCACTTCATCCGTGTGAATCACTGCTGAGGACGAGTAACCACTAAACGTCACCGCGGCTGCACAGACTCCTGTTAGCTCGATGCCAAAGGAACGGCTGAGCAGTTTGAACCCTCTGCCTTTTGCAGGGTCACATGTTCCAGACAGGGGGATCGATCCTTGGTTCATCTGCATCCAGGACCTGATTAGCCTAGCTTAGCACAAACACTGGAAGCAGGGGGGAACTGTTAGCCTAGCTTTAGAACACACACACACACTGGAAGCAAAAGGGGACACTGTGAGCCCTGCTTAGCGCACACTGATAAATCATATTTTAATCTAATATTTAATCGATAGAATCAAACATTTTAATGACCATGTTAATATTCATTGTAATACATAAAATAGGGGTTACAAGTTAGGAGATTTGGAAAAAAAAATAAGAAATGGTGTACTTTTAAGTTTTTTCAAAGGTTTTCCTGGGAAGGAACAACACAAACAAATTAATGTAAACATTTAATAAGCCACAGTATAAAATGGATCTTTATTTTTATGAGTTTAGGGTATCTGTAGTATCGTCTTACAGTAAAACTGTTTGTCATCCTGTAGAACATGTTTAAGGGATCTCAAAGATAACGCATGTTGTATTTGATGTTCTGGAGCAAGCGTGATGCATATGCACAGGCACACTAATTGACAATTGAATTGAAAGCATGAATATTTTTTTTTTTTACCAGATTGTGTATATTTAATTTAATTTAAATCCAATAAAAACAGGGTCAAGATAAAACACATTAAGCCACTTCCTGTCTTGTGTATTATTGAACTCAAATGTGTAATACTCTAGAACTGATACATAAAACATGTTTAGAAAACAGTTTAGCTGAAAGCAAATTGGGAAAGAGTGAGGGAAAGTTTTTTTTTTTTCTTTAAATCATGTTGTCTTGCACATTGAACCACTCTAGAGGGCACTATAGTGTTTTAACTACTCTCTTGTAAGCCTCCAAGAGATCAATTATTCAGCATTTTTTTTGAAAAACATGATCCCCTGAGTCCATCCCTTCCTTAAAGCATATTTCCTGCTTTGCTGACCCTTTAAAAGAGAAAGTTATGAACCACAAAAACAGGGAAGTTTCCAACTTCTCTTTTCTCAAGAATGACGGTTACAAAAATCTTAGAAGACTCTTCATGAAATATGATTTGGTCACAAAGCTGAACAATTAACTTGGATAAAGTCTAGAGGAGTCCATAAGGAGGAAAAAAAGCACCTCTGCTCTCGTAAATTTAACAGTTCTCACTTAACCTTTATAGGTGAATGGAACAACTCTGATCTTTTAATAATAACAGTAAATGTTTAATTCTGATTGAATAGAGCTGCATTTAGTTGTATTTGCAATAAATTGAGTCTTCACCTAAAGTTAAGTTGTTTTTTTTTTATTTTAAATAGACTAATATCACAAATTAAAAATGTATAGTGGCCTTTGACACCACTAATAGTGTTTATTAGTGATCAATTGAACAGCTGGAAAATAACATGTTTAGTACGTAGTTGAATTACTAGAATAAAATTTGTTCAGATGATCACAAGGGTCAGGTAATTTTATTTTATTAAAGTTAACCCACCATAGATAGCAGCGATTAAGCCGAGATGTGACACTGATCAATTTTGAGATTTTGTGCTATTTTGCTTCCATTATATTCATTATTTTTGTGAATGTTGATTCATCAGCAGTCATGTAATAGTCTAAAACAGCATGCAGCACCGCATCATATAAGGTCTCATTTTAAAGCTGCTCTGCAGGTTACAAATGTTTGTAATATCCTCAGCAACGAATCCTGTAAATACAAAAGTATGTTTAAAAGATAAATTCTAAATCTCATTGGCTGGTGTCAATTTCTGATACTGGATTCCCGAAAAAAAAAAGCTTTTGTTGTCACTTTCACTTATTTTTTTCTTGCTTTCTGGCCAGAAATCTCCACTTTAGCAACACCTACAACACCAACCATTCTACTTTTATTCATTTTATATATATAATATATTCCAAAGCTTTGCACCTTCATTCCATATGACATTATATTTATAGAACATGCCAGTACTGAAAATCTGATGAAGGGTGATTTTTATTTTTTTTCCTTTTGTCTGTTGACATTAAGCTTAAATTTTAGATTGTTGCAAAACTCCCTCTCTAAAAAACTTTGGCCCTAAAATGTTAACAAAATGAAACAAAAATGTTAATTCATCGAATGCCACAATTAGCTTTTAATTAAATCATCCACCATTTTCATATTTCAATATAACATTTCAGAAACTTGCAAATCAACTGTCTTAATATAAGCAATAAACTGGGGATGTGTCTTGGTGATATTTGTTAATTGACATATTTTACTGTACTGTTGTATTTTCTCACCTCAAACACTGATTGGATGTACACGCGCGCGAGTACATTGATGTGATGACATTTTATTAAATCGGGATTATATTAAACAGGAAGTAACTTTATCGGAGACTTCCTGTACATTATTGGAATCTCCTGAAAACTGACGGACTTGAGTGGAGCTTTTCGTTTGCTCCGCTTGTTTCCAGACGAGGCGCAGTTCACCTGGAAGCTTCGGAACCTCCGCAAGTTTCCACCGAGGAGACGGAGCCCGTCCTCCCGCCCTCCGGTCATTACGGTACGGATACATCCGACTCATGGCACCGCTAGCATGGAACATGGCATATATATAGTAATCTGTGTAGAATAGTGACATTTAACATGCTATATATGTAGTTGTCTGTGTAGAATAAGCAGAAAACCCTTTAGGAAAGCTTTCCTTTCGCTGCCGGACTTCATTTAAAAATCCGCTAGTTAAATCTTTCGTTGCTCGCTGTCAGGATAAACCTGTTCATTTTTAAAGGCAAAACCACCAGCCGAGTCCTTGGGGACCACTCTGTCGATCGGCGTGTGTTAAATCCGGCATGTGTTGAATGTTCTCATGTAATTAAAAAAAAATCATCATGCAATCAGGTTTTCTTGGTACGTTTAAGCGGGGTCGGAGCGCAACGCTCAGCCGCGTCGCCGCAAACTTTAACACACAGAGGCTAGTTTCCGAGGTAATAAAGCGTGTCATAATTAATAGTTTATATGCCGATTTTACCAAAATATTCTGCGCATCTGGACGGTAATTAAATATCATCTGTTATATGAGAGTTTTTGCCCCAAAAGTGCAGAGTAATATAAAACTGTGAGACTTTCAAAGGGAGGCTGGTATGATTCCTGCGGAGGAGGGCGGCAGAAGTCCGGGCATTGGGTGGGTCAGCTGGAGATAAAAACACAAAGCAACTTTCAGTGCTACCAGAAAAACAAAGAGAAGCACTGTTAAACACTGTGAGTTCAGTCTGATGATTTAAATCCAGGGGTAAACATGGACTTTGTACAAATGATGAAGTGAGTCATAACTCGAAAATCTTTAAACACTGATATAAAAGTTTTTTTGTTATCAGGAACTTTAATGATTCTCTACTTTTGGGTGTTTAGGAAATTTTTACATTGTATGAAGTAATTTTTGTTTTTAGTTTGAGTAGGTCTGGACAATAAGTTAATCTATATACTTATATCATCAGCATTCAAATTAGCAATACAACAGGAACATGGTTAAATATAATATAAATATATTCATTTAAGGTTTGCAAAACAAAATGAAATGTTGCTCCTTACTTGGCTCATAAATATCATATATCCCTTGATAATGGATCAAATAGCCAGTCATTTAATAGAAAAACAACTAAAATAAAGAGCTTATATCCAGCCTTTTTTTCTTCTGGTCACTATTCATACATTTTATTAAAAGTTTTTAATATCCCCCACCCCTAAATTTGAGTTCCATTTTTTTAAGTTGGGATATTGCAAACAAGATAGATCTTTGGTTTTAGTAAACCAGAAATCACTGCAGCAATGGGGAAAAAAATCAAAACTGTACATTTGGTAGCTGCCAGTTGCAGCCAACTCTGTTTTTCTGGATTTAAAAAAATGGAGACACCCACTCACTAGGAAAAGCAGTGATGTAGGTTTTCACTCGCTGACAGTGGGAGTATTAAAAAAAAAAAGAGGAGGTGGGTGTGAGCTCAAACTCTGCCAGATCCAAACCAGTGTTCTGACCGTGGGCGTTTACTGGCGGAACAGATCTCAGGTTTAATTTTTTGAGTCTCTGTGTGTTCTTCGGATACATCCTTCCTCACTGTCACATGGGGAATAAGCATTTTGCCTCTAAAACATACAGACTTTCTGGGGTCAAGCAAGATTAATTCAAACAGTAGGGTATCCATGGATCCTCGAATCTTAGGACTAATCAAAACTACACATAACTAAAATTAAAGCATTAAAAATCATATAAAAGCATATATCTGCTGCACTTCTCCTCTTTGTGTTTCCTCTCTGGCTGCTGCTGAGTCGGCACTAATCGCACCATTTAAACGGCCTTTGTGTCCGGGGATGTCAGTGATGACGTTTCTGTAAAACAAACGGATAAACCAACTGCGTTCGTTCTCTCCTGATAAAGACTCTTCTGTCAGTGGAACAGCTCAGGGTCACAGGGCACGAAACACACATTTCCATTCAGCTCTTCTTCAATCCTGCATCAGCACTTCGTGCTGCGTTCTACTCGCAGACTCCACCCTCTCGATTTCAGAAGTAGGTTTTCTGATTCCGCTTTAAGTGGAATGGTGGAACCAGTAGAACCAACCCTAATGTGATTAAATGAGTAATGACTTAGTTGTTTGGTTTGTCAAATTGATCACTGTTTCCCAATCACTGTTTTGGGTCAAAGGTCAACAGTTTACTACTACAATCAATAATCACATTTGAAAAGCTGGAACCAGAGAATTTGGACATTTTCTTCTCAAAAATGAATTGATTAATCTATTATCAAACTGCAGCTCTAATGTGTGTTGTTATGTGTGATTTGCACTAGCAGCTCCATTCAACAACCAGTCACCAGGATTCTGGGCCCCTCTCCCCTTCCCCATGCACACAGAGCTACCGTTACTCGTCGACGCATTTGAGCATCATGTCGGACTTGGAGGACAATCAGGAGCTGAATTTTGTAGTGATGGGAGACGTTGCCTGTGGGAAGGTGAGACACCCACACACAGAAACAAGTTCTGTTACATATATTGTTATAAAATTGTATTGTATGAGATATTGTGAGCTGATTGTATGGCTGTACCCTAAGTGACTTGCCTAACTAATCTCGCCTCTTGTTCCTTGGCAGATTCCCGTCGTCATGACGGCCAAAAACAAATGGGGTGCGGTGAAGGACCGTGTGGCCGCCACAAGCCCCGCCCGTGACCCTGACGCCATGCTGGAGGCGAATCTGGAGAACGCCGACCCGGAGCTGTGCATCCGCCTGCTGCAGGTATGTGTGAACACAAGATTACGTTTTTAAATAAAGGTCTTCATTAATAAGGGAGAAAAGATCAAACGACAAACCTACATGGCCCTGTGTGGGGAGAAAGTGTCCACACATAAATCGCACCTGCCTGACAAAGTGAAGTAGATCAAAACATCCTCAAAAGCTGTTAAAATACAGTTACTGACTAGGGCTTTTATTTTGAAAGCTAGGTAGATTTTGAAATGAAGACCCAGTAGAAAACATGACTCCCCGTCCCTGTCTGTGTGTAGATTCCCACCGTGGTGAATTACTCGGGTCTGCGTCGGCGTCTTGAGGCCAGCGATCAGTCCTGGATGGTCCAGTTCCTGGAGCTGCGGGGCCTGGACCTGCTGATGGAGGCGTTGGAGCGTCTGTCTGGCCGCGGCTGTGCCCGCATCGCAGACGCTCTGCTGCAGTTGACCTGCGTCGCCTGCGTTCGAGCCGTCATGAACTCCTTCGCTGGGCTGCACTTCATCCTGGACCACGAGGGCTATGTCAACATCTTGACCCAGGGTGAGCGCTCACACACTTCGTTCCAGTCTTCTTTTTACTTTCCTTAAAAACCTGCACCCAAATGTTGGGCATCACGTGTTGAAGTGTGTGGTCAGGTGATCTTTCCCCGTATCTGTATCCTTAGCTCTGGACACGTCTAACGTCATGGTGAAAATGCAGGTGTTTGAGCTGCTGGCGGCTCTTGCTCTGTTTGACCCTCAGGGCCGCCGCCGGGCCCTTGACGCCCTCACCCATTACAAGGTACAGCCACAGCATAGGATAGAAAATCATATTCTATTCAAAACTACCATGAAACATAGGCAGGTCTCTGATCTGCTGTCGTCCTGACTGTCCACAGACTGTGAAGAAGCACCAGTATCGCTTCAGCGTGGTGATGAACGAGCTGCACGCCACCGACAACGTCCCGTACATGGTGACGCTGATGAGCGTGATCAATGTTCTCCTGTTCGGACAAGAAGACCTGAGGAAGAGGGACCGACTGCGCCAGGAGTTCATTGGTATGACCAACAGCATTGATAACCCCAATTACATTAGATAACATTAGAGGGGTGACAGTTCACAAAATCAATGGTTAAGTTCATGGTTTTGTGGTCATGGTTTTCAGTTTGGTTCAGTATACATTGATCGTTTGGAAAATCATTGATGACCCAGGCCAGATCTTTGCCGTTTAATATTGGTGGACAGCAAGAACTGACTCATGGCGCCATCTGCTGTTGCGGAGAGAAAATCTGCCACACATGATAGATTTTCTTTTAAAAGTCAAATTGATAGGATCCGATTTTCTCACTGACATGTTTTTACAGGACTGCAGCTTCTGGATCTACTGCCCTCGATGAGGTAACCAATGCTTCTTTTTCTAAGATCTAATAGTCATTGTGTCCATCTGTCTGTGCATCTCAAGTCTCTCCATCTTTCTGTCTCCAGGGAGACAGAGGATGTTGACCTGAACATCCAGTGTGATGCGTTTGAGGACTCTCTGATGCAGGACAATGAGGAGATGGAGAGACTGTACGGAGGAATCGACATGAGCAGTCACCATCAGGTCTTCACCTCGCTCTTCACCAAGGTACACTCCCTTCCTCCAACAAACACCCTAACATTTAACCGTGACACCTTCATTTTGCTCACAACCAAAGTGCAAACCACCCCCCCCTTATTTATCACCTCCACCACCGTCCAGGTGTCCAGCAGTCCGTCCTCTGGCCAGCTGCTGTCCATCCTGCAGGCCTTGCTGTTGGTGGATCCGGACCGAGCGGAGGTGTGGACATCTCTGGAGTCGCTGGCAGACAGAGTCATTCTGTTGGCTCAGGATCGTATGTCTCTTCAAATGATAGATGATAATAAAATGACACATATTTTGTATTTGATCCAGCAAGAGACTGGAAGCTAGTGTAGAAATTTTCAGGTCCAGTCAGATCGGCCATGTTCTGGACCTGTTGCTTTAGTCCAAATGGGAGAAAGTGACACCAGCAGTGGTACCTGATACTCAACAATTTCTGCTTTGTCATCTCTGTTTCGTAGCGGAGATAGATTCTGCTGACGGTCTGCTGGAGAGGCTCCACCCCAACAGGTCTGTCTCAGCCAATCGCAAGGTCCGAACCGTAGACAGGGCGGTACAGACACACCTCCTGGACAGTCCTCCGAGCCGATCGGAGGCGGTTATCAAAGACATCCTGACAACTGTCACTTCTGCAGCAACTCCTCCTCCTCCTCCTCCTTTACCTGGTATGGGACCTCCTCCACCTCCTCCCCCTCCTCCCTTACCTGGTATGGGACCTCCTCCGCCGCCTCCTTTACCTGGTATGAGAGCCCCCCCTCCGCCTCCTCCTTTACCTGGTATGGGACCTCCTCCACCACCTCCCCCTCCTCCCTTACCTGGTATGGGACCTCCTCCCCCTCCTCCCTTACCTGGTATGGGACCTCCTCCCCCTCCTCCCTTACCTGGTATGGGACCTCCTCCACCTCCTCCTCCTTTACCTGGTATGAGAGCCCCGCCTCCCCCTCCTCCTCCCTTACCTGGTATGGGGACCCCTCCTCCTCCTCCTCCCCCCTTACCTGTTTTGGGAGCTCCTCCCCCTCTTTCAGGCGATAACATTGTAGCTCAGACGATTCAGGGTCTTGGCAGGTCATATTTTAGCCCCGCCCCCTGCCCCACACTCCGTATGAAGAAGCTGAACTGGCAGAAAATACCATCCCAAGCGGTAACAGGTGAGTATTGTGCAGAATAACACCTAACACCTTGCTAACCTATTGTTACCTATGTTTCTTCACCAGCTTCTTGTTCTACATACATACATATCACTTTATGTTACATATAAATATAGGTCACATATAGGTCATTTTATCTTAAAGAAGCAGTTAGTAAAAAAAGAAATCTATCTTTCAATTTACAGCCAAAAGCAATCCTATCATATGAAACTGACATTTGTATTCTGCTTTACTGATGGATACAAGTACAAAATCTAGAAAAATATCCCTCTGCAGCCCACCAGTCCCTGTGGTCGTCAGCGTCTTTGGATCATGTGGAACCAGATTACTGCAGCATCGAGCAACTTTTCAGTCTTCCTCCCACTGAGACCAAGACCAGAACCAAAGCCAAGACGGAACCTAAAGAGGTCAGCTACATCTGCTCTATGTTGATCCGTTTTCATAAATAAAAAAATATATATATAACATGTACTTTTTCACAATAAAAGCCTTACAGATGCTGACAGGGCTCAATCACATTCATCTTCCATTCATTCCAGGCTTTTACTGTGAAACATCAGCAGGAGTTTAACTGAAATTCATTCCCATCAAATCGAAATGTATAGAGTAAACTAAACGGTTGTTCGTCGCAGATTTCCTTCATCGATGCAAAGAAAAACCTCAACCTGAACATCTTCCTCAAGCAGTTCAAATGGTGACGTATTGCATCGGTCTGTCAACCAATAGGAACAGGCCTCTGAAGTGACATCACACTCAGTGATGCAGTTCACCTGTTTCATCATTCATCTTTCACCGATTTCATTCATATGTCTCACCTGTATTTTTTTTTTCTTTCACCTGCCTTTTATCCATCACTTGTCTCACCTGTGTCCTGTCTCTCTCTCCTGCAGTTCACATGAGGACTTTGTCTCTCTAATCCGTAGTGGAGACCGATCCAAGTTTGATGTGGAAGTCTTGAAACAGCTGATCAAACTGCTTCCAGAAAAACATGAGGTAAGAGATGTCCCTTACCTCATAATCAACCATCCACCATCATTTACCCGCCCTTCACTTGTTCCACACGTCCATTACCTGTCCTACCTCAGGTAGACAACCTGAAATCCCACCAGGCCGACAGGGACAAATTGGCGTCTGCAGACCGGTTCTACCTGCAGCTGCTGGACGTGCCCTGGTAGGATCACAGCGCCACCTGCTGCTCAGATAATGGGCTCGCCTATTTCCTATCGGACTCGGATCTTACAAAGATGATTGATTGGTCGGTTGATTAATTGAGTACATTAAATTTCAGTTCTGTTCTGCTGTGTTGTGCTTCAGTTACACTCTGAGGATCGAGTGCATGTTGCTGTGTGAGGAGAGCAGCTGTGTGTTGGAGACTCTGACGCCCAAAGCTGAGCTGCTGGACCAAGCCTGCAAGAGTCTGTACACACAACGCATACAGATACACACACTATATATGCTAAAACACACCCTATGCTAGGTTGTGAGAGTCTCTTCATAAGCTGAATTGTTCATAAGTCATTATATGTATTACAAATCAATATATAAAATGCGATTTTAGGTCATTTAAATGCCATTACTACTTTAATGTTCGTATCTTGGGCAACTGACATGCCTACTGTGATGTGTTGAGTTTTCCGGAGCTTTGCTTTTGAGCTGTGTTTTCAGTCCCAGAACAGGTCAACTTCATTTCTAATAAACCAGGTGTTTAAATCAGAACTCTAGTTCTCTGTCTTGTGAGCTAACAGAGCTCCTGTTTTTTCCCCTCTTTCTTCTCTTTTCTCATTTCGGGTTTTACGTCACCCTCTTGTCCCTCACTGTTTGTCTATCTGTCCTGTTGACTCTTGTTTTTTTTTTGTTTTTTTTTCCCTTCCCCTATTTGTTTTTGTAATGGTACCATGAGTTGTAATTCTTGCTGTAGCCATCAGAAGGGAATGTGTCTTTCTTTACTGACACTCCTTCTCATGACAACACATTACTAATACACACATATGAATGCACACTATGTACAGTATACCGTAATTTCCGGACTATAGAGCTCACTGATTATAAGCCTCGCCCACTACATTTTTAGAGGAAATGAATTTTGTAAACACACAAGCCACACCTGTATATAAGCCGCATGTGCCCACATTAAAACATGTAAACATATTTACAAAGAAAGACGGTACACGGAGAGAGTTTTCAAAGTTTTAATAATATAACTTAATAATAATTATAAAACTTTCTTTCCAAACGGTGCCTGTGGCAGGGCAATAAAACGGTAGCAACATGGTAGCAACACGCTAGCAACACAGTACACAGTAACAGGTCTGGTAAAAGAACATACTGGTAAAAATCACGGTAAGCCGTCTTCATCTTCCTCCTTTGAACTGAAGCCATCGAAGTCATCTTCCTCAGTGTCGGAATGAAACAGTGTCTAGACGTCGTCACACACTCCCTCAGCCTCTCTCGCTGTCACTGTCGCTGGCACTCTCATCCTGAGACAAAGTTTACGTGCAGCAGCTCTGTTTCCTTCTTTATCGGACAGCTCGATTGCTTTCAGCTTGAAAGTTGCGTCAAATGCCTTTCTTTTTGCATTTTCCATGATGAGGGTATGTTCACGCTAATTTTATTTATGCACAAGACAAGAAGTTGCAGTCTTCCTCGACGCATATATTCCACCGGTCCTAATCTTACCTTTTCTACTTGAGCGCCCCTGGTGGCCGTTAGAAAAATTACATAAACTGGCCGCATCACTGTATAAGCCGCAGGGTTGAATGTTTGGGGGAAAAGTAGCGGCTTATAGTCCGGAATTTACAGTAATTACACACACACACACACACACACATATATATATGACAAATACCTAATAAATAACAAATACACTGATACACACAAATTGTTATAAATCAGAATATATGACCATGTCTATAAACATAATTTTACATTTAACCTTCAAAGTGTTTTGAGTATTTCTGTGTATTACACATAGATGTTCATCTTTATAATAATTCTTCATGATGATAACTAATTGCTAACAGTGATGATGTGTTGTGTTGTGTGTTCAGGTTTGAGGGCGAGCACTCGCCTGCCCAGCTTCTGCAAACTCATCCTGGGTGTTGGAAACTTTCTCAACTACGTATGTGAGAATCTGCGTACAGCATATTGTACACAGAAATTGAAAAATTCAAGATATTTTATGTTGAATAATTGTGAAATGGCTGGTGTGTTTTTTTGTGTCATCCTTTGTGACACTTTATTTACCCAGTCGTCTGGACGGCGCGATGTGTGTGACGCTGTGTGTTTCAGGGGACTCACACGGGGAATGTGGACGGTTTTAAGATCAACACTCTGCTCAAACTGACGGAAACGAAAGCCAACAAGTCCAGAATCACCCTGCTGCACCACATCCTGGAGGTGACACCACCCTGTTCACACTGCTGCTGCTGGCTGTAAATTAGGATGTTCGTTAAGATCCTAATTAGCATGTGTGACACCCGGTCAACCTCTGTAACCTTTTTTCAATGAGATGTTGAACCTCTGTGAAGACACCAGGAGTTTAACACGGAATGAATCTGCAACTGTTTTATCAATTAATCAATTTCATCCCTTCTAAGATGTTTTAGAAACTCAATTTAAATCTGATGGAATATAAAATTTGTTAGTTCCATGTAATAATTTGGGAAGGTTACAGTCTCCATTTGCTCTTCTTCATGCTTCATCATTTATTCATTCTTTTATCCATGCAGTTAGTTACTTGCAGCAGAATACATTTTGTACACATATCTAGACTTTTTCGCACTCAGATTGAAACGGGTGGATGGAAAAACAAGTTATTTAATTATACTTTACCTGCAACACTTAAATTATATCTTTAGCACGCCTCGTAACTCTGATTACCTGATAAAGCTCCTCGACGACCTGCTGAGTCTCATCAGCTCCTCCTGGTTAAATGTTTAGAGTGCTCTGTGATGCCTATATTACTTTGTTTCAGCTCTTTAATGTGATCACGTTAACTCTTTGCTGCTGTTTGTGTGACTGACAGGAGGTGGAGAAGAATTACCCCGACTTGCTGAACCTGCCGGACGATTTAGAGATCTGTGAGAAGGCCGCTGGGTAAAAACTTTGTGTATGTGTAGCTTTTGTTTCTTGAGAATTTCTTGAGAGTGCGGAGTCTGCTGAGGGGAACACCTGTGGCTGTTTGTCTGCAGGGTGAACTCCGAGTCCATCCGGTCCGAGGTCGACCGTCTCCACAAGCAGCTGAGCGATTCCCAGAGGAAACTCTTGTCTGCGGCCGATGACCTCCAGGAGCAGTACCTGTCTGCCATACAGGTGCAGCAGCTGCAGGAGGGGCGCTTCATCTCTACTGAACCTGTTAAACATTTTTAAGAGGGGATGACCTTTCTTCCGTGGTGTCTCCAGGCCAGCCTGGCATCCTGTGAGCAGCTGCGGCAGCTGTTGACGTCGGTGGACGCCAGCAGGACGGAGCTGTCGGTGTACCTGTGCGACGACAGCAGCAGCTTCTCCCTTGACGAACTCTTCGGCACCATCAAGACCTTCAGAGGACTCTTCCTCAGAGCCATCAAGGTCGGCAGCATTTTGTCAGTCTGCTAGTACCTTTCTATGTAAAAGAGACCAATCTAACATATATTTAAAAGCCATTTAGTCATTTATGACTGTTCCAAACTTGTCCAAAAATCAACCCCTTTTTTTAACAGTCTGCTGGCTAAGATTAAAAAATTAGTAGAGAGGGAAACGTCAGGTATCCTTCACAAAAATGTAATAGATTTCTTAGGAGATAAGATAATATTTGTCCCACAGTGGGAAAAATTGCATTAGCAACAGAAGCAGGGACAGAGAAATGCAAGCAAAGAAAGATTGCATACAGAATATAAAAATAAATAAAATACATAAATAAAATATATACATCATCATTGTATATAGGATAGCTGCACCATATATTTGGTTTTTGGCAGTGTTTGCTGTGAAGTTTTACAGTTTTGCTGTTGTTTGATTTCCTGAGCAGGAGAATGAAAGCAGGAGGCAGCAGGAGAAGAGGAGGAAACAGCAGGAGGAGGAGAAGAAGCACAAAGGAAACACCAAGACTGGTGAGTGCAGCTCTCTCAGCCCACCCTTAAATCTGAAGCTACAGATTAGTTTAGCATTAAGACGCGAAACAGAGGAAAACTTCTAGCTCGGCTCTGCAAAGTTCACTGATAATTTAAACCCCTGGACTATTGCATAGTGTCGCCATATAGCACCAATTCTTAATTTCGTGAAAAGCTGTAATTTAAAATGTTTTTTTTCCAATTAGGCATGAAAAGGGGGTTTTAATTTTTTTAAGGACATACAATTTATTAGGTTACATGACCAGAGTATTCTCTTTCTTACTTTCTTGTACATTTTATCTATTATGTAGTGCTGTTTTAAGTAACAAAAACCTGCTCAAAACCAATTTTTATCATGTCTAAGTAATATTTCATACATCTCATGTCTTAAATCTTTTCAATTAACTTCGAGAATTGACAATTTGACAGCAGAAAACAGCTTAAAAACTACAGGGAACAGCTGAAATTATGACAACTATGTAATACATGAATGTTTTAAATATTGACATGTTTAGCTGAGAGAAAGAACAAATCTTTATTTCAAAAATTCAATATAAATTGGGACTAGTGAATATTAAAAAGTCCTATTGATAAAATTTTGTATATTTATTAAAATTATTGACTGATGATTGTTGATTATTCAACCCTTAAATATCACATTATTTTCTGAAGTATTCCCTCACCCATCCAGTAGAGACATGGATAACAGAGTCTGGTGTGGATGAACTTGACTGGTCTGCACAGAGTACTGACCTCAATTTGATGTGACCTTTTGGATGAATTAGAGTGGAGACTGAGAGCCAGGCCTTCTCGTCAGTGTGTGACCTCAGAAATGCGCTTCTGTAGGAATAGTCAAAAATTGCCATGAAGACACTCCTAAACATTGTGGACAGCCTTTCCAGACGAGTTAATGTCAATAACAAATACTTTCGGAAATGGTGTAGATATAAATATAGAAAATATATATAATAAATAGAAAAAAAAAGCAGATTGTGAAAATGTTTAAAACCGTCCTCGGACGCTATCATGAGTCTTGCTGTGTCTCTGTCCATTCGCAGTCAGGACGGACATGTCCGCGCAGGACGACGGATGCATCATCGACAACCTGCTGGCTGAGATCAGGAAGGGCTACCACCTGAAGAAGGCCAGACCCCAAGCTGAGCGAGGGGGCCCGGCCCCTGCAGGAAGGGTGCAGGACAACAGAGGCCAGGGTGAGGACACCCAAACCTTTAGCTAGTTTGATAAGGAAGGTTTGAAGTGGATCTGTCGCTGTAGCAGTCTGTGTTTTTTTTAGATTGTCCCGGGACAATGGAGATGCCCTCGGCTGCAGGCGTGCCAGAATCCGCCGTTTCCAGCCAGTCAGAGAAGCATGTAGCTCTTCCAGAGATAGTCCAGACCCATGCGGATCCACAGGCTGCAGGCCCGAGCCAGACCTCTGGAGACCAGGAATCTGAGCTGGACTCGTGTCCTCAGTCAGAGACAAAAGACGAGGGTCCTGCAGGAGAAGAGCAGGAGGCCCAGCTCCAACCGGAAGATCTGAACGAGTCCGAGCAGTCCACGTTTGAGGAGATCTCGTCGTTGGAAGTGAGAGCCAGCAGAAACCAAGAGGACCCCGATCCCAACACAGCAGACAAGGCCAGGATGAGTCCAGCAGGTACAGTTTGATTCTGATCAAGGTCATCCAGACCAGGTCAGGATGAGACCAGTAGAGATGGTATGAAGTTCAGGAGGGTCTGGGAGTTTAAACTCTGCCTAATTATGCATTTTAAATTAGATTTTATACGTACACTACCATTCAAAAGTTTCATGTCTTTATTGTTATTTTTTTTCTTTATTTTTAAAAGAAAAGCACTCTTTTTCAATGAAGATAGCATTAAAATAATCAGAAACATTTACCACTGGTTTTGAATGCAATATCTACATAGGTGTATAGGGGCCCATTTCCAGCAAGCATCACTTCAGTGTTGTCACGGTACATGTTTGCCAATTACATTAGAAGCTGAGGGATACTTAGAAAATCCTTGTGCAACTATATATTTTAACAGATGAACAGTTTAGTTACTTAGATGGATAAAAGGGAAGTTTGAAAAAAAAATTCCCTTCAACCTTTAAATGTCTTGACTATATTTTCTATTCATTTGGCAACTCATTTGGTAAATAAAAGTGTGCTTTTCAGGTAAAACACAAAATTGTCTGGCTGACCCCAAACATTTGAACGGTAGTGTGTATAGTAAAAGATTTTCTTTAGAATAAATGGCATCATTAGGCTTTTTTGTGGTGATTGACTGTGTCAGTGTGTCTACAAACCGACCAATCAGTCTATCCATTTCTGCTGCAGGTGCAGCTGTTTATATTCAAGCCAAACAGAAGAAAGGATGCATGTCGCACTGAGGTGACTCACAGACACTCTGAACACCATTGTGACCTTTCAACTCCTTTCAAGTTCCTGCTCATTTCGCTTCCACCTTCTTCTTCTCATTCTTCTTTCTTCCGTCATCAGGTGAACAGACAAGGAGGAAAGACTTGTTACCATGGCAACAGCAACAAAAAAAGAATGAGAATAATAAAAGAGATAAAATGTCCAGAAGTTTGTCTGTGTGCCCCATCATATCATACAATTAAAATATATTTTTTTATCAGCTAATTTTAATTTCACTAATTTAATAATAATTAACAATTCTAATTTTGCTTATATAACTTTTTTAAAAATTATTACCAATCATCACATGTGTTGCACATTTCACAGAGACTATACTAATGTGATAAAGAGTGATTTATTAATCTCATTGAGCTTTTGAAAGAATCTTCAAATAAAGCTGATCAATCACAATGGGTAGTTGTTTTCAATCTTATTATTTGGTGGAATTTATTTCAGTTATTTCTTTGTAATCTAAAAAAAATCGAAAGTTATTTAAACACAATAACAATTTAACTATTAAATTCTGTAATAGCATATAACTAAAATATTATACAGAATACACTACAGTTAATCTATATAATCACTTTTTTTATTTGATTTCAAATATTAAATTAGACCTTTTACCTTCAGTTGGAGATTAAACATCAGATTGTATAAAGTATTTTCTAAGTTTTCAAAACGGTGTAGGAGCTATATACATCAACTGAGGGAGTTTGTGTCTTTTTAACTGTTCTATTTCAAATGTTTCTACTGTCCACAACATGTCTTCACTTTCACGGTAAAGTCGGTGTTTGCAGGCTTCAAGTTCCATATAGTACTTTTGTCAGTTAATCCTGTAATTTCACAAATCTTTTATATTTATTTGTGTGTGTGTATGTGTGTGTATATATATATATATATATATATATATATATATATATATTATACAGCAGTTAATAAGAACAATTATATATTATATATATATTCTTTATCATGCATATTCTTTTCCTTGTTGTGTTGAATATTTTGTAAATCAATGAATAAAACAAATCTGATTTTATTCTGGTTACTATATTTGTTTATTATCATAATATTTCAGTCCGCCAATAACTCAGGTATTTTTTTTTTTTCATTATTATGCACGTTGCTGTCTGACAGCGGGTGACGTCATCCCAAATCTGGGCCGTAAGATCACGTGACTCCGGCAAAGGGATGTGATGATAATTAGAATAATAATCGAAATATTTATTAATATAAGGATATTGTTGAGGGGCGACACGGTGGTGCGGTGGGTAGCACTGTTGCCTCACAGCAAGAAGGTCGCAGGTTCAAGACCGCCTTGGGGCCTGGGTCTGGGACCTTTCTGTGTGGAGTTTGCATGTTCTCCCCGTGTCTGCGTGGGTTTTCACCGGGTACTCCGGCTTCCTCCCACAATACAAAACATGCTCAGGTTAATTGGCAAATCTAAATTGCCCGTAGGTGTGAGTGTGAGAGTGAATGGTGTGTGAATGGTGTGTGTGCCCCACGATTGGCTGGCGACCATCTGGGGTGTATCCCCCTGCCTCTCGCCCATAAAGTGCGCTGGGATAGGCTCCAGCAGACCCCTGCGACCCCGAAAGGGAATAAGCGGGATAGACAATGGATGGATGGATGGATATTGTTGAAAGTATTTGTGGATATGTATGTGTGTGGGTTATGTGTGTGTGTGCGCGCGTTTAACAGGCAGCAGGTTGATCAACTGAAGATCCGTCAAATTAACGTCACTCACACCGGAACCAAGTTGGATTTCACAATAAGAGCACACATTAAATAATGTACAATAAACAAACATGTCATTCTTTGTATTTTATACACAGAACTTTGATTTTGCTAGTTGTGCACCCGTTCACACTCGCACGTCAATGATATTTTTTTCTGATTCAGCTTCTCTGGTTTAAGAGGGTTTTATCTTGAAGGCTCCGCAGTTGCACTTCCTGCGTCATCCTTGCGTCTTGACGCAGCGGGTGGCAGCTGGTGCGTCAGGAGGAGACAGAGATGCCATAACAGCATCCTCTCCCAACGACCGTCTCCCCGGGAGCCGCTTACATTTTTCAGCCGCCTCCCGCCGGGCTGTAGCCCTTTCGGTTCCGGCTCCGCTCGTCTCCGGGACGCCGCTCATGGTCCGTCCAGCTCGCGGCGCGTCGGTCCGGGCTTTAATCAGCGGAGAGCAGCGGCGGCAGCATCTGGAGCGGAGGTGAGACGAGCTGCGGGGAGGCTGGCAGGGCGTGGAGGAGGGGAGCGGGACCTTCCCTCCGTCCGATTATCTGTCTGTTCTCCACTGTCTGTCCGTCTGTCTACCCCCCCCCTTCCGCCTAACTGTCTGTATACCTACCTGTCTGCCTGCCCGTCTGTCTGTCTGTCTGCCCGGTTGTCTCCTATCCTCTCCGGGGCTCTGTCCGGCCTGGAGCACCGGATGAAGCGCTGAGGCCCGGCTGGATGTGCCTGACGAGCCGGGTGTGGCCCGGTTCAGGTGTAGTGGTGTTGATGTTGATGATGATGATGATATAGAGATATATAATAGTTCACGTGTCATGTTAGTCTAGATACAAAGTTACAACAGGTCAGGTGATGTGACGTATGGGTTTTATATATGTGCTTTTTTATATCTATATTGTGTCTCCATGTGAGTCTGCTGACAGCATATCGCTGATTTTACAGAAACATTTCAAATGCAACATTTCAGATTTCAGGTGTACAGTTTATATCATTTTACACATTTAATTTAACAGCAAACTTTACTGAGACATCATATTAAATCAGTGATAGCAATCCGTCAGCTCACGTGAAGGCAGGACGATGAGAACAGAGCTTACTTTTTTTTTATTTGCAAAAAATATACAAATAATTCTTATTATAGGATTTCAGTTCACTATGATTTCGAGGTGTGAAACAGTTAAAGTGGGTTTCTTCTGACCTTCAAGGGTCATGTTTCTTAAATGGGGTTTTTTAAATGGTCAGAATTGTTGACTATTTTTTCATGATCCAGTATCTGTCTGCCAGAGACAAGTGGAACGTGACTCCAGGCAGACAGTGTCATTCCTACAACTATGTTAAATCTGTTGGTGGAATACGAACCTGCAGCTGCAGCAGACTCAGTCTGACGTCTGAATGTGATGTTTCAGGAGAATTTGTTGGTGATAGCTGGCTGTAATCAGAGAATCCTCCTGAGAAACCAGCAGCAGCTCTGTTCCGTCTGCTTTCATCTGCAGACGGAACGCAGTGTCTCTCACACACACACACACACACACACACACACACACACACACACACACACACACACACTCTTCCTGATGTTTTTGTTTTTTATTAGTGTCATTGTCCACATATTCTTTTTAACAAAGAAACAGCACATGGAGCTAGTTCATCCCTCTCCTTTGCTTCCTCTATAGCCTCCATTTCCCAGGATGCACTGGAGTTTCCCAGCAGGCCTGTGAAGATGAGTGTGACATCATGGTTCTTAGTGAGCAGCTCCGGCACACGGCACCGGCTCCCCAAAGAAATGATCTTTGTCGGCCGAGAAGACTGTGAGCTGATGCTGCAGGTGAGACACAGACAGACAGACAGACAGGTGGGACGCAGACAGACAGACAGGTGGGACGCAGACAGACAGGTGAGACACACACACACACAGACAGACAGACAGGTGAGACACAGAGAGACAGACAGGTGAGACACAGACAGACAGACAGGTGGGATGCAGACAGACAGGTGAGACACACACACAGACAGACAGACAGGTGAGACACAGACAGACAGACAGGTGGGATGCAGACAGACAGGTGAGACACACACACACAGACAGACAGACAGGTGAGACACAGAGAGACAGACAGGTGAGACACAGACAGACAGACAGGTGGGATGCAGACAGACAGGTGAGACACACACACAGACAGACAGACAGGTGAGACACAGACAATCAGGTGAGATACAGACAGACAGGTGGACGCAGACACTTGATGAGCTAAATGAAACGAAAGTGGCGTACACCCCTTGCCACAGAAAAATTTTGATATATGAAAATCACACTTGATATGAGAACATACACACTTCTAAGTAAAATCTAAGTCAACCGTATGCACATATTAAAAACAGGGGAAACTGGTGATGTAGATGGTAATGGTGAAGCCAGAGTGTATAAATATATATATATATCAATGTTTCACCCACATGTCATGTTCAGAAATGATGAAGCAGTACAGCGCTGCTAAAATAAATGACGCATATAAGATGTCTGGATGTGGCAGGATTCTAAAACCATGTTAACTAACTGATGAAATTACAATCATTAATTTGTAGAAATCCAAGATGGCATCAAACAACTAGATGCAGAATGTGATTGTGTGGGGGAAAAAATGTGGTATGATGTGTGATAAAAGGGTTTAAGCACAAATGAAAGGAAATGTACACAAAACTGTGGTGATAGGAGGCAGATCTGGAGATAGCAGAGATGAAGATGCTAGATTCTCTTTGGGAGTGACCAGGATGGTCAGGAACTGTACATGTTATAGGTTTCGCAGATAAAGTCAGAGAGGCCAGATTGAGATTGACAGAGTAAAGATGGTGGATATATTGGTAGAAGGATGCTGACTTTAGAACTGCCAGGCAGGAGGTCTAGAGGCAGAATAAAGAGGACATGAAGGTAGTTAATTTGTGGTAAAAGAGGACAGGGTTTAGATGGAGGAAACTGATTCACTGTGGCACCCCCCTAAAGGGAAAAGCCAAAAGAGAGGACAACAACATCAAATAGCTTGTATTGTATGGAGGTTTTCAACAATATCTTCTAATACTGTGCAAATATTCAAATATGATCATAATATTAATATAGATTTTGTGTGTAAAATAGTTGTAATGAACACATCTGTGCTGTTAGACACTTACAAAATTGTCATCTTAATCTAATGCATTCATATATACTTAAAATACTAATACTTAAACCTAAACTTATACTGTAGATCAAAGAAACACAGAGGTCAGAGGAACACCTACATATGCTGGATTTTGGGGAAGAATTGTCAATAAAAATATGAATTTAATATAGATATTAATTTTTGATGTACAACATATTTAACATTGGTTTTCTGCAGGGTGCAGATATTACTTAACAGATATTTCTTACATTACGATCCACAGGCATGTTTATTGTAGTGGTTGTGGTTGTTCTGTGTTACAGCCACAACATCAGGAAGCCTGAAATAGGGGAAGTATGACAGTAAATGTCTGTTCATGTAATGATCCTTTCTCCACCTGTCTGATTGCAAATGATTTATGGTTCCAGTGGACTAAGGTAAAGTTTCCCGCAGTGTGGGTATGCACATTTTTATGCTATACGCTGTATTATAAATGAGACAGTGAGACCCCAGAACTTTATCTCTTCCAAAAGATAAAGCTGAGAGTGTCATCAGCATTCTGACATAACACAGGGAAAACAGGTAACAGGTATAAACGGGATAATGGTAACCCATCAGAATAATTGATTCCCTCAGTCTGTTACGCTAATCTGATGTTTTTTGTCTCAGTCTCGGAGTGTGGACAAGCAACATGCCGTCATCAACTACAACCCAACTACCGATGAACATTTGGTGAAAGACTTGGGCAGCCTGAATGGGGTGAGACACCAAACTAAGACATTACATGATAAACATCTGAACATCATGAAGCTATCTTTGTGATAGGTCTGGATTTTGCTGTTGGTTGTCTGGTGTTAAACACTTGGTAGTCAAACACTGTCACCTGTGTAAAGACCTTATTGGGTAAAGACCTGTGAGTCAAGGAGGATATTTAGATATACAATTTCTACAATCCACTCGTAGCCTGCCTAAATGCAGACTTGGGTGAGAGGAAAAAGATAACTGAATCCCAGATGTTCTTAACCCTCCACTGGGTCCCACTGTGGTCATCAAATACAGAACCGTTACTTACAAAACAACAACTATGACATGTCTTGCCTAAGCAGTTGACTTTGTGCCTTTTCCTGCAGACGTTTGTGAATGATCTGAGGATTCCTGATCAGACCTACATCACCCTCAAAGTGTCCGACATCATCCGCTTTGGATATGATATCCTACAAACAGCAGCTTCATCACTAATTATTAATTAACATTATAAAAACGTGTATATACTGTAGCACTGTTATATGATTTTATTTTTGTTCTTAACCGCCTCTATACACTCTCATGTCTACATTCTGGAGAAAAGTCAACACAAAGTCCCAGAAGAGGCACTAAAGGTCAGTATGTATGAGTGAGTGTGTCGTTTTTGTTAGAGAGAGAGACAGAATACACCATCAAGATGAATTATAGCAAATGAAGGCTACAGTGTTTGTGGACTAACGGTTGCCAGAGCTTCATCTCTACAGCTCACATTCTGTATTGGTTGCAGTAACATTAACATATTTTTCCTTCCTGAGTGATGATCATGTTTGTTGTTCCAGCATGAGAAGTACACAAGTCAGCTGCAGATGAGTCTGAAAGCTCCAGATGGGAAGAGAGCTGAGCTGGAGGAGCGAACCACACTGGACAAAACCCCCAAGACACAGGGTATAAACACTGCAAATAATACTGTTAAGAATTCCAAAACACACCAAGACCCTGGCTTTGAGAAAATCTTGTTAAATCTACAAGCAATACGACTTCATTGCTGCAAAAATAATCTGTATTTAGGGTTAAAATGTGTACGTTCACATTTATTTATTACCTTCATTTAAGCAGTATATTTATACAATATTTTGTTTAAAAAGTTTGATGTTTTCTAGGTTAATGCATAACAAATTTTACCTGCCAGGAAAAAAAGAATAAAAGTTATGATTATCATATAGAATATCATGATAATTATTTTTGGTAACAGTAGAATCATTTAACATATCCTTATTACAGAAGCTCCAGGTAGTCGGCCCACTCCTCTGTATGGTCAGCCATCCTGGTGGGGAGAGGAGGATTATGGGACTAAAGGTCAGACCAGTGATGAGCCCCATCCAGGTAAAACAAATTTTAATCTTCAGTATGGCTTGTATGTGGGATAATTTAAAAAATGTCATGTCATGTAACCGTAAAAACTTAGTAAATACACCAAACTGAATTTTAAGGTTTTTGACTTTATCTTTCAAGCCATACTTTATCACTGACCAATAGTAAAAACCTTCTCTGAATGTAACATTTATTCTGTTTTCAGAAGTGCAGAGAGATGCTTCGTCCCTAGATCCAGATTTTCCCGGATCTCTGTCAGATTCAAAGAATGCCTTCCCCTCATACCACCGTGAACCGAGCTACTTCGAGATCCCTACCAAGGACTTCCAACATCCCAAAACCTTAGGGACGGAGCTCCACGAGATCCCCACCAAGGACACAGAGACGCCCCCGACCCCGGCCCCACCCTCTCCGCCCACCCCGACCCCACCTGTCGTACAGAGCCACGCCTCCTTCACGATCGAGTTTGACGATTGCATGCCTGGTAAGATAAAGATCAAAGATCACGTGACCAAGTTCTCCACCCGCCAGAGGAAGCAGCAGACTCCGCCCACCAGGGCCACCATCCCCTCCGCCACGCCTGCTGAGGTGATGTCAGCACAGAGCAAGGTGGCTGACTGGCTGGTCCACAGTGATGTCAGCATGATGAAGAGGCGTCCAATGTGTGAAGATGTTTACAGCACGAAGAGTGACCTTGCCATGAACATCAAGACTCTCAAAGGTCAGAATTTATGTCATTAAATTACCATCCTGTGGTCTAAAACACTTCCTGTTGTTCCTGTTGCTGTTTTAAATCAATCATGAGATTGGTCACAGATTTACTGATGGATTTTTTAGTTTTTATTCTATGTTAATCATCATTTGTGTTTTACTATTTCTCTACTATAATTATATACATTTTTAACTATTCTTATTGCACTGTAGTCAATAATTCAAAAATCCTCAGAGAAATGGAAAAACCCTAACCATAATCTTCCGAAGAATTAAAGTGCCTACCCCCTTGTTTACTGTTTCTACTAATTTTAGCAATTGTGTCTGGCACTTGATGATGATGTGTGCTCCTTTCTTTCAATGCAGTAGGGTCACAGCTAAATTCAACCAGGATAACTGGATAATCAAGGCCTTATCCACTATCAATGACTATTTGGTGTAACAACCACGTCTAAACATTTCCTGTTGTTGCGTTCTTGTCATCAGGTCACCATCATGAGGACGGTACCCAGAGTGATTCGGAGGACCCGGTACTCAAAGGAAAGAGGAGTAAATCCCACCAATCTGTCCACTCTCAACACTCCATCCAATCAGAAAAGTCCGAGCTGTCGCAGCAAACTGTCCAATCAGCACAGTCCATCCTTTCCCAGCCATCTGCTCCAACACAGATGCTCCACCAGCCACTGCAATTCTCTCCTCCTAGACTGGCCCCAGCCTCACCTGTGGCCCCCGAGCGGCCCCTTTCCCAGAGCCCTCCTCAGATTCAGTCCCCCACAGCAGAAATGCCGAAGCAGGGGCCGCCTGAGCACCTGCCCCAGCAGGCCTTCATCATTGAGTTCTTTGATGACAACCCACGCAAGAAGCGATCACAGTCCTTTACTCACAACCCCGCCCACACTGATTCTTACTCTGCCCTCAGGGCCAAGCTAGAGCGACGGAAAGGAGGTGAGAGGCCGGCATCTGTGCATGGCCATGTTCCTCCCACTCAGCAGGTGACAGTTCCTCTGAAGGGTCAAGGCCATGGTGCCCCCCAGAGATCCAGCTCTCTGAAGAGGGAAAAGACGGAGGGAGAGGCAGCATCATCAAGCTCGTCCTCTCGTTCCTCTTCAGGCATCATCATCAGACCCTTTGGCAGCGTTGGAAAGAAGTCAAAGCTCGCCCAGGAATTTGCTGCAGAGTTCCTGAAGGATTCTGGTCGACAAGACACTTCCCCAACAAAAGACAAGACATGTCCTCCTCCAATGTCCGCCCCACCTGTGATGGTCTCAGCTCCAAATGCTAGAATTCCCTCTCCACAAGAACCTCCAGCTCCTGTTGCAGCTTCCTACCCTCCCTCCCCTTTGCAACCTCAAGCAGTCTCAAAGTCCTCCATCCCCAGCACTCCTGGACCGACCGCCTCTCCAGTTCACTCCACTGGACCTCTAATGTCCCCCATGCTGGTCCAGGCTATCCGTGGAGGAGAACCCAGAGGTTCTCCAAGGATGATGAGGAATGAGGAAGACGACAGCCTGAGTGATGCCGGGACCTACACCATCGAGACAGAGTCACAGGACAAAGAGGTGGAGGAGGCTCGCAACATGATTGATCAGGTGAACTTGCAGTGACAAAAAGTGTTTTGGCTACTGAAAAACAGTGTTTTTCTGGTAACGCAGATTCATGGATCTTACTGATGATGGACTTGGAAAAAGTAACTAAATAGTTGGTACCTTAGTTGATCCTCAACCTGCTTGTACTGCAGTTATTCACATTGCATCAAGCAAGCTGTAATAAAAAGACTACAACAAGCATCAGTTCTCTGTAGTAGCATGTCCTAACTTATCCTTTCACTATTGTGAAGCTAATTATTAAATATAACACCATGGTGATTGTTCCTCCACTTCATGGTGCAAAAATAGGTTAATCAGCTGAGAAGTAAAATGTTGTCATGGTACGCATTTGCTTACATAGACTTTGGCGATGCATGAAACCTCTTGTCCTTCTTGCCCCTTCCTTTTGTGGTGGTCCTGCCCCTCCTTATGCATGCCCTGTGCTCTGACAGGTGTTTGGTGTCCTCGACTCTCCAGAGTACAGTGGTGTGAACACAGGGGTGTATAGGCCTGTAATAAATGATGGCAAGGATGAGCAAGCTAACCTGCCTAGCACTGTGGAACCGTTGCATGGCTTTATCCCAGCTGCTATCAGCGGCCCCCCAACAGGCCCCATACAGGTAAAATCCAGCAAAGACCTGTGTAGCATGTTCAGATCCCAATGCATGCAGACTAGTGTTGTTATCCTCCACTTTCTCCTGATAACTGGTGTTATTGGATCTGTTGTCCCTCACTACCATACTGCGTTGTTTATCAAGTTATTCTGTGTTTCAGGTTCCATCTGCTCAGGTAGCAGGTCTGGAAGGACCTAAATGGGTCTCCCGGTGGGCAAGTCTGGCAGACAGCTATGCTGACCCTGGTTCCACACCACCTCCAGGGGAATGTCTAGAAGGTAAAAACAGCATAAATGTGATGTCAAACTTCCACATATGAAATGTATACATTACCTGAATAATACCATCTTATTACCAGATTATGATAAGACGATAAGACACACCATCTTAGTACAAATTAACTATAAAATGTTTAAACAAAACTTGTTTTTGTAGATTTACGATTCCTGAGTCGGTCAATGGGAAGTTACAGCTATGACAACTCTGAATCTGAGTCCAGCCACAGCTCCAGGACAAGAAGGCTACTGCCTCAGGTGCCCCCAGAAAAAATAGAGAGTACTACCCCCAGCATCCTCATTCGCCACGAATCTTACCAAGGTCAGGAACCCCTGGACAGAGTCTCTGGTGCTCATCATGAACAGGACTCCACCCAGCACCTGTCTGTTAAGGACGACGTGGACCCTGACAGCCTGAGTGATGCCAGCCGCTCAGATGATGGACCAATTATGGAAAAATCAAAGAAGGGACAGGCCAGGAATGGAGCTATTTCTCCAGGGGGTGCTGGGCCTCATTTCAAGGGTCAGGAGAAAGTGTCTCCATCCACCAAATCAACCTCCTTCTACATTGGTTCTGAAGATAGTCCAGGTAAACCTGAAAAGGCCAGAAGCCCGGTGCAGTGTGAGAGGATACGAGAACCCCCAGCAAAGACTCCCCCTACCACCGTTCTGATCCGGCACCTTAGTGGGCATGAACCCAGGAGGACAGGTGTCAAACCCAACAGCTCTGCTCCAAACCTCCAAACACAGGACAAGGATTTTGTCCCCATCAAAGACGGCTGCATGTCATCTTTCGTCCGACAGGAGAGCTTCACCAAAGACCAACCCAGTGATACTGTCCAGATGAAGAAACTGCCACACATCTCCAGCCACCCATCCATCAGAGACATGGAGCAGAGGAGGGAGAACATGCAGGACTCACAGTCGTTCCTCCAGGAGGCTGAGGGAACTCTGTCCTCTCTGGACACCAAATTTCTCTCTGGCTCCAGTCGTAGCTCAAAGAAAGGAGGCTCCTCTAGCCACATGGATGATTCTCTTTCTGGTGAGTCTGATGTGGACACAGCAAGCACTGTGAGCCAGGTGAGCAGCAAAAATGCTCCAGTGAGCTCTGCTCCTAAAAAGCGTCCAGCCATCAGCAGCCTCCAAAAAGAGAAGTCCTCCTCCAGCCCATCGATCCAAGAGAAGGGACGGCAGCTCACTGCACGCGAGCGACTTTCTGAAAAACGCAGAAACCAGGTGCCTGCTGATGCAGCAAGCAAGGCCGAGGCAGCAAAGCGCTTTCATATGCGGCGCAGTACAGGCAACCGTGGCTCTCTGGATCTGTCTGAGGGTCAGCAGGGTTCAGCTCCACACTGGACTGAAACAACATCATCTGACCATGAAAGTTCCCGCCCTTCCAGCCGCAGCAAAAAAGTCATCGCACCTCTTCAAAAAGAGGACAATGGAAAGACGCCCAAGACCGCAGCTCAGCAGGTTCTAACACGCTCGAACAGCCTGTCAGCACCACGGCCAACCCGGGCTTCTATGCTTCGACGTGCACGCCTGGGTGACAACTCAGATAATGAAGGTGCAGAGACTGACAGGGCCTCGCAAAATTCTGACCATGTCACTGCACCTTCCAAAGCATCCGCCGAAGGGAAGAAGCTTTCTCGGCTGGACATCTTGGCCATGCCAAGAAAAAGGACTGGCTCTTTCACAACTCCAAGTGACAACGAGACGTCCGCAGCCCGAACTGGTTTCTCCAATCGGAATTCTGAGCCTGTTGTTACAACCAGGAAGACTTCAGTGGGTGACGCCAGACAGGCAGTTAGCAGAGGAGGAGGAGCTCCAGGCAAGCAACCACTGACCCGTACCAGGTCCACTGGAGCCAAATACTCCAGCACCGGTGAGTCTTTCAATTTTAGAAATACTTTTGTTTTGTCATTAAATATATTTTCCTAAAATAAACTATTCTTCATTACTGTATATAGTTAAGAATTGTTTCCCTGGAAACTAAGGATTTGACCTTTGACCTCTTTACCATTGGTGCCATGTCATTTTTGATGATGAGGATGAAGACTAGAGATACATTCTCTGCGTGCCATAACAGATTTGATTCAGTGCTGCAGAGGTCTGAATAAACCTAAAACCAGTAACAATATGGCTTTGAAAAATGATCAAGCATGCAAATTTGTAGTTGACCAGACAAAGTTTAGAGGGGTTTCAGTAACGGTCCATTTTAAATGGCCGACTTCTGGTTGGATTTAGGATATGCTCCATGAGACTTTTGGTTTTTTGTTTGATACTTGTGTTTCCTAGGATTTGATCTAAGACAAAGGCGGTGAGGGGATTGAGTTTGTAAATTGTTATGGGCAGTAGAGCCTTTTAGCCACATTTTCCAGTCAGAAAATATGTACATTTTCAGCAAGCCTAATGTGAGTGTAAACTGAGTCATTTTGCATGCATGTTCAGCCTCTCAACAATGCAATACATTTATATAAATAAACACTGTCATCTCATCTCTATTACTTTCCCACCATTCAATGCTCTAACTTCAGGCCCTAATGAAAAAAGCACAAAGACTTGGTTTGGATGATTTTTGCTCATTACCTTGGCCATGTGTATTTCAAATGATCAAATCTGTCCATGTTGTAGCCAACTTTATAGAAAAAAAAATCAGGTTTGAGATACCACAACAAAACATGTTGAAGGCATCTTAAATAACATTATTGTGTCACTGGGAAATTCCATCTGTAAAGCTTTGTGGTTTCAATGTATCCTTGTATGGGACAAAAACCTTCAGAAAGAATGTAGTAATTAACATGTAGTGTATTTCATTTTAGTCAGACTGGGCTTTATTATAGCAGTCAGTTTGGAATGTCTGACCCTTTTCTATCAAAAGGATCACATCAGATTTTCCTCCTTTGGAGCCTGCTGCTGCTGTTACCATAGAAACAGGGCTGTACAGTCTCCATCATCCTCGGTCATGTGTAGAGATGCAGGAAATGACTGTGAATACTTATCTTGGCTGCAACTAAAGGCAAAGCAGTATTATGACATTGTGACTTATTGAGGCAAATTCTCTTGTAGTTGCCGAAACACTAAGCATCATATTCGAACAACATACTAAATAGTGACATCTGAATTGATCCAAAATAGATTTTTTTTGTCCAATAATTTCTATTAAGGGCAACGTCTAACTTAATGGTATTGTAGTTATTTGTTACAGTTTGTTGCTGCAGCTCTTTATAGATGGTGTTCATACACAAGACCCAGACTCCAGATGTCTCATCTGATCCATTATTGTCTTGAACTTCTTGTATGTGCAGATCAATAAAATTAATGATGTTTTGAATTTTATCAGGTTCCCGACAAAGGCAGAAGGGCTCAGACTTTTCCTCTTCTTCTGAGGAAGAATATAAGACAAGCACAAGTAATGCGAAAGCGAAGCGCTCTTCCCATCCGCCCGCCCAGACGCCCCGCAGCCACCGGACAGCCGCCACCCGCTCCAAATCCGTCTCCCTGGAGACGGAGGAGGACGAGGACCAGAATGAGGTCGACCCCTACCAGAACTGGTCCACACACAGCGCTGAGATTGCAAAGTAAAACAGCTGTTCAACATTCACATATCATGTACCTTTTAATTCAAAGAGTAACCAATTCAAAAAGTAAATACCAGTTACCAGTTGAGATTTCTCTCACATTGTTTTTGGACCTTCAAGCTGACATTTTATTATCCCCGCAGGCTCAGTCAGGACTTGGCCAAAGACCTGGCCATCCTGGCGAAGGAAATCCACGACGTAGCCGGTGACGGAGACTCGCCGAGCTCCAGCGTGGGGACAACCGTCTCACCCAGCTCGCTGCCCAACACGCCAGCCTCCACCATGTCTGCCAGGGAGGAGGTGGGCCACACTTTAAACCGGCACACACCCCCACACACAGACAACATCTGAAACTGAAATCACACAGTGCTATTTATACATAACTATATATTAGGGCTGAGCAAATTAAAGTTATTTTTAATTTCTTTGTAATTATATAGCCTAACATTAAAGTTAAAGATGACTTTTTTCACTATACACTATAAGGTAGTTTTGAATTGATTTGAAGTTATTATTGCTGCTGTTCAATTGTTGCCCAGCCCTATTATTTTTCATATTTATTCATAAACAGTGACTTTAAAGTTCTGTCCGAACTGGTCTAAAAAGGTTTAGGTTAGTGGGATGTGCAATAGTTCACGTCTCAAGTTCAAGTCTCTCAATTATTCCACATTTCAACATGTTTGATATCTAATCAGACTAATATGAATATAATCCTGAATCTGTCAATCACCTTTGGATTCAGAATCCAAGGAAAGTATGAGGAGAAGTATGAGTTGCTTTTTTTTCTTTCTTCTTGTAAATGACAGATGAGTTGGTAGGAGCTTTTTTAAAGTTGAACAGGAGCCTTCGTCATGCTTTGGATTCTCATGATTCATTTCTCTGTTCTGCTGCACAGAGGCCATATCCATACTCACGTGGGGTTCGACCATCTCAGGTGTCTAACTCTGACTCATCACTCCCCCCCCTGCCCTGCGATTGGCTCTCCTCCATTTCCATCCCCACACTTCCCATCACTGATCCAAACTCTCCTCCTCTCTCACAGCGTTGGATTGTTCTGTGGCACATTTGATCCTGAGACTTGTGTGTATGAGTGACAGTTGGTCGTGTATGGAAGATTATTATTGACAATTCTGCTAAGTTGGCACAAACCAAGCCAGGCTGGATACGGTCTGAAAAGTTTGGAACATAAAGCAGGCTTTCCAGAAAAAGAACCTGATCTGACCTCCTCTACTCTCTTCTATATGTGACTAACCCTTCGATACAATACTTCTCTCTCTGTGCTACTTCACTGCAAAAAATGAAATTAAATAAGGGGAAAATATCTTTTATTTAGTACATTTAGTCCAATAAGTAAAATTATCTTGAATTACATATTCCATATCTTAGTCCACTTTTTTCAAGTTCGAGATCAAAAGACAACATTGAGATAAAAACTACTATTAATTGACCAAAATGACAATGGATTAGGACAATTCAAGATAAATCTCCTTAGTATTCATTTATTAGTAAAAAAAAAGCAAGATCTTTTCACACAAGATTTCTTTTTTGCAGTGTGTACGATGTTATAATCTACCAGAAGCTTGTCTGCTCTGCTTTACTTAATCAGGGTTGCGTTGAACTAGAACCAACGTCCCAGCTGTCACCCTCAGATCTTCACTTTCAGACTGAATCCCGCTCATGTTTGTTTTGTGTTCACTCATGAAGTTTTCTCCTTGGTAAACTTCCATTGTCCTGCACCTTGGATCATTTGGTTTTGGGACAGTTCATGGAGCAGTTAGCTGGTGACCAGTAGGATCCTCGCGCACCTTGAATGAACTGGTTTTGACTGTTTTGGGACAGTTCATGGAGCTGTTGGCTGGTGACCTGTAGGATCCTCCTGCGCCTCACACGTCTCCCTGTTGTTGAATACGGACTGTATCCCAGCAGTACTAAAATTCACTGCATACACTGTTGCCCCCCCCCCCACCCACCTACACGCGCGCGCACACACACACGCCATCACGGCTGCATGCTGACTAGGTGCATGCTGCCTTCACGGAGCGCCACCATCACTGTTTCAGCTGTTCGCCAGTTTGATGACGAATATCCTGAGTATCCAGAATATCCCGACTCCCTCTATTCTTTTTCCAGCTGGTCCAACATATCCCTGAGGCCAGTTTAAACTACCAGAAGGTTCCTCCAGGTTCTGCTGCCGTCTCGGACTTGGACGCAAACATGAATGAGCCGGAGCCCGGTTCTAAGCAACGTCGTCCGTGGAACCGTGAAGAGGTCACTGTCTAAATCCCACCGAGGCTACGTTCACACTGCAGCTCAGTGTGTCCACATCTGACCTTCACACAGTTTGTCTCGAACATGTAGACCTGAATGAAAATTATGTCGGCCTGAAGCTGCTGATAATTCTGCCAGTTGATCAATCTTTTGATTATCCTTATTATTCCTTTATTTCATTAATAATATAGTCAAGTCAAGTCAGTTATTTATTTATTTAGCCCAAAATTACAAACCGCTGATTCGCTTCAGTACAATACAATACAACTTCCCTGTCCGTAGACCCTAGAGTCAAATAAGGAAATTCTTCCTAAGAAAGAATTCACGAAGAAAAACAGACAAAACCTCAGGAAGAGCAGGGATCCCTCTTCCAGGATAGACAGACTTGCAATAGATGTCATGTGAACAGAAGTGACTACATATTGCAGTATGCAGTGATTAATTAAAAAAAAGATTTATATATATATTATATATATATAATTATTATTATTATTTTTTTTTACATTGTATGCATCCAACTTCAAAACCTTAAAAGGCTTAAAATGGAAAATATCATTTGTTCTTTAAATAATCCTGACATTTGTTTACATGTCTATCTCCTCCTCACTGGTAGTGTGAAAATATAATTATCCAGCAGATGGCACCAGAGGGAAAAATCACAGTCTCCTGGAGCAGGATTGCATCAGGACATTTCATTCCAATCTGACATGATCACCGTGTTCAGACCTCAGCCGCGGGCAAAGCGAACAAATGAATTCAGACCTGAGCCTGCAGTGTGGATATAGCCTAAATTCAGCAATGAATCTTAACACAACCACAACAGCTGCAGTTGGTTTTGGTGTGCTGGGAGGCCCGGATATAAACTGCTGTTCATGTTGTGCTCTGAGTTTCCTGGCGACTCTTCTAATGAGTCTCTGAATGGCCTCTTTCAGGTGATTCTTGACAACCTGATGCTCAATCCAGTGTCCCAGCTGTCACAGGCCATCCGAGAGAACACCGAGCAGCTGGCTGACAAAATGAAGTAAGGAAAACTTCTATATGTACATTTCACTGCAAGCTAACATGAAGCCACAGCCAGCCAATAACCTGGCGAGAGAATATCATCCTGTCTGGGGACCGTGAGGGTCACCAAGTTGTATCTGTAGCATTAAGTCAAAGTCAATTTTTTTGTCAATTTCTTCACATGTACTTGACATACCGAGGACCAAAAACCAAAAAAATCTGGGGCGTGTGGCGAAAAAGTAGTTGCCTGTTTATATACAACTATGAGACACTAGCAAGGTTATCAGAGTTTTGCAAGCCAACAACCTGCGATAGTGAGTGTTTTAGTTGTAAATATTACCAGAACTATCTAGGACTGGCTTATTATTAAACTCAAGAGGAAGTACTGAGAGTGAGTTTTCTTCAGGTTTCCCTATGTCTGGTTATTATGGGTTTTATTATCAGAGGTTCTTCTTCCTTGTCTTCTTGTTCCTGCATTCTAAACCTCTAGTATGTTTCTAAGGGTTCTGTTCCAGAACAAGGCGGAGGTCTGGGAGGAGATTGAGGCCAAGATCAATGCTGAGAATGAAGTCCCCATCCTGAAAACCTCAAACAAGGTTCTTCTGCAAACTCTTATTATTTGATTATTGATGATTATTTGATATCAAACTCAGGATCTGATGTAAGGACAGTTTGACCTGTTTTCTGTCTCATATTGCAGGAGATCACCTCCATTCTGAAAGAGCTGAGAAGAGTCCAGAGGCAGCTGGAAGGTACTATTTATACATATCTATCAGAAAAAGTGGTTTCAAAACAAAAGAGTTTGAACATAGAAACATAGAGAATTGGACTGAAACAACTTCATGTGAATAATAATGTTGTGTAATAGCTTAATGGGGAAATAATTATTTTGTTTGCTTACTTATCAGCCATAACTACTTTATAAGCTGATAATATAACATATGCTGTCTATTCTGCTTAAAACATGCATAGAAAAACATTTTTTTTAAAACTTTAAACACATTGAACCTATAAAGGACCAAGAGTAGAACCCTGAGGAATCCCACAAGTATTTTTTAATGAATGTCATGCCCATGTCGCTGCATAAATGCAGAATGTGGGAATAGTTACTGTTTGCTGGCATGATCACCATCATTAGTCCTGCAGATTTACCATAAAGTGACTGTTGTTAGTTCTGCGTGTACAGTAACATCCTCTTTGTTGCTGTAGTGATAAATACCATAGTGGAGCCTGGTGGGAGTCTCCAAACCGCCGCTGTCAGTACCCCAGCACAGGGTCAGACTGCTCGCACATCCTCAAAGGAGAAGAAAGCCGCTGCCAAACCCCGTGGTGCCGCCCACAGCTCCAACGCCAATGAAAGCACCAAGAGATCACCTCGTGGACCCGACGGGGCCCACTACATGGCCTGAGCAGGCCACCGTACTGTAGCTCCGCTGAACCAGTAGCTGTCCATCCACACCGCCTGCAGCCACACTTTCCTGTCCCCGACCAGTCATCAGTTCACAGCGAGCTGGGCGTCACATGTTAAATCAGCAGTAGCTAGGTTATTTATTTATAGTCCGTCCCGTTTGAAGCAGCGAGCACAGCACAAGGGCCTGAAACCTGCACAGACACGACTCACGTGTGGCACGCTAATGTGTCCTGCGACACGTTGGTTATTAGGGAACCGCTGTAGATCTATGAGGGCTGGGACAGGAACCGGCAATAACTTTATTCCTCCCATCATTCTACGTTAGATCCTGTGAAAATGATGAAATCCGGTCTATGTAGAAGCCTGCAGGTGGTGTGGATGTGGTCTATGTAGACCTGCAGGTGCACAGGTGAACAACATACATTTTGAATGGCAACAATATAACATAAAGAACTATGTAGACCTGAACCACTATGTAGTCCTGCTTCCACATCGCTCGAGCTCAACAAGAATTAGTCAAAGCTAGAAAAGAAGCTGCAGTAGAACAAATGTATATTGATCAACTCTGTGCTTTGATCATCAGTCAGTTGCATTTGAAAAGATTATAGATTGTGTCCTTTGTTTGCGATGGTTCTTCTCTGTACACACACACACAGACACACACATTATATGTAATTGAATGTTTCAGGCCCATGTTGTTTTTGTGATCGTACGAATCTAAATAACCTGAAGGTGAAATATGCTTCTGTAGTTTTCTACTCATCCAACACTTGAAAACCTGCAGTCAGCACAAAGCCTCGGCCACAAACATGAGACAGCTGCAGTATCACAACATGGATTTACGTTAAATAATGGATCATTTTTAGTCTGAATTACTTCTGGAGTTTCTCCACTAGACTAATTTAACTCTTTCCTGGCGTTGACGGTCACAAAACGTATAAAAGATGAGCTGCAGTGTAAAAGCCTCCTCTGTAAACATGCTTTTAATCTCATCAGCTGTAGAATTTAGAAAAGAAAAGTGCTTATGAATAAAGTATATATATGAGTCCAGCAGAAGCTTTTTTCAACCCCTGGACTGATTTGTAAAGTCTGATTAGACTGTCAGTGGGGTTTTACTTCATAAATCTGTGTGTGTGTTGTTGTGTGCGTGTGTGTGTGCGTGTGTATCGTCGATGTGTGTTGAGCTGTAGATTGTGTTTTTTTTTCTTTATGAGTTGAAGCAGCTTTTTAGTACTGTGCAGACATCAGACACCAGAAATGCTTCACTGATGTCCTCTGGCCCTTCAGTCACATGATCGGATGACATCATCAGCATTATCAGACCTTAAACATTGAAATGCAGAGGATGTCACTGAAATGTTCCTGTGACATGTTGGGCCAGACAAACAAGATATTTATACTCTTATTTTGTAACGTGTTCGGCAGGACAAAGAGGATACTTAGACTCTTATTTTGTAATGTGGTGGGCTGCACAAATAGGATATTTAGACTCTTATTTTGAAAGGTGCATGTTTCCCGTAGCTTGAGGCAGGTGAGAGTCTGTGGCTAGTTCACCAAATGTGCACTTTTTTCATTTGACCATCACCTGGTGGAAATGGTGCAGTGTTTTGTTTAGTTTGTGCTCTGCAGCCGTTGAGAATGTATTGACTTATCACCTGCCCAGAACACACACCTGATTGGCTGTTGCTGTGATGATGTAACCGCTGCTGCTACAGGTGACTGGTCTCTGGGCCGCTGTATCTGCATTTACTGTGTGTTTTCGTTACAGTGCATGAAACAGCAGCTTTCCACATTTACTCTGTATGTATCCTGTTGACCGCAGCCTCTAATGGAGGAAAAAACTCCTTGTTTATTTATTCAGTTCATATGATTTATATCCGCATATACTTGGACTCATGTGTTCATCAACGGGATTCATTTGTATCACCATGTCATTTGTAATAAACTGATTTCATGCACGCTGATGTCATTTATAAGAGCAACACCTGCTTACTTCCTGTTTAATTCCTTTTTACACTTATCTTACCTGCTCCGAATCAGTTATTGAAAAACACGTTATGTGTCTGATGAATCAAGCTTTGCTTCAGAGGATCCTTTAATTTCATATTATTTCCCGGAAATATTCAAAATAATTTGCAGTTAAATGAAAGTGAAAGAAAAGAAGTGGCTGGTTTAGGTAAAAGTTATTATGTTGTTTCATATGTTAATCAGCCAATATTCTTAGTAAATTTAATTTTTGAACATTTATTTAACTGATAGAAAACACTTAAATGAGCACATTTCCTATAAATGGTGGCATGAGGTCATCCTTTTAAAGAACTGATAGGTGTTGATGGCAGTAAAAGAATTATATATATATACAGGTACTACTCGGAAAATTAGAATATCGTGTAAAAGTTGTTTTATTCGGGCAATTTAACATAAAAGGTGAAACTAATACATTTTATAGTATTATTAAATGCAAAGTCAGATATTTCAAGCTTTTATTTGTTTTGATTTTGCTCATTAGAACTTACAGCTTCAGAAACCTGAAATTCAAAAACTCAGAAAATTAGAATATTGCTTGAAATCAATTTAAAAAAGGGATTTTAAATACAAAAATGTCAGGCCTCTGAAAATAAAATGTTGCATCTGTACTTAGTACTTGGTTGGGGCCCCTTTTGAACGAATGACTGCCTTAATCCTGCGCGGCATGGATGCTACCAGGTTGTGGCACATCTCCGGTGTTATGGAAGACCAACATGCTTCAATCGCGGCCTTGAGCTCTTCTTTATTGTTTGGTCTCTTCCCGTTCAGCTTTCTCTTGGCAATGCCCCACAGATTTTCTATGGGGTTCAGGTCAGGTGAGTTTGCGGGCCAATCAAGCACAGTAATCCCATGGTTGTTGAACCAGGATTTTGTACTTTTGGCAGTGTGGGCAGGTGCCAAGTCCTGCTGGAAGATGAAATCTGCATCCCCATAAAGCTGGTCCGCTGAAGCAAGCATGAAGTGCTCTAAAATGTCCTGGTAGACAGCTGCGTTTATGCTGGACTTGATAAAGCACAGAGGACCAACACCAGCAGCTGACATGGATCCCCAAGTCATCACAGCCTGGGGAAACTTAACACTGGACTTCATGCATCTTCCATTTTGCGCCTCTCCGGTCTTCCTCCAGACTCTGGGACCTTTGTTGCCAAATGAGATGCAAAACTTGCTCTCATCAGAAAAGAGGACTTTGGACCACTGGGCAACAGTCCAGTCTTTCTTTTCTCTAGCCCAGCTAAGGCGCCTCTGGCGTTGCTTGCTCGTGAGGAGCGGCTTGACAACAGGAATACGACATTTGAAGCCCATGTCCAGCATCCTCCTGCGTGTCGTTTCTCTTGAAGCAGCAACTCCAGCTTGAGTCCACTCCTTATGAAGTTCCCCCACACTTTTGAATGGCCCTTTTCTGACCATCTTCTCCAGGCTGCGGTCATCCCTCCGGCTTGTACACCGTTTTCTTCCACACTTCTGCCTTCCACTTAACTGTCCATTAATGTGCTTTGACACAGCACTCTGAGAACATCCAGCTTCTTTTGCGATCACTTTTTGTGTCTTACCCACCTTGTGCAGGGAGTCAATGATGGTTTTCTGCACAACTGTCAGATCTGCAGTCTTCCCCATGATTGTGAATTCTTCTAAACCAAAGACACAGGCTTTTTAAAGGCTCGGGACCCTTTTGCAGGTGTTTTGGATTACTTACCTGATTAGTGTGTGACACTTTGAGCCTTCAATACTGAAGCTTTTAACAGTATTCTAATTTTCTGAGTTTTTGAATTTGAGGTTTTCTGAAGCTGCAAGTCCTAATGAGCAAAATCAAAACAAATAAAAGCTTGAAATATCTCACTTTGCTTGTAATGAGTCTATAAAATGTATTGGTTTCACCTTTTATGTTGAATTGCATGAATAAAACAACTTTTACACAATATTCTAATTTTCCGAGTAGTACCTGTATATATACTGGTTGTGAAATATTGGAGCAAACACAGTGTCTCATTTTAAAATTTGGTGGGTGGGGATTATCAAGGGTTTTCTTTTTTTCCCCCACTGTTTCTGACATTTCTTTCCTTCTTCCCGACCTTTTTTTTTTTTTAACTCTTCTTTATGTTTATCTTTGTATTTTCCACCCCTGCTTTTCCTTTTTATTTTAAGTTTTTTTTTTTCATTTTAAACTTTACACTTCTAAATTAGGCACATTCACAAATACACAAATATAACGAAAGTTGAAAAAAAAAAAAAAAAAAAAAGTAAGCAATTCAAGCGTCAGTGTTTTGTGCATCAGCACCGTATCACGTTTCAGACCTGCCTTCGTCATCACGCTGTAGCCACGCCCCCTCCCCAGGCGTGTATCAGAGGATCAAATGACGGAGAGATGGAAGGTAGGAGCTGCTGGTTTATACCATGGATCTATGACAGAATGAAACTAGAACATCTTAGTTTAAGTCCTTTTTTATCATTCTGAAGGTGAAAAAGAATAGTGTTCCTGTTCTACGAAGAGTCAAGTGACTTTCCGTGTTTTATTCTATAAGAGGGACAAAAAACAACTTATAGACTAGTGGTCCTATGAAGAGTTAATGCAGACATTCCTTTCATTTAAAAAAGTAGAATCGTTTTATTGTGTTGTAAAGAGTATATAGCTGTTTCCTTTTTTAATTCTGAAGTTGAAACTGTTTTGATGGTGGCGGTCCTGTAAAGAGTTAACGTGTCCACAGACTTTCCTTTCATTCTGAAGGACAAGCCCTGTGTTATGGTGATTTAAAGAGGAGGCTAAATATAGATGTTCTTTGCTTGCTTGATTCTGTAGGAGAAGAACAACAACTATGTTACTGTGATATAAGAAGTAGATATAGATGATACTTGTTTGATTCTGAAGAATTAAAGGGTTAACAGTCTGGGTTATTTTAAACGCTGCGTTTGCCTCGCTTCTTTAACAGCCCCGTTAGACCTCATGCAAGTGAAACTCTTTATTTATAAAGGTTCATTTGTCTGTTTGTTAAAATAATTATAGAATGTTTTTTTGTTTCTTTTTATCGTCATATGTTTAGTCTTTCTTGATTGTCTTGGATAAGGGAGTAGGCTGGGCAAGAAATATGCCTCCCATGGTGCAATACAAAAACAACAAAAAAAACAGCAGCAAATAAATACAGAACAGTAAATCACCAAAAAAAATAACAGTAGAAAAATAATATTAAGTAGCCTGGAAAAAAAATTATTAGTGAACTGAATGAGCAAAAAATGTAATTTCTGATGATGTCATTGGGACTTCCAGGGAGACCCTTCCCTTCCTCTTCTCTGCAGTTTGTTGTTTATTTCCTTTAATCAGTTTTCACATATGCGAGAGCATAGGAGATGACCTGTTCCTCACATCACTGAATATCTGTCAAACTGACCAGACACCATCAAAATGCCTCACATTTATTGGGATTTATAATACCAATATGTTACTAATTATTAGTGCTATTGCTTAATAATAATAACTGCCACCGTGACAGAAACATGCTCATTTTTCGTATGATGAGTGAATGTGCCTCTTTCTTTTACTATCTCCTCATATAAAAATATATCATTAATATATCGGTCTAAAATCTCTTTGAATGTTTTTAAAAGGTTGTCTGTGAACTCTGTGGCGGGTTAGTTCATTTGCATATAGGCAAACGAACATTTTGTGTATAAAGCCGATGCTGCATGTTCAGCAGGAGTCGACGAGGCTGAGGAGAAGCGAGAGAGAGGAGCGGGAGAGAGGAGGATGTCCAAATTGAAGATCCCTGGAAAGATCCCTGGAAAGATCCCTGGAAAGATCCCTGGAAAGATCCTTGGGAAGATCGGGAAGAACCGCAAATGCAAGAACCACACTGCAGGTCAGAACCAACAGAACCTCCGATAGAACCTACAGGTTGTCAGATAGAAACTATCAAACCTCAGATTGAACTGGCAGAACCACCAGAATATCAGGTAGAACCAGCAGACAGTCATAATAAGAATAAATTGTTTGACTTTTAATCTAAGTGCTGCCTTCTTATCTGTTTTTTTGGAAAACTTTGACATAAGTGTAATTATCTGTCAATGGAAGATATTTTAAAATAGTTGTACTTTATATATGACTAATTGTATTAAATACAAGACATTACCCCCTGATACATTTCTTTTTGTTGTAGTGCAAGTCCCTTAGTCAAATGATTAATTTAAAAATACTGTTAAAACACTGATTGTTTTGGGGCCAACGTATATTTCAGATTTCTGATCCCATGAACAATGCAGACTCCGTAGGTCTTCTGGATTTTCCTTTCTGTTCCTCAAAACAGTTTAATTTTTTTATTGAACTTTTCCACATATCTGGACAAACTCTTACAAAACCTCATCTGCTGCAACTCTCAGTTCTTCAATCTTCAATCAAGAAACTCCCTTTTATTGAGTCACTCCACTGCACTATTGAATTCTTTACTTTACTTTACTTTACTTTACTTACTTCTTCTTCTTTACTTTCTCAATTCCTTAATGATTGTTTTTAATTTTATCTTGTCCATTTTACTTTGTGATCTGAAACCTGTTTTTCTAACACTGCTGTGAAATTCTACATGAGATTGTTTCGTCTCATGATGTTGATTTTGACATGTTTCATAATCAGAGTAAAGATGAGTAACATGTGTTGCGATGCAGAGGAGGTGCGGGACGAGCGGGAGGTGCAGGAGGAGCGGCAGGAGCAGCTGGAGGAGGTGAGCAGGAGGCTCATCGCCAGGGAGGACCAGCTGTTCTGTCAGGACTCCCCCTGTGAGGAGGAGGAGGAGGACCAGCTGCACAAAGAGCTGGAGGATCTGTGGCTGCAGATACTCACTGCCATCCACAACACCTTCTCCTCCTCCTCCCCGGAGGAGGCGGGCGCCCTGCGGAGCGCCGTAGCCTCCATCCAGCAGCAGGAGGAGCAGGACCAGCGGTGGGACGGTCGCCCCACGGGCCGAGTCCCGGTGTGGCGTCCTCAGAAGTGTCTCAACAAACACAACACGCTGCTGGGCAACATGGTGGAGTCCAGACTGAAGAAAGCTGCCGAGGATGACTCAGCAGGAGCTGACCTGTCCTCACCCGTAAAGAGGGAGGTGGGTCCACAGCAATTTCACATCCTGTCACAGTCCAGTCTGTGGTCTGATAGGAAATGATGTTTGATAAGACGCTAAAAAAGAAACTCAGTGACCCCGGACCAAAAAAATTAATAGCAATAGAATACTCTCAGCTCCCCACTAAAGCTGCAACTTGACTGCTTTGATAGTTTATTAATCTATCAAAGATTCTGGTAGGTATGTGGTCCAAAAAGTAGGATAAAATTTCAATTACTGATTCGCAAAGCTGTAGGTCAAGCCTAAAATGTATTTTTTTTTGTCCAGACCCACAGATCATCAGTTTACTACAATAGAATAAAAAAGGAACCTCAAAATAAATTGTAAACAAAAATAAAAAGATGGAACCAGAGAATTTGACATTTTCTTCTTAATAATCTGTCAAATCAATTGATCTAATCTAATCCATTAGATAAAAACTAATCAATTGATTAATCATTGCGTCTCTACTCATCACCACCGTGTCTTCCAGCAACTTTGTGAAAAGCTTTTTACAGGACAATCTTATACACGATATTGCCAAAAGTATTCGCTCACCCATCCCAATAATCAGAATCATGTGCCGCTTTCATGTCCTCCAATATTCATATGGCCTTCAGATCAGCTTAAGAACAGAGGTCAGAGAGCTTTATGGAATGCGTTTCCAAGCAGCTGCATCCAAGCCATACATCACATGATAATCACATTTCTCCATCTGGTGATCTGATGGACGGGTCTGGGGATACCATGAATGGGATGTCACTTAAATTCATATGGAGGATAGCAAATACTTATAGTGTAGATACCTGCACTATATTAATCTGTTTTATAGTACTGTGTATAAGCTATGAATATTCGGCTGTATGAGACGACTGCTTGTGATTAGGTAACAGACTTTGTGATTAAGGCCTCTGAACTGTGGCTGCAGGTGTGTCGTTTGGGGAAGTGTGTGATGAAGGACCTGCTGACAGTGGAAAGGACGGTGAAGGACTGTTACCCTCCTGAGATGGACATCCTGAACCTGTACGCTGGACTCTACCACCGCAGATTCTCGGCCCGGCTGAACCAGATCGCCGCCTCAGGCCTGGAAACGGACGACGCTATCTACTTGCTGTCCTGGGTCAACCACTACTACCCACAGTGAGAGACGCAGGCACACAAACACTGGCTCTGTCATAGCAAGTGATTTTCCAATCATTCCTCCTGTTCATACTGATCATTAGAAGATCACATTATAGTTTGATTTCAGTATACGTAAATGATGGAGGGCAAGCAGAATTCTCCTTCTCTCCAAAAATATATTGCTTGAAACAGCCATTGCCTTCCACAGTCACACAGTTGCTCTCTTTCTGTTTCGGTTGATGCTCTACATCGTTCATCTTGTGGACAATGACTCAGCAGATTTTAACTGATGCCGCAGAGGTCTGCTTCTGATTAGTGTGGGTAGAAATTCACATCTGAACCATGTGAAGCTCCAGCTGCTTTCAGTCTAATGTCCACATGTGTCGTTGCATCTTCAGTGAAATATTGAAACATGAAGAACTGGAAGGAAAGATAAAGACGGCCTGTCTGGGTTCTCTGCTGCTGCAGGATCATCTGGACCTGCTGGAGGAGCAGTATCTGATCCACACTGAGGTGATGTCACACTTTTCAAATGAATCATCCATTCGGCATACATAAGGCACTGAAATATGTGAAGAATTAGCACAAGTTGGATTTTCCACATTTTTTTCTAGCAGAATTTAACTAGTTGGTCTGATGGAAATCGAAAGCTACGGTTATGTTCTTGACCTATTTTGTGATGATCTATTACTCACGTAGAGCTAGAAGTATGCATACGCACATCTGTTTTATATTTTGCTGTTTAGAATGTTCCAAGGAAAGGATACTGCTGATGCTGGCCACATCTAAATATTATGACTTACTTTATGTCTCTCTCATAGCATCAAATGGAAACTTGTGGTTTTAGTTTAGAAAGTGAAAGTGTTTTGACAGATTGTGATGCTGCTCCAACATATTGGGCTGGTTTTTCAAATGTTTTTTTTTTTTTTTAGAGCAAAATGAAGTTACGGCTCAGCACAGCACTGAAGAAAGAAGAGGAGAGATGGCTGAGCGGCAAAACACCTGAGCTCATCGACCAGTACTACTTCAGTCCACTAGCTATAGACGTCATTCAGGTGAGTCAACGTCATTACAGGAGATATACAGGTGACACAGGTAATCACAGGTAATTCAGAGTCATTACAGGTGAAATATAGGTTACACAGGTGGAACATGTCATTACAGGTGAGACAGGGTCATTACAGGTGAGATACAGAGGGGTAAGGTCATTAAAGGTGAGATACTGGTGAGTCAGAGTCATTACAGGTGAGACAGGTAATTAGAGGTGCGTTACAGATGAGACAAATTAAAGGTGTTATTACATGTGTGATAGGTGTTTCATACCTGTTGATGGCATCGGTATAGGAGCCCATGAAACACCTATGACAGATACATTCTTGTGTTTGCAGATGATAAACAGCGCCCTGGCTGATTTCCGGTATGTGATCAGAGAGCAGAGTAAAGCTGTGCGAATCACAGCTCACCTGGAAAACTTCCTCAGCAGGTAAGCCCGCTCCCCAGCACACTGCACATGTTTGTATTGAAAAGTCAGTCGGTGACAGCTGCTTGTTTCAGCTATAGGAAGTCTTTGGAGGAGTTTGTCAAAGGTAACCACGGTAACGTCCACTCTGTGATGAAAGCTCATCTTGTCTGTGAGGAGCAACTCAGGTGAGATTACCCGCCACGCCTCTCATGAAGCCTCCTGCAGAATTTTTATCAAGCAAATCTACCTGTACCTGTATGCCCTGCACTCAGGGACTACATCACAAGAACAGAGGACGTGTCGGAACAGCAGAGACGCTGTCTGGACTCGCTGTCTGCTCTGAAGGATTGTGGGTACAAGTGCCTCACCTGTCACATACAACTGAAGGTACAGCTCATTCTAACTCAGACTAACTCTGTACAAAAATGTTGATTTGAAACACAAAGCAGTTTGATGTGAACTATATTCAAATGGTGTGTGTATGTGTGTGTGTGTGCTATCAGGTGTGGTGCAGTCAACTGTGGAAACCTGATTGGTTGGACGGGTCACTTCCTGTAATTGATTCTCTGCTGGACTCTTTGAGCCAACACCTGAGCGAGCTCAGTGACCTGAAACCGACCTGCAGACAGGTGAGCCATCCGTCCGTCTGTCTGTCCGTCTGTCTGTCTGTCTGTCTGTCTGTCTGTCCGTCTGTTTACCATTGTCTCTCTGTGTCTCTGTATGCAGGCGCTGCTGTCTGTCCTCCATCAGGATGTCTCTCTTCAGTATGTGAAGAGGATGATGAAGACCAGGAGGAAGAGCAGAGAGCAGCAGCTGGGCGGAGCTCAACGGATGATTGAAGATGCCGAAAAGATAAACAGCTTCTTTGCAGAGGGGGTGAGACACGTGCACGCCCACTCACACATGCACTCATATGAAGGTTAAATACAAGCAGTATAATCCCGATGATAACCACAATAATAAGGGATTCTATGATAGAAATATGAAATTTCTAATATATTTGGTATACACTATAAGGTTACTTTTTCAATGTGGAGGGAAGTGAAATTTGACCTCTTAGGACCGTTAGAGGTCAGATCTCAGAATGGCCACTAATCCCTTGAAGACTAATGTTCAATCATGTTTAGTTTTGGAACCTGTAAGTGTAGAATAACAACAAAGGTGTCAATTCCAACTTTAATACATACACACACTCACACACACACATACCATTATAACTAATTAAATTAGGCACATTTCAACATTAGACCTGAGGGACTGGTGGCTATATTGGATTTGACCCTTTAATATTCAAATCTCACTTCCCTACACAATGGAAAAATTAACCTTAATGTGTACACTATAATTATATTAGAAATTTCATGTTTCCTTCATAAATGCAAAATTGGTATAATATGATAGATCAGGGGTGGGCAACCCTGGTCCTGGAGAGCTGCAGTGGGTGCATGTTATTGTTCCAACCATGCAATCACACACCCGATTCTACTGATCAACCATTACAGCTCTCACTGAGGACTTTCATTAAGTAGAATCATGTGTGTTACTGCTCGGTTGGAACAAAAACCTGCACCCACTGCAGCTCTCTAGGACCAGGGTTGCCCAACCATGTGATAGATCATCTGCTGTACTATCAGGTCTGGAATGTGAGAAGTGTTCATAGATGACCCTTGAGGATTGTTATCTTACCCCGTATTTCCTGACCATGGCTGGCCTTGAAAGGACGTAGAGATAAACAGAGAGTTTCCCTAGATGCTCCTCTGGACAGTACACAGGAAATGTTTGTGAATTATCACTGTTACTGCATATGTGGATTATTAGGAGGAAAGATTTCTTTTGGCTTCTTATAAGTAAATTATTGTGCCATGATGAGGGGAGATTGACCTAATGGCTTTTATTGTCTACTTGCCGATAAGCATCTCGGTGCAAGTTTTATCTGCCAGTCTATCATGTTTTTTTGTTGCCTCCATTTACTGGTGGGTGTTGGGTCCGGACAGCAGGAAGTGGCCCCCTAGACCGAAGACATATTTGGATATTTCACTGTCAAAGTTCAATTTACAGGAACTCCTATGACTTCTGGAGAGTGGGCTGTTGAGTGGATCTCTTTTCTTATTAGTATCTCATCTAGTTAAACGTTTATGTGTAGTACTTAAGTGTAGTGTTTATGTCTCCAGGGCTGCACAGACTCCTCCTGGCTCGGTTCGATGCTCTGCAACATCGCTGAGATTCTTCGTCTGCAGGATCCTGGAAGTATTCAGCTGGAGATGGTCTGTCTGACCAGGACTTTTCCTGACTTTAGGTAAGACACACTGATGTTTTACCCCTTCTTAATGACATGAACTTCAATCTGGTAACTAGAAACAGCTCATTTCCAACCAGGAGGAAGGTTTGGTGATCACATGCTGCTGGTATCTGTACTTGTGCACACCTATCCCTCTTCGTTCTGCTTTTGTGTTGTAAAGTCTATAACAATTTCCAGAGTGTTTATTTTCATATGCTAACTGTGACCTGAATCAGTTATCTGAGAACCGTCTGGTTGTCCTGGGAGACAACAGGTGTGGCCAGGTAGGGCTCAGATGTCACCATTGTAAAAAGTGAAAAATAATGAGAAGTCAGGTTAACAAAAAACCCTGCAGCAGTAGGTCAGTGCAGAGCTTGCCTGCATTAATAAAGATTAAATACATAAAGTCACACCCACCTAACTCACACCTGTCCAACTCACACCTGCCTAAATGACCTAACTTCACACTTGTCTTAAATCTCACCTGCCTAAGTCCCCTAATTTCACACCTGTCTGACTCACACCTGTCTTAATTGTCACCTGCCTAACTCACCTGACTGACTCACTTAACTCACACCTGTCTAATTCACACCTGTATCATTCCCATCCCTCTGACTCACACCTGTCTAATTCACACCTGCCTAACTGACGTAACTTCACACTTGTCTTAATTCTCACCTGCCTATCTCCCCTAATTTCACACCTGTCTGACTCACACCTGTCTTAATTCTCACCTGCCTAACTCACCTGACTGACTCACTTAACTCACACCTGTCTAATTCACACCTGCCTAACTGACACCTGTTTGATTAACATCTGTCTCACTCACTTCTCACTTGCTCACACCTGTCTAACTCACACCTGCTTAACTCACACCTGCCTAACGCATACCTATCCAACTCACACCTCTCTAACTCACACCCTACTCGCAACTGTCCAATTCACACCCACCTAACTCACACCGGGTCACTGTTCATCTCTCCTCAGTGATGCTCACGTGTCGGCACTCCTCTCTCTGAAAACCGGCCTATCGGCTGCTGACGTTCGCTCCATCAGGCGCAGCGTGGAGGAGAACCGCATCTCCGATGCCTCCTCCAATCACAGCCCCCTGTTCTTCTCCATGGTTAAAGTCAAATGGATCAATAACAAGATCAATCAGATGAGGTTGAAGACCTGATGCATGTTGATTGAAATTGGATCTCAGGACAGAATAAATAGATCGTGCTGATCAATCAGTTTGACCTTCAGGCATCCTGCTGTGTTCTTCTGCATTCGAACAATCTCATTTAACTGTATGATGCTTTTTTAAGATGTGTTTTTTCTTGTAAACACAAAAACAACAAGACTAGGTAGAACCTAGTATACTGCTGGATGCTTTAGACAATTAGTAAAAGTGTTACTGGGACAGTTATAGTGTTTGTAGCCTATTGTGAAACCAACATTTTAAATTCCTCTGTAATTGTTTGTAGTGTCTAAGTGATGTTAAATTGTACAGTGTATATGACATAGCTAAATTATTTGTGTTTATTTGGAGTTTTTGTTATTGGTGGTGTTTTGTCTTATATAGTATTATATAGTATATTGTCATTGTATATGTCATTATATAGTAAGAGTGCTAATTCTGATTGGCCAGTGATCAGAATTGGTTGATATGGGCAATTCAACACCACTGAATTGACTTTCTGCAGCTGAACCCAGATAATTAGCTTTTTTCCTTCATTTCTGTGGCTAATTGTTCTTTTTACACTAAAGGTCTGTTAATTCCACTCATTTTAAAAATTGTAGACCTTTGTAGGGAATGTTATTATTCCCATTACTTTAATGTTATAGTTTACATATGCAATCGTTATTGGAAAGCACAATGGGCTACCTGTAAATTATGTTTCTCTTTGTGTTGTTTTTTTTTTTTTTTCGCAAATGCAATTGCCTCATCTGGCCACAAGGTGGTTTTATGGCCCAAAATGTATACTTTCACTGCAATTAACCAAGAAAAGGTCATAAGCAATTTTAGATTATTTTGTTATATAATGTTGTTTTTCAAACCATTATTGTTATATCAAATGTGTCCATGTGTTCATGTAATGGAAAGGTCACATCTGTCAAATTCATGCTGAATTGTCCTAAGAGTCAAATCCTGTGAATTTTTTAGTCTGCCATTACAGGGTCACACGCCATTAAATGGTTAACTTTCTCCCACAGGCTTACAGAATTGTCCTATCTGCAATACAAACACAAACACAGTAACAATGAGTTTGTATTACAGACGGGCCTTTATATTGATTCAAGAGTGTTCTAAGGTGAGATAAAGGTGATATATTCATTAACTAATATAGCTTGAGTAATATTACCTAGTGCATCAGGCTTGCCAATTAGGTAGGTGTATTTAAAAAAATGATATTCATTATATCGAAAAATATGCAAACTCCTGTAATGTATGAATATATGTAAAGTCACACCTGGTAACTTGGATGGCAATCTGAGTAAGACCAATGCCTGTGTTACTGAGTCAAACCAAATAAATGGAATGACCTCTCCACATCTTTCAATGTCGACGAATGTTGTTCATGTTTATTACAAAGTGCTTTGAGCTGCATTTCTGTGAGAACGTTGCTATACAAATAAAATTTCATAAAACAGATATATTCCTGTCATGATTTTGCTCGGGAGACATTGAAAAACATTTATGCCCCCTCAGAAAACCGAATCCCCAGTATTTGCCTCTCTGTCAGAGTCTGTATTAGTTCTCGATCTCCACATGCTCATAAACATCCTACGAGTTCAATATGCGCTGGTGTGAGGTCAGCACACGTTAGAGGGAGCCGATTGGATCGACAAAGCCACACCCACACAAAGGAGTGTTCTTATTTATTCAGCAATTAATGCATTTTTAGTTTGATGAATCATTCTGACAGACAGTAACTGGATGTTTATAAACTCAGCCACTATCAGTGTGTGTTTCACAGTATTCGTATTATAAATTAATGTCTTCGGACATGAGCCACTTAACATAGGTGTTAAGATTTAGGATGTTTTGCAAAGGAGGAGCTGGACTCTTTGTGAACTATTAACTGTGTTAATAAAGTTCTTGTTGAAGGAAGACTGCAGCAGCAGGTAGTTTGGGGCCACAGAGACTTTATTAGATATTTCAGGTGTTAGATGCATCCAACAGGTCGAGACAGGAAATAGAAAATCCTTCACATGTTGGAAGACTGAAGTCTAACTGAGCGGCTCTACACGTCCTGCAGCTTCAGGTTCTGTTACACTGATGGGGGAGGTGAGGGCGGGGGGTGGGGGGGACAGTGAGGGGGGTGTGGGAGGGGTGAGGGGATGGTGTCAGAGGTCAAAGATTACAGTGACAGTTCACTTCTGCTCGGGCATCAGGTCGTCGATGCTCTCTCCGGCCTCCAGACGCTTCTCCATGTCCACCAGCAGGTTGACGCCGTCCACCACCATCTGAACCAGCTCCACCTCCGAGAAGCCCAGCCGGTCCGCGTTTGAGATGTCAAAGACTCCGCCCACAGCCGCTGTGTCTACACCACCTGCACACATGGAGAAGAAGTGATGTCACAAGGGGCGAGGTACACCTTCAGATCTTACTCAGTGAAACTTTGCACAGTTCAATGCATCCAATTAGCTTTCATCATTTTTGTTATTTATCTATTTAACACACACAAATCAGAGTAAGGTTACAGTGATGCTTTGAAATATTAATATTTATTATGTGTTGCATTACCCTTTACATCTGATTTTATGTGCCAGTGTGTATGTTGAATCCTTTAATTAGATATACTATTTAAGTATTTATCAATCCCTACACATCCTCGAATCAATTTTTGTAATTTGCAGGTGTTTAACAGAAACAGCACAAAACTACATACTAAAAAGTATGTTAAATTTTTTTTTTTTCAAAGAATGGGTAATCTAGTTTATATGTTATGGCAAATTTAAAATAAACTATCAACTATCCCAAAATTTCAGAACCCAAAGATTCTGATGCAAATGTGTCATCTGAGATAATCTGGCATTATTACATATTAATGACATATTTATAGAAATAATACAAAATAAAAGCTCTAGTTCAGACTGATTTTTTCAAAATAAAAGCTCTGGTTCGGACCAATCATTCCATCATAACCTGTTTCTATCTGTGTGTCTGCCTACCTGTTCCTCTCTTCTGCAACCTCAGCTTTTTGAGGACCTCGCCGAACTTCTCGTGCTTGCTGAGATTGGGCAGCTTGACGTGGACTCCGGCACGCAGCCCTGTCCCCAGGTTGGACGGACAGGTGAGGACGTAGCCCAGGTGTTCGTTCCACATGAACTCGTGACCCCGCTCCTTAAACAAGTCCTCGATCTGGAGATAGGGAGAGAGAGATTTAGAGGGGAGCTTCTGTTCAGTGACATTTAAGGGGGAAGGACCTGTCCTGGAAACAGGATGTGTGTGTTTTGTGTACAGGTGTTCACCTTGGTGAGTCCGGTGCAGAAACGGCTAAACACCTCTCTCATGTTGCCTCCTTTCTGCATGCTGATGACACGCAGGTGATCCTCCTCGTTCACCCAGACCAGGAAGGTCTTGTTGTCGTTGTGCCTGCAGATGAATGGCAACAGAGCTTGAACAAGTGACAGGATGCAGCATGTGCAACCAGTGCTTGATACATTTAAAGTACAGTAATGCTTGTTTTTTGCAATGTAACTCTGCTAAATCATTATTGGTTCTATCCCCTTAATTATAGGTGATGGAGATATTGGTATTCCATATCTTTAAAGTAAAACCAAAAATAAGTAGATAAATAGACTAATCAATTGGTGTCAATTTAAAAGGTTGCACTGACCAGATACCACGGCCATCGGGCCAGTCACGGCCCATGCCGGACGCAAGCAGCAGTGGGGAGACGGGTTTGTCGAACAGGAAGTGGTCATCGATCAGCTGCTGCTGCTCCTCCTCCGTCATGTTCTTAAGAGCGTAGTATTTCCCCTTCAAGTCTCCATCCAAGAGATCCAGACCTGCAGAGATCACACGCAGTGGGTCAAAGGTCAATTGTATTTGAGTATAAATTAATTATATGTAGGCCTAGTTTTAAAGAAAACTGATTCAACAGCACCTGCTAGAAATGATCTACTTAAGGTACATTGGGGAGTTTAAATCCTAAATGTAGGACTTTAGCTGCTTATTCAGGTCTTAATTTTGCTCAAACCTTATTTCTCAGGTCTCATGAGTTTCAGTTTTCTGTAATGTGCCATAAAGGAAAAGTGATGTTAGCTTGTAGTTTAGGAGATGTCTAGAGGACAGAAGCAGTCTGTCTGGAAAAGGGAGATTAAGTTATGTTGAAATTAAAATTATAAAATTGTCAGTGTTTAGTAGCAAGAGTGCAAATGTAATTTACTAACATCTAAACTAAAGTTGTAGCTTATTAAATTTGGTGTTTTTACAGGTTCTGTCATGTTTGTCTCTCTATATGTATATTTAAACTGATTATTTTAATGAATTGCTTCTGCATATTGTTGTTTTCAGGAAAATCACAAAGCGACCAAACTGTAAAATAAGGCATCAACCTTCACTTAAGTAATGAAACAGATTTTTTCTTAATCCATAGTAAAACTCTGCATTCTGCTGGTGTGGTTCTGTCCCGTCCAGGCTCATGAATATGAAAGGCTTGTTTCAGGCTTTGAGCACTCAGCCTCATTAAGAGTCTCGGCAGGACGACTCAGAGCTTGCAGGTTATGCAACGGTTTGATCTACTGCTGCATATGTTGCCACTGAGGCATGATGGGAAAGAAATGAGCTGAAATAAAAGCATGCGGATGAAGGTCAGTCCCTCCTCTGCCTCAGTGACTCAGCTGGCAGAGAACCAGCAGGGGGCGGTGCAGGACCTTCAGGATGAAGGGGTTTAAACTGTGGTGATAATGGAGCCCAATGCAAATTAAGAAATTTCAACTATATACTAACAATAGGTTATTTTAAAAAGTTGTCAATGCCAAATGACTAGTAAGAATATTTTAGTTGTTTTAAAGACCACAATGTTTGCAGTGTTAAGTGGCTGGATTTAGGTGCAATAAACAGAAAGATTGATAGTTGTGTTAGATGAAACATGAATGTTTATGCTTAATTAGATATAGCCGTTTAATCCTGCCTCATATTAACCAGACAGAGTAGAAGAAAAGTATTGTTTCACTCACAACTGTAACTGTGAAACTGTTACCACTAATTTATTAAGACTTTATTTATCCACATGAACACAAATATAATGAGTAGATATTTACCAACTAAAACCTTTAGTAGTATAAATATAATCTTTTACTTATTTTAACTTATTTATCTCATTGATTTATATTTCTGCCAACATTTTACGTGTTTATATACCATTTATTATTGTGATCAACACTCCTGTATTGTGTTAAATACTTGTTTGTATCAGAAGTTCTGTGTTTATTGTTAACACAATTTTTTGCAAGTTAAAAAAATGTAGTAAAAATATATTTTATCTGTTGCATCTTTGATATATTATATGGTTAAACAATTTGATTTTGGTCTGAATTCTATTGCTTTAGTTCAGTTTTCTTTGGAGTTTATGCGATTCTTCATGAACCAGCTGTAACATGCAGAGCTCGGTTCAGTGGTTTGACTAAAGTGTAATGTTGCGTCCTACAGGCAGGGGGCAGCCTGCGCCGCGGTAGGAGATGGAAGGAAGGAAGTGATGTCATACTTTCGATAGAGAGGCTCTCAATGCCACGGCGTTCTCCGCGGCTGCAGTGAGGTGGCAGGCAGAACCCACGAATACTCCGTCCAGTCCGAACCCTGGAGCTCAGTACGTAGTTTGAATCCAAATCATCTCCACCCTAAAGCACACGGACAATAACCAGTAAAATCACAGTCCATCATCCATCCAATCAATCATGTGCATAATTGAGTCAGGCCATTGTGGTTTACCTTCAAGTTTTCGAAGTTCAGATCCGTCTTGTGTTTGTCTGATGGTTTGTATCCTCCATGGCGGTCCTCGATCACTGGGTCCAACAGGTCTTTGAACACCTCGTATGTCTCCTCGTCTCCGGCGACACAGCCCACAGTCATGATGAACGGATGACCTATAGGGACACAATATGTCTGATCAACTCACTTTGGACTTCCTGTCTGGTGGATATTTGACACAGATCACCCTCTTCACAATAAAAAAAGTTAAAATATTCACTTAACGAATAAATTTGACTTTGACCGGACAAGGAGTGAACATGTCCACTCACTGTGCTGGGATTTAGTCAGTAGAAATTAACCTGATTTAACAGGCTAATCCAATTAAATAGTTATTTATCGAGCAGCATTTGAACACTGTTGGCCAAACACCCTTATGTGAAGGTGATAAAACCATATGATGAAGTGTTACCTGTTCTGAGGAAGAGCTACCAAGTCTGGGGGAGGAGTTACCTGGTATGAGGAAGGGTTAATTTTTCTGGGGGAGGGGTTACCTGGTCTAGGGGAGTGATTTCCTGGTCTGATGAGTTCTCTGGTTTCAAGGAGGGGTTACCTGGTCTGAGGAAGGGATACCTGGTTTAGGGAAGTGATGTCCCGGTCTGCAGAAGGGGTTATCTGGTCAATCGAGGAGTTACCCGATCTGGATGAGGGGTTACCTAGTCTAAAGAAGTATTTAATGAAGAATCGACTGGTCTGAAAAAGAACTACCTGGAATTACCTGGTCTGAGGATGAGATACTTGGCATTGGGGAGGGATTGCTTTGTCTGGGGGAGGGGTTACTTGGTCTAATGAAGATCTACCTGATCTCAGGGAGGGGTTATCTGGTCAGAGGAAGAGCTACTTGGTTTAGGTGAGTGGTTTTCTGGTCTGGTCGAAGCAAGCCTTTCCTGGCCTGGGAGAGGGGTTACCTGGTCTGAGGAATTAACTGTTCTGGGGAGGAGTTCCCAGGCCTGAGGAGTTAACTGGTCTGGGAGAGGGGTTACCAGGTCTGACAAACCATTTATTTGGGCTTATGAAGACCGAGAAGACCTCATTCAATTGGAAAAAAGGTGTGTTCAAAGTTACCTGGTCTGAGTAGGAGTTACCTGGTCTAGGAGAGTGATTAACCTGGTCTAAGGGACGGGTTATCAGGTCTTGGGGAGGAGTTACCTGGTCAAATGAAGGGTTACCTGGCCTTGGGGAGGGGTTACCTGGTTTAATGTATTACCTGGATTGTCAACTCCAGTCTGGATGACATCATCCAGGGTGAATCCGCTGGGGGTCTCCTTATCACGCAGGTTGGCATACATTTCAGGTGTGAGCACCTTGGCCATGTGGTTGTTGTGCTGGCTGAGGTCAGGATACTCCTGCTCTGCCGAGTAGTTCATCTTCAGCTTGTTGTGTGTGTTTCCGAAAGGCATGATGACGTCCGGGCTGCTGACCTGGGAACAATTTGAGATTCTTGATTACTTTAAAACCCTCGCAACCAATCTATGATCATGCATGATCATAGGATTTTGATAAAAAATCCTATTACATTCTACAGGTTTAAATTACCTAAAATATATCTAAAATATTAAATTAGAAATTATGAGAATAAAAGAGCAACATTTTATATAGAGTGATATATAGATTTAAAAACAGATCTGCATATTTAGTTTGGTTTATATCCCCAAACTTTATATTGTTAGAGGGTTATTATTAATATTATCCATGTTATTAAGCTATAATTTCCTTCCTGCGTGTTTTTTTTTTTGCATTTAAGTATTCATTCATGACACTAGTGAAAGTAAAACAGGCTTTATTCCCTCTGTAATTGGAATCACATTCATCATGCATCCTGATCAGCCTAATGGACGTTGCTCCAAAATTCCTCTGCAGTGTTGTGTCCTGCAGGCCAGTCCAGCTCGGCTCGGCTCGGCTCGGTTCGGCTCAGGAGACCCCGTAGGAGGATCAGCGGGGTCTAAACCGGGACACGGAGGCTGATTACGATCAGCGGGAGGCCGCCGGAGTGACGCAGCAGCAGCAGGCCGCGTTTAACCCTTCAGAGGGCGGCCGCCGCACCGCGACGCCCCGGTCACCTTCAGCCCAACGGAACCGGGTCCCGCCTTTTAAACCCACCCTCCCCTGAATTCAATCAAAACTGATCAGAAATTAAATATTAAATGAACGGAATGACGTAAACAGCCTGATTAGAATAAAGCGAGAATATTCAAATGAGATGGAAATGCGTCCTTTTGTCCGTTCGCGTGTTTTATTTTGCAGCTGCGGACCGAAACCCGAACCCTGATTTGAAATAGCAGCAGTGAAGAATCGATAACACGCTCGGAGTGTCGCAGTGTCTCTGCTTTGGCCTCGGTCCCGCAGATTATCCGCCTGATTGGATTTAAAGTGGATTTATTTCTGGGCCTTTTGTTTCAAAGCCGCGACGCACACGGACACGTTCTGATGTGATAAAAACATACGAGGCGTTAGACGGGTGTTTTTTTTTTTTTTTTTTTTTTTTTTTTTTGCGTGCGTCCGCTGTGACAGCGCAACGGTGTGCGCATCAAAACACCTGCAGACTGGACGGATCCTGCTGCAGACAGGACGGGGCTGCAAGGTCGTTTGGAGACAGAGACACACACACACACACACACAGAAACACACACACAGATTTAGTAATCAGCTCTTTGTTCTCTTGATTGTTCTCTCTCCATCATCTCACCACGCATCAGCTGATGGACACGGTATCGATAAAGGTGATCAGTGACAAGCTGTGCTGTGATTGGAGGTTGACTGATGACTTATTGAAGGTGTTCCTACCTGGCAGTTGGGTCTGGGATGTGGTCTGAAGCGGGTCCGGTTCTGCTGCTGCGGATTAAAGCGGGTCTCGGGCTTTTATACCCGCCCCCCGCTCCTCATTGGCTCCTATTTGGAGTCCATTCATTCCATTGGACAGGGACGGCGGTCATGTGTGTCTCTCTCTCTCGCTTTCTCTCCTCGCGTCCTGCCGCAGTGTCTCTGAGCAAAACACTGAACATGTCTTAAAAAAAAGGATCATAATGAGTTTTTTCACGTGGAAGATGCAAATCGGGCTTCATAATACAGGTGTGGTGTCTCATAATTAAAGTGAATGCATTGAATAATCTGCAGACTCACATCTCTGAGGATGTTTACTTCGCCCTTTAACCTCTGAACATGAGACGTGAAGCTTCAAGTTACTGAGGGGTCATGCAGCTGCAGCTGTATATGTCATCTCAGATGTTTCTGAAATGAAATATGAAAAACGTCCATGTTTCCGTGCAGTGACCTTCATCGGTGGCTGCAATGAAACTGAGCGCGTTCACATGTCTCAGTTGGATTCCTGCTGAACACAGTGAACGCGGCAGGACAAACCACCGATGAACATCAACCACGCAAAGCTAACGCAACAAATGAATCTTTTATAACTTTAAGGGACGAATCTGACCTTCAGGTTTCGGGACAAACGACAGGTTCAGCAGTTTGTGGTTCAGCTGAGCGTCAGTGAAACACAAAATGACCTCAGTGACAGAGCACTTTCTCCTCCTGCAGCTTTAAATGATTCATTACCTGCAGTGTGTGTGTGTATGTATGTGTGTGTGCGCACGCTTCATCAGTCTAAAACCCTTCGCCACACAAACACGTGCACACACCCACCCAGGCCAAACCAGGCTAAACACTAAGTCAGCATGCTAACATGTTTAGCAGGTATAACTTTCACCAGGTGATGCTGGGTTTAGTGTGTCGGCATGCGTGAGACCGTGCATGCTTTGTTCGAACGCTCAGCGAACATTCAGTTCACATTTGTTCTAAAGCAGTTGTACTACCAATGAGACAAAGCACAAATACCAAGCAAACAGATACATGACTTTATTTTATGATAGGGATGGAGGAGGCAAGGACAGGTGTATTCTACATGTGATGTGATCCTCTGATGTTTCTATGATTATGATTATATTTACATTATTATTACTAAATGTTTACAGCTGGTTTTAACAGAAGCAACCGATCAGAGCTGAATACAAACCTGGCTCGTAGCACCTCCCCCCTCCTGTCCCCCCATCCCCCAGTCCCAACCTACTGTCCCTCCCCTATTATTCATTGATGGCTGAACCGAGCCATCTTGAAGGAAACCCCGTATCTCCTGGCTGTCTCTGCAGGAACCTGTCATGTCCGGAGTAGAAACCCTGTTTCAGCCTGCTGGAGAAAAAAAAATTTTTTACACATACATGGTTCTCAGTGGACATTAGTCACCCTACTGCTGGCAGCCAATCACGGCCCTGCTCAGCCTCCTCCTCCTCCTATTGGATAAGCAGCACATGAGCACATGTATCGGTGTGTGTGTAAAAATAATCTATAAACACGCACAATGTTGTGTACACACATCCCTTACAGAAAATACATTTAGAGGAATAGTAAGACTTTTATTGTGAAGGGGAGCCTGTTTTAGGGGTGTTGATGACATCACTGAGTGAGGCTGTGTGTCTGTGATGTGAATGTTAAATAAAGTTTTGTGTGTTTGGACAAAGCCTGCTGGCAGGAGCATTCACGGCCTCCTTGTCTATCAGGTCTCTTGCCGCCGCTCTGCCAGGACGGTTACCAGGCAACCGGCAGCCGTAACCACGGCTGCTTTGTCTGTGAGGGGACCAAGAACAAGACGAGTTAATTCGCCTATGCTTCCGATTTCTGAAATCAGGGAACAACTCTGTCAGCATTCTTAAATAGTTCCATAACAACAAACTTCTTGTGAGGCGTGCCCTGGAGCTTCTCTCGTGAAGTGGGAGGCGTTCTCGCCATCTAACGAGCTTCGGTTCACTTGGGTGACGGATGGAAGTCACATCCTCCTCTGTGGTGAACTGGTGATGGCTGACAGCCGATAATCCAGCAGATTATCCAGCGGGACAAGCTGCTACCGCTGCCGCTGCTGCCAGAGGACACCACGTCTTGCAGGGACACCTGTCAATCATCACGTCTCCATGACAACATTAAGCATCACTAACCTTTGACCTCAGTGGTGAAACGTGCCTGAGCCTCAAAGCAATCGGCTGCTAAAAGTGTGTGACTGTCCATTTCAGTAACTCTGATCCAGTGTGTGTATGTGTGTGTGTGTGTGTGTGTGTGTGTGTGCTGCATTAGCTCTCGTGCACTGACTATGAACTGTTATGTAAGTTGATCAGCAAGTTGATCCTTTGCACACACACACGCACACTATTAGCAGGCTATTAACAAGTCACTGTGCGTGTGTGTTAGTGTGTGTGTGTGTTCTGATTACAGCAGCTAAACCTTTTCGTGGCAGCAGCAGATTCATTAATTGAAGGTTGACATTTGAGTTCTAGAAACCCACATTAATGACATTAAAGTAGTTTAGGCTTTGCCATTTTAACTGAATTATCTGAGGCTTTGACCGCATGGATTTAAATACCGAAGCAAAGATTTACCAGTGCTGTAGTAGTTTGAAAATGATCAGCAAGGCAGATGAATCAAGTCGAACTCTCTTAACAGCTCAAAATGTTTTCACTTTTATGATACTGTGATGTATTGCTCCTTGTCTACACCAAACCATGATTGTATGATCTGAAACCTGTAAGTTATATTTTGAAGACCTGATTTTGCAAATGAACTCTTTAAAACCACCAAACCTCCCACCTATCACCACTACTCGACATGGAGTTGATATCTCAATACAAATATGTAGGAATACTGATCAATGATTCTTTAGTAAATATATGAAGTGATAACGTGGCACATTCGTATAATTTGGCACAACAAACCTCACAAAAAACACCCTGAAGTCCCATTATTTATCCTCCCACTTTGTCTCTGACCCTTTCTGAGGTTTCCTGTCAGATTCATTCAAATTGTCCCCGTGGTTCAGGAGCTGCAGATGTTTTCATTTCTCTACATATTTTGCTCATTTTAAAACAGGTAGTGAAGCGGAAGAGGTGAAGTCACATGCTTCAGGCACGTCATTGTTTATTCACATTTGCTTTTACCCTCCCCCCCCCCGGCCAGGAGGGAATATTTCACATCAACAGAAACACGTTGAGGTGAAAGTGTCTCCTCGGTCTTTACCTGTAGGACACCGTCAGCGTGTACTTAACTGCAGTACTGCAGTACTCGCAGCAGTACTCATAGTATCGGTGTGTTTTTAACATCACATGCTCTGATTGGCCGTGGCGCTCACGCTCTCTCTGTTATGTAACAGCCCGTCACAGACTCCAGGTGCATTGTGGGACATGATGAGGTGACCGCGGTCGTTTAGGAACAAATGCAAATCTGAGCCCCGTTTAATCCCGGTCGCCAAGACAACCAACGAGCTCGCTCTCACACACACACACACACACAGGCGAGCACAGTTTATTGATGCACTGTGAAAAAGAATGAATCTAATGTCACTGGCAGAAGAATCCGATTGGCTGCCGACGAAGATGCTCTTACATAACAGGAGACGTCTGAGGCTTCAATCAGGTGGAGGAAGGAAGGGGGGGAAGAAACAAGAAGGAAGGAAGGAAACATGAATGAGATGAAGGTCAGGGAGAATGCACAGGGAAAGGAGGAAGAAAGAAGGAGCAGGAGATGAAAAGAATGGAGAGCTGAATAAGGAATAAAGTCAGGGAGGAGGTGAAGGAGAAGGGATGGATGGATGGATGAAAAAGAGGGCAGTGAGTGTGAGTGTGTGGCTAAAGGCAGAGAGAAAAGGGAAGGAGGAAGGATAGAAGTAGGAAAACAGGAGTGAAGAGAAAGTGAAAATGAAACAAGGGATAGAAAGTGGAAGGAAAGGTGCATGTGGATGAGAGGAAATGAAGGAGGGGCGGTGGAAAGAAATAAAAGGTGAGATGGGAGGGAAGGGGGAAGTGAACGAAGAGTCAGGATGATTAATGGAGGAAGTGAAGGACAAAGGAGGAAAGATGAGGAAAGAAAAGGCAGCTGATGGAAGAGAACAGGAACAAAGGGATAAAGAGGAGTGAGGGGAGGAGGGGCGGAGGAGAGGTGGAGGGTCAGCGGCAGAATAATCTGGGGCACTGGGGACCACGTGGTAATCGCCATGACAACCGGCGGCCTCTGCGATTGGCTGCTGGAGGAGTTGCAGCACTGCAGACGACCAGCAGAAGGAGACAAAGAATACGGAGATACTTGCAGTATATAATGCAGTAAAAGTACCACTACAGCATTTAAAAATACTGCATTGCAAACAAAAGTCCTGCAAAAAATCTTACTACAGTAAATATTTAATTATTTAATTAATTATGAGCTCAATGTAGTTAAAATACAGCAGTAAAAGTGCAGTATCGTGAGCTTGATGCTATTGTATAAGTATGTCAGTAAGTATGAGCTACATGTAGTTAAAGTATTGTAGTAAATGTACATAGGTATTATAAGCTTGGAGTATTGCAGTTAAAGGATTGCAGTTATCTGACTGATATATTATAAAGAAAATAAAAGGATCAATACTGTTACTACAACAATGACAATCATGATTGGCAGGGACATGGATATTCATGTTTGGGTAAAATAGCAGTAGTGTATAAAATATATATTGCATATTTAAATGTACTATCTTTACGATACTGCAGTATGTAAAATATATGTGTATATTACATTACTCTAAACACAATATATAAATAATGCATTTGCTGTTCTATTGTTACAATCAGTTGCTTTTTTTAGGAAGAATTCCTGGAAACAAACCTGAAGCCAGCCGGCTGTCATGTGACCGGACTCCTGAAGGTCACGTGATCAGCCCTGAGCAGGTGACAGTCAGTGATGAGGACTGTGGGATATGGCTGAAACCCTCCGGGACGAGCTGAGTTATTATAGGGATGAGATAACCTTCAGGTGTCGCAGGCTCATCAGGGAAGTTACGTCAGAATAGAAAATAAAAGAAGGAAGTAATAGAATGAATAATAAAAAAATGGCGTTATGGTAAGACACAGGAGCAAGGTGAGAATATTTAATCACCCCTTAAAATAACAAGACCAGTTTCAGCACCACAGACAGAGCTCAGTAAAGCTCTGTGGGCCTGTGTAGCCTCTCTGTGGACAAACACTGTCATGACAGGATGATTTTATAAGAGACAAGATTGAACAACTCTTGAAGAAAAACAAATAGGAGAAGAAATTTATTTAATTTCAATGATGTTAATTATGACTAATTTATTACACGTCATGTTTATTTTATATATGGATTTGCACACCTGACAGCATCATCACTGATCTTCTGTATCACAATCCTGTTTATTGATAACACATTAAATATATCATCTTCTCTTCTCTCCTCTTTCCTCTGGTGCATTAGGGTATCAAATGCACTGCAGAAAAAGAACTTTTGTCAGGTGAAAATGTCTTGTATTTGGTGCACTTAGTCCAATATTGAGTAGAATCATCATTTCAGTTTTTTTCTTAATTTAGGTTAATTTTTCTTTTTTTCTTTTGACCCAAATCAGGGAAAAAGGTTGAAATAAGCCAAAAAACCTGCCAACTAATTCATATAATTCATCTTAATATTGGACTAACTGTACCATAAAATTGTCAGAATGAAAACTATCCATAATGTTTGCTGTCTATATTTATCCTTTGGTTAGGTAACATACTATAAGTGACTGCTCATATGCAGTTCTCCTACGGGGTTGTGATACGAAGAAAAAAAGGCAATGAAAGTTGTTGTCTGGACAAATATTTGACCGTCTTTATTGTCTTGTTGAACTTTCCCAGCTCATCTCGTCCCCGCAGGCCTGAGTCTGGCTGCACATCAGCATGGGTCCTTTTTCAGTAATCAGATATGTTCTAAGAAGATGGAAAAGATTGTGAATGGTTCCCCCCCGTGGGTACGAACCAATTCACTACTGGATCTCATACCCCAAAAGCAAAATTACATGCAAGAAGGTTCATGGCATCCGAAAGGTGTTGGTGATACAAGTGACAAACGGTGCTCAGGCACTCCCATTGTCATGTTAGTTTAAACTTTAATTCAGAGTTGCTTTAAAAATGGTGGTGTTCCATCTGAAGGCAGAAAACGCCGCTATTTCTGGCTCCTCTGGACCAACAATAGTTTCTTCACAGAGGTCCTGGCCGGCTCATGTACCAGTTTGTCCGTGACCCCTCAGGCTGGATGTCAGCTGGTCACTGGGATCTGGACCTGCTGGGACGGCACCTCCTTCTCCACGGCAGCGGTCGGGATGTTGATGTTAGGGTCCTCGTCGCCCTGGTAACATTTCCCCAGGTTCTTGATGATGTTAAAGTTGTTCCGGGCCGTTTCTGCCAGGCTGTTCTCCAGAATCCAGCCGTCGGACTCTAAGTCTGGATCCCCGAGTCGCAGGACGTTCTCCATGGCCGTCTGCAGGTAACGGACTCCGGTCAGAACCAGCAGCTGGTGGGGGGATAAAAACTTTTCTTAGTCTTAATCTGAATTATTTGGAAATTAAATGTAATACAGAAAACTATGTCAATTATATATATATATATATATATATATATATATATATATATATATAATTGACATAGTTTTCTGTATTACATATATATATATATATATATATATATCAATAAACAGCTGCCAGATGCTTGTGTCAGTAGCAAACAGATGACAGATGTGTAAAATATGTTATTTCTCTCAGTGCAACTGCTCTAATAGATTCATATTTTCTTTTTATTTCAGCTCTAATTCAACTACAGAATGATTAACGTGTGCTTTTATTTTATTAATCTACATAAGCAAAACCCATGTGTACAGTGGTTTTACTCTTTTTATGAATGAAAGTCACCCACTTCTAGAGCAGAACAGGGTTCCTGGACATGTTAAATAAATTCCTTAAATGAAAAAAATATTTGCCTTGAAATTTATTTCTGTTCTGAGGACAGATAGAGCAACACAGATGTTTTTGCATGAGGCCAAATTTGTCCTGGATTAGCAGATGATTAGCAGAGGAACCAGATGTGCCCCGCCGTACCTCGAACAGCCAGATGAGGAGCACGGTGAGGCCGATGGACTGCATGATGCCGGTGTAGTGGTCGAGCAGCGCCTGGCGGCAGCCCCGCCTCCACAGGTTCAGCTGCCGGCTCTGCTGGTCGTAGTTGAAGTGGGCGGAGCTGTTGCTGACGTGCTGCTGGATGCAGGGGCGAGGAGAGTAGGTGCTGCAGCAGCTGAAGGGGACGCCGTCCATTAGGTACTTTCCTGCCACGTTGCTCCTCAGACGACTGCAGGAAGGACAATACTACTCAGTTCTAATGCTGACAGTACTGCTGCTGACAGTACTGCTGCTGACAGTACTACTGCTGCTTACAGTACTACTGCTGACAGTTCTGCTGCTGACAGTACTGCTGCTGACAGTACTGCTGCTGACAGTACTACTGCTGCTTACAGTACTACTGCTGCGTACAGTACTGCTGCTGACAGTACTGCTGCTGACAGTACTGGTGCTGACAGTACTACTACTGACAGTACTACTACTGACAGTACTGCTGCTGACAGTATTATTACTGACAATGCTACTACTGAGAATAATATTGCTGACAATACTGCTGCTTACAGTACTACTGCTGATAGTACTACTGTTGACAATACTGCTGCTGACAATAATACTTCTGACATTAATTCTACTGACAATACTGGTGCTGACATTACTACTGCTGATAGTACTGCTGCTGACAATATTATTACTGACAATAATACTGCTGACAGTACTGCTGATGACAGTACTACTGCTGACAGTACTACTGCTGATAGTACTGCTGATGACAGTACTACTGCTGACAGTACTACTGCTGACAGTACTACTTCTGTCAATACTGCTGCTGACAGTACTACTGCTGATAGTACTACTGCTGACAGTACTACTGCTGATAGTACTGCTGCTGACAGTATTACTATGACATTACTACTACTGACAATAATACTGCTGACAGTACTACTGCTGACAGTACTACTGCTGATAGTACTACTGCTGACAGTACTACTGCTGATAGTACTGCTGCTGACAGTATTACTGTGACAATACTACTACTGACAATAATACTGCTGACAGTACTGCTGATGACAGTACTACTGCTGACAGTACTACTTCTGTCAATACTGCTGCTGACAGTACTACTGCTGATAGTACTACTGCTGATAGTACTACTGCTGACAGTACTACTGCTGATAGTACTACTGCTGATAGTACTACTGCTGACAGTACTACTGCTGATAGTACTACTGCTGACAGTACTACTGCTGATAGTACTGCTGACAGTACTGCTGATGACAGTACTACTGCTGATAGTACTGCTGACACTACAACTGTTGACAGGCTACTGAAGGCTAAGTACTAAGTACTACTACTACTGAAAGAGTTAATATATATAATATATATAAAGTACTAGTACTGGCAGCTGTAATACAGTTACTTAGTTAGGCTACTTCTGACAAGACTACTACTGACAGAACTACTGCTATTACACATTAACATAATTCCTTGTATGACTCCTAGTGTCAGTCTGACAACAGTCCTAATACTACAACTACTACTCTTGGCAGTACTACTAGTCTGACCCCCTCTCCCTGCTAAGTGGGATGAGCTTAAAAAAGCAAGCCCTGCCAGGTTTTTGTCCCCTTTAACCTTTTGGGGAACAACTGAAGTTGCTTCATTATCTCAATCACACATGCAGCCTTTTCCCAGAAATGTCCCAGCATTTTCCCCCGAAGGAGGTCATGTGTGAACAAAAGCCAGAACCACCTGTGTAAGATTCATTGATAGTAAGACACATCTTACACTCACACAAATGAAAATAGGGCAATAATTTGAAAAGCCAGATTTAATTTTCTGAGAAATCTGCTCTGGCCATTTCCCACCTCAACACCTATTTCATTGCAAGGAATATGCAGGGAAGGCTGTGTTGTAAAAACAAAAAAGCAGGCAATATTTTGCATCTTCATCATTATTCATCAAGAACCTGGTGAAAACAGCTACACTTACTCCATCACAGTGCTGCTGGTCAGGTCCAGGTACCGGTTACTAATCCACTGGACCCGGAACCAGTCCTGGTGCCCGGTGTTCCCGCAGCACTGGAACTGGATCTGCAACAGGTCCAGAGTTCTCTTCAGGTAGCAGCGGCCCGGCGTGTCCGTGTCTTTGTAGTAGCGCATGGCGTTCCTCAGCCCCAGGAACAGTGACTCCTCCAGGTGGCTGCGGACGCTGTAGCACGTGATGGCCCCCACCAGGACGCAGGCCGTGAAGAAGAAGGTGCAGACCACGTACGGCATCATCACCAGCTTCCAGCGCATGAACTTGTTGGTGTCCGTGCAGTCCAGGCAGATCTTCCCACCCAGGAAGTTGATGCAGCAGGCCGCCAGGCCCGTGGCGATCAGCATATCCGGCACGTACAGCGCCCCCTGGTCCGACATCACTTCCCGCCATTTCTGGATCTCCACTTTGAGGAACAGGCCCAGGCCGAAGAGGGTGGTGCCCGTCACCACGGAGATCCAGTTGAGCAGGCAGAGGACCTCAGCGAGCTTCTCCCTCTCCTGTTTGGTGAAGGTCACCTTTCCGACCGCCATGTCCGTCTTCTGGTTGCTGCGTCACGTCCAGGCGCCCGTCGACATGGTCGGAAACCGAAAAGTTCATTAATCCCTGCTGCGTCTGTTTGCTGAGCCAACGGGACTTGATGGTTTGTTGCGACAAAGTTGTCCCTGGTAACTGTTGGAAACGTGCAGCGCTTTCAACAGGTAGAACGAATTCCGTCAGGGAGCAGCAATGAGGAACATTGTTACTTCTTGTTGTCTATTCAATCAGATTCTTTCTATAGGTACGTCCTATGGCTTGGATACACCATGCAATGCAATCTTTTAAAATCATATTATTCAGCTCCTGCTCACAAAGCACCAATGACTCACAGGGGGTTAAAAGTTCGTAGATCACGATCCCTGTTCCTCACACTATGTGGCCCGATGTTCTTATGTTCTTATGTGATCTGACAGCTCAAACATGCCTTGCCTCACCAGGGTTATAAACGGGTTGGATGTTGATGCAACAGTTGGGAGCTGATCGCGAGGTGCTAATCACTTATCGTAGCTCCTTGTATACCACACGTTGCACGACACATGATTGAGCCGAATCTTGATCCCCAAAATATTAGCACGAGTGAAGAATCGTGTCAAAATGGGCCAAAACCCACAAAGTGTTTGCCCTGTCGAGGTTGGATAAAGTGTCCCAGATTGCCTGAATTCTCCATACTCTGCAGCCGAATGGACGAAGCATCGGTCTATTGCCATCTATCACAGACTGAGCAAGACTTCATCTCGCAATCACAAGTTCTCGCGATATGCTCATTGGTCTGAACTGCTGAGATTCAGACAAATAGATATTTGGAAGCCTGACAAAATGTATTCCCCACCTGCCTCACAAGGTGGTGTTATTGGCTTTATAATTGATTATACTTTGGGTTAAATTGTCCAAAGTCTATATGTTTAAGGATGGAGGCAGAAAACCATCAATCTGCTTTATAGAGAGGACTGTTGATTTTTTTTTTGTTACCAGAAGGTCTGCCCCAATCATGTTTCTGAAATTAAATGTTGCTTAAAAACATTATTATGATTATTATGATACAGTCTGGTGTCACGTCAGGCCTTCAAATGTAGTCCACATGAACCTGAGAGGTCAGATGTCAGGAGTCAGTGGGCCTCTACTCGAAGAAGGAGATGGTTGCCACTGACTCTCTCCAGAGCGTCATAAGCAGCTTAGAGAGATATTTCAGGTATTCTTGATTGCTGTCTTCGACTCCAACACACAAGCAAGAGGTGACGGCTGCAGGAAGGAAGAAGGACAGAGGTTAACGGAACAGTGGGGAACCTAAAGGTGCCTCTGACTTCCCCATCTGTCAGAACCCTGCAAGACACCTCCATCAGTGGACAGAAGCTGCTCAGTACCAACTATCCACAAAGATACATTATAAATCAAAGATTCCGTGGATATGTTTGTTCTGAACACTTAACTCAATCGCTGATGTTTTCCTGGTCGACCTACTACTCTGAACTGTTTTTCACAGACCTCACACTTGACACAGTTTACAAATGAACTGAACTACTTTACGAAACGAGCCCAACTTTGAACATTTTCAAGGCAGGCACACAAATCTTTCTCATCAATAAGTCTAAAAGTGTTCTGATCGACGATGGACTCCACTGACCCACAGTTCATGTGTTACATATGTGAACAGGAAACCTCATCTAGCCTTTTGCATTAGATTTATAGATAAAAACACTCTCATGTGTTACCAGGCACCTCAAGATTATGTGACTGTTCTTCTACCCTTTTGATTACAGCCAGAATTCTGATTTCATTTGAAATGTAACTTTACACTTTACAACCAAACCTGTTTGAAGGACACACTGACCTTGTCTGATGTCAGTGGAAGTAAAGATGAGAGTTGAGATGAGAACAGCAGCGGAAGCTCTACTGACGCTGCTATCGAGACGGTGGTCAGACATGAAGCAGCTCGCCCTTCTTCCCCCAGCCGGCTTCATCCTCCGCAGCCTGGGCTCTGCCACAGCTACAGCGTCCTGAAGCCAATAGCGAGGCTGCTGTTCACCTGTGAGTCTAATCTCCTTACAGCTAATCAGCCCTGTATTAAGCTAAGAAATCTCCAACCCCCCCCATACATTTACCAACTGGACCATCAGCAGGGAGCTGCATGTCCACTACAGTGTTCCACTCATTTTACACTCCATACATTTATCTCACCTGATGGTAAAAAGGAGTGAAACAGCTCTATATTTAAATATAAAGCTGCACATTACAGCTTTATATTTATATCCTGCGCATTAAAGCTCTGTTTTTATTGAGCATGTTACAACTTTATAATTATAATCTGCATAATACAGCTCTAGATTTATACTGTGCACATTACAGTTTTACAATTATATTCAGAATTTTACATCTATCTATTAAAATCTGCATATCACAGCTCTTAATTCATAATTTGCATATAACAACTTTATATTTATATTGTGCATATTACAGATCTATAGTTATATTCTGCATGTTACAGCTCTCTCTCTATATAAGCTGCACATTATAGCTTTATATTTCTATTCTGCATTTTACAGCGCTTTATATTCTATATATTGTGGGGCTGTACTGGAATATCTGCAGGAGTTACAGTTAAAAACTCCTCATTGATCTTATACTGGTCCTTAATGCAGTCTCTCTGTCTGAAACAAGCTGTTTTAGCTTCTGTGTGTTTTAATATAATAATTCATGAACAAACTATGTAGGATCATAAAGTCTTTCTATATAAATTAGTAAGTTAGTAATTAGCAAGTTTATCTATATAGCACGTTTTAATTCAAGCACATACAAAGTACTTCACAAAATACACACAATATTTCAAAGCTAGTTAATAATTAATAATAATAATAAAAAAATTGATTTACGAAAAGACAAGAGCAAACAGGAAAAGAATTGAATTTCATATTTCAGCTTTATAAAATCAAATTAAGACTTGTTACTGCTTTTTAATTTACCTGCATTTGTACAACTAAACAATAATATGATAATACATGAACACATTGAAACACATTAAACAATAACACTATAATAACAAATCAAAAAAATGACACTATAATAACAAATTTAAAAAATAACACTATAATAACAAATCAAAACAATAATACAATGACAAATCAAAACAATAACACTATAATAACAAATCAAAACAATAATACAATGACAAATCAAAACAATGACACTATAATAACAAATCAAAGCAATAACACTATAATAACAAATCAAAACAATACTACAATGAAAAAATCAAAATAATAACACTATAATAGCAAATTAAAACAATAATACAATGACAAATCAAAACAATGACACTATAATAACAAATTAAAGCAATAACACCATAAAATTATATCAAAACAATAACACTATAATAGCAAATTAAAACAATAACACTATAATAACAAATTTAAACAATAATACAATAACACATTTAAACAATTATACGATAACAAATTAAAACAATAACACTATAATAACAAATTTTGCGATACCACAATAACAAATCAAAACAATAACACTATAATAACAAATTTAAACAATAATACAATAACACATTTAAACAATAATACAATGACAAATTAAAACAATAACACTATAATAACAAATTTAAACAATAAAACATTCAAACAATAATACAATTGAGTGTAGAGAGTCAACAGAACTCATAGCAGTTGTGTTCTGTTTGTGCTGATGACGGGGTGGGTGGGGTGGGGGGTACCAGTCCGCTCCCGGCTCCTGTCAATCACGACATGACGTCATGTATCCAGAGCATTTCCGGTGCAGGAGGGCGGGGCCTCCGGACTCCTTAGGGAAAGACGGACAGGTGAGTCAGCTTAGCGCGCAGCAGCAGGTCCCTGCATCCGGGACAAGGCTGCCAGCCTTCAAAATAAAAGCACAAAACCGTCCACACTTGTTTGTTTTTGCGTTTCGTCCAGCATACCATCAAAAGTGCATCAAACGTGTCAAAACAATTTAAATACAAGCACCTGTGAAAAAAAATAAAATAAATATCTACTGAATATTTTCGACCTTCTCTTCTCTTGAGTATGTCTGCAAAAGTTTTATTTATATACTAACTTATACGGACTTACTCATTTGAAAATAAATTTGTAAGTGCTTAGAAGAATTTAGTAGTAAGTTACATGTGAAGACATATTCTTTATTGTGCTGCTCTCTTAACAAAATAGTCATAATATACAAATAATTTACAGTTATTATAATTATTATTATTACTATTTATTATTATTATTATTATAGATATTGACAATATAATAATACAAACAGAACCGTGTTTCTTGATCTTGAACATTTTTCATATATTTTACACAATTACCGTTTTAACACGATGCTGCAAATATTGTATTATTATTTTCATAGAAATTATTAGAATAACATCAACTGAAAAAAGATAAACTTAAATTGTCATTTCAGAGGAAAGATATGTAACAAAATAAATCTTTAAAGATTTAATCAATAAATTCAATGTTTTCAGTGACTTCGTTTTGTATTTAGACATCAACAGTATGTCACTGTAACCAGTGTAAATATTAGTTTGTTTGTTTTTTTATTATCAATCAATCTTCTGAAGAAATTAACAATATATTTAAGAAACAATGTAGGCAGTAAATCATCAGATCATTGAATATATGAAAAACAGGAAAAGCTTTTAAGAGGATGAATCAATGACAATGACATTTTCTCTTGATGAAAGATTTATTTAAAAGTTCTGTTCTGAAGAGAACAAACTAAATAAAATGCAACAATTTATTTTCCGTCATTTTAATTTCAAACTAAATAACTGGAAATATTCCAGTAATTTAACACTGGTGTGCACTTTTGTATGACTTGCATAAAAGAATTTTCGGTAAAGTTTTTTCAGAATACAGCAGGACTCTTTTATTGTGAAGCCTCCCGAACCGGAAGCCTATCCCAGTTTGTGGAGCTTGCTGTCGGTGATCCGGTCTGGATTCAGCCATATTTCCCCCGCTCCGCCACACCGGCAGCCGCCCGCAAACTCCCGAAAAACGCTCCGTACTCTCCCTGTCCGCCGCCCGTCGGTACTACTGGAGCTGCGTCGGTACCGTCGGTCTCCCCTGGAGCTCCCGGACATGTTACCGAGCTGATACCGGACCCGCAGACATGCAGCGGCCGCGGCCAGCCTGAGAGTCGACACTCTGACCGATGTCCCGATCCTGAGAGGAAAGTCCAGATTTACCGGGATTAAAGCGGCGGAGGGCGGACCGGAGCGGGCCTGCAGGCTGAACGGCGACGACACGACGGAGCGGCGGTGACGGGAGGCGTCGGTAACAGCTAGTAACCGGCGGAGACACACCGACACAAGACTCCGCAAAATGTCGGGAATGTTCTCCTGGAGCTAACGAGGCGGCTAGCGGAGGTTAGCACTCTTCAGGAAGCGGAGTTCGCAGAGGGTCAGCGGGAGCGGCGGTGACTGTCCCCGGGAGAGAGGCCACTATCCCCGGGCAGCATGTCGGCGCAGGCCCGCCTGAAGCGGCTGGAGGAGCTGCTGCTGCAGCAGAAGCTGGTGGGGTGTCTGAGCGTCGAGACGCTGCTGGACCTGCTGCTCTGCCTGCACTCCGAGGTCTCCCAGTCCCCGCTGAAGAGGGAGAAGCACGTCACCGACTTCCTGGACTGGGGTAAGACCAGGGGCCGGGGCCAGAGCCTGGACCCGGTTCTGGTCCTAACGCTGGACCCAGTTACATTAGTCAGTCTGAAACATGTTTTCATGGTTAGTGTGGAAAGAGACCCGAGACAGAACCCGGGTTTGTTCCACTTTATGCTGGTTTGTCCCACTTAGTCTCGGTCTGTCCTACTTAGTCCTGGTTCGTCCCACTTAGTCTTAGCTTGTCCCACTTGGTCTTAATTCGTCCCACTAAGTCCTGGTTTGTCCCACTAAGTCCTGATTTGACCCATTTAGTCCAGGCTTGTCCTAATTAGTCCTGGTTTGTCCCACTTTGTGCTTATTTGTCCCACTTTGTCCTGTTTATATCTTGTTTTTGCGTGTTATTGTCTTGTTTTCTGACTGATTGATCACTGATTGATCACGGATTGATTAAAAGTGAATCTGTTCTTTAATAACTCCATCACTTACAATCACTCATCTTCTTACTAAGTGCAAACTAAACCTATTTATAGCACAAGCATTTACTAAATCAAGATTAAATCACTATTAGATTAAACTTGATTGCACCACTCACACTAGTTATTATGTAGAGCTTAGTAACTACAGGATTATTCATACATACGTCTAAGATATGTGTAAAGTTATGGCGTTGCCTGAGTAACCGGTTAACCGGTCATCATGTTGCTGTTTTAAATTGTCACAAGAATGCGTCACAAAATATGGAAACTGGATGTAGTCACACAGATGAATTCTTCAAATATATTTCTACATGGAGTCACAGCTTAAATAAATAAATAACGTTGTGGGGAATGAAGAGACTTTTAATTTTCAGGAGCTGTGTGGGCAGATGTGTTAATGGTTAATTCAGTGTGTTTTACTGCGTGTGTTATGTTTTAGTGGCTTGTTAGGCTTGTTAGGCCCCTATAGCCTATATGTTGTGTTCTTTAGAAGCAGCGTCTCACAGCCGCCGAGGCTAGACTCTGTTGGAATGTGCACTTGGCCTATGTTGTTAATATGAGCTTTTCTACTAAATAATTTCGGTGACATTGATTATTATTCTCCATGCGTTTCGTGGTTGGTTACTGAAACAGTTGATCTCCTGTGTTTGTGTGTGTGTGTCTGTTAGAGCTGCAACGATTTTACTATTAATTGATTAGTTGCCAACTATTTGAATTAATCGCTAGCTATTTTGATAACCCAGTTGAGTCATTTTTCAGAAGAAAATGTCCAATTTCTCAGGTTCCAGCTTCTAAAATCTGATTATTTCTGATGTCTTTAGTCTTCAATAATAGGAAACTTTAGGTTGTTTTATGTCTTTAATAGACAAAAATACATTTTAGGATGAATATTCATCCAGAGAATGATTGACATTATTAATAAAATCCATTAATCATTTCAATAATGTAGAGATTAACCAACTGTCAAAATAATTGTGACGTCCGGCCCTAGTGATAAACTGGGGTGTTTACATATGTTTTGCATTTTTTTCTTAAATATTTGCAAGAATATTTTTGATAGCAAAATAATAATAATAAAATTACTGAACAATTAATTAGTTGTTTGGTTCTGTCATAGCAGACTAAAGAAACCAGCAAATATTTTGAATATTTATGAGCATTTCTACAAAAAATGACTCATAATCCTTGGCAATTAATTCAATGTAATAGTTGGCAACTAATCAAGAAATCGTTCATGCTCATGTTCTATATCAATCATAATGTTTTATTTGCCGCAGTGAAACTTGAGCCTGTCATTTCCTTCAATCATCCAATAAAACATGAATAATTATTATCAGTAATACTTGAAAACAAAGTAAACAATGTATATCTGTACGAGCAGTGACCTCATTCAGGTTCCTAGTGATCTAAGGGAAGAAGCTGTTCCTGGCCTGTCGGGTCTGGTACCTTGTTCCCACCTGCAGCAGGAAAAAGAAGCTGTTATCTTGGAATAGATATGATACTATTATGATATCCCTATTCTGCAGTCATTGATATATTGCATCGTGTGTATATATAAAAAAAAAAATACACCTCAATTGTAGCTTAGTCATCAAGTTGTTGTCCACCACCAATCTGAAGATCAGTGGTTTGATTTGCGACTCTGGTTGATCTGACCTTGGGCAAGACACTTAAACCTGAATTGCTTCTGTTGGCTGTTCCATTGGTGGGAATGACACAACACTTGTAAAGTGAAGTGCTTTGAGTTTTCAGACAAGTAGAAAGGCGATGCATAATAATGCAATTTATTTACCATTCATTTAATGAGTGTGTAGCAGCTCAGTTTTAAACAGAGTCCAAATCAAATGTTTGTACTGACCCTTTATAAACGAGAGACATAACTTCTTTATGAAATTGATCAGGTGTTGATATGTCTGTGGTGGTTTGTGTGTGTGTGTGTGTGTGTGTGTGTGTGTGTGTGTGTGTGTGTGTGTGCCCAGTGAAACCGTTCACCACGGCAGTAAAGGACATGAGGCTGCACAGAGACGACTTTGAGATGCTGAAGGTGATTGGACGAGGGGCTTTTGGAGAGGTAAGACTTCCTGTTGACCTCTTGATGAGTTTTGACCTCGTCGCCATGTCTCAAAAAGTTAAACAAGGTGTGAAATATGTACGGACACACACATCTACAGACAGGTGTGACATACCGACACATGTTGGAGGAGATTGTTTCTAACGATACAGCCCACTAAGTACTTTTTTAATAATCCATTTTATCCTGTTGGTGATCCATAAAATGGTGTCTTCTTCTTTTTTTTTTTTTTTTTTTTTTTTTTTTTTTTGTCTAGACCAGGGGTGTCAAACTCAGGTCCTGGAGGGCCGAGTGGGTGCAGGTTTTTGTTCCAACCAGGCAGTAACACACCTGATTCTACTAATGAAGGTCCTCAGCAAGAGCTCTATTGGTTGATTAGTAGAATCAGGTGTGTTACTGCCTGGTTGGAACAAAAAACTGCACCTACTCGGCCCTCCAGGACCTGAGTTTGACACGTGTGGTCTAGACCAACAGTCCACAACCCAAAGATCATCAGATTACTATTATAGAAGACCAGAAAAAAATCTGATTTGAGAAGCTGGAACCAGAGAATTCGGACATTTCTTCTTGAAAATGGCTCAAATTGATGAATTAATTAGGATTAATAGTTGGCAATTTAATGTAAAATGTTGAAATTTAATTGACTAATAAACTAATCATTGCAGCTCCCACAGTTACAGTTAGTGCTTTGGGATGTTTTAATTTCGCAATCACACATTTGAGCTGCTTGAGGATGAACCTCTGAGCCATTTGGACGTGTTCTCCTTCTCCTGTAGTGGTCGGACGAAACAGGAAGCAGTTTATCTGTAAAAGACAGGAAGTCGAATGTGATCTCAACAGGAAACTGAATCCTGGATACTGCCTTCCAACATGGCGTCCATTTAGTCGTGTGTGTTTGTGTGTGTGTGTGTGCGTGTCCGATTCCAGTTAAAAGTGCATTTCCTGTTTACAGCAGACAGCTTCCTGTGTGGTTCAGGATGAGTGCAGCTGTGTCTGTGATAGCTGACATAGCTCTCTTATAGGGAGATGTCTGTTAAAAGTAAGATCAATTACTGCTTTGTGTGTTCAGTTTTTATTCTGTTAGAGGTTTAGCTTAAAAAAAGATATTTTCAAATCCTTGAAGTCATCTAGATCTAAATTCCATAGCAGAGAAAGTTGGAGTTGTTATTGTTATGGGCAGAAGAAAAAACAGTTTGATCAACATGAGGAGCTGCCACTGATCAGATTGTATGGGTCATTGATCAGAGGCCAGATCAAGGTTTGATAAAGAGGAGATGGGAGGAAGTGGGGCTGATGTCACTCCAGCTAGCGTTAGCTGCCCTGCTACATGCCCAGCTGTGTGATGACATCATCACCAGCACAATGTGGCACAGATCCACAACATCTGAACACATCTGTACAGAGTCGTACACAGAGGCACAGAAGTGTGTGCGTGCATGCACGTGCGTGCATGTAAACCACTAAATACACTTATAAGGGACATTGCCAAAACTGACATGTGGTGTAACCTTAAACCAGATAGTTTTAACTCTCTTAAAAAGGCTACAAACAATAAATAAATAAGAAACACATGCTATCAATGCTTTTATATTCTAGGTGGATAAAATATTTAAAATTGATCATTCTTTTTCAGTTATACCATTTGACATTTTATGAAAACAAATGGTACAAACAGACTTTTAAATGACAACAATCCAACATGAACACAAAATGTACACTTTGAGAGACCTGATAAATGCTTTTTAAACCCATATTTCAAAACCTTTAAAGAAGCAAACTTACTGAACTCCAGCAGCAACAAATTCCTGCCAGTTTCATTCACCACAAAGAAAACATATTTTTCTAAAGTTCTCAGCGAAACCCTTATAAATGTGAGAGGTGTTTCTGCAGTCTCACTGCTGCAGAGTCAACAAAACATGGACAGCGCCGCTCTGCCGTTGCAGCGCATGTTGTGGTTGGAGTCAGGATTACAAGCTCTGTTCAAGTTCTCATAAACTCCATGATTTCTCTGCAATGTGAATGTATGTATGCAATGCTGTAGGTTTAGTCTGTGATTATTATAAGTGGTATTATCGGCTCAGTTAATTACGCATTATGCATCACTATTATGTATGGGAGTTTTCTTTTGTGGTAAATAATCAAGGAGTAATAATTAGAAAATGTATGCAAAATGTATTTGAAATATGTTTTTAATAAGGCATTCATGTTGAAAAACATGGGATTTATTGTTCTGTTTTCAATTTTACTGTGGTTGAGTTTGGTATACTGGTAGTTATGGGTAGTAGAATTGTCAGCTAAATTTCTGGTATTTTTACAGCCCTTATTCCATTCATAGGTTGATTAAATGAACTAAACCTCAATGAGTCTGGATCTTAATTAATGGATTGATTGATTTATCATCTAATTTTAATCTGACTTCAGTTGGACTTCAATAGAACCTAGAAAAGCGCTCTGAGAGCACAGACCACCAAGCATATTGTGACTCCCACCCAACAATGTTGTCCTATACTATGCAAGTGCAACATATTGCCACCAGCTGGGCCCAAATGAGTGCCTGTTCACAGTCCATTTACTGCAGTGTTACCAAAAGTCAGAAAGTCAAAGTGATGCGGAAAACCAAGATTTCTCCCGGATCATTACCAAAATGTATTCTTCTGTTCATAGTTACCATTCGATGAAGGTTTGGCAAAAATCTGTCTAAATTACCTCCTAACCTTAACCTCCTTAGTGGAGGTAAATAACCAAGGAATACAGAGGGTTCCTTTATTGACATCATCACAAAGGGTTTGTGGGTAATGTAGTCTAGTTACTCTGCTGTGCTTGCGTGTGTCTGTGTGTGCCTGTATTTGTGTACATTGTCCACATACCACAGGAAAGGTGTGTCTCAGCCACACCCGTCTGCTGCCTCGGGCTACAAACACTCACTCAGGTTGCCCTGACTGCAGTTGTGAGGACAACAGCCTGGTGTTCAAATACACACGCAGCTGTGAGTGAGGTGCATTGTGGGCACGGCTGGCAGGTCCTCTCGCTCTCTGGATGTGGAACAACTCTTGTATCAGTGGAAACAAACATGTCTGATGGTTATGTTTAACCTCTGCAGGTGCAGCAGCCAATCAAAGAGCTGCCAGCTCACATACCTGAGAGTGTTTGTAACATGTTGGAACTGATCAGAGTTCAGTTCTGGACATTCAAACACTGGAGCAGCTCAGATCTGCGTTTACATAGAGCAGAGCAGTAAAAACACTGTTAGTCTGCATTAGGTGTTTAAGAACATGGGTATTTGGGTCTCTCTCTCTCACATTGTTAATGTCTCCTACCCCTCTAACTCTCTCAGGTTGCAGTAGTGAAGATGAAGCACACAGAGAGAGTTTACGCCATGAAGATCCTCAACAAGTGGGAGATGTTAAAGAGAGCCGAGGTGAGCATCTTCATGACATGATGCTAACAGACTAAAAGACGCTCAGAATGCTCAGAAATGTCATGAACACAACAAAACAATAAGAAAATGACAAACTCCAGTCAGACGGCTGCAGGATCTCTACACAAATACACCACCACACTTCCACTGGTTCATACATGATGTTCTTTACACAGACGGCGTGTTTCCGTGAAGAACGGGACGTCCTGGTGAAAGGAGACAGCCAATGGATCACAACTCTGCACTACGCTTTCCAGGACGACAACTACCTGGTTAATACTACGATAATATACTTATAGTAATACTATTTGTGACACGAGTGCTGTGCAGCACCCGGTCTTATATTAATCTTGTGTTTACCTGTGCAGTACCTGGTGATGGATTATTATGTGGGCGGAGACCTGCTGACTCTGCTCAGTAAATTCGAGGATCGTCTTCCAGAGGACATGTCCAAGTTCTACGTGGCTGAGATGGTGTTGGCCATCCACTCCATCCACCAGCAGAACTACATACACAGGTACCGGCTATGTTGGCCGTCCTGGTGCAAACGTCCAGCTGACAGGTGTGGTTACTGTGGTGACAGGTGTTTGGATGAACGTGGCCTTTGGTTACCATGGTAGCAACCCACTGTGACTCTACTGCAAACACAGAATGTCTGGTGGAACCACCCTGCTGCCGACACGTCGTCTATCACAGTTTCCTCCAGTATATGAACCTGTGTGTGTGAAAGAGAGAGAAACAGGAAGTATGTTTTCCTGGCAGCAGTGTCCTCTGGGAAATGTAGTTATGTCCTGTCCAGCCGGCTCAGCCTCCACCTTCCTTCCTGCCTCCACCTTCCTTCCTTTGCAGAAACTAAGCCTGTGCTGCCTTCCTCGCTCTCAACGCCAAAGATGTCAAACTCATTTTAGTTTATGGGCCACATTCAGAGCAGTGTGATTTCATGTGGGTCGACCAGTAAAATTGATCCATATTAGCCTCCTGTATAAATAAGGCCTCCAAATGTCTTATTATCTTTCCATGTAAAGAGGTAAAACTAGAATTTGAATAGGTTAATAATAGGTGATGAACACCCTGGGATGTCTTCAGTATTCACAACACTGAAAGCTGCTGTGAATACAACAAGCACCAAGGTTTTATATTTAGGTGGGGAAAAAAAAGAAACTGATCCATTTCTTTTAGGAAATCCAAAACTCAATTTTTTACACTCTGCAGAGGCCCCCACCCCCACTGTACCTGCAGTTTCTGTGTTTTATGATACATTTGCAAATATCTACAGAATGAGCATCAGTCTGATCATTTATTTTTAATGCATGTCTCTTTTATAGAGACATTAAACCAGATAACGTTCTGCTGGACGTGAACGGGCACATCCGCCTCGCCGACTTTGGATCCTGTCTGCGAATGATGGAGGACGGCACGGTAACATACACATTCTCTCTACTCTTTTACATTCAACATGGAAAACAGTGAACTGATTCAGTAACGTTTACTTGATTTGTCCAGATTAAATGAAAAGAAAATTGATTTAGGTTCTTAATCAGCTTAAGTTTAACTGGTCAGTCCCTCAAGGAAATTGTTATTTTGGATCACAATAATGAATTTAAATTCAACAAGTTGAGTTTAAGTGTTTTCTTATTTTTATAATAGTGAGCCTATGGTGCTCAGTTCAGAAAACTCATTGGCACATTGACTCTTCCTTCGGGATTTTTTTTGTAAAATTACATTCTTTTCCTTACAAAAATCAGCACATAAAACCTGAATTTCTAGAAAGGATGCTGCAAAATAAATTTAAAAAAGTTTCAGCCTCAATAATGAGTTAAAAAAAAAAAAAACAACTCCAGAGGGTCTGGCTGGTTTAGATGGTGAGATTTACCCGTGGTTTAGTTTTACAGTTGTCCTGGATGTGCTGGTCTCAATACAGGTGCAGTCCTCTGTAGCCGTTGGCACTCCGGACTACATTTCACCAGAGATCCTGCAGGCGATGGAGGATGGGATGGGCCGCTACGGTCCGGAGTGTGACTGGTGGTCTCTGGGAGTCTGCATGTACGAGATGCTGTATGGAGAAACGCCGTTTTACGCCGAGTCGCTGGTGGAGACCTACGGCAAAATAATGAACCATGAGGTCAGAAATACCTCTGTTTCTTTTCTGTGTGGATTATTTGTGTCTGTTATCACAATTTTATGTTGACTTCATATGAGAGTTTAGATCAGAGCAGGTACGTACACATGTATTTTCACTTGAAAACTGTGAACCAACATGACTCCCTGAATTTATCTGTCATTTATTAGGGCATAATCAGGTAGAGCATTTAGAGAGTAATCTGGTAGAGTGGTTATAGAGTAATCTGATTGCTGTAGAAACATGAACGCATCTTTACTGATGTGTCGTCGTGTTTCAGCTGTGTCTGTGCTGCTGTTTCCAGGTTATCTGTTTGTCTCCAGGCTCTCGTCCTACTTCCTCTTTTCTAAATCTGAACTCTTCTCCCTCAGTGGACAGACGCTGGTGTCCTGCTCTCCATTTCCGTCTCATTATTCCTCTGTCTCTATCTCTCTATCCCTCTTTCGTCCTCCCCCTGTCCTCTTTACTCAGTTTTTTTTTTTTTTTTTTTACACTTATATGTGTGTTTGTTTCCAGGAGCGTTTTCAGTTCCCGTCCCATGTGTCTGATGTGTCTGAGGACGCCAAAGACCTTATCCAGCGGCTGCTTTGCTCGAGGGAACGTCGGCTCGGCCTGAACGGGATCTCCGACTTCAAGGGCCACCCGTTCTTCAGCGGCATCGACTGGGACAACATCCGGTCTGCCGAGGCCCCCTACATCCCCGATGTGTCCTCGCCCACTGACACCTCCAACTTTGACGTGGACGATGACGTCCTGAAGAACCCGGTGAGGCTGACACATCCAGCATCACAATCAGGATGAAATGTATCCACTTATTTCCCAAGGGATCCCAAATAAACTCTCAAATTACATGGAAACCAAAAGAGTACAAACAAAATAATATATAAAAAAGCAACAAGTAACAAAAAAAGTCTGTAAATGGCCTGGGCCTTTAGGTATGTCTAAATGATTTTGATGAAGAGTCTGATTAAAATTTTGGGGAAAATCGAGCTGGTGTCCTTTGTCCTGCAGGATATCAGTCCACCAGTGTCTCACACTGGTTTTACTGGTCAGCACCTTCCCTTTGTCGGCTTCACCTACACCACCGACAGCTGCTTCTCCGACCGGGGTTCAGTCAGCCGGGCGCTGCTAGGCGAGGAGGGAGGGGGCGGCGGAGGAGGAGGAGGACAGGAGGTTGAAGTCTTCGAGAGGAGGATCCGCCGACTGGAGCAAGAGAAACAGGAGCTGAACCGTAAATTGCAGGGTACAATACGAAATACTATGTCAAACCTCCAGCTGGAAACTGTGAAATGTGAAATTGCTTCATTTGAATTAAAAAATTACATTAAAGTTTGCATGTTTAAAAATACTCCCTGTACTGAATATATTACTGAATGTACCTATTTTTTTTCTTCTTTTTAGCAAAATGGTCAAAGCTGTATTCAATTAATGTCTTATTATAACCCACACACTTTTTGCAATGAATATTTGATTATCAATTAATCAAGTTTTATATATTTTACATAATATTTGAATTACTTTAATTACTTTAGGAAGTTTCATTCAGCATTTAAACCTATGTATAAGTGTAGGCTGTGTAGGTCTATGCAGGGCTTTTAGGCGTAGAGGAGGCCTGATTTGTGACAGTGTTCTAGCTTTGAGTTTTCCATGCTGCTGTATTCTGATGATATGTGAAGCCACTGTTATTCTGGGAGGTTGTGTCTAACCTCTGTGTATTTTGTACCCGTAGAGTCGACCCAGGCCCTGCAGGCACCAGCTCGTGGAGGAACTCTGAGTCGAGACAAGGAGATCAAGAAACTCAACGAGGAGATCGAGCGTCTCAAGAAGAAGCTGGCAGGTCAGAGGCAGAGCGGTAGGGTCGGTTAGCTTTGTTACACGATGTTCCCTCGGGTTCTAAGTCCTGCCCCTCTGCTGCCATAGACTCTGATAGACTGGAACACCAGCTGGAGGAAGCGGTCACACTCAGACAGGACTACGAGAGCTCCGCCTCCAAACTGAAGACCCTGGACAGACAGGTGAAGACCCTGAGACAGGAGAAGGACGACGTCCACAAGGTAACGATACTCCCCTGTTCTCCTCTGAGACAGAAGAACAATAAAGAACGACTTTTATACTCTTCTCTAAACACTACTTCCTCCTCCCCTGTGAGCAGCAGCTGGCGGAGTCCCTGGAGCGTCTTAGGAACCAGTCCAAGGAGCTGAAGGAGGCGCACTCTCAGCGGAGGCTGGCCCTGCAGGAATTCTCCGAGCTGTCGGAGAGAATGGCAGAGCTGCGCTCCTCCAAGCAGCGTCTGTCCCGTCAGCTGAGGGACAAGGAGGAGGAGATGGACGTCCTCCTGCAGAAGATGGACACCATGAGGCAGGAGATCCGCAAGACCGAGAAGAGCCGCAAGGAGGTGAGAGTCCTGACATCCTCCAGGACGTTTTGTGATCACAATTTTTACCACAAACTCGAGTAATCTCCAACATCCTTTTGTCTAAATTACAGCAACATTTCCTAATTAAAATCTGCAAAAATTGAGACCCATTCAGCTGAAGATGGACAAACCTCATCTACCTGGTTTGATTCAGTTCAGACAGAATCTACCTCAAATAGACACAAGACCTACAGGTTATGTTTATTATTTAGTTGAGTAGTGATTTATTGTACATTAGTGGAATGTGTGTTCAGTTGAGATTGGTCTCTGTTCACCACTAGAGGGTGACACAGATTGTGAACATGTTATCAGCTCTGAGGGAAATATATTCTTTAATTTGAATCCCCAAGGTAGCAAGTTCTCTTCTTGGGGTCTACATCATACGGCTTTAAAAAAATTTAAATCAAAAATGCGTTTCCATTTTAAAAAAACAAACTAGAGCTGTGCGGTATGATCAAAATCTATCTCTCTCTAGACTTTAAAATGATATTGGTGTGTTAACCCCATTTTCTAATATATATGCTTAAAATTGCTTTTCTTGTCATATGCAGTCGCTGCAGTCCCCCTGCGTCTGAATGAAGTCTGACTCATGTTTTGTTGCCATGCCAACACTAACGTTACCTGCAGACATAGAAGAGAAGGCAGATCTTAGTTTTATGCATTCTTCATATTCTATGACTTGTTTGAAGTGAAGTTTTTGAACTTTACAACTTTAGCCACAGGTGGCAACATTTACAGATTATGTTTGTTTGATCAGCGTCAGATTTTTTTTTCCACATGCAGCTAGTTTGAGTAATATATAGCAACTGTAAAACAGTCCCCCCTCAATCAATGTTTGAGACGTTCCGCCGCTGTTTCCAAAGATTTATAGCTACACACTCACCAGTATTGCAGTGTATGTACATCATAGAAAAAAGACGCAGGTAATGATATAAGGTTGCACCCCCCAGCCCTAGAACAACTCCTGTTTCTTATTTAATTTAAGGAACCAGTTTTTGGTGCCACATACTTGTCTGTTCTTGACTATAGAGATGTTTATTTATATGAATGCCTCTGCGCACCTCCATTTGGATGCTCTAATATGGCTCCTAAACAGGGTGTAATCCCCTCACGCACCATTGTACAATGTCCAGACTTTAGTATAATTTAATTTACTAATACTAAGTCATTTAATTAGTATAATTTTATTTACAAATCCCTCCTTGGACTGCTGCCCATGTCTTTATACTCTTACATGTCATGTAAACTGTGCACGCCTAGGACTTATTTCATTTAACCCTCCCCTCAATCATTTTTCAGTTGGAGGCTCAGCTGGATGATGCAAAGGCGGAGGCGTCGAAGGAGAAGAAGCTGAAGGAGCACAGCGAGGTTTATTCCAAACAGCTGGAGACGGAGCTGGAGAGCCTGAAGGTCAGAGGTCACATGTCTGCATACTGCCCCTTGACCTTCCCCCAAACCTTCCCCAAAAGTCATCATGAGTCCAGTCTGAGGCTTTTTGCTTTTACTGCTGTGTTGGTACAACCTCAACTCGCCAACCATGATACCAAACAATGGCAACGGCCAACTGTGACCTCAGAATTACATGAAAACTGACTTAGATTACTTTCAGCTTACTTACTTGTGGGCCTGGTCCTAGTCACAGCAGGGTCGAGGGGTGGCAGCAGGGGGGGCGGCGTCCCAGCAGGAGCTGTCCCGCCTGAAAGCGGAGCTGGACAAGAAGGTCCTGTTCTACGAAGAGGAGCTGTTGAGGAGGGACTCTGCCCACTCCTCCGAGATCAAGAACCTGCGCAAAGACCTGCAGGAGTCTGAGGGGGGGCAGCTCTCCGCCAACAAGGAGCTGCTGCAGCTCAGGGACCGGCTGGACAAGGATAAGAGGGACAGGTGAATGGCCAATGCCAAAACAACAGACTTTCTACTTTGTCTTTTCTTCTATCAGAGGAGTGTCACTCCAAGACACATCCATAGACCCTCAGGAAATCCCAGCACTACCACCTAACAGTAGAGAAGAACACTAAGCTTCCTTTTTTTATAGGAATACATCCTTCCCATGAGCACTGCACCTTGAGATATACACAAAAATTTACACCATGCCAAAACCCTATGAACATAGAATGAATAAATTGTCCTGTTTTCGTCTTGTTTTCTTCTCTTCCTGCAGACAAACAGAGATGGACGATGCTCTTGCAGCTCAGAAAGACAAATATGAGCGAGAGAAAAACCTGCTGAAAGAAGAAAACAGGAAACTGACAGTCGAAACTGACAAGGTGACTAAAATCTGAAATACTACTACAGTGATACTGCTGTCAACATATTACTACTACTCTTATCATAATACTACTGCTATTCAGATTCAGAAAACTTATTGTTCCTGTGGGGGGAACAAAAAATCATATAAAATATGTATAATAGGAAGGCACTTCTTAAAGATCCAAGATGAAAATGGAATACACAGTATAAATTTGAAATTGTTCTACAAGTACTGAAATAAGGTGGCTATAGAGCAGAGATTGAAATATCCCTGTATTTCTGGGGGTTGTATATTAAACGGTAATAAAAAAAAAAAAAAAAAAAAAACTGCAGCAGAAGACATTATTTTCTCATTCTGAGTTTATTTATGTGACCCTGCTGGTGCTTGACTGTTTCCTCTTCATTCGTGGATAAGTTGGTGGCTCAGAATCGTCAGCTGGAGGACGACCTTCAGGATTTGTCGTCCAAGAAGGAGAGCGTGGCTCACTGGGAGGCTCAGATTGCAGAGATCATCCAGTGGTGAGTGTGTCAGTTCCTCCTGTTGCTGCTGCAGCCGACCACCAGGGGGCGCTCTGTGTTTAACCTTTGCGTCTGTCTGTTCAGGGTGAGCGATGAGAAGGATGCTCGGGGTTACCTACAGGCTCTGGCCACCAAGATGACAGAGGAGTTGGAAACACTGAGGAGTTCCAGCATGGGAACCAGACCTCTGGTAACACACACTCTAAATCACACAAAAAACACACTAACATACTCACACAGTTACATAAATACTATAGATGTGTTGTGTAGTTTGTGCTGTCTGTCCACTATATCATACATATTTGTATGCATATAATTCAAATATAAATGAACAAATAAAAAAGCTTTTGTTTTTCTTCGCAAGTCTTTGAGATGGATATTATTTTTTATATAAAAGGTCTTAAAAAGACTTGATCTTAACTTGGAGAAACCGATAGGAACCCTGCTTCATCTGTCTACTACATTTTACGACAACTTTACTACCATAGTTTTATATTAGTAATACATGCATTAGTACTACATTAATATTCATTAGTATTACATTAGTATTACTTGTTATAGTTCTAAATAATGCAAACATATTCAAATATGCACACACATGCATACACACACACACACACACACACAATATAAATGTGTCCTGTCTGTAGTTTGTCTGTACCACTGTCTATTCTGTCTATATTTGTATCTTTGCGTCTGTCTGTTTTGCGTACATCTGTTCTGTCAGTCCTGTTCTTTCCTGCCCGTGAGTCTGTGTTTTTTATGTTTGTACTCCTCTAGATTTCTGTCTGTACTCATGTCTGTAGTTGTTCCTGCGTGTTGATTGTTCTTTTAACTTGCTGCCTCAGCCAGAGTCAGGAGTGGCCACACCTCCTAAGAAACCCTGGCCTCCCATTGGTGGAGACAGGAGGGTGAGTTTGATACCTACCGCAGCCAATCCAGATACTCTACCGTTTTAATGGGCGGGGTCTAAGAAGCTTGCATGGCTATTTGCTCGCTTGTCGTTCATAAACCTACGAGAAGTGTTAAATACTAGTCTGGACTCCTTGTGGTGTTCTATGGGTTCTCAAGGAGATTTCTCGCATTCCTCAGGAGCATTCCTGATTCTTTAAGGTTTGCAGTATTCATTGAAGTTAATCATTGGTCTGATCAGATGTGAGACCACTGTTGCCAACTCCTCAGTAGTAAAGTACCTGTCGGCTAAGCTAGATCAACCTGTAACCTAATTTCCGCATGTAATTGTAATGGACGTTGTAGGACCATAGGAGAGAAGAATACCCTCATATGACAGTGCAAAATGAATAAAAACACTCTAAATATTTTTTTTCATTGATTTGTCCATCAATTTAATATTTAAGGAGGTGAGTGAATCCTGCATTTAATAAAGCGCAATTATGTTTATTTCGGTTTCCAAATGTCAACACCACCAGAAAAGTCACGAGACTGGTTGCGAGTTGCTTCTTATGAAAAAGAGTCACTTTAAAAACTCCCTAAATATAGAATGAAAAATTCACTAAGTTGTTAACATTGCATGAGAACTGGTCCAGTTGAATGACACTAGGATCACCCCCCCCACGTCGTCATCATCATGATGTCATATCCTGTCCTCCAACAGTATCAGTGTCATCATTGTTCACCACAGATCCCATGGTCATGTGACTGTTTAAGGGCTGCTGTGATTGGCTGGCTGCTCTGCTGTTAGTCATCATTAAGAATATTTCTGTCAATAACTGTCTCTTCCCTACCCGTCTTCCTGTCCCCTCTCCTCTGTCCCCTCCCTGTCTCCCCCCTGTAGGACCCCCTGTGGAAGGTGCGTCGCAGTCAGAAGTTGGACATGTCGGCCCGTCTGGAGCTGCAGTCGGCTCTGGACGCAGAGCTCAGGGCCAAACAGCTGGTTCACGAGGAGCTGCGCAAGACCAAAGCCGCCAACATCAGTTTGGAGAGGTCAGAGCTCCAACCTGTCTGCCTCTTTACCCGTCTGTCCACACCTGTCTGTCCTCAACAGTCTGTTCTTACCCGTCTCTCCTCAACCGTTTGTGCCTCTGTAGTAAGCTGAAGGAATCAGAGGAGAGGAGCAGGGAGATGGGCGAGCAGCTGGAGATGCTGAAGAAGGAGATGGAGGACAGCCGCTCCCGTACTGACAAAGGTGAAAATACCTGCTGACCCCTCCCACCTCCTGTATCACACCCCTTTCTCGTTAAATTGAATAGGTGTTGTTTCAAATGTCCTGCTTTTATGCATCTGATTTATCACCTTATAGTGGAACGAATTAGCTCTGCAATTTGTAAAACTTTGTAAACATAAATGTTTGTGGGCTCTCTGCAAAATGGCACAAAACAGTAACCATATATTTGCCTTAAAGGGGGATATAGTATTAAAATTAATTATTTTTATATTGGTTTACATTATCTTTCTGCAGGTTTGAAGCTTCCAGACTTCCAGGACTCCATCTTTGAATATTTCAACACTTCACCTTTAGCCCCTGACCTCACCTTCAGAGTGAGTTACCTGTCTCGCTGTGTTTGTCTCAGTCTGTCACCTGTCTCTTCTGTTCTCTAAAATCCTCTACTGCTACATTAGTATTCCATTGGTATTAACTACAGTACTTTATAATACTTCTACATACTCCAGAACCATTACATTAGTTCTACATCAATATTGCATAACAATATATCATTACTACATTAATTTTAGGGAGATGGGCAACATTATTACTTATTACTACATATGTATATATTAGTACTGCACTAATATAAGATACCACTACTACTAGGGGGCGGCTGTAGCTCAGAGGTAGAGCAGTCGTCCACCAGTCGACTGGTGAATGGACACTTGTAGTGTAAAGCGCTTTGAGTGGTCAAAAAGACTAGAAAGGCGCTATATAAATGCAGGCCATTTACTACATTAGTACTACATTAGTAGTAGGTACGACTACCTTAGCAGTGCATTAGTACTACAATAGTGATAATGATAGGTGTTTGGATCATGTCATACAGGCTGTAGTTATGAGGTGGTTGAAAAAACTGAATTAACAGAGTATGTTTATCTTTAAAACATGGTGTATCCAACATCTTATTTGGTGTATCTATCTCTGATATGCAGACTACAGACATAGATTCACCAACCCAGAAATCAGAGACCACACCCCCCTCACCTTCCACAACTTCGGAGCATGAGGTCAGTCACTTGCACACTTTCTGATTATTATAATTTTTATTTAGTATGTTAATAGATTATGGCTATTAGTAATATAACATTAATATTTAATCCTATTTTATCGGTTTCTTCACATGAGTCTTGTCCTCTGTGTTCACAGGAAGTTCAACCAGTGTCAGTTCCAGCGAGCCCCTCCCCCACCACTTATCCATGCTCAATACTGCCCACACTGAAGGTACGGCAGCGTTTCCCCTTTGATCCTGAAGGAAGGGTAAAAATAGCAAATTAAAAAGATGATTACAATTTACAACGAAAACCACTCGTGTGGTTCACATGAACAGTGTTTCATAAATAATCCTTCAGAAGACAGAACATTATTTTACTAGTGATTAACATTCAGTTTTTGAATGGTCGTGTGTGTGTGTGTGTGTTTTTTTTTTTTTCAGCCTAAAGCTCACCAGCTGAGCATCAAGACCTTCTCCAGTCCGACTCAGTGCACACACTGCACCTCACTGATGGTTGGGCTCAGCAGGCAGGGATACGCCTGTGAAGGTACAAACACATAACCATCACCTGCGTTATGAGTAGATTTGGTTCCCTGATTATTAAAAATCATAGTTATTTGGCGAAAACAATGGAGAAACTTGGAAATATTCTTGATGCAGCAACATAAGACAACAGAAACATTAGTTAATCAATAATCTGCTTCTGTTTTTTTGTCTCTTCAGTGTGTTCCTTCATCTGCCATGTTTCCTGTAAAGACCACGCCCCCCTGGTCTGTCCAATCCCAGCAGAGCAGGCCAAGAGGCCGCAGGGCGTCGACGTCCAGAGAGGCATCGGAACCGCCTACAAGGGCTACGTCAGGGTAAGAGGATCTAGGAAGTACTTCACAGTACTGCTGTAGTAGTTATACTGTGTCTTCTGAGTACTGGCGCAGTAGTTGTTGTTCAGTTTCACAGTCCCTGTCTTCCTGTCAGATCCCGAAGCCCAGTGGCGTGAAGAAGGGCTGGCAGCGAGCCTTCGCCGTGGTCTCTGACTGTAAACTCTTTCTCTATGACATCCCAGAGGGAAAGTCCACCCAGCCGGGGGTGGTGGCCAGTTTGGTGCTCGACCTCAGGTAAGCTGACTAAAGTTTGCTTACAGAGAAGTGTGGACATTTGAGAGGAATTCAGTTGATTGGAGGGCAACCATAGTTTTCAGTGGTGCAATTTATTAATATAGAACCAGAGAGTGCCCTAAAACAATCAGAAACACACACACATTTGATTAGCTGTGGTCTAGTGATTTCTGTAAATATGTGCTTTTGAAAATGTAGGTGCTACCCTATACTATTCATTCTGGCAGAAGTCAGCTCGCTGTTGAGCATAATTTCCACCATGAGTGGAAGTGCTGCAAAACAGCTGAGCTCTAATCAAATGCAAATGGTTATCGTTAAAATCAATCATTGTGAATATCTAGTACTACAGCAAACAGAATGTGTGGTTTTCATTAAAAGCGGAAAATAAGGTTATTGTAAGTAATGTCTGCGCCGTTACTGCACTGCATCATTGCTGTGCTGCACCACACTGTTGCTACGTTGCTCTAAGTGGTCAAAATATTTTCCTGCTTTTTTGTCCTTGGCCAATCACATCCCTGATAATATGATATGTCCATATAACGCCTTGGCTTCATATCAAATATTTATATATTTTAAATATTAAAACTCCTTTGAGCGTGACCCCCTTTTTTACTTTTAATCTATTTTAAACCTAACTAAATGTTGTTTGTAGAGCAGCAACAGTAATGTTAACAGTATAAACTAAATAACACACTCACTGGAAGCCTGTCTAACATGTCCATGAAAAAAATACTGTGTTCTATTGCAGAGATGAGGAGTTCTCCGTCAGCTCTGTCTTGGCGTCAGATGTAATCCATGCCACCAGGAAGGACATCCCCTGCATCTTCAGGGTAGGAGGCCACATCCCCTTATATCAATGTGCAAATTAAACCAATGACTGCCATAGTTTAATTCATTAAATTAATTTAACATTCAATTGAACCTGTCTATGACTTCTGACCTGTGTGTTCTGGCCTCTCGTCATCAGGTGACGTCGTCACAGCTGATCTCGGCGCTGTGCTCAATGTCCCTGCTGGTCCTGGCAGAGAGTGAGGTGGAGAAGAGGAAGTGGGTCCGTATCCTGGAAGGTCTACAGAGCATCCTGACCAAGAACCTCCTTAAGAACCGGCAGGTCCACGTCCTGCACGAAGCTTACGATGCCTCTCTGCCCTTTATCAAGACCACGCTGGCCGCAGCCGTGCTCGGTCAGTAACAGCTGTGTGTTATGATGAGTACTATTAACAGACTGACATGCTTGGGAAATGAAGTATTTTTTGGGGGATTGAAAATATGTTTTTTATAAACATTTGAGGTTCAGTTTAATTTCAATTCCTTTGCTCAAATTTACTTTTCAGATTTCAGAAAGTTTATTACAGTATAGTTTATACCTCATGCAATACAGCAAACTGTGCAAACTAGATCATTATTTATTTTTTATTATTGTTGTGGTTATTTTTAAAGACCCATTTAAAAGTTCACAACTTATTACAGTGGCTGCTTCCCTTTTTCTGGTTTTTCAGTTGTATGGCAAAGTGTGTGTGTTGGTTTGTATAATGTTGTGTTTTCACTGTTTGAAGAAGAAAAGAAGAATCATTTCCACTAAGGTGGACCACAAAGTGAAGTTGAATTGGAACTTGTTCTCTGTGTGCAGACCGGGAGAGGATCGTCCTGGGAACAGAAGATGGACTGTTTGTGGTCGAAGTCACCCGAGATGGTGAGACACTTTACTGGTGAATTTTTTTACAAATACTTTGTGTGTGTTTTAACCAAAATGAATGTGTTATAGGTTTCAGTCATCGTGCAAGTAGTTTATAACTTCCTGTTTCTCTCCATAGTTATCGTCAGAGCAGCCGACAGTAAGAAGGTTTACCAGATCGATTTGATCCCGAAGGAGAAGATCATCGCTCTGCTGTGCGGTCGGAACCGTCATGTCCACCTTCACCCATGGGGGGTGCTGGAGGGTGCCGAGTCCTCCTTCGACATCAAGCTGACTGAAACCAAAGGCTGCCAGGCTCTGACCACAGGGGTGTTGCGACCCGGAGGCCCCGCCTGCTTGCTGGCCGGCGTCAAACGCCAGGTCTGAGAAATGGAAACTACCACCTGCCCCGCCACAGTTCCGGTTCTGTTCTCATGCCGCGGTTCTGTCTGTTCCCACCAGGTTCAGTGCTACGAGATTACCCGGGCAAAGCCGCACCACAAGAAGCTGTGGGAGGTGCAGGCCCCCGGCACGGTGCAGTGGCTGGGGATGGTGAGGGAGCGTCTGTGTGTCGGCTACCCTTCCGGCTTCGCCCTGCTGGCACTGCAGGGCGAGTCGTCGCCAATCAGCCTGGTGAGCCCCGGCGACCCGTCGCTGGCCTTTCTGGCCCAGCAACCGCTGGACGCCCTGCACGCCCTGGAGGTTGGATCCAGCGAGTTGCTGCTCTGCTTCAGCCAGTTGGGAATCTACGTGGACGGACAGGGACGCCGCTCCCGCACCCAGGAGCTCATGTGGCCCGCCACGCCACTTGCCTGCAGTACGCTTTTACTCTGTTATAGTGTTTTTAAATAAGTATGAGTTATTACACTGTAGTATATTACCTAAATAAATATGCATAATTTTGTTTATATACATTATTACACTATTACTCATTATAGTACACATTAATATTGGTATACTTTATTTGCTGACAGGTAATCAAAACAAACCTGTGTTCACCTGTCTCTTTCTCCCCAGGCTCTAACTCGTCTCACCTGACGGTCTACAGTGACTACGGAGTCGACGTCTTTGACATTCACACCACCGAGTGGGTTCAGACCATCTCTCTCCGCAAGGTAGCCAATCACAGATAAGCTTTACTCAAAACCAGCCACTCACATCCCAGCAACAGCCAACACCCCCTCCCTCTGCCCGTCTGTCCTCAGATCAGACCTCTGAATGTTGAAGGGACGCTAAACCTGCTGAGTTCAGAACCTCCTCGTCTGATCTACTTCAGCAACACCTCATCAGGTAACGGGCATGTACCCCTGGATGCCCCGGAGTCCACATTGACTATCTACAGCTCTCAGCTAATGTCTCCACCCATTTGTCCTCAGAGGGAGATCTCACCATCCCAGAGACATCAGACCACAGCAGGAAGCTGATGGTTCGAACTCGCAGCAAGAGGAAGTTCCTCTTCAAGGTTCCAGAGGAAGAACGTATTCAGCAGAGGAGGTGACTCGCGTGCACACATACACAGACACACACAAACACACAGTGACTTAGCAAACATAGTGACACTTGTGTGTGTGTGTGTGTGTGTTCAGGGAGATGCTCAGGGATCCAGAGCTGCGCTCCAAGATGATTTCTAATCCGACGAACTTTAACCATGTGGCTCATATGGGCCCAGGAGACGGGATGCAGGTCCTCATGGACCTTCCACTGGTAACTCCTCCTTACTACACCTCCTCCTGCCGGCATGTCCTCTTCTCCGTCTGCCCTCACCTGCACCTCCCCTCCAACTGCTCTGATCATCACACTGACTCCTCTCTTTTCTTCCCCTGTCTCACCTTCCTCACCCCCTCCTGCTCCTCCTCCTCCTCTCCTGCTCTTGCTCCTCCTCCTCCTCATCTCCTCCTCCCTCCTCTTCCTCCTCCCCGGTTTTCAGGTTGGTGATCTCACCTCCCTCTCCCCTTCCCCGTCCCCGTCCCCCTCCCCCTCCTCCTCCTCCTCCCGTCTCACCCTCATTTCCCCCCCCTCCAACTTTGAGCACGTGTATCACATGACGTCGGCATCGGCCGGCGCCTTCTTGCAGAAAGACGCCTCCTCTTCCTCCTCCCAGCAGAGCCTCCTGCAGCCTTCCTCCTCCTCCTCCTCTCCCTCCACCTCCTCTCTGGGAAGGGTAGGCCAGCGCCTCTCTGTCTGTGCCTCCTCTGCTGCTCTGTTTGCCTTCGTAACAGTAACACTCACCCCGTCTTTACCAGCAACTACATATCCTGAGTCCTAACATTAGCAGCACTGCAGAACTTCTTGGGAGCTGTAGTTCTTCTGCTGTTTATCAGATACAACCAGCAGAGGGCGCTAACACGTCACAGCTAACAGTTAACAGAAAGCAGGCATACTGCATCTGTTTGTAGTTTATTGGATTGTTTGTTAGATCCTAAAAAAGTGTGTGTCTCTGTGTGTAGAGTGTGATGCATTCCTCTCAGGATGACCCCATCAAAGATAAACCCCGCCCACTGTCCAGTATCTCCCGGCAACAGAGAAGCAAGACACACATCACCCGCACAGCCTCAGGTAAACATGCACAGGCTTTTCACTTCCTGTTTTAGTGCAGACACTCTTGCTGCAGAGTTGTTTTTTCTCATGATTTCAAAACCTAATTTAAAATCCTTGGTGATGTTTTTTTCTAATCAATAAAATGTGTGTGTAGTTTCTGAAGTGTGACAAACTCACAACATAGACTTATTATTGCTTCACACAGACTTTGAATGTACAAATATAGAAAATAATTATGAAACACTATGACTATGAATATCTGTCCTCATAGTGGTGCCTGCTGGCAACAAACTCTTCACTTGCTCTGGGCTCTGCAGGACGATTAAATATCCCCAAAATAACCTAAAGTATTTAGATTACTTAATTTGTGTAATCCACGCACACATGTACAACCCGCACACACACCTGCAATATTCTCTCATGTTTTTGTGTAAAGTCCGTTTTGAGGTTTTCAGGTTTACATTTTAAAAAGAAAAGGTGAATCTCAGTTCTCGTTAACAGTTTGGACTCATTTGAGGGTTTTTATAGGTAGAAAAAAAATCTGAAAGAAGCTTTGAGCATTTTCAGTCAGTATCAGTGCACTATATCACACTATATTTTAATTGGTGCAGATTTTGGGGGAGGAGCTTCATCTCGCAGCATCTCTGAACCAGACCAGGACCTGGACCGAGAGGTAACACAGATATACACAGTTGCAATCTGATTGGTGTGATCGAATGATTGATTGTAACTGATACAACAGCTCATCAATAAACCTGATCATTAATGTCAAGTCAAATTTATCCATTTCTCTTTCCCTCTCTCTCTCTCTCTCTTAGCCGGACTCTCACTCCACCCCTTCTAACAGCTCTAACCTCAGCAGCCCCCCCAGCCCCAACTCGCCCCACCGCAGTCAGCTGACCCTGGACAGCCTTGACCTTGAGCCCTGAAGCCCCGCCCACTTGGGAGGCCTCCGGCCAGCTAGCCCGATGAACCGATCAGGCTGCAGACTGGATTTTAGATTTTACTTTGAATTTATTGTGGCGGGGTGAGTCTAAGCTTCCTGCTGCTTTTTATTTTTGTGGATTTAACCTGCTGGGAAGCCCCACCCCCTGGTTTTAAGCCCGTGCTGTTGCTAGGAAACGCTGCTGATGGCTGCTGTGTGTTTGACATTTGACCTGTGGGACCACGCTGCTGCTGTCAATCACCTCTTCTTATCTTCTACTTCTTCTTCTACTTATTAAAATCTTTTCCTGTTTAACGTCGGAGCTTTAGCGGGGTGTTAGCCACAGACGGGACGTCTCACTCTGATGAAAAAAAAAAAAAACACTGTATTCATTTGAAAGTTTTGTTTAAGTTGCACATCGTTGTTGTAGCAGAAAAAAACAACTTTGATTTTGTGTCAGTGATGATCCTTCCTATTGCACCACGCCCCACCCCCTGCCCCGCCCCACCCCCGACCACTAATCTCACAGGTCAGGATAGGAGGGGTGGTCCTGAACACTACTGCTTTGTTTCTTCCAAAATCACACGTTAACAAATCTTTGTAACAACAACAAACAGAAACAATAAAAGAATCTGATGAAAGTCTTAGTCTCTGTTTGAACACGTGCCTGAACTCACACACGGTGTCAGAGATGTTGTTTTTCTGTTTCCAGGTCAGTCTTCAACCAGCTCCCTAATGTTTTATTGAAGCCTCAATTTGGTCTGGCAGGTTAATTAACTATTAATGAGTCAGCCAATCAGAGCATCTGTCTGCGAGCAAGGAGACAGCAGAGCCAATCAGAGGAGCATAAATAAGGTCAGATTTCCTGTGAAGAAGAAATTGATTTCCTTAATTTTTTTTCTCAGAATTCTGAAAAAGGGGCTAGGATCAAATTATAATTTTTTTCTGGAAAGAATCATACAAAAGAATATTTTTATTTAGTATTTAATCATTTTCTGTGTCAACAAGTAAATTGAAGGACGTTTTGCACCAATGACCAGCCCGTTCAAATGCTTGGAAAAAATGTCCCTTTAGCTTTGGACATTTGTCATGCATTTAAATGAATTGATCATTGGCGCTAAATGTCCTTCAAGTTAATTGAAAGTAAGTATTATGGCCACTGGGGAATTTTTAAAAATTATTTTTGTATTTTTATCAATTAAAAATGATTTATTTAATCTCTTTTTTTCCTGAAATGAGTAATAAAACCAAATGCTTTTTATTAAAAAAAATTGCAACAATGACCAGCCCATTCAAATGCGATAGAAATGTCCCTTCACCTTTGGATGCATTTGTCATGCATTTGAATGTGTGTCAATGGCCACATATAAGTAAAACCAATTACCCTAACAGAAGTTTTGGTTTTCGCCTTTTAATCATTTATTATACTTACAATAAAACATTTGATCGCAGTCCTGACACTTCTCATTATTTTGGTTGCAAACCTATTCTGTTTTACTGCAGAATATAAAAACAAATGTTGCTCCATAACCTGCCAACAGACTGAGTCTCTGAAAAATCACAATATTTCACCAATGCAGCAACGCTGAATTGCCAAAAGTATTTGCTCACCTGCTTTTACTTGCATATGAATTTAGTAGCATCCCATTTCTAGTGTATGGGGTTCAAAGTAAAAGTGCTCTTATGTTGTTATGTATATATATTCATCAATAATAACATCAGTGAGTTGCAGTATATCAATCACAATAATATTTATTTTATAAAACGTATAAATAAGTCAAATTGAAAATCTATACAAATGTATTCTGTTGGTTACTACAAAAACAACAATTTCAATTCCGTAACAGAAAGTGGTCACTTGGTTATGGAAGCCTGCAGTTTTTTTTTGTTTTTGTTTTTTTATTAAATCATAGTTGTGTAAATTGCCCACACCAGGAATGTCTTTACCAATTCTCTCACAATAAGGACTTATAAGGACAGGATTCCTATGGTGTCCCACCAAAGTCTAGCGAGCAATTGCATGTACAACCAGAAGGTTCTAGACAGGAAGTAGTGGCTGCTGCAGATGAACAGAAGCACGTTTCACATTTTAATATTTAAACTTCCTGTTCTATTTCTCATGTATGAATGTTTTTTTTTTTTAGGTGGTGTATTTCTCCTCCTTCTGTTGTGCTCCTCTTCTCCATCGCTGAGCATCAAACTGCTGCATTTGTCATTTCTGATGAATTATACATGTACGGCGGTTTAACCCACATCCTTTCATCTGACTCTGTTGCCGTAGCAACAAAGGCCAAAGGAGATAATCTGACAGTCGACAGGAAACTCAAAATCACGAAATCACAGTTCAGCTTTATATTGAAAATCATCTCATCAGTTTTAATGCACGAAACTAAAAAAAAAACCTAACATTTGCAGTTTGTTTTAATTGTTTGGCACAACACAGGGGTTTTGACTATTCACACGTTCCAGAACATTCCTGTCTTCTCGCACCTGTTCACAAATGCTGGTGTTAAATAATATGTGTAGTCCACCATCAATGAAAACAGTGATGAGCAGACAAAGGGAGCCACGCCACACCTTGATTTGCCAGTAATGTTCCTGCTTCCGGTCACGTTTCCTTTCTCTGAATTTTCCCGGGAATGTTACGGGTGAACTTGGGAATTCGAACATGACCTCTGCCTGGAGAATAGCCAAGAACATTTATAGGCATGTTGCATGTGTGAGTAGGGCTTTTATTTGAGCCCGACTGTGTCGACAGATCCATGCGCTTCCCCTCAGAGACCAGCAGAAACAGGTCTGTCAGGTCCCAGGCGGTTTCCCCGGACGCCCGTCCTCTCCTGCCTGCTGCCTCTGGGGTTCCACGTGCATCTGGGTGTTGCTGGTGGGCTGGATCTTGTCCACTGGTTGGCTACTGTTGGATGGAGCCCTGAACGGAGGCCGGCTGCAGAGCTTCGCGAGGCCTCGCCGCAGCTCTTTGCGGATGTTGTCGCTGGACAGCACGTAGAGGACGGGGTTGACAGCACTGTTGATGGTGGACAGCCCCAGCGAGATGGTGTACGGCGTGTACATGCTGGTCTCGAACAGACAGCCGCCGTCCAGCCGTGGGAAGTGGAAGATGACGGCGCGGGCCAGCAGGATCAGGTGGTACGGAGCGAAGCACACCAGGAACAGCAGCACCACGGCCACCGCCAGCCAGCGCACGCGCTCCTTCTGCTCTCGCCGCAGCCCCGTGCTGCGCTGCACGCCGTTCAGGATGCCCCAGTTGGTTGCCGCCAGCAGCAGCAGCGGGACCAGGAACCCCACCACGAAGCGGGCGTAGTTGAAGCCTGCCACTGTGGCGCTGCTCTGGCTCGGCTCGAAGCAGCGGCGGTCGCCCTCGGCGGCATCGCCCTCCCGCATGGTGAAGACGGGCACGTGGCCCACGGCGACCAGCAGCACGATGCAGACGGCCACGAGGGCGGCCAGCCGCTGCCTGCGCAGGCCGAGGGACTCCAAGCTGTACACGACGGCCACGTAGCGGTCGCAGGAGACGCAGCACAGCAGGAAGATGCTGATGTACATGTTGTTGAAGAAGATGTAGCCCGTCACCTTGCACGCCACCGAGCTCCACGGCCACAGGTGACCTCTGCCCACGTAGGTAGCCCACAGCGGCAGCGTGCACAGGTAGGTGAGGTCGCAGAGGGACAGGCTCCACAGGTAGACGCCCAGCACGTTCTTCCTGCGCATCTGCAGCCACGTGAGGTAGACAGTCAGCAGGTTGGCGGGCAGGCCGACGGCCAGCACGGTGCCGTACAGCAGCATCAGTGGCAGGCGGCCCTCATCGTAGGGCGGCTCACACACCAACGCAGTCCTGTTATCCCTCAAAGGAGCTGTAGGCGTTGGCAGCTGGTGCATGATGTCAGCAGGGAGCCGACCAATCAGGGCTGGCCTGGTTATGTCAGCAGGGGGCTGACCATTCAGAGCTAGCCTGGTTATGGCAGCAAGTAGAGGACCAATCAGAGCTGGCCTCGCTATGACCGCAGGTAGAGGGACAATCAGAGTTGGCCTCGTTATGACAGCAGGTAGAGGACCAATCAGAGCCAACTTCGTTACGACAGCAGAGATTCGACCAATCAGAGCTGACCTTGTTAGCTCAGCAGGCAGTCGACCTCAGTGTGCCTGCAGAGAACAGGAAAAGGTCAAATAAAACAGCAAAAGACATCAATTCTTTACGATAACGTTATTTCTCATCATTGTCGCTATGTTACTGTCTTTACGTTACATTCTCATCTGTCTTTACATTATTGTCGCTATGTTATATTCTTTACTTTATATTCTCATCTGTCTTTACATTATTGTTACTGCTTTATTGTCACTACATTATGTTTTTGATTATATTCTCTACACCAGGGGTTCACCAACCCTGGCCCTGGAGGGCTACTGTGTGTGCAGGTTTTTGTTCCAACCAGGCAGTAACACACCTGATTCTACTATTTAACCACTAGAGCCTTGCTAAGGATCTTCATTAGTCGAATCAGATGTGTTACTGCTTGGTTGGAACAAAAACCTGCACTTACACTAGCTCTCCAGGACCAGGGTTGGTGACCCCTGGTGTAGAGAATATAATCAAAAAGAAGACGACTATCTGATGTGAATCAAACACTAGAATTAACTCAATTCTGATTGGGTTTAACATCAGTGGTGTAATCCGTCCCTCAGTCTGCCACATGAATAGCAGAAGCTGGATCTATAGTTCACTTCAGTGATCTATTGATCCAGTGATCAGTGGAGAAGGCGACACAACAAAGAAGCTGATGGTTTAGAAGGAGAGTCTGTCGGCGCGCTGACTCAATCTGATGTCATCGGGTAACTTAATGATCACTTCAAGGTCAGGGAAATGTAAAATGTTGATATCTACACAAAGACGTTCACGTAATAAACACGGGTAGATCCATCTAAAATAACAAGCATCTGTGCAGGAGAGATGCCTTCAAAAAACTCAAAACATATGATAAATTTAATTGAACAACATCAGCATCGATGTTTCTATGATGAGTCATTGAAAAGGCTGAATTTTATTAACACTATAAAATGATTCATAGTGATGAAGCAGCTACCGCTACTAGTGGTAAAGTAATTTCTGGACACCTGACTCAATATGACCACATCTGATAGGACGAACGCATCAGCATAGTCGCTCTACCTGACAGGAAGTCTATGCCACAGGAACAACTTTACTTGTCAGACCCATAAATAAGGCTGAGAATTGCTGCTCAACGCTCTCATGTCAGCATGTTATGAGTAAGAGTATGACACATGCAGGGTTTTCCAACCATAATCTCTCCTGTTTTGAACTTAACGTAACTTTTCACAATGTAAATTACTTATCACTCACTGCTGAATCTTTGTTCCTTGTTTCTTTACCTAACCACAGCTTTCAGGAACAAAAAAGAAAAGAGACTTTAACGGAAATACGCCCACATTTCTGCAGCAGGGTTAGCAAGATGTGTAAACGTTTCCTGATATAAGAATCAAGACGGTTGCAAAATGAAGTTTCACAAACTTTCACAGTTGTGAAACGTGTGTGTGTGTGTGTAACGGTGTGACATTTCACAACTGTCAAAAGTTGTGAAATTTTTTTTTTTTTTATTAGACTTGACAATTTTCTTCCTGTGTGAACAGGCTCAAATCAAAAAGAAAAAAATGTTCTGATTGAAGCTTTAACTGCTGGGAGGGGGCAACACCTCACTGACACGTCATTAGCATGCTCCAGTGGTAAAGACGCTTTTGACTAACTATCTATCACAATGACTCTGGTGCAGCACAAGTTGTTTAACTACAGTACCATAATCAGACTTTTGAAAAATGTAAGTTACACGGTCATCATACTGGTTTATTAAAAGAATTTCAGTAAATTACAATTTTATCCAGTTTTGCCAAGCATGATTTTTGTCAGGAAAGTTAATTAATTATTAATCGCCTGTCTTAAATAAACCTGATCTGTTAAGGGATTGAAACATATAAATGCCCCATAAAAGACTATATTCCCATCATGTATTTTGTCTCCTTCACAAAAAGATGCCCTCTGATTGGCTGTTGACAACTAGACCTCATTCTGTGTTACTCCTTATCAATAATTGAATTTCAACTGGTTTAGTTAACTGTCAATCAGTGTTGGAGATGGGTGGGGAAGAACTTTAATAATTGATTGTTGACCTCGTTATCTAAAAAAAAAAAAAAAAAAAAGCATAAATTATGATTTATGACTCATTAAAAAACCCAACCGCTATATACTTTATTCTGACTTTGAATCACATAGAATTATTACAGAAATGTAACAATTACAGAAATACTATAGTAATATTATAGGAATTAAAAAGTAGAGTATAAGGCGTAAATATAATAATGTTCTGGAATATTACAGAAAAGGGAAACTTTGACATAAATTAGAGACATTAAATTAAAGAAAGTGACTGCAGAAAGAATCAAATTATGACAGTATAATATACGGGATATTATTTATTTTCTGATATTCGAGTAATAACAGGCTTTTTTTTATTCACGTCTGTGATTGAGGTGTAAATATTATATTTATGAAAGAAAAAACTGTTTAAAACGACTTCAGTAAAAGATCTTATATCGTAAATAATGAATAACTAATATCGTAAATCAATTAGATGTTATTAATACAAGTTTGTGATCTGAGAAAGTGACTTAATATTATAATTCCTGAACAGGTAAATAAGACATAAGAGAAGATATAGTGACATCCACCTGTTTCTGTCTTATATATCAAACATCTTTAGGATTATAGGACATTGTGTGACTAGTATTAAATGAAAAAAGAAATCAGAGTGAAACTCACCGTGTGTAGAACAGCGTGGATGGACCAGACTCCGCAGGGGAACAAAGAACTTCTGCTTGTGTCTGTCTTTATAAGTGACGGGCGGGCGGATCATTTATTAATCATCCATCTTTAATTCATCACGTCATCAAATATTAACCGCTGATCAGATATGAAAAACGACTGTTACAAAAAATACAAAGAGGGAAATGTCTGTTATTTTTTTATTGTATATATATAATATATATTCTGCAGCCTTGATTTAAAAGAAGTGTAAGTAGCGGCAGCTGTTTATTAACTACTACGGATGCCGGGGACGCTCATCGTGCACTTTTTGCGCACGCAGATGAGAGAGATGAGTGAATCACTGCACTTTCTCAAAAATAAAACAAATACAAATTGTTAATGATGAACGAAGCGAAAATAGAGATTTAAAAAAAACAAAGCCGGAGTTGATATTCACCGTTTCCCCATGTGCAACTAACAAAGGGAGCTGCTGCGAGTCTAGTCTTCAATCACAGCGGTTTCCTATTGGTGTGTCATCTACTACAGAAAGACAAAGAGGAACAGCCACTTTGAAACATCCTCGTGGCTGCAACCATGCGTGTGTTACAACATAAGCAGATTACACATGTAGTTACCTATTTTAAATCCTTAAATCTCCTATATTATGAAAACATGAAACAATTCCTAATTATTTGTATTAAACCTGCCTATTCACTTTCTGGCTATTAAAGTTATTTTGAATTGTAATATATCAACAACTACATTAGGTGTATAAGAATTATATATTATTCCTTTTTGTCGCTTTTTATTTAACAATTTAGTGCTTTTGAAGGCTTATATTGTTACTAGAATTCCATTTCTGTTTTGCTTAAAATTAAAACCCGATAAACTTTAAGCCATAGAAAAAAAATAAGTGAAAATTCATTTATTTCCACAAAAAAAACATCATCAACATGCTGCTACTTCTTGATCCATCAGTTGACAATCATTGATGATCACCTGTCAATCACTGAGAATAGTTGATAGTTGAAAGTTTTTTTTTTAATTAGAATAAAAACACATGTGTGGAATGTTGGAAGCGATGACTCAATGACTTAAGCAGAACTCAGCTTCTGGCTGAGGGGACATTCCTCTTGCCGCAGCGATGGGAGGCTTGCTCTTCACAAAGTAAACAGTCACTTCTTTTCCTTCCTCTTTTTTCAAAATAAAATGCCTGAAGCAGCATGCCGCTATCAGTTCTTCCACCTGGTTTGCTGAAAAAGAAGAAACAAGTTCAGTCAGGTCACATCAAGACAACGTTGCCTCATCATCGTCGTCCTCCTCCTCCTCCTCCTCTCACCGGGTTGTTGAGCAGCTCGTTGATCTTCCTCTCCTCCGCTGAACCCCTCTCCACCTTCCCTCGGTATCCCAGCAACAGCTGCCGGTCCTTCAGGTCTCGGTATGTCTGAAAAGCCACGAGACACAAGTCGGGACGACGTTACAGCACCAAAAAAAAACGTCATTACCTCAAAGTAGGTCTCAGGTTAATGTTTAAACCCCGCCCCCTTCACGATTCAAAGAATCAACCAATCGGAGCGCTTCCTTAAGGTAAACATGAAGGAGTCTCACGTTGATGACGATGTCGTGACATTTATGTTTCTGAGCCAAACTGATCCTCAGATCAGCGTCGTCGACCAGGCCCACGTACTCCTGCAGCACCTGTCAATCAAACAGCACACCTGTCAATCACTCAATAAACCTATAATCAACACACATCAATCATGCAAAATGTCTTTTGATCTTCCTTTCAATCAAACATGTTGCCTAATGTTCTAACCGCCCCGTTAAGGTGTTAGGCCCCGCCTCTCACCTGTGTGGGGGCGGAGTTCTTCTGCAGGATGTCGACCACACACTGGAAGCTGAGCGGAGATTTTTTCCGGGTGAAGCCTAGCCAGTTCCGGCTGCTGAACAACGCGTCCACGTCAAACCACGCCTTGAGCTTCGCCCGCGCCGCCAACGCCGTCACAAAGTATTGCTTCTCTGAGATCTGAGATTGAGGGTTAACGGGCTTGTTAGTGACGCAGTCAGTTGGTCAGAAACATGTCAAATTACGAGATTGTGGCATTTACCCTGAAGGTCTGACGGATGTTAGCTGGACTGCTGTAGGTCCCCTGCAGAAAGAAAGGAAATAAGTACTCAGGATTATCTAATCAGGATCACCTGATCAGGATCAACTGATATGGATAAACTAATCTGGTTTAAATAATTTAATTAAAACTCATTTGGATCAACTAATATGATTGCAGTAGTTAGGTTTAATTTACATAAGTCGGGTTTAGTTAAACTCAGAGTAACCTCGGACTCTGGGTAGTGGTAGAAGCAGCAGTAGTACAGAGTGGTGACTAGCGGCATGTTGAGGATTGAAGCTCTTCTGGGAAACTTCTGGAAGATTTCCACCTTCCCGCCACTCTCAGCCTGCCTGTCTGTCGCCTTACAACAACACAGAGGGGGAGAATTGGAGTTAAACTGGGTTTGAATTCAACTCTGTTATGTTCCCGGAAAAAAAACCTAAATCTACTAATACAAATAACAGCAAGTTAGTACTAGTGGGAGCAGGTTTTCATGTTTCTAACCTCAATGATGATCTGCCTCTCCAGCAGAGTGTAATGGTCCTGAACATGAGATGAATCCTCTGGAGAAAATGGAAGACTAAAACAAACACACAAATTATAGTGATCAATTTGTCCTTACAAAGAAGATCAAGTTAATAGTCAACCATTGTTTATAATAATTGTTACATTTCCTAATACATTTGACATAATGGAAATTATTATCAGCATTTCTGTAGCGTCACTGACCTGAGACAGCTCTTCAGGAAATCCCTCCTCTTGTTTTCATCTGCGATGCTCAGGTGTTCTTTATACTGAAGCAGCTGTCGTCATGGCAACAGACAGGTAATGATATTTGTCAGATCTCATGTTTTCTGTAACAGAGCCTTTTTATTGCTTATGTCGTGTTTATGTCATTGTGCTTTCTGGAGGCATCAAAATGCATCAAAAATCTTTACTGTACAACAAAGGGATCAATACTCCCAACGTGTAGTAGTACTATTACTGATGTGTATTACTACTGTCTATGACTGATGTGTGTACTTCATACCGCCATGTCCTCCATCCTGCCCAGAGCTCTATGGAGGGACACCAGAAGAAAGGTTAGATATTTTGTCATGCTATTATGTTAATTAAACACATTAACGTATGATCAGGTGTGTCCAGGTGTGTCCAGGTTTGGGCTCACCTAAGCAGCTCCAGGAGCAGCCTCTGGTCTTTAGTTTCAGTCAGGTAGTGAATGAAATGTCTCAGAGCAATCTGTCTGGACTCCAGCTCCCGGAACAAAACCTCTGAAGAGGAAGAAACAATACTGAGGCTCGATCCAGAACCAGAACTACATGATACTGAACCAGAACTACAGAGAGCAGCAGACTCACCTTTACTCAGAGTCCTCTTTAAATAAATTAAAACCTGAAACAGAAACCAATCGGTCAGTTTTTTTTTTAAAAAAAGCTTTAATAAGTTAACAGCGACAACTCAAATAATTAATAAACTTACAGCTGTGATGACGTTTCCATCGTGCGCGTTGACGGCAAAATCCAGCAGCAGCAGTTTGTCCTGAAGAGAACGAAACTTCTCCAGAGAAACAACCTGAAACACAAACACTCCTGGTAGTACAACTACCTGTCCGTGGCTCTGACAAGTACGTGCAGGTAGACAGACAGGTAGACGGTTGTCTTACCTTCCCTTGTTGCATCCTCTGGACTGTCTCCTCGGGTGACCAATCACTGACGTAATCCTGACAAAGGATGACATCACCATTAGTACATCCACACTACCTTCTTTTTAGAACATGCTTATACACATATGAACAGGATTTATATCCATCTGAGGCCCCAACTACATAAATCTATATTTTTTATCCATACATTTTTCTCTCCAATTTGGCCTGTGAACCACACCAACACATTTATCCAGAGAATTAAAAAATTGAAAAAACAAGTGGAGAAATTCGAAAATATCAGATCGAATAGATTAGTGTAGTGACCCCGATACAGATCTTGTTAGGATTCATTATTCAAAGCGTGGCTTGCGCATACTCACAAGTGGCGGACATGTCTCAGGTCATGTCCGTCCTCTTGATACTTCTGGTATCATTTGCAGGCTTATATCAAAATTTAGGATCAAAGGCATGAAGTGCAGGCCAAGATCTCCTCCAGCAGACACAGGTGTGGCCTGTTTCTTTTTTTTTTTTTAATTGGAAATGAAAAAATAACCGGAAAAAAAAATCTAGACTAATGTAGCTGGGGCATAAATATATATACACATATACTGTCTGTACTTTTGTCTATATGTAAATATCATTAATCAATCAGACTGGAATAAGTCTGACTGTAATAGGACTATCAGTCTGGTTACTACCTTGTATTCAGATCTGGGTTTTCGGAGCTCTGGAGCATAGTGCCTGGCTGATGAGTCGCTGAAGGCTAAAAGAGTAAAAAATAAAAAAAATATTCACTCATTCACAGTGAATTCATTCATTCATCCACTCAGTGTTTCAGACTCACACTCAGTCAAGGACTGGAAGTTTCCGCTTTTTGTTTTTCCTGCAGAGAAGAAAAAAACAACTCTGTAAACAGCTGATCAGATTTTCCTCTACAGTCGTGATGTCACAGTAAGGTGCTCCATCGTCGTACCTTTGAACAGGGCGCTCAGAGAGTAGCCCGAGTTGCTCTTGGTGATCGTCGGCATGTCTGTGTTGATTTTGGGAAAGGCGGGCTCTCTGTCTGTCCTCTGACTGGACGCCGCCGTCTCTCTGACCGACCACGAGATACCTGCGGAAGGACACAAAAGGTAAGTAAATTAGGGGAAAACTCCCTGCAGCCAACCACAGAACACCTCTGACGCCTGAAATAATCATAATGTTCTCTCACTTCCCACCGGCTCTCCGCTCCAGCTGACCTTCTCCACGTCGTCCTCGTCATCATCTTCCTCCACCAGCCGGCGAATGCTGTTCACCGCCTGCTTGGACTCCTTCAGCTGACGGACACAAACAACAGCCCTTGAAGGTCACACGTGTGTTCAGGGCTGCATTGGAATCCTCATACTATACTAGCAGTACACACTGATTTGGTCAAAAAGAAATATGCAAACAAAAACTAGATTTTCATCCAAATGTCATCATGATTTAGGAAAAAACATATCACATACAACTACAAATTTCAGATTTAATAAATACAATAAAAAATATTTAAACACACATATACAATATTTAATGTATATCTATCTATCAATTGCAGTGTCAAGTTATAGATACTGTATAAACACTATAGTGGTAAATTTGCTATATGCTGTACATGTATACATATATAGAAGAAGAAGAAGAAGAAGAAGAAGAAGAATGTCAGCTGACCCGGCTGAACTCGTCGTCTTCATCATCAAAGGTGAAAGCTTTAAACTTGGAGCTGTTCCAGTAGTCTTCCTCATCAGCTTTGCTCTTCATCATGTTTATTGATGTCAAAGCTGTCTGACGGTTCTTAGCATGCTAGCATGCTAATAGATCCGTTTTTATGTGGGGTTTACGCCTCTGTGACAGGCGGACAAACAGCGAGAAAGGTGGCGTCACGTCGCAGGTATATGACACGTGACGGGAGCGAACGATCATTTATAAAAAAAAAAAATAAACTCCGAGTTTAGCAGTGAAAATTATCAGCACCGATCAGCTGTTTTTACTTAAAACCGCAGCTGCTCTTCTTCGCTGTCGGAGGTTCTAACTGCTTCCCGTGGCGCGGTGTCTCCTGGGAGTTGTAGTGAAGCCACACACACAAAAAACTCGGAGTAGTGCTGCGTTCCAGTTCCTTCGGATGCATCGGAAAAATGAACATCCCAGGGATTTCTGGAAAATTCCGGAATATTCACGTATACGACCGCTTACGTCGGAAACACAACTCGGGAGGCCCGAGACTTTACAGACTTTGACATCATATGTGCATAAAACTATGAAGCGAAGTAAATCACGGTTGCTTTTTAATGTAGTATTTTCCCCTCTGTCTACATTTTGAAAGAATCGATATTTTATGTATGAAAAATTGCCTCTGAACTAGAAGCATCAGAGCATCCGTGATGCACCTGAATGCAGCATAGGATGCAGCTGCTATCAGCTGACAGCTGAACACCCGACTCTTAGGACGGGACAGCAGTACTATCACAGTAGTATCACAAGAAGTACACAGTGGTAGTATTATAGTATAGTAACCTGTACTTCATTATTATCAGTTATGGCTAAATGGGGTGAAGGAGATCCTCGTTGGATCGTAGAGGAGAGAGCTGACGCTACCAACGTCAACAACTGGCACTGGTCTGGTATTATTATTACTATTATTATGATTATTATTATTAGGGCCGATAACTCATAATTATAAGTTGATTAAGAGAAAAGGATTTGTCAGTGATAAATCGATTTTTATGCAGTTTTCCACGCTGAATTAGATAAATCCGGAAAAAATTCTGAGCACATTTCTGGTCAACACTAGATTTTAAAGAGGCCGTTTGCAATGTTGCATTTGGACAACTCAAATTTGACAGATTTTTAAATGGAACCATCGTATTAATTAATAAATAATCAGTTTATTAGTTTATTTAATGACTTACCTCGACGAGGGCTATCTTCGACTTCTTTAGTAGAAGTTGGCCCTAGTGTCGGTATGATTATAAACTGTTATGCGAATCAGAATTTCACTTCAAGCACCAAATAGAACTCTCTAATTGAGTCGTTTTGAATTAGGAACAACACTCTTTTAATCTGAATCAGACAAGTGTGTGTGTGTGTGTGTGTGTGTGTGTGTGTGTGTGTGTGTGTGTGTGTGTGTGTGTGTGTGTGCGTGTGTATTTGTGTGTGTTATATGACCCACCAGCTGGATCAGCACATGTTCAGATATTTATATCTGCTGGGGGTGGAGCTTCAATTCAGTTCAGACATTAGGCTCATTCCAGTAGTCCCACATGTACAGATACATCCCTGACAGTTGGCTAGCCTATCGTAGTAGTACACACACCATTCACTCACACCTTCATAGCTACAGCCAATGTAGAGACTACTACGTTAACCTCAGTGTGTTTTTTTGGGACTGTAGGAGATAACATGAAAACTCCACACACAAAGGTCACAGTTCAAGGACTTGACCCTGCGACCTTTTGGTTGTGAGGCAACAGCGCTACCCATATCACCACCCTATTTATACTGATGCAAAGTGGCAAATATAATTGTATTTTTATGTCAAAATCAATATATATTGGCGTTTATGTATATTGAAGAGAAAGATAAGCTCTTATGTGAGCGTCACTGTCTGTAGAGTGTTTGTGTGTGTGTGTGTGTGGCAGAAGGAACAAATCTCAGAAATATTTACATTACATACAGTTAGATTTGATCTGGTTTAATCAAATGTTTTCAGATCTATTCAAACACTGACTGTTTCCTGTAAGAGGGCATGAGTGGATACATTCAAACTCATCATCAGACTTCACATTTGTACAAATTAAACGAAGCAAGAATTAAATAATGTTGTGTTCAAAATGTGCCTGTAATATTTAGTGAATGCTTTCTAATAATAAATGTAATTAAACACATAAAATAAAAACACATCTAAAGTAGATCTGAATCTAACAATAAAGAGTTTCTACAGGATGTCATGTTCAGGTGACGATGTGTTGAAGTCATCGCTGTTACATGATGACATCAGATTGAGTCATGATCAAGTGATTGGAAGTTAGATCGCTTCTATTTTTTGTTGCATCTGTGTTGTGTCACAGATTCAACTCTTACTGTCCTTCTTTTTCTTCTTGCCCCCTCTGTACATCAGGACGGAGCGTGATGTCAGCGCCTGGTCGTCCGAGCGTCTCCGTCAGCTGCTGCTGGCGGTACAGGTGGCGGGGCCGGAGGGTGTCTGTCAGGTGACCGACGTGCCCAAACTCGACGGAGAAGCGTCCATCAACAACCGCAAAGGAAAACTCATCTTCTTCTACGAGTGGCAGCTGAGAGCCGGCTGGCTGGGTCAGTGCGATGCCACTGATTTCAGGGTGATATCATTGAAGTCAGTGTGATGTCACTTGAAGTCACTGTGATGTCACACCGTCTGCAGGAACAGCCAGTAGCGGCGTAAAGTACAGAGGAAACATCGAGGTGGCAAACCTGTCGGACGAGAATGACATGGATGACCTCGACGTGAGTCAACAACACCCTGATCATATCGATGATGTATAGATGATATATTGATTGCTCTGTCCTGGTCCAGATCACAGTATCTCTGTGTAAAGACCAGCCTAACACACCACTCCTCGACCTCATGAAGAAAAGTGGCGTGCAGGAGGTGCGGAAGGTTCTGGGCGAATACATCCACCAGCTGAGGTCAGGTCTGTTACCCTACATGCATCAAGACAAACTAATCAGTGACAGCATGGTGTCACTGTGGTGACCCGAACTGATGTGACCTCTGACCTTACAGAGTTCAGCCAGGGAATGATCCTACCCACCGCCACCAGACCGACGCCTACACCACCGCAGAGTAAAACCAACCAGGTCAAGACCAGTAAGACCCAGGTAGAGTTTGGTTGAACTGAAGGTAGAGTTTGGTTGAACTGAAAGTAGAGTTTGGTTGAACTGAAAGTAGAGTTTGGTTGAGTCTTTCTGTTCTTCTTTAGATTAGCTCCACCCCCAAGTGCTCCTCTAGCCCCGCCCCCAGCTCTGCAGGTGTTCGTATTCCTACCTGCAACTTCTCCCTAAGGGAAACATTCTTCACATCCACTGATGAGCTTTACAGGACCTTCACCAACCAGGAGGTACTGGACTAACCAAGCCCAATCAGGTCTAACCAGGACTGTAATACTGTACTCTGTGTACCTGTGAGCAGTTTGTCCTACTGTAGAATAGTACAAATGTATATCTGTGTGCAGTTCATAGCTATTTTTGTATTATAGTAGTACTGTGTGTATCTGTGTATAGTTCATAGTGCTGTAGAATGGTAGTTATGTATGTACCTCTGTACAGTTAATGTAATATTATAGTAGTACCATGTGTACCTGTGTGTAATACTGTAGTATTATAGTACTACTAGTAGTGTATGCAATATGTAATTCTGTAGTAATATAACAGTATTTGTGTACCTGGGTGCAGTAATGCTATAGTATTATAGTAGTACTGTGTGTAGTTTGTAATACTGTAGTATTATAGTAGTACTGTGTGTACTGTGTGCAGTTTGTAATACTGTAGTATTATAGTAGTAGTGTGGGTACCTGTGTGCAGTTTGTAATGCTGTACTATTATAATAGTACTGTGTGCACTGTGTGCAGTTTATAATACTGTAGTATTACAGTAGTAGTGTGTGTACCTGTGTACAGTGTGTAATGCTGTACTGTTATAGTAGTACTGTGTGCAGTTAGTAATGCTGTAGTATTATAGCATTACTGTGTGCAGTTTGTAATGCTGTAGTATTATAGTAGTACTGTGTGTAGTTTGTAATACTGTAGTATTATAGTAGTACTGTGTGTACTGTGTGCAGTTTGTAATGCTGTAGTATTATAGTATTACTGTGTGTATCTGTATGCAGTTTGTAATGCTGTAGTATTATAGTATTACTGTGTGTACCTTTGTGCAGTGTGTAATGCTATAGTATTATAGTATTACTGTGTGCAGTTTGTACTACTGTAGTATCATGGTAGTACTGTGTGTACAGTGTGCAGCATATAATGCTGTAGTCTCATGGTAGTACTGTGAGTGCTGTGCAGTTTGTAATGCTGCAGTAATATAGTAGTACTGTGTGTACTGTGCAGTTTGTAATGCTGCGCTGCAGTAATATAGTAGTACTGTGTGTGCTGTGCAGATTGTAATGCTGCAGTAATATAGTAGTACTGTGTGTGCTGTGCAGTTTGTAATGCTGCAGTAATATAGTAGTACTGTGTGTACTGTGCAGTTTGTAATGCTGCAGTAATATAGTAGTACTGTGTGTACTGTGCAGTTTGTAATGCTGCGCTGCAGTAATATAGTAGTACTGTGTGTACTGTGCAGTTTGTAATGCTGCCCTGCAGTAATATAGTAGTACTGTGCGTGCTGTGCAGTTTGTAATGCTGCAGTAATATAGTAGTACTGTGTGTACTGTGCAGTTTGTAATGCTGTAGTTTCATGGTAGTACTGTGTGTACTGTGCAGTTTGTAATGCTGTAGTCTCATGGTAGTACTGTGTGTACTGTGCACTTTGTAATGCTGCAGTAATATAGTAGTACTGTGTGTACTGTGCAGTTTGTGCAGGTGTTTACACGCGCGGCGGCGTCGGTGGACGGGCGGCGTGGGGGGAAGTTCCAGCTGCTGGACGGCAGCGTCAGCGGAGAGTTCACACAGCTGGTGAGGTCACATGTCACTCGACTGCTAATGTTTTTTTTCTGAAATGTCGCCGTGGTAACCAGGCCACTGCATTTTCCCTGCAGGTTCCCGACCAGAAGATTGAGATGAGGTGGCGGTTCAGGACGTGGCCCAGCGGTACGTCCTTCTGATGCATTTGTTTTACAGAACCTCTCCCGCTGCTGCAGTTGATGTTTGTGTGCGTGTTGCTGTTTGACATTTGTCGTTTCCATCAGAGCACTTCGCCACCATCAGCCTGCTGCTGGAGGAGCAAGGAAACGAGACGGAGCTCAAGCTGGACTGCCGGGGGGTTCCTACGGCGGAGGAGGACTCGACCCGGGAGGGCTGGACCCGCTTCTACTTCCAGGCCATCAAACAGACGTTTGGATACTGAACCCTGAAGCTCCTCTGAAAGGCCAACAGAGTGATGACTGAGCAGCTTCATCCTCAGACTATAACTAAAGACTCATTTATGCTCCCTTTAAAATAAATGCGTCCATTTCAAATGATGTAACCATCGCTGTCTTCATGCTTCGTCCTTTGCCTCGGCATGATGCTAAGCAATAAAGCAGTTAAGACATGGCGATGGTGGAGGACGCCTTTAAAGAGACAAAACCTGAGGCAGTGCTTTGCCAGTTAACATCATATGTTTATAATTTTTCATCAACAGGTTCCACTGCTGGTCTAGCTTCAACTGTTGACTCCACTGCCCTATGACATCCACAGGTACTGCTACATTTAGTCTGTATTCGTATGTGTTCAGAAAACAAATACAGGCGAGATGAATGCAGAGTGTGATTAGAAGCTCCGTCTGCGTCCGTATTTAAAGCTGAGCATAAATGAGCCTTGAACGTGACAGAAGAAAGAAGTCTTGTTCTTGTCTCCAGCGCAGCAGCTGTTGGACTGTCCCTTTAAAGCGTGTGACATGTTCTATGTGACCGAAACTGTGTAAATAAAAGGTTGGACAGTTTCAGTGTGTAGATGTTATTTCTGTTTGTTCCAGAGAAAGCTGAGCATGATAATATGATACTTAAACAACATTCCTAAAGCTCCCCGGTACTCAGAGTTGCTCCTAGTAATGGTATTCAAAGAACATTCTTAGAAACATGACATTTTCTAAGAATCTTCCCTTAAATGTTAAGAGCTGGTGAAGATAACATTTTTTACTAAAGCTTCTTACCCCTTAGGAGAGACCTTAATGTGATGACTAAGATGCTTACAGAAGAAAAAGAGAGAGATATATATTCTCCAGACACTGTATGACAATATTTACCTCTACCACCAAAATATCAAATAGATAAAGTACTGAAATTACCTAAAATTAAGAAAATAAATATAACTTTCAGCTACTTTATCTTATAATGTAATTATAATATTCATAATTAGGCCTGTATGTATTGTTTTTGAGTATTATTTTTCATTTTTACCTTTTTATCACATTATGTTTTATTACTTTATTATTAATAATAATAAACAAAGCTATTAAAGTCATGTTCACAGTGTTATCACAGTGAAATCACACACTAGTTATTGTCATTAAAAAACTATTATATTATACATTAATACAATATTTGATGCCTGATAATTCTTCACCACAGCGGTATAACTTCCGAATTTAGTGTCTGAAATGAGAAAAGAAAACATCAGCACAGCTTTCTGTCAGTTTCTTTATTGTCTGCTTTTTTCTTTCATTGTTGTTTTTGTCCTTTTTTACATGTGGAATAACAAAGACACAACACTCAGTTTAACATACACACTGTACAAATACACCAAATGCATGAAAACAGCACCAAGAAAACCTACCAAAATACATAAAAACCTGAACACAATAAAACAGGTTTCCACCAAAACTAAACATGAAAAACATGCAATTTAAGATCGAAGTATTTCATGAATATTTTACAGGAATGTGTTTTACTATTTACAATCAATCAAAGTATAAAAATACACTAACATTTGACTGAAAGCTCTAAACAATATGTACATGAAGCTTCAGTGTTCGAAAAATTTATTCAGATATAATCAAAATCATTCAAGCACATCTAATTTAAAATATTTTTCAGTGCAGCTATGCTCAAATGATTGATGATTTGACTGAATTAAATTAAGCACTAATAGTTTTTCTTTGAAACACTGATGCTTGGTGGAGCTGCCACGGGACAAAGGTCACACCAGCTGTGAGTTCAAAGGTCAAAGTTTATCAGGATGGCACTAAAAGACTTCTTCCTCCTCTGCCTCACAGCCATAGTCTGTAAGCACAAATCAATCAATCAACCAACAAATCAATTAATCAGACAGATGTTCACCACATGGATTTTCATAATAAAAGCCTGGACTGACCTCCTACAAGCTGCAGAGCGCTGACACACTCCTCCGCCTCCATCTCCTCTTCTTCCTCCTCCTCTTCCACAGAGGCAGGGCAGAGGTCTGGTTCTGGCTCTGGTTCGGGGTCAGGTTCAGGGGCCGGCTCATTAGAGGCCTCTACTGAGGTGTTGGCTGTCATGGTGACAGAGTTTTCTACCTGAGAAGTGAAATACATTTTATAATAAAATGAAAAATAATAAATATAATAATATTTTTTAAATAGATTTGAAACAGCTATGTACATTCGTGGGGTGGCGCTGTGGACGGGTAGAGGAAACTCACCTTGGAGGCGAGTTTCTTCTTCTTTGATGTGGAGGACAGGAGGGGGCGGAGCCTGACAGAAAAGGTCATCAGAGAGAAGACATCAACATGTTACTGCCTGACTAGCGTGTTTCAGACTAGGCTGACTGTTCAGAGGACAGAGAGCCTCACCATTATCTACCTAATCATATCATCGAAACTGTAGTGGACCCAAACTGGCACCGTGAGGAACTCCGGTTTGCAGAAATCCACGTCTTCTAAAATATATTCATCAAGATTACAGATATTACCTCTTCCCCATCATGCTGGCTGTGTTGGCCAGATCCAGGTTACTGCTTCCTGTCTTTTTTCGGCGGCGGCGGTTCAGTCGTTTTTGTGAGGTGCTGTCTGGGGGGTCCGAGGCTCTACTGGGACTGCTCCCACCCCCGCTTCCTGTCCCCCGGCTGTTCAGGTCTCTGAGGACATCGTAGTTGATCTTACTTGAGATCTTCTTCTTCTCAAGCATCTTCTCGATGGCCTCACTTGCCGTTGATGCCTGGATCGTCTCCTTCTTCTTCTTGGATTTTTTGGGCTGCAAACAATTAGATCAGGGGGGAATAATCAATGATCACAATAAATGTCCTAAAGAGACTGATGATATAAACACTTTGTGATGCCTCTGAGTATCAGACAAAAATCCCTGTACATCATCCAAAATCTCACCTTTTCTTTATATGTCCCCCGCTCCTTTTCTTTCCTTATCCTTTCTTCTTTTTCTGTAAACAAACCAAACAATTAATAAATCAGAATGCTGGAAATTATGTTAGTCATATGTGGATGATGTCATGATGATGACTGACCACTCTGCTCTTTCAGGTACTCTTTGTTCTGTTGCATCCACAGCTCAGTTTTCACGCGAACCTCCTTCTCATCCAGGATGTACTACAGCAGACAAAATAAATAAGACAAACTTTTACAATGGAAGCACAAAACATCTCAGATACAACAATTAAGATACAATAATGTATAAACTGACCTTATCGATCTCTTGGTCATCAATACCTTCTAGATCCAGGTCTCCATTCTCAGATTGCTCGCCTGGAAAATAACAATTCAATCAGCCAACCAACCAAACAACTAACCACCCATCCAACCAAAACCAATCAACCATCCAGCCAACTAAGGTATTTCTGTTCTTACCATCTGGTTGGTTGTCTGCTTCTAACTTGCTGAAGGTCTCCAAGGTCTGATTGAGGCCCAGATTTGTGGCCTTCGGCAGGTTGCCCAGAATTACAGACAGAGGGGTGGTCTGGCGTGGAGGACCTTCCCCCTCATGCTCTGGCCCTGCCTCCTTCTCACAGCTGCTGTCAACTGGCTTTTTTCCCTGCCCCTCATCCTGGATCACATGACAGATAAAGTCCTCAGTCAGGTGTTGAGTGGCGGCTCGGAGCTCATCTTCTTCATCCTCCTGCTCCTCTGTGTCAGAGACCAAAGACTCCTTGTCCTGAGGGTCTGAAAATAAGAGATCACAGATCAGGAAGATCTTAACACCTGCTAGAATCTCTATAAAACCTGGATGAATACATTTCATGATTCAAGTTTATATTTAATATATATTGATCTGAATTAACATCAGTACAGACCAGTTTCTTTGGCATATGCAGCATAGACTCCTCTTAATTTCGGTCGGCTTTTCTCCAGCTCAGTCTCAATCTCGTCTTGGTAGCTGCTGATCTCTCCTGTTGGAGGAGAGTTGACACAAGAGTGATTGAGTCTGTCACCAGTAGGCAAATCTTTTTTGACTGTACTAGACTCTCAAACTGTTATCAGAAAAAAATGGATCAAACTACTCTTTCCCTTCGTGCCATTCTCAGAATACTTGTTGTGCCCTTCTTAGGATGCAACGCAATTTCCTTAACAGCCTTTTAAATTATTTATCTGGAAATGGCTGACGTCCCCATTGATTCATTTAGAACCATCTGAGGCATCCTAATGGTTTCTTTGTACCCACTGAAGCACTCTAAATGCTTCCCCTAGTAGCCCTTAAGTGTCTTGAATGGTTTCTATATTAGTAACTGGAGTGAGTCTTCAGACAAAACTGACCTTCAACTTCATTCAGCTTCCGGGTCAGCTCCTGCTCCAGCTGCAGGGGAAGAGGATGGTAAAAATGAAAATCTTTACCTAAGTGCGATGTCCTCTGAAAGCCAATCAGATCAGGGATATGGGGCTCTACCTGCTGCATCTTGGTCTTGTGCTGAGAGGCGGTGAAGGAGGGTGGGTCACATTCTTGCTCCAGGTCCACTTTCATGAACTCATCGATGGTCAGCTGGCTGGTGGGTGTGTCTTCAAACTCTGTCAACCTGCATGAGACCGAGAGGTGGGCCGTGATCCACTGAGAAGTACTGATTGTGATATACTGAGGTGTTCTGTTGTGTGGTCGTTTCAGCTCTCACCTCTTTCTCAGAGTTGCCTGACAAACCTTCACCACGCCGATCACGTCTTTCACTGTACGACGAAATTTATGCATTCGAGCTGCTACCAGGAGAGCTGAGGATGAGCAGAAAAAAGGGGCCTTAAGATTTTATTTTAATTGTAAATTTGTATTTTTACTGCAGTAAAGTGTCTTTTCTGAGTACCTGCGCCACAGAGTCCAGAGGGGCGCCGCCCTGTGTGCATCCAGTCCCTCTTCATCCGCTGGACCAGACGTAGAGCCGTCATGGAAACCTCATGCGTCTTCGCCCCAAACTCTAACATGTGAGCAAACCGAGGGATCAGGAGGCACGGATCTGAGGAGAGGAGGAGAGATGACTTCTCATTATTTTTCTCTGCTAGACATCAGTTTTACATCCTATAAAGCTTTGATATTGGCAGTACATCAACTGAATTATCATTACATTGAATTCTCATTACACTGACAATTAATAACACATTCTAAAAGACTGTAAGAGTCTAGTAGCTTGGGTGCTTGCCTTAAATCATGAGGTCACAGGTTCAAATCCAGTTTGGGGCAGATGATGATGTGTATATGTTGCTCTTTTCCCTTTGTTAAGAGGTTTGACAGATGAAAAATTTAACCTAATTATTCGACAATACACCTGAAAGCTGCAGAATAATTTGACGTTTGCAGAATTTTATCACTATTTTGACTAATCCAAATAATTCTTTTGACACACACATCAGATTTGTGAACTCATTGTCAAGTCGTGACAGAAAGAAAGCTCACTGTGTGCTGTCCGTGGTGTGACCTGTAAGACCGCTTCATCTGGGATCTAAAGGGGAAGGGTTCGATTCCACGAGAGGTCGAAATCATGCATCTCAAGAACTCATGTACGCGACCGTCTTGAAGTACTTTGTGAGGTTGATTTAAATGTTTGTACCCCCATGGGCCCTTCTCAATCTTGTTTATGGCTATATTAAATATTATTATTATTGTAAAATTCGAAATGGTATTTTCTACGTTGGCGTTTTGTCGCCATCTTGTGTCGGTGGAGGTGGATGCATCATCAGCAAGCAGCGGCAGCAGCAGAAGGATCTAAAATGGCGGCCGGCGACACAAAAAGAAGCTGCTGTCGGGAATATTTCACTGTAAAGGCAGAAGTAGCCGGCGGCGGGACTCAGACAGGTAAACACACACCTGCACACAGCTGGGTTCACTTCCAGTAGCGGGTTTAATGAAGTCTGTTAACAACGAGGTGAGAGAAACTCTTGTGTTTTCAGTTCCAGCCATAGGAGAAACTTAACCTTACAGTTACCGTAATAACTCTGAAACTAACAGGCTCGCCGACGGGTTTTCTTTAACAAACGCTGTTTCTCCTTCTTCTTAGCAGCAGACAGCTGTTTTATTTCTTTATTTTATCTCTGCTTTCAGCTTGTTACAGCAGCTCCCGCATAGACACGGGTATTGCACGTCTCAGTATAAATGTAACCAATCGTTAAGAAGCTTTACACACGAAGGATCAATGAATTATGATCCCTATCACATGATATCACGATGTGATCGGTCCATTGATGGAACATTATTCCTATAATATTGGAGATTGTATGTTAATATTAAGGTTCTATGGCTGCGGAATGTACTTTAAAGTGATTTTTCATGCATTTTAACAGCATTTCAGTGACAATGTTTACATGTTTTACATGTATTCAAGAAGCTGAAATAAATTTACCGAATGTTGTTGAGCCAAGATACAAACAGATGTTTTATAATGTAAAAGACTGTATTTGAACCTTTAAGGTAATTTCAATTGAAAATCATTATTAACATTTTTAATAAAACAATTGTGCACCGTTTGCTCATACATTCATTATCTCTGTCCACTGGATTAATATGTAGGTTGTTTCTTCTACCCGTTACCATGGTGACTTGTAATGTCAGAGTCTCGTTGATTTTTTTTTTTTTTGTAGTCAACATGCACAAACTTAACTCGAGTTGATTCAACTATTGCAAACCAATTTATATCACTTTCCGAACCGACAATGTTGAAATATAGACTCCAGAGTTTCATCAACTCCTCCCAATAATTTTGCTGTGTCATGATTAATCTGAGCCTGCTGAGTCATGCACATGATTGAAAAATGGAAAAATTTGGTTCTCAATTTTTTTTTACATACTTAAAAAAGGTTCAAATTAAATTGTAGACCGTGTGAACTGATCTTTCTATACTATATAAACTGTGACACTTACATTTACCACCTTTTCCGAAAATAATGAATACCTCAGTCAATTTTCATCACCTGCAACGTTCTACAAAACTACAGCAAAAAGCTGATCTACCTCTCACTGTGAATAAAAGGTCCTGACAGACAAACTATACACTTGAAATAAGACAGGTTGTTCAGATATTAGCAGATGGCTTAATCAGTTTGTTGTTTTGCAGCTTCTTATACAGATCTGCTCATACTTGCATTGAAATGTGCACATAAGGAAAATATAGTTGCAGTAGTTGCTTTTGTTCCTCCTCTGCAAGTTCAATACTGTTCATGCTATGTTACTGTTCCATTTTTATTTCATTTTTTTATTTGGTAAATACACGCATTCGAAATTCTGTGTATATTTCAGTTTCTCTTACAGGATGCAGTCATCATGCTGTGAGATCATGACCCCGCTTGCTCTGTGACGAAGAAGAAGAAGAAGAAGAAGATGTCGGCTGAGCTACTGAATACCTCCCTCGCTCACAGCGAGCAGGTGGACGTGAGGGAGGCTAAGAAGAGTTTTCTCCAGTGGAGTGAAACCGAGCCGCCGGCTGAAAATCGAGAGGAGGACGGAGACGCTGTCCAAACGAACATCAATACAGCAGCGGAGGACAGAGACGGACAGCAGACACACCCAACCCTCAGAGAGAGGTGAGTCAGCTCTTTTCTGATTGAACAGAGACTTTAAACTGACATGTTTGTGGCGAGCGCTTTTAAAGTCGCATATATCCTGAAAAGGAGAAGAGTTCTTTGTGTCTCCATTTATTTTTCTTCTTCCTGTCTCCATTGATTAGGGTAATAATATAGTTGTTTGTTTATTTGCTGGTCTTGTAGGAATGCTCTGATGTTCAACAACGAGCAGATGGCTGATATTCACTTCATTGTCGGCCCTCCAGGAGAAACTCAGAGAGTCCCTGCTCATAAGGTACTGAACCTGGACCACTCCCTGCTCTCAACACCCTGTCTCTGATTGGTTCTTTGTTTCTGATTGATTCCTGTTTCTGACCTGTCCCCTTCTCTGATTGGCTCCTGTTGAAGTACGTCCTGGCAGTAGGCAGCTCAGTGTTTGGAGCCATGTTTTACGGTGATCTAGCTGAAGGACAATCTGAGATCCAGATCCCTGACGTGGATCCGGCTGCTTTCCTCATCCTGTTAAAGTGAGTGGCCTAGAATGCTTTCAAAGAATGTCTGTGAATATTCAAATTCATCCATGTCTCTCTCAAATTTGAATTAAGGCAATTGGGCTTGTATTTGTCTAGGAAGACATTTCCCCTCTTATGCAAGGGGCTTCATCTGTTCATACACTTCGGTCTGACTCATCCACACTAGTCAAATACCTGGGTCTCACTCCACTGTTTGTCAGACTAGTGTAGATTAATCAGACCAATAAACTGCCTATGAACTGATGAAGCCCCTTGGATAAGAGGCAAAACATCTTCCTGGATAATTACGATTCCAGTTGCCTAGAGTCAAATTTGAGAGAGCACCTTCAAAGTAAGAGTCTGAATACTTAGATGAAAAGAGGCCTGATTCCTGATGACCTTTGAATAAGGAGGTGGTACCTGGAACCAGCAGCACCGGCAAGACATTTCTTAATGACCGGAAACAAGAATTCAGAGTTCAGATGTCAGGAAGAAAAACAGGAACTAAAATTCTGGATGAAAGTAGTCTCCACTACAATCTGTGTATTTGATATGTGTTTGATGTATGTTGTCCAAGACGTGACTCATAGATGATCCTACTGTGTGTTGTGTCCCAGGTACATGTACAGTGATGAGATCGAGCTGGAGGCCGACACAGTGCTCCCCACACTCTACGCCGCTAAGAAGTATATGGTTCCTGCTCTGGCAAAGGCCTGCGTGGTCTTCTTAGAGAAGAGCCTGGAGGGGAAGAACGCCTGTGTGCTGCTTTCACAGAGCCGGCTGTTCGAAGAGCCACAGCTAACCCAGCGCTGCTGGGAGCTGATCGACGCGCAGGCCGAGCTGGCGCTGCGCTCAGACGGCTTCACGGAGATCGACCTGCCCACGCTGGAAATAATCCTGCAGAGAGAGACGCTCAACGTCAACGAGGTGCTGCTGTTCCAAGCGGTGCTGCGCTGGGCGGCCGCGGAGTGTTGGCGACAGGGCCTGACGGTGACACCCAGGAACCAGCGGATAGTGCTGGGGAAGGCTCTGTACCTGATCCGGTTCCCCACCATGACACTGCAGGAATTCGCTGACGGGGCAGCGCAGTCCCACGTCCTGACGCTCGCAGAGACTCGTGACATCTTCCTCTGGCTAACTGCCACCAACAAACCCAGGCTGGACTTCCCGTTGGTGAAACGTACCGGCCTGGCACCACAGAGGTGCCATCGCTTTCAGTCCTCCGCCTACCGCAGCAACCAGTGGCGCTACAGGGGGCGCTGCGACAGCATCCAGTTCGCTGTGGACCGCAGGATCTTCATGGCGGGCCTCGGCCTGTATGGGTCAAGTGGCGGGAAGGCGGAGTACAGTGTGAAGATCGAGCTGAAGCGGCAGGGAATCGTGCTGGCTCAGAACCTCACCAAGTTCATGTCGGACGGGTCCAGCAGCACCTTTCCTGTGTGGTTTGAGCACCCGGTGCAGGTGGAGCCGGACGCCTTCTACACGGTCAGCGCCATGCTCGATGGGAATGAGCTGAGCTACTTTGGTCAGGAGGGGATGACAGAAATGCAGTCTGGGAAAGTCACCTTCCAGTTCCAATGTTCGTCAGACAGTACCAACGGGACCGGGGTACAGGGGGGACAGATCCCAGAACTGGTCTTTTTCTGCTGAACTAGGATCTAAATGTCTGAAGGTGTTTTATTCCCCAGATACACAGCAAGGAACCCAGAGACAGCAGACAGACTCATAGTGAACTGGAAGGTGATTGGCTGTCTGCTTCTTAAAGAAACAGCCTCTAAATATTTACAATGAATAACAACACATTGCTGCCTGTTAAAGTCCCAATATGTAATTTTTTTGGATTTCAACATCTACAATGACTTAACCTATGTTAAATATTTAGTTGCATTGTGTACTTTTGTTATCCCAAATATTTCCAAAAATTTGGAATTTTTTTAAAATATAAAATCATACTTAATTTTTTTAAAAATTTAATCTAATTGCTAGACAGATACTGATAGATGGATCCATGCCTATCAATGTTTCCTGTCTGCTTCCGTCAGTATTTGGATTGTCATGAAATTACTTTATATCCAGTTTTAAGCCATATTTTTACAATACACTTTTTACATCATGGTTGTTTAACTATATTAGTCGGTGGATGTCTGGATCTTAATTAGATAGAGCTAATGTTAGCATTATCTTGGGTAGCAGTGCAGATCAGCCTCAAATACAGATCATAATGTGACTTTTTTGTGTTTTTACTGAGGCTGAAATTTTCAATGTCATCGCAATATGAACATGCACAACACGATAAACACATCGCAAAATGTCTGAGCCATCATTTGAGCTGCGGCACTTCATTTTTCTATTAACATATTTATTTTGTTAAAGAAAAGAGACTGGAAAAACATCTTACATGTACATATTTTGGTTTTTACTTGACCATGAGAATCAATATACTATAAATGTGATTATAGACTGTTACTGTTTGGGATCTGTGTACCTATTAAAGCATTAAGATACAGAAACCTTAAAGCTCTTATGCGCGCTTCAATATTTGTTTATATATCACATGTCATATTGTCATCAGGATATCAAACAATGTTATTGCAGATTCCCCCATATTGTGCAGCCCCAGTTTTTGTCACAAGGTCTTTTTGTTTTGGAGCAGAGGAAGACACATCTGCAAATAATCAGGCTGAATTAAGACCTCTAGAAAATCTGGATCTAAAATGAATTAATTGATAAGAAATGTATGCTGAGCTACTGTTTGTAGCAACTCAGCTCAGCTCTGACCTTCCAGAGGTCAAGCAGCATTATAGAAACATTTATTTTTTTTTCTTCATAAAACTGCTTTATTCAGTGTTTTTACTTGTTTTAATCACTAAATCTGTTTGTTATGAAGAGAGTGAGACATCATATAGAATAATCAGGTTTGTGGTAACACTGGCTACCTGCACTCTACTTTAGAAAGACTTTTTTATTATTGCTTTGAATGAAACCCCCATATTCTCAGTTGAAACAGCAGAGTATTAACTTCTGAGGGCAGATGGTGAGTTTGAGGTAAATAAGGTAGTTTTCAGAACTGCATTCTCTGACACATCTCAGCCTTTTGCTGAAGATGCTTTTTATGAAGTCACGAAGAAGAAACATAGGGATATAAGTAACAACTGAATGAAAATTCTTTTCATAGTAAAGATCTCACCAATGGCGGGAGCGTTGATGCAGAGTTCCCGAGCCAACAGCAGGAAGGTTTTACCCAGGATGTAAACGTTCACCTAAACACGACAGCAGCAGGTTAAACTCGGGTCACAGAGACAACTGTGTGTGTGTTTGTGTGTCCATAGGTGTGTGAGGTCAGTCCTACCTGCAGCAGGTCACTCAAGTCCAGTAGCATGTCTGAGAGCAGCTCAGGAAACAAAGTCATCAAACTTGCCCATACATACACACACACACAGCGGTTGCTAGGATACGTGGTGTTCCTTCGGTGCGACACACCAGGTAGAGGCAGGCGGCGATGACATGCTCCATCTTACGTCCACGGGTCAGATGTTTGCTAACCACCATCTTGAAGAAGTTAAATGCTGTGTCCAGACAGTGCTGGTTCAACTGCAGCTGGCTGCCAAGGTGATGGATCTGACGCTTACCTGGAGACACACACACACACACACACACACATACATATATATAATAAAGATATATTCAATAGTTTATGAAGGTAAACTTTTTTCTCCTTAGGTTATGTGAACTGGTAAAACCAAATAAAAATTCAATTCAAAAAAAGATTTAATCACATTGAAATATGCGATGATGAAGATAAAGATACTCACCACTCTGCAGTGTCTGAGCTCTGGACTCTTTACCAACACTAGTGTGAAAACCAGAACCTAGGAGGGGCGCTTTAACTGGACCTGAGACACAAATAAGATGAACTTTACTTTTATGATCTGCTCAGCAGTGTACGGGAAAAATCTGAAAAACACAATAAAGAAATCAGAAACCAAAAAGAAAAAACAATCAAAAACAGGGTTCACATATGGCAAATACCATTTATCAAGTACATAAATGTACGGCACAGCAGCATCCAGCAGTACTCATTTAGTTATTATAATAATGTAATATTTACTTATTTCTTGAAAATGGATTGTTCAATGGAAAAAACAATCCTCAAATCTGATAAAAGTCATGTAATCCAGTCTAGTCTGGCTCAAACTTCAATAGGTGTTTGATAGGTGGATGTTCAGCAAGATTGGGATACTTTTACTTTAAAAATCTGGATTTTTGGTTGATTTCAGTGAACAAAATGTGATAAAACCATAAAATTGAGACCTGTGTTTTTCTTGTTTGTGAGATGTTAGTAGGGACTAAACAAAACCGGCCCTAACTCCTATCCCTAACCACTTTTCCTTGAGCTCATGGCAACTACAAAAAATGCAAGGAAGAGTTACAAGAAGGCACCATGGTCTAGGTTTACTTATGCGAAAAGAAGTCATTCAGGAAGCGTTGAAGCTCCTTTCCTTAGTGTTTGGATAATTCAAACAGCTCTTATCATATCTGATAGTCAAGTTCTTCTGGGTTAATTCATTCAGAAATGTATCCAAAATAAACCCCAGACCTTCACCTGCTCACAAACTGTCAAGAACTTCAGTAAGCAACTCGTGTAGACAACTCAGTGGAAATATTGCCTTATTTAGAATAAATTGATTCTGATTATTGCTGTCCATGTTAATGGGACAGTGACTCACTGGTGTGAACCTGCAAACATAACAATCAGAATCAATCAGCTTCAGCTGGGACCTCCTCTTCCAACCAGGTAATTGGTTCCAGCCAGGACCACCTTTTTTTTTTTTTAACAAGCTGATGATCGGCCCTAGCAGCAGAGCTCAAGCTGGTCCTCCACAGACAGGGAAGAGTTTAGCAGCGGCAACATGAGAGCAGCTGCTTTCCTCATTGGGTGAGTTCAATACAACCAGCCTAAAGACAAGCTACAACTCACATGTACAGGTAATGTAAATAAAGTTGGAACCTTGCCACTTTTCTTTCAGACTCCTCTTTATCAGTTATAAGTTCACAGATGGAACAAAAACTAAAGGTAAACTTGCTTTGATGGGTCTTTGGCGATGATTGGCTTTAGATATAACTAGTTTTAAAACCTGTTTCTTGGGTTTTTTTTTTTTACAAGGTGTTCAGTGGGCATGTCGGGATCGTTACCTGTGGATCCATGTGGCCTCAGGACAGATGCCACAATTCGAGGCTGTAGGTCAGTTCATAGTCACTGAATGCCAAAAATGCAGGGTTTGTGATTCCTGTTCTGTAAAGGTCTTTCTGAACTTGTGGAACACTCCTTGCCCTAATTTAGATGAAGATGGTGTCCACTCCATCACGGAGCAGCTGGCCTCCCTCTGTGGTTACACCATCAGCACCTTCAAGATGGATGGCTTTACAACCTTCAGAGCTTCATACTACTCTTGTTTCACCCACAAACAGGTTCCTCTACCCATTGTCACGTGACTTGAAATTTCCAAGTAGTTTTGATCCACTAAGACCCAGGTAGATCCACCTGGATGCAGTGCTATAAAAAGTTGTCTTGTTTTTGTCCAGAACGATGACACGTTCACTTTCAGATTTAATGTGATTGTGAGCGATGTTGGTGGTGGGTGGATCAGCCAACCAGTTTCTGCAGTCTGTTCTGGCCGGAGCTGGTCTCACAGAGAGATCATCTGTGAGGAGGACTACATGGAGGTGAGAGAATCATTACCAACAGTGATGAACACATCAAATGGGTTGATGGTCTTCATGGATGTAGGCTTGTAAACCTAATGAAGGGCCTGAAAGCTGCTGTCATATTGTCCAACAGATGAATGTAAACCGAGATTCTTCATGTGGAATTCAGCGAGGGGAAAGTGGAGACCTGTGGCAGGCGGCTTTTGCTCAGGTAACCGTTACCCCCCCAACCTCTAACAATGAGTATATTTTACAACTCTGACCTGTCTTGTTCCTTAATTTCAACTGCCAAACATTTGATTAAAGTTTCCTGCAGTTTGCAAGTACACCTTCGGATTCCTTGTTTGGCTTTAAAATCAAAATTGTTGCAGTTGATCAGTTAAATAATTGAGTCAACTAACTTTGCAGACTGGTTAAATATGATTTAATCCAACGACCTCCTCCTTAGGGGGAACCTTGTCTCCAAACTTCTATAAGATCAAATGATGTCATGATACAGCGGGATGTTATTTCAAGTTGTGGTTGTTGGTGCCCAGGCTCAGAGGACGGCGAGTACTGCCTGGCAGCTGATGTTCCTTCATAGTGATGGACATGTGAGCGCAATGTCTATCAGTGAGGCCCAGAAGCAGGGCTACAGCCTGACCACCACTGCCAGGAGAGTTGTGCTTCGATCTCGGTACAATCCACCGCACGCTGAGGTGATGATGGTGGGTAACTATTCACTTGCATGCTCTCTAGTCAAACTCACACCCATCTGGATGCGAGTCCTCCCAAAGTCTAAGGACATTGGGTCCTAAAGAGATGGATTTTAACTTTGGAAACAAAGTTAAATTATTATTTATTATATATTATTAAAATTCCTAACTTAACAGATAATGTTGGTATTATCACATAGCTGGATAAAACCAACCACTGAAGGTCTGACTGCATATTCAAACGGATTGATCTAAATTTATTATAAATCATATTTCATATATGAAATCTCAAACCTCACTATGATGTACGTTTAAACTGAAAGTCTGTGCCCCCAAACCTCATTTGTACTAGCTTAAGCCCAGATCAATATAAATAGTTTGGAATATGACGGTTAGTGTTGGACTTTTGTAAGGTCACAAACCCCAACTCATCTCTCAAATGGCCAGGTGGATGGCATCCGTGTGGTGGTGGTCCGGGTTTCTCTGTTCTTCAAGCAAAAGCTGATGGTGGTGATGATGGACCTATCCATGGCCTGCACAGTCAGTAAGTCTCCCTGTTCTCAGAGGGACCCTGATGGATTAGTTCCTAAAGAATTTTGAACTTTACAGTTAAAAATATTTTTGGTTTCCCTAATTGTGGCCCAAAAACATGTTCTCATTCTTTCAAATTGCAGTGTTTGAGCTGTATTGTGGTACAACTAAACAAAGCTTGTTTAAATAAACTAATAAAGGTCACAGCTTTAATTATTATAAAGCAAATTTGACATTAACAAATATTGAGCCTACTGCAATTTGGCAGTTTTTACAAGGCCATATTGTGACTTCAATTCTTTAGTGCTAAGACCTGTCAATACTGAAAGACTAAGAATTTGTGGGAACCCTGTGAATGCTAACAAATATTGCAGGACTATTAGATACATTTAATTGCACTCAAAATTTCCTTGAAAAACTGATAAATCTTGTTCCAGGAGGGTTTTTTTTCTTCCCCTAACCATTTCTGTCCCTTCAGATCTGGGTTCTTTTGATGGCACCCAGCTGCTCTGGGACATCCCCCATGTCATGACACCGCTGGTTGGAGAAGGAGCAAAATTTGAAACTCAGAGTCTCAGTCTGGGTGTGGAGGGAGTGCTGCTTGACCAGCAAACTGCCTCTGCCAGAGGCTTCAGTCTCCTCCAGCAAGGAGGCCTGGTCCAGCTCCAGGTTCCTTTTGGGGCAGAGGGAGGCTACAGGAAGGTGCATTGTCATTCAAATTTCAGACTTTTTTTTTTTTTTTTTTTTTTTTTAAATGAACAAGTAATCTCAGATCGAACAATCAAATTGTCTTTTCAGAGTTCGGTGGTGAACGGTGTATACAAGGAGATATATGTGATCTTCCTTCTGTACGAACATGTCTTTTCTCTGCTGTATGAAGACGGCAGCAGCATAGACACGAGACACCGGCTCCTCAGGGTGCTGGACACGCCGCTGATCTGTCGGCAACCCTTCAGTCTGGACCGTACGTCAGCCACTTTACTCTTGAGGCTAATGGCTTATTCCACAGAATTAGATTCAATTAGGTCGTCAAAGTAACTGGTATCTCTTAAAGGGAAAATCTTCTCATTGTCTAAATAACTTTTCTTTACTTTCTTCCTATAGAGTCTGAGGGTGATGAAAAAATGTTCAAGATCTACCTAGGAAACATTCCTGCTGATGTCATTTTAGAAGACATCCATGTTAATGGGAAACCACTGCTGACTTCAGAGACACCTGAACGAGGAATCGACATTAGTTCTTTTCTTCACAATAATGGCACCCAAGCTTATGAGCTCCGCCTGCCCTTCGAGGACCCTGCAGTCCAGTGGACTGTAAGGACTCCGAACACAACTGCTGTATAGTTTAGTTATTTAAAATATAGTTTAATGATCTTGTAGGCACTACTGGGCCCTCAAATCTGACTTAAGTTTCAGTCTTATTTGCTTAAGTGACCTAGGAAGTTCTTTCAAATTGATTATAAATTCTGTCTTTTATTGGTTTCAACAGTACCTGGGTGAAGGTATGGTGCAGTACAGTATAGATATGAACTCCACTTTAACCATCATGCCCCAGAGAGAATCCTACTACCATCACACTGTAGCCACAGCGAAAGTCCTCAATGCATGTAAGAATGTCTTCTGCTCCCTTTTGAGATGAACCAATGTTCAGTGTAAACATCTAATTATCTTTTAAATGTATCCAGTAGCTTAAAAATTATTGTGCTTTAGTCCCTCCAGAGATCACAGCTCAGTGCTCAGACAAAGGAATCACCTTCAGTGTAGGCAGAGCCCCTCGATCTGAGAGTCTCTGGGAGGTGGGTATCAACCAGGAGGCTTTGACATCCGACTTGGCCTCCCAAAGAGGGTACAGCCTCCACAGTGACAGCGAAAAAACAATCTTGGAAGTTCCTGCATTCTCTATTGGATACACCTATGAAGTAAGTGTCCTTGACGGAAACGTCACCTCGAAAGTTGTTGTAAATCAATCCGCTAATCTAACGCATCCCAAAACTGACTTATGCTGGGCTTGTTTTGACCTGCAAAGGGATCCTTCATGTATCAATCGGACTCCTACTAAAGGAGCGCTGCAGACCACGTGACTATAAAATGATCCTCAAAATTTGCTGCCGCCCATCCATCTTTTGAATAGACCATATTGTACATGTAAAATGAAAATAATTTTAACTCAAAGGTTTCAGTCTTATAAATGCCAAGACATCAGCAACAGGGATTGATCTAAATTGACTCTCAGGGAAACTAAACCAGCAGCATGCCTGTCAGCATACAACCTGTTGCTGTACAGATGTTTTGAAACTAAAGTGCAATAACTTTCTGACTTTTAGTACTTTTTGTTTCTAGAGCATCAACCTGTTAAACTTTTATGGGACGTTTAAGCTTCTTTTGAGAGATGCCAGAACTCTGGAGGTTCAGACATCCACCACCAAACGCTGCCTCTTCAAAACTGAAGAAATGATAGGTAAGCTGCAACCGTTTTGAACATTTAGTTCAAAAGTCGACTGCTGTTTATACTGGTCAACTGACACTTATTGGTCTATTGTCTTGTTAGTTTGTTCTCCAGATGGGATTATAACAGTGGTGACAACTCCAACTGTCACCTGGCCCAAAGTGCACCCTGAAAGAACCAGTCTGCTGGACCCCAGCTGTGCACCAAAACAGACTGACAAAACAAGAGTCCTGTTTGAGTTCAACGTGAACTCCTGTGGGACCAGAACCATGGTAAAGCTAAAAATTAGACTAAATTAGAATAACATAGCATAAGAGTTAAGATACTATATAGCTGTGTAAATGTAAAGATGTTTAGATTTCTTTTTATAACAAACAGGTCGGTGACTCGTATGTGGTTTATGAAAATGAGATCTTTCATGAGAGACAACTGATCGCAGATGGACCGAACTTTATCTCCAGAGAATCTCAGTTCAAGTAAGAAACAAAAGTACAATCTACACAATGGAAAGAAAACCCAGCAGTGCTGTTGGTCTAAAGAAACTTAAAACTTTTTTTTCTTCTCCCCAAACAGGCTAACTGTAAGGTGCTTCTATCCACTCAATTCAATTCACAGACTGTCTGTAAATCGGCTATTCAGATCTGAGACGCCTGGATTTGGGTCAATCAAAGTCTTCCAGAGCCTTAAAGGTCCCAGTCCTCTAGATACTTGACTATAAGTGACAGTGTGACAGCATTTTAAATTCTTTATTTTCCTGCAGATCCAACAACCAAACTGTCTACCCAGGACTGTTCACAGCCGACCTCTGGAGATGTGCAAACAAAACAAGTCCTACAAATGTCCCAAACCTCAGCATCAGTCCCACTTCACCCTAACATTAGGTCTCAGCTGAAACCTGGATCCCGCACTGTCCCCACACTACCAGAAAACCAGAAGATGGTCCCTTCTTCCCCACAACCCCAAACCATGCCAGACCTCAAACCTTCTGTCCGTAATGAAATCCCTCTTCAGGTTTCAGGTCACCCTGGACATCTCATGTCTCAGACAAAAAACCGTAAAGTGTTTGGGTCTAAAATGGACAACCCCATCTCTAACTTCCCTCGACAATATGAGCAGTTGCCAGATGGCACTGATGAGGTATCGCTTCACAACACCCCTCCAGTGGATGACCAGCTACTTCCCAGCTGGGCAAGCACTGACCAAACTCCAACAGGCCGCAACAGTTGGCGTAATGTTTGGAGCACTGGCCAGCCACTGGTTCCCCTCATAGTTGGTAAAGATGGTAACATTATTACAAATGAACGGGAAAGTCAAAGCAAAGGCTATTTTTCTTCTGGCATGCCAGAAATGAGCCAGAAATATGAGGCTGCACCAACTTTGTATGAGCCTTCAAAACATCATTACAAAGTCTTTCAAATGCCTGCTCAGTACAGCCAGGAACCCATCATCAATGCCAGACTGCAGCTGCCTCGTGCACGTGCTACCTACATCCCTACTCATGAGGCCATACGCATTACACCTGACAACACTGAAAGTACATCCCTGCATCTTGGACTGGAATTTAATGAAACCCAAGTTTATCAGAACTTGGAGAGAACTAGCTCTGTTGAAAGAAGGAATGTCAAGCCAATTCAGGCCAGGGTCCAAAATATCAAAGTTAAACCTCTAAGAAAACTGGCTGCTTCTGGATACAGTCTCAACCAAAGATCTATTATCCAACCAGACTTGCAAAGCTCTAATCCCTCCCTGTCACAGTCACCTGGGCAACATGTTCAACAAGCAGGTAGGTACATAATAAGACTGTAGAGGAACAATCTGCTTTGGTAAATTGATTGTTTCTCTGGCCTCTAACATTTGCAAAGGTTCTTATTTACCCTGAAATATTCTCATAATTTTTTTTTCCTCCCCTACTCAGGATCTTATCCTTTAAGAGCCAGATCTGGTCAGACCCAAGACCAGCTCAGACTGCAGAACCTGGATTCTGTAACCAGCCAGAACCCTCCTAAAAGCTCGCTTGGCAAATACATACAAACTATTCCTGAAGCATCCAGCCCTGATTCCTACACAGGTTCTGGTGATTCAGAACTGAAGAGCCGTAATGCATCAGAATGTGATGGTGTGCATGGAGTCAGTGTTCACAATGGCATAAGGAGAGGTACAAACCCTTCAGATCTCTACACCTGAAAGTTGCAAAAACTCAGCCCTGAAATTGTACCTTTTATTTATTTTAAAGATTGAGCTCTGAAACATTAAGATTCTGAGCTGCTGTGAGTCTTATCAATTTACAGGCTTTTTTTCCCCTTCCAGGTGAATAATCAGCTGAAGAATGGAAACTGTTTGATTCAATAAATAAATTCAGTTTGCTCACATTCGGCAGAGTATGTTTTGTCAATCACACATCTGGGGCCATATGCATAAACTGTAGGTGCACAAAAAAAGAACCTATGTAAACGCCTAGCAACTGAGGTAGAGATGAAATTTAAGAAAGATTCTTCCAAGGTTTGGCCTGACAGCAGCTGCACAAAATTGTTGTGGTAAATGCATTAAGGCAATTCATTGGGATTCACTTTATCCTTTACTGTTGCACCTTGTAAGCTCAGTTTACCTATATGAGCGTCAAACTGATGAATTACTGATATGGAGCCTCATAATTTAGAACTTGTCACAAGATTTTTCTTTCCAGAGGAATAACTGTTTTACAGAGTTGTGAAACTGTTCATATTAAAGTTCTGGTCAGAAGCTAATTTTTGTGTGCATTTGCAGCAGTTGGAAATGAGTCAAATATTCATTACTGGATATTTAACACAACCTAATACACAATGATGGAACACATAAAAAAAAAAATATATATTCCAATTAAGGGGATAAACATGTGATTGCATGACTTCTGTACACTGATAATTTAAACCTCAGAATGGAATCTAGACTGATCATGGTCTCACCATCAGCAGAGACAAACTGTCCCACAGCTGAAGACACGCCTCCGCTTCCCTCCACAAACTGAACCTCAGAGACGATGATGTTGTCCTCCAGAACTGAGCCACAGCCGGTGCATACAGCACTTCCCCGGGCCTGGTCTACGTCGATGTCGGACCCCCCGCAGGTCCTGCACAGCCTGGAACTCATGGTGGCAGGGTCACAGAGCCTGAGGAGAGGTCACAAAAGTGGCATCAAAATAACATTGTCCAGCTGAGATATTATAAGCCTTGTGCAGATTAGACAAATGGAGGACCAGGCACTGTTGTGGTTGACGTCCCTGAAACTACACCACAAATATGGTGTCAATTCCACACAGAACCTTGAATCTGCAGCCTGCAAGTCTTGAACCCATGACATACGGAGTGACAACTCCGTCGTTGGTTATGGGGTAGGAAAGGCAAATGCATACAGAAATGTTCAGGGTAATGAGTGGAGGAAAATGTAAAATTATACAGGAATATCCTGCCTTTAGAATTAACAAAATGGTAAATTAACTGGCATTTATTGGCATAGTCATTTTATTCATTTACTCTTATGGGACCAACAAGCAATAGACCGTGCCCCCCTCCACACACACTTTTTTAAAATCTTTTTTAACGTTATTAGAATAAAGGACCTGAAGTAAATTAATGATCACGATCTCTCTAAATCCAAAACAAAGTAGATCCATTAAAAGCGGCTCTAGTTTGGAGCTAATCGGGTAATCATTGTAGCCAACCTGGATGTGATCAGAGGCTATGATCAGTCTGGATGTGATCAGAGATGCTAACATCAGTCTGGATGTGATCAGAGATGCTAACATCAGTCTGGATGTGATCAGAGATGCTAACATCAGTCTGGATGTGATCAGAGATGCTAACATCAGTCTGGATGTGATCAGAGAGTTGGTGATGATCAGTTATCGATCTGCAGCAGCGTCACTCACCGTCAGTAGAAACAAAAAACAGAACCGTTAAAAGGCCGTTTGGCGGTTAGAAACTCATCCGGTTATTTTTCCCTTTAAGATCCATTTGAACCTGCGTTCATTTTACAGTTTAATGCCATAAATAGTAAGTATTAAAACACTGAAAACCAATCACTTTCAACCTTCTGATCTAGTATGTTTTGGGTATTTTGTTTTCCTTCCTGTGGCGCACTGCGATGACGTATGATGGTCTGGCGGTGGGGGGTAATTGATGGCGGAAACTTAATATTATATTAATAGCAGTAATAATTATAGTATTGTAGAAGTAAGAATACATACAAATATGCATAGAGGCTTAAAGTAACCGACTCGATTTGTCGATTCAGATTCAAACCAGACCATTTATCCACCCTATAAACCGGCATCTAGGAAAGGTCCGACCGGCGGGGTGTGATGACGTCGCGTGTGTGTCGTGTTGTGGCGGGAAGCTGTGAGGGCTGAAAAAAAACAACAAAAAAACCCAGATACGAACAGGAATTAACCAGTCTACCGGAGTTTATCGGGACTTGGGCTGAAGCAGCAGCGGGGGACAGGATGTCCTCAGCGGGGAGATGGACTGTGACCAGCTGGAGATCAACCCGAGGATTATAGCGGCCGTGAAGAGAGGTGAGAACCGGACCTGTCCCCGTCCAGAAACGGATCAGACAGACTACATCCACAAACTCACTTTCACCAGATTTAAAACAGGAAAGTTTCTCCTTTTCCCTTTTATTTGCCTTTGTTGAAATACAAATATGTGTCATTACTTTTTGTCCTTGTCACTGCAGCATTACAAATAATTATATAACGTAGAGAAGCAGAACCGAATACTAATACGCTTTATTTTTATTAAAGTACAAACACCTCTTACAAAGCCATTGGTATTCAATATGAATGTTAATATTATTCTGTTTCATAATATCCTTAATATTTTTGCCAAAACGACCACGAATTTGGCATAAAATACACTAGTGGACAGGGAACCTTTCATTGCAATTTTATCTCAGAAAAGAAAGATACAACCAAAACATGTCAACTAAGGAAGTTTCTAGCAGTGATCTGTGATAATTGTTATCTGTGCTCAGTGTACAGGAAGTACTTCAGGGGTAGAACATTTGTGTCCGCCTACTCTCATCACCCTTGTCATTACCATGGTTACCTTGTATTGTTGTTACCTTGTTTTCCCCTCCAGCTAAACTGAAGTCTACGCGGGACGTTTTGTGTATTTCCGGTCCGGACCTGCAGAGACTTACTGGCCTGTCCCACTCTGACGTCCAGCAGCTACTCCTGGCCGCCGCCACCGCCTGCAGACGGAGCCGTCCAATCTCAGGTCAGAGGAGCGATCGGCTGAGCCGGGCTGCAGTTCACCTGATGCGGGACATTGGAACGTGTTAACGCATGTTTCTGTCTGTAGCCCTCCTGCTGCACCGTGGTGAGTGTCACGGGTTCACGTCCAACGTCAGACTCAGCGTGGGCTGTCCTTTGCTGGACCGACTACTGAGGGGCGGGCTGCCTGTGGGGGGGATCACTGAGTTGTCCGGAGAGAGTGGTGCTGGGAAAACTCAGCTGGGCCTGCAACTCTGTCTGTCTGTACAGTACCCGCCCCGACATGGAGGACTGGGCTCAGGTCAGTGAAGGAACTTGGATATGCTGACTAATGCTCTATGTCATAAAATTATTTCTGAGTGTGTTAATTGACATTGTTAAAGTACAGATGCACTGATATGGAATTAAGGGAAAAATACCAATAAGGGTAACAACTAAACCTGTTAATGTCTCACCTGTCACACAGGAGCAGTGTATATCTGCACAGAGGACAGGTTTCCCAGTAAGCGTCTGCAGCAGCTGATTGAGCAACAGGTGTGTTTCCGCTCCGATGTCCCTCCAGATGAGATCACCTGCCTCCAGTTCAGTGACCACATTTACATTGAACACACCGCCGACCTGGTGAGCAGCCTGTCTCTAGTCTGTGTGTCATTCCTCTCTTTCAGTTCCTTGGAAAATTGGCTATTTTCTTTTATTAGACTTTAAAAATCTATTGTCATCATCACGTCTAGAAAGAGTGTTGAGGAATAATATTAACTCTAATAAATGTTAATAACAATATTAACCCTTTGATGCACATCAGAGTTATATGTTTCCCTATTCCTATTTTCCCTTTCCTACTTTATAGACAAACAGGTTTGTCTGTAACTGTTTTACACACTGTGTATTCACTTTTGGATAGTAATAATAAATGAATGAATGTGTGGATGAATGAACACTTATAGTGTAAAGCTCTTTTGAGTGGTGAAATACTAGAAAGGATTAGTATAAATTAGATGGTTTTGCCATCCATCTACCTACAGAGAATCCTCATCATACACACTCTGTACCCCTTTCTTCCATGCATTAAGTTAAGACCACATGTGTGAACTCAGGTCCTGAAGGGCCGAGTGGGTGCAGGTTTTTGTTACAGTTTGACACCCCTGCTATAGACTGTTACCATTCTGTCTTTCTCTGATCTGTCTGTCTATCACTAGGTGTCCCTTCAAACCTGTCTGTCCCAGCGTGTCCGCCTCTTGCTGGCTTGTGGTCTGGTTCGTCTCGTGGTTGTGGACTCTGTGGCATCTCTGTTCAGGTCAGAGTTCCAGGCTACTGATTGGCTGGAGAGGACTAAACACCTGATGACCTTCTCTTCTTGCCTTCATCACCTGTGCTGCGATTTCAACATACCTGTCTTCTGCATCAACCAGGTACAATGACAGGGGAATCCCTGAATATGACTCTGGCTTTTCAGAGATTGGGAGTCAGGTGGGTCATTAGAATTCCATTAGTGATCAACAAGTATTAAGATTTGTTTTTGTTGCAGGTGACAAGTGTGTTCAGCAGCTCTGACTCGGGGAGGTAAGATGATTTTCTAATCTTAAAATATTGCATTACATGCATTCGGGGAAAATTGTCTCACAGACAGACAGCAGAGGCAACAAACCTTTTTAACTTCCCGTGTCTGCCTCTCTACCTGTCTGTCCCTCAGTCCTCTCTCCTCTGGTGTGTCTCCGGCTCTGGGCTTGGCATGGGCCAATCAAGTGCTGGTGCGGCTGATGATGCATCGTCTCCAGGGGACGGTTACCCGTGACGACCAGTGCAGCACCCCCCGCAGGCTGGAGGTGGTGTTTGCACCCCATCTGGCCCGAGGCAGCCAGGACATTGCTGTGTGGAAAGAGGGTGTCCGTGGACTCCCAGACACGCCTCAATCAAACCCCCTTACTTAAAAAGATTTATGGTCAGCTGCTGGAGAGTCTGACGATGAGTAGCCGCTCCACATGGACACAAGGTCATGGACACGTCTGTGTGCTGTTACATGAACTGTTCTGTAACCATGTACAGTTTCACTTCATGAATAATTAAATGCCAGGGGACATGGACACTCTGCACTACAAAGACAAATAATAGTGTTTTAATATAATCATTAAAAATATCAATTCTGAAAACTTCACTTTGACTGATATATCTGTAAATGATCATTTAATAATATTTAAGTTTTAGGTTTTTTTTTTTTAAAGATTTATTTTTTCTTCTATAATGTTTAATGCTCTGCTTTCATTTTCCTCTCGGTTATGTCAAAATAGGAGTAAATCAAGCACATGCATTTTTTAAATTATTTTTTTAACAATAAACTGAATTTTATTAATATTAATGATTTTTTTAAATTGTCATGGAGATTTATTATCACATATTAAACTGTTATATACCCTCATATTTTCAATTACACCATTGACATTAAGATAAAAACCTATTGAAATAGAGAGAACATACCAAGTATGACACTCCGTAGAAAATACATTCAATGGTAATGGATTATATTATACAATATAAAGGATATTTATACATATATGGAAAGTTAGTCACATTGAATTTCTGACACCAGGACAATTTATATTTTAACCTGAATGAATGATTGTGTGGTCCTCCTCTTTTAGTTCTGCTACTGGTTGGGTAAACCTGTTTTTGAAGAAGCATTGTTACGGTTATGTCACAAATATCATTCACTACCAGACACACATGATTTATTCCAAGAAGCATCCATCTGATTCAACCATCTCCTCTGTGTTCTGAACAGAAGCGTCACAACTCACAGTCTGATCTTATGACAGTCTTGACTTAGACTGTGTCTAAGTCTCTACACAACAGAAAAGTAGTATAAAAGTATTAAACTTTTATATTAATAAAAGTATTAAACTTTTATATTAAGAAAGTATTCTTTAAAGATAAATGTATTTGGTGGTTGTCATTAAAATCAGTCAAGATAACTAAAAAATATTTGAAACCTTTTGACAGGAAATAGATAAGATATTAAGTAATACCATAGTGAATGTTTATTTAATAATTAATATTTTTTTATTATTCACTTGTTTTTATTAACATTCTTTATTATGTTTTTCTGTTTTAGAGTGAGAGGAATGAGCAATTTAAATACAATGTGCAGTAAATGGACTAAATAACTAAAAAGTTCAAAATAAAACATCAAAATATGATAACTACGCCATTAATATATGCAGTAGGGGCTACAGAAAACATTTTTTAGTAAGAAGAGCCTCACAACACCATGACGTCAGGTTTCCGCCCCTGCGCCGTTTAACTGTTGTAAAGCGCGTTCGAATATTAATAAAGTGCCGGAAGTTGTTTTTATACTTTCAAAATAAAAGAATGCCACACATGTATTACTATATCATGCATGTGATGTTGAAGATCGTTTTATTCATTCAAGATTTCATTAAGTAAATATACATGATTTAACATATTAATCTTCTTTAATTTTCATGTCATTTGTTTTTATTTAATTAAGGCTCTGTTCAGACTTGTCCCAACTTCGCGGCGGCTGCGTGAAGACTGGATGTTTATTTCGAAAAGTACCGACCGGAAAACGTACTGTTGTTTCCGGTGAGAGGCACAGCTTGATGGTGATGCGCAGCTGGTGCAGCTCAGAGCACAGAATCGAGAAAGAAGCTTCACGAGGTTTGTTTGTTTGTTTTCAGCAGATTATTGACATCATTCAAGATCAATGCGTCATTAATGTATAGCTTACTTTAAAAACAGCTTAATCAGTAGATAATATATCGATCCGGAATGATCAGAATTTAGGCAGTAATTCAAGAAAAGATGTTGCTTTTTAAATGAAATTTTCTGTACAAAAACAGTATAAAATCAATATAAACAAACGTATTCGGATGTTGCTCCGTGACGTCATTAGATATTTAAGGCGTGGCCCCGCAGACAGGACGTCCATGATCTTATTGATCAGTTTGACAGGTTCTGATAACAGCTGGAGCTTAGCTCTGATTGGCTGCAGGTCAGGTGCCTGGTAACTAGTAATAACTGTCAATCAAACAATATTATTACATTTATTGATAATTAAATGTTTAATTTGTTATACAATATCAAACAGTAATATTACACATCAATAATTATTTTTTATTTAATATGTATTTATGTCCAACAGTAATAATATTTTATTTATAGAGATAAATAACTGAACTTAAACTAAATCGAGTGTTTGTTTGATTTTCTAAATCAGTGGTCCAGCAGAGGGCACTAGGAACATGGTTTCCTACGTCATCTTCTCCGTGGTCGGCACCCTGCTTCTCCTGAGTCCAGCTTCTTGTCAGACCATCACCGCCCCGGTTCAGGAGCTAAGTGACAAGAACACAGATTTTGCCGCCCATCTGTACCGCACCGTCGCCAGCCGCACTGATGAGAACGTCCTCCTGTCCCCGCTCACGCTGTCCACCGCGCTGGCAGCACTCAGCAACGCAGCCGTTGGACCAACGGCTGAACAGCTGCTGAAGGGACTCAGCCTGACCGGACTGGATCCCCAGACCATCCCAGGTAGGGGTCAAGTGTCTGTCAGGAGTCGAAGGTCAGAGATCACGTCTCTGTCTTGATAAACAGATGAGGGGTCAGAGGTCATGTGTGGGTTTGCTGTCAGATGTGTTTCAGAGTCTTCGTGCCACGATGTCAGAGGGGAGCGAAGCCGTGAACCTGCAGCAGGGTGTGGCCATCTTCCCTGAGCAGAGCTTCCAGGTGTCGCCGGCCTACCTGGACCTGGTTCAGAAGTTCGGAGGTAAAGTTCAGACCCTGAGCTACACGACCCCACAGGATGCTGTTGACACCATCAACACCTGGGCACAGGAGCAGACTACAGACAAAGTCCAGGACCTGGTGACTGACGTAGACCCACAGACTCAGCTGCTGCTGACCACCGCCGTTTCATACCAGAGTACGTATCGCCTGTCCAAAGGCTTCAGACGTCTGTTAGCGGCGGGGTTATCTCACCTGTCACCTGTCTATGTGTTGCAGCACGGTTCAGCCCGTCCTTCAACTCCACCGTCACTCAGGACGAGCGTTTCTTCGTGGACAAATATCACGTTGTCATGGTGCCCATGATGTTCCGGGCAGATAAGTACTTCCTGGCGTACGACCGCTCGCTCAAAGTCGGCGTGCTGAAGCTGCCGATGGTCGACGGGGCAGCCATGTTGGTCGTGCTGCCAGATGAAAATGTGGACATCGCCGATGTCGAACAGGATGTGACCGGCGAGAAGATCCGGAGCTGGATCAGACAGCTGAAGAAAACGTGAGCTAATTCTTTCTTTTTTCATGGTTCTGTGATGTTCTTCTTCTTTTACTATTTTTTGTGCGTTATTCACTTTTGCTCACACATCACAATTTTTTGTTTTTCACACTGTACAACCCAATGCTTTTATGTGATCTGACTGCTCAAAGACAGCAGTGTAAGGGTCTTGCGAGGGCTGACCAGGATTTAAAAAAAATTTGATATCCACACAACCGTACGATTGCTGATCAGGAGCTGATCATGGGGTGCTAATCGCTTCTCATTACCCCACGTATACCACATGATGCACAGCACACAATTGAGCCAGAATTTGGCCCGATCCCCAAAATAATCCCACGACTGAAAAATTATGTCAAAATGGGCCAGAAAACCGCACACTGTATGCTTGGCTTAAAGCATTTACTGCTTTATCGTCAATTTTTAATTCACTGAAACCTTTCCTAAATGAACAACCGGTTGTATTGAGGAAGGCTTTTATCTATCGATCGAGGCATAAATTATTCAGGAAAGTGTTTACTGACGTACTAAACCTACATTCTCCAGTGAGTTCGTAGGTTCATTTTCTCAAAAACTTCCATATAAAATTGCCCCTAGCTAGCCATTAGAGGGAAAGCAGGGTTTTATGCACTTACTGAAGCCAGGGTCAGTGCAGACTCATATGCTGAGCTTGGAATTGCTGTTACCATGCACGTGTGAGGTTACTCAGTGATTTTCTGTTTTAATATAACAGCAAGCTGGAGGTGCAACTGCCACGTTTCCTGTGTGAGTGCGCATATTCTCTGAAGGACGTACTGCAGATGCTCGACATCACGCAGGTGTTCCAGGATGCTGCTGACCTCACTGCTATGGGCGGAGCTAAAGGGCCTACTCTGACACAGGTGAGTTAATGAAATGTTTCTCGGATCGTAAAATTCTCAGTGTGGACCCGACAAGAAGCTTAGAGATGCTCACGTTTCAATGATTTAACCCCCACATGCAAGTAAAACATCAATAAAACCTGAACGTGTTTCCCCTCTATGTAATTCACTGTTAAGTTTGAATAAAGTATTCCATTGGTCAGACTGTTGTACCTGTAATTTCCGTCTTGTTTATACCTTCAAATATAAAACTTATTTCACAGTTTTCTGATCCCTTTACCCATATCTGAACAAGGTTAAATTACTGTTGATGAAAACTTTCAAGCTGCTGCTGCTTCATTTTAAAACCTGGATCTGCTAGCTAGCTGAGCTATTTTTCAACAACAAAAACACACAAACTTATGAAAATAAGAGATATTTGAAGCAATTCATCCGTTTATCAGCTCAGTTACAGATACTGCAAGATAGTGCAAACAGAAACAGCCACAGAGATGTTTGCAGAAGAGCTGCAGCCCTGATGACAAAAGCTTGTAGCATGCAAATACAGCTCAACTATTCGCACCATAGCTCAGCTTCCCCTAAATACACCGGAAAAAACCCTAAAAGTTTGGTACAGGTGGCCCAGGAAAGTATGAGGCAGTGAAAATTTGTTACATTTATCATTACACAGACCAGTTAGTAGATGAGTGAAGGCAAAGTTAATTAGAAATCACCAATATGTATAAGAACATTAAATGAAATGGTGCGTAACATGTATTATTTTTGACACCCAAAAAGTGCAGTGAAAAATTTTGCACCTCATTACTGTGTACAAATCTACATGCTGCACATTGCTCTTCTGTTACCTTCTGCAGGTGTTCCAGAAATCGGTCATCTCCGTGAATGAGGATGGCGGTGCCTCTGGAGGTGCGGTCAGCGTGTTCTCCTCTCCTCCGCCTCGACTAACCATCAACAGACCATTTCTCTTCGTCGTCTACCAGCCGGCGAGTGGCAGCGTGCTGCTGATGGGCCGCATGGTCGACCCCACCAAGAAATAAACGCCCATACACGAGTCACCTGCTAAGCCCCACTCCCCTACAATTACTGTTATTGTCAAATGTACCCGCTAACATATTTAAATGCTGATTTACCTGCTTCATATTTATATGCAAATAGACTGAATGAATGACTCTTTAAAGGTCAATGTTCAATCCAATTAGCCGAAGTTTACTTCTCGACCGATTTAGTTCAGACTTTAGGCTACTCATGACCTGGTACAACACAGCCTGATGAGTATTATTAGTATTACAAGTTTCAATAGTAGTATTGGTAGTAATAGTAATAGCATTGGTAACAGTAGTACTTCAGCTTCTCACGTTTGGTAGAATACACATACTATAATTCTGAATCTATGAGTTCTGAATGTTCACTATTGTAACTCTGGTTCTATGAGTTTTTTTAATGAAGACTGACGTCATCTTTATCCATTTATAACCTGTATGAAGTAGAGGTCTTCACGGTTCTAAAACAGTGGACCCAACCCTGAACTGCCCTTCTGAGAACCGACCTGAACCTGAAATGCAAAAATAAATTTTCAAAGAACATACACACACACTGGAAGCAATTCACAAACTGCTGCTGGGAAAAAATAAGAAATAATACCCTAACAATGAATGGAACGTCATGGAAATTAAAATATTTGCTTATATGTTTCAAATGCACATTTATAACACATAATTATTGGAAATCTTCTGTAGCCAAATCGGGGACATATAGAAAGAAAGACACTGTTCTAACCTGTTTATTCTTTATTTTATTTAATGTAATTTAAAAATAAATGTAATAGCATAAATCTCAGAATGATTTTTGGCTTCAATTCCTTTGTCAGAACTTGTGAGAACAGGAGCACACAGCTGATTGGTCCACTGGTTTTACCTCTAACTTTATCACCTGGATTCTCTTCACAGTTACATTTGCTGTTCTCACCTGAAGTGATTGTGATCACATAATCAGAGCTGATTTTTTCCGGTATAAGACATATCAACATACAGACCCACAGTAAAGAAATCCGACCCAGTTGGATTGATTGGAATTGGGACCCAGTCTGACTCAGGTCCTGGGTCGGATCTCGGTTACTCAGAACCAAATGGACTTGTGAAGACCTCTATTTGAAGTTCATGACTGAATGTTTCCTAACTATTATCTTGAATGCATCATGTGACCTGCGCTGTATGTTACACATTAAAACCTTTTCCAACGAACCAATGGTATGATGTCATCACACCTCACACCTCATCATTATGAGATGAATTACCAAGTGTAAAAAATAATCTTTTAAGTCTAAAATAGAATCATAGACGCAATTAGAGATCTTTAAATAAACTCAGTTTGACTTTACAGTTAGAAATGAAAATACACACTGTTAACACACCTAATTAGCATTTATCCAGACAATCAAGTGTTAGTAGGTGTAACACTACCCAATAAGAACACAGGACAGTTAGTATGTGGAGTTTACTGAACAAATCAGGTGACAGAATGAGATCATCAGAGGGCATTGCTCAGTGAGGCAGAGATGGACATCCTGTTGCTTTCTGGGTAATGTCCTGAATGGACAGCAGTTCCTGGCTGCTGGTTAGCTGATTGCCTGGTGGAGGTATGATGGCTTCATCGATGTCACTCTCGTCCTGACTGCATGCTGAAGGAATTTGACTTCCTGTTTCTGTCAAGATAAAATAAGAATTGACTTAGTAACTTCAAAAAACAGAGTATTAAATTTAAAAAGTCTCATTAACCATTATTCTATGTCCAAACCAAGTGTAAACCAGGTCTAGGAAACAAGTCTAATCTAGGTGTAAACCAACTCCAAACCTGCTCGAATCTAGAATGAAGTTATTACAAAATAAAAGCAGTTTGGCGAGGCTCAGTATGGAACTGAGCCAGCATCAGGTTTAAGGCTAAACACTTTTCTAAAAGTGGGATAATGGTGGCATAAACTACCATAATATGGACCAACTTACAAAAAAGAATATATTTATTAACTGTAGCAGAAAAGATTTAAAGTGCATCTGAAATTTGAAAAAATTTGACTGACCATATCAAACCATGATACTGAAAAATAAAATTACATTAAATGGGCTTATCCGCGTGATTGTGGTGGAATGTCTTTAATTTCTTTGTCTTCATGCTGTCCTCTGCCAACATTTTAGACACAATCTACAGACGCTTAGTCATATTTCTTCTCTTAGATTTTGGGAGACTTTCTTCTCATCCCTGTTTTTCATGGCATCACTTGAGGGTCCGCTACACTTTGTGTCTAAACGTCTTACTCTACACCTACACCACAGAGCGAATGCTCCCTGTGCACACTTTACCAATGAGAGCGCTACTGCCCCCTAATGTAGTGGAATGTGCAATTGCACTTTATTCTAGGAAGTAAGAAAAATAAAATAAAAAAAATAAGAAAGCATGTTCCCCAAGGTCTAACGCACTCTCCTTGACAGAGCCTCGGGGGGCGCGCCCCATTATTTGAGAACCACTGCCCTTGGGTAACATCGCAGTAGCTAATGTAAATGTTCTTGATTCCAAAAGGAGGAAAGCTACCTACCCTTTGGTAGGTTCAATAAGATTACTGAGAACCTAGACTGGGGAAGTACCCCTGGAGCCTGTTATAAGCTAAATTTCAGCAAGAACTCACATTGATAGCTTCCTAGATTGGTTGTCCTTCACCCCACTGCTGCGTTGGTCTATCGATTTACTACGCTGGTCCAAGGTACTGGTCCTGTGCTCTCTCTGATCCAAGGTACTGGTCCTGTGGTCTCTCTGATCCAAGGTACTGGTCCTGTGCTCTCTCTGATCCAAGGTACTAGTCCTGTGGTCTCTCTGGTCCAAGTTACTGGTCCTGTGGTCCAGTGTACCGGTCCTGTCCAGGAGACTGGTGGTGTTGCTGCGAATCAGGACCGGCATGGAGGAGGTGGACTGTGTCTGTGACAGTGTTACCATGGTGAAGTGGGCTGTCCTCAAGGAGTCATCTAGAAAACATGGGAAATGAGGTAAACGTTTAAAACATGTCAGCTCGTGCTCTGAAACCTGCTGCCTGACCCAGGATTCATCCATGGTACCTTTGCTGGGCAACTTGGAAGACTTCCCAGGTCCAGAACCACCACCCAGGTCTTTGACTTTCCTGGAACACAGAAACAGAACATCAGGAATACTTCAACCTGGTTTATATCTTTAGTAAGCAAGAACTCAAGACCAGGAGACAAGACGTGAACCATTTTTGTGGGAAGTGCCAAACACATCTTGGTTATACATGAGCCTGGAGCAGAGCCCCTTTGAACCACAACAGTCCACAATGGTCCACCTGCTGACCATGGTGTTAAGTTACTGTGTAATGTTCAAGAGGTCTTACAGAGGTCTGTCCGAGTTGGCAGGTTTGGAAGTTGTCGGCTGACTGCTGAGGGATCGACTCCGAGACAGTTTGGCCCTCCTCATCTCTTTAACTGTATTAAGAAAAAAAAATCATCATCATCATGTATTCCAGAACACATGGATGATTGATCTCTCAGTACCATGTGATGATGAGCTTCCATTTCGAACCTGAAAACATGCTTCAAATTGTTAAAAATGCTTAAACTGTGACAAAAAGTATCTTTTAAGAGTTGTTTCAAAATGTTTAAGTCACTCAAACTACAAAATAATCTGAGTGTTTCACACTGTTTTCTAAGATGTCAGGACCAATGATTGGAGGATTCTGTTGGACATTGAAGGGTAAACATTTTTCAGTTTGCAATTTGTTATTGTTACCGGAGGATCCAGCAGCTCCAGACGAGGACACGGACATGGACTTGGTTGCAGACAGACTGGTCTTACTGTCTCTTCCTGTCGAACAAAGAGGGTTTAGAGACTGTGCTACAATGCATGGAAACAATCAGATGAATAAACTTGATTACAAATCCTAATAAGGCAGTTTAAAAATGTCTCACGTTTTCTCTCAGTGTGTTTTTCAGAAGTGATTTTGTTGTCGCTCTGCTGACGCTCCAGCTGTTCCTGACCACACAGGAGACTCATTGAAAAACAAGGCAGCAATTGATTCAGACCGACGGTGAGCTGTCAGGTTTAGACTCACCATCTCCAGTAACAGAGTCTCTTCTTTCTCTTTCTTTTGGTCCAGTATGTCCCTCTCCTGCCGCTTTTGAAACTGCCAACAGACACCAGATAGAGGTTATAGTCAAGTCAATCCCTCAGCTGTGATTTCTCTCACATTTTAGTTTCCAATGAACATAAGAAGCTTACTGGCTCTGTGAGGTCCAGTTTGTCCAATTCCAACACTGTCTGAAAAAGATTATGAACACATTTCATCTATCAGTGATTGTTCATCAGTTATTGACGTTGTGGTAATGAAACTAATTTCCAAATATCTAAAATGTCTACGACCAAGACCACTTTTGGCTTTGTTCAGCCTGAAGTTCATCTTAATTTAATAATTTAGTCATCAGTAACTCATCAAACCATGGTAACTGATGTATACAATTGTTTTGCATCACATAATTACCAGATGGTACAAGTATCTGATCTGCACTGTTCTCTTAAGATTAGATTCTGACATAATCTGGACTAGTCTCTGGATGAGTCAGGTAGTGCAGGTGTTACTTGGTGGAGGGGTCAGGTAGTGCAGGTGTGACATGGCGGGTAGGTTAGGTAGTGCAGATGTTACTTGGCGGATGGTGGCCACGACATCCTTGTCTTTCTCTCTGCAGAGCAGCTTCTGGACACAAAAGTCAAGCTTCTGCAGCAGCTGTTTATCAGCCGGCAGGTGAAGCGATGCACGCAATCGAGGCAACAACTGGCACAGCTTGTACCTAACAGAACAGGTGAAAAGACAAACAGGTGTGTTACATGTGATTCCACAGAGACAGATTTGACCTGTCTCACTAAACAGAACTGGCAGAGCTACCTGACGTTGGCAACAGGGTCATGGACCAGCTCCAGCGCTGGGATGAGAAAGTGTTTGTTGAAGTACTTCTGGGAGAAAATCTCAGTGGCCATTTCACAGACATCTAGGAACCTCAGTCGATTCCAGTAACTCCGCCCCTGAGCCAGATCTGAGGATCCACACAGAAACCAACCTATACGGTTCTGCTTGTGTTGTCACTGTCTTTTATAGTAACTGTGACTGTCATTCAGATCAACCGTTCATATGTGACATTTGAGCCTAAAGGTGAAGAGTTCTGACCTTGGATCAGACGCTCCATCATCTCCTGACGCTGTTCCTGTTTTCGGTTATAGCGGAGGAAAGTGCAAAATGTCCGAGCTGCTTCCTTCTGCACTGGCAATACCTTCTGCATACACAGCAACCAGAGGAGAAGAATATATTAACAGGGTTTCCTAGATCATGTCTTATCATGTCCTGTCGTGTCATGTCATGCTGTACTGACATTGGTGGTGAGGATGATGAAGATGCGAGGGGAAAAGTTCTGGTGCAGCACTTCTCCAGGCAGCAGTCTGGCCAAGCAGCTGTAGCGTTGCAGCAGCTTTTCATGCAGCCGCCAACGCAGAGAACATCCGACTTTCTGTTCGGCCGCCAGCAGAGCTGACAGTAATTCTGGGAACTGCAGAGAAACCAAAGAATTCAGAGGAACACAGATTTGAACTTTGAACCACAGTAGAACCAGAGAACCAAGAAGACTTTTCGTTTACTCACTTTGTTGTCTAGCGTCAGGTTCTCTCCTCTGGAGATAATTGCCTCCAGAGTTTCTTCTAGGTGATTCATCAGAGCATCCAACACCTGAGAAACAACAATAACTACATTCAGAGCTGCAGTAGATATGAAACAAACACATGAACATCAGATAAAAACTATTTTGACATTGCAAACATTGTTTGAAATGCTATTGCTAGTTTGCATGCTTGCACTTGTGCTAAGGCATGATTTTGCTTCATTAAATTAGGGCCATTAAATTCTGTGTCGGACTGTGGGTCAGGTGACAGAAGAGGAAACGGCCTCTTACCTCCAGAGCATCATCCTGCAGCAGAGAGAGGAGCTCTTTGTGGATGAGCTGGACATTTGAACCAAGGAGCTTCACCACCTGACAGGAGAGGGGCGGGGTCAGTCCATGGAGGCGAAGCCATCATGTGACATCAGAGAAGACAGCATCAGAGACTGTGGTTATATTATACATTACATATAGATGCAATTCCTAATTCCAATGTCAGCATTCATGGACTCAGACTTAGAGTTGTCAGAAGTCCAGAAGGGATTTAAGAAGTCCCACTGTCAGATTTAAGATGTCCCACTGTGTATAAAGGCTCTCACCCAGACATTTTGAGCCCTATAGAAGATTGCTTCGTGTTTGTAACAGTTTAGGTTTGAAGATTATGCCTCATACTGATCTTCGGCTCACAACGAAATAGGATGGAAAAAGACATTCACTCTCACCTGGTGGAAGCTGGCTGCAGCACTTCGCCGAACGCTGACCTCCGGGTCACAACACAGACTGCAGAAAGATGGATACAGCTCAGACTGGAAATGAGAAGGATCTGCAAACACCACCATGGCCTGCAGACAAAAAATAGTGACTGTGTTTAAGAGAAAGCACCTGTCTTTGTGTTCAGTTCAGCTTCTGACTGAACTCAGCAAAAGCTTGTTCCTATCCTGTAGCTACTGCTATCCTATACATGTAGGGCAAATTTGGTGTATACCACTGGGCCTAAAAACATTTTAGTGGAAACACTGACACTGTCTTAATACACTATAAAGCTGTGCTGGTTTTATGGTGTGCGTGTGTGTACCGGCAGATTATAGCAGCAGTTGCAGCGAATGAGTATTGACTCATTGTTGCCATCAGTCTGATTTCCTTCTGTCTGCAGACCAGCAACACACAGCAGCTTAAACCTCTGCAGCAACCGTCTCCTCTGCTCATCTGACAGGCACCCTGCAACAAATGACTTGTCAGAGACAAAAAGCACCGGATCATTTTTATTCTTCTGGGTGGAGCCTGACCAGACCTCGTGGGTGTAACTCTTGGTCTCTAGGTCACATTTTGAGCTGTGCACCTGCGCCTGAGTCTCACCTGCGAGTCCGCTGCAAAGTTTCCCAAACTGGAATGACAAAGACGCCAGAACAGCTTCGTCGGTCTGCGATGATGCCTCGCACACCGACATCACCAGGGGAACCACAATATGGAGTCTGTCATCTATATAGCGGGAGAGGATACTCACAATATGCATCACTTTCATTTCTGTCTCCAGCTGACTGAACAGCTCAGTCTGAATCTGTTTCTCATCACAGCTTCGTCTGATGACTCACCATTATCAATGACCTCCATTAGGTTGATGATCGTGTCAAAGGCAGCCAGGCGGACGCTGCTCTCCTCGTCTCCAGCCAGATCCACCAGTTCAGGGAGAAGCTCCGTCCTGGTGTCATCCATCCTGAACGATCAATAGGAGACTCACTGTCTCACCACTGAAATGTTTGGTTCATATTTGCTTTCATCCTGTGTTTGGTCAAATTTACCCTGTTGCCCTGGCGATGTTTTCCAGCTGACAGCACATACTGACTCTGACCTCATACTCCACGTCCTGACATAAAGAACGTGCCAACGGCAGCAGTTCCTTCTTCACTCTGACAGAAAACACAAACCAGGTGTAACAACACAACTAAACACCACACAACTAAATCTATATGATTATCATCATTTGATCAATAATCAGTGTACAGTGTAGCTCACATGTGGGAATCAAACTTGCAGGCAACTTTCCCTAAAATACGGCAGCTGGCTAGACGGGCTTGAAGAGAGTGAGACAGCTGAGACTGATAGAGGAGAGGGTTCAGTACCTGGAGAAATAGATTGGAAAAGAGACAAATGGATACAGAGAAAGCAATGCACGTTTTAGATCTGACTTCGGCCTACTGGTGGAAGCTGTAAGGAAGATTATCGTAGGTAAACAATATCTTCACTCGACCACCTTCTTGCTTCCATCTAAATAATAATTAGCTCTATTAATTCCCAAATGCCTAAAACAAACTTAGGAACAAGACCTGAATGAGAGACTCAATGGGATAGAATATTGGATTGAGTACACATCTCTTTTCCCTGTGCTAGACATCAATATAAACAATTGTTTACATTGACTAATTCTCAGTTAGCTAGAATCTTCTTAGATACACTGCAAAAACTGCAATCAAGGAAAACATCTTGTTATGGGTAAAGTTTAATCCTTTTTTAAGGAAATGTTAGTCTTTTTTTCTCGAAACAAAATTAAATGAATCCAAATCAGAAAAAAGTATCATAAGATAATGCAATAAGATAATTCTACTCTGTATTGGTCTTATTGTACCAAAAACAAGATATTTTCACTTGTTAACATTTTCTTTTTCAGGAATGTGTTCTAGTCCTACTCTGGTCTCTGGAAACACTTGTGACAGTATTAGTGGTTTAAAACCCAATTTGCGATGCAATTAATTTTCTTTCAATTGGAAAAAAACATATAGCAGTTGGGTGGATGATTTTAAAGATGTGATGCCTCATATCAAAAAAAGGTATGAGGCAACCAGGTCCAGTGTTACACAGCCCCAGTGGCTGCATTAATAACCAGCTATACTGATACTGACCGGTAATCCTGATTACTGTACCTCCTGTTTGATGGTCTCCTTTGGTAGAGCATTGATGGCCGACAGCAGAGTCTCTAGCCAGGCGTTGCTCACCACTGTCCGCAACAAACATCACCGAAACATCAGCATCAAACAACAAAAACGCACCATCCTGTTACCTGGCTTGTTTGCCTGTTACCTGTGTCTCGATGGTTCAGGTGGAGCAGGACAGTTTTCAGGATGGAGTAGGTGTGGGTGTGGATCAGGATGATGTCGTCCTGAAGGATGGTTAAGAATGAAGCTGCAGCTGCCAACTGGATCTCAGCTCCTGCTCCGTTCAAGACCTCCTGAGGACAGACCGACAGACAAAGACAGGGACAGATAGACAGGTTACCTGTATGACTCCCCTGCACCTTACAGCACTGACATTGAAGTGACGGTTGCGCATACATACCCGGACTTTTGGTACAACCCGGCGGAACGTCTCGGCTGGATTCTGACGAACGAGACTTGGCAGGTTACTGATGACACTCACTCTCTGTACCTCCTGACCCACACTGACTCCGAAACAGGAGATACAGTAAAATTTCAGAAACCCGTCCAACAAAAAACATCAGCAAACATCCGAGCACACAGAGGTGAATGAGGAGGCTAATGTTAATGTTAATGTTAACCTTGACCAGGTGGTTGCTACAGTAACCATGATGACAAAGGTGACAGAGGTCAGATAAGTGGGGTGGGGTGGTAGTTGGCCGTCAGACAGTCAGATAATAATAATAATAAGGGTCCTGACTCTCTGACAGATTTCAGACCAAATAAGTTCAGTGAACTAGTTTGGATCCCAAGGGATCAGACTGCAGGATGATGGATTAATGGGTCAGAGGAAGGAGCACTGACATGATTACACAAGAAAATCTAACTCAAGTCTTAATGACATTTGTCTTACAGACCAAATGAAAGTAGGAACAGGCATTAACCACATAATGATATTGCTTTGCATTACAATAATAACTATTTATACAGCATGATTCAAAACAGCCTCCAGCAATTTATTCACAGTTTAAAACCTAATTTTAGATACAGTGAATTTGTTTAGCATTTATACTTTACTGGGTATTTATGTGCTGTTATTAACCCAGAACACAAATTTATTATTCCTGTACACAGCTTATTATATTATTATTTATAGTCTAACAATATCCATTAGTAATGATCTATACCTTAGCACAAGGAAAATATGTACAGTAATACATTTTTGAGTTTGTTAGTTTATTGTTTACCTGCACAATGCCTTACTTCTAAGTAGCTTCATGTTTATACCTGTTTAAAGTTTAAAGATCTGCAATATCTGGGAGATTAAGTGACGTTTCAGGGTTAAAGTGATCGAACTAACTTTGACGATGTATTTCCTGTGTGGATAACTCAACTCAATGAGAGCCCACAGCTCACCTGAGCAGGTAGACGGCTCTCTCTATGTCATTCAGGTCTTCATCCACAGTCAGCTGATCGATCTCCTCCGCTGTCTTCACGGGCGACATTAACCCTCAAATTAACACTTTTAGGTGAAACAGTAATCATACAGGCATTGTTGAGATTTCTTCACACGTCTCTGTGCGATTGCTTTTTACCCCCAATTTTGTTAATTCCATTGTAAATGCATATTCATCATATTCAAAAATGTCACTTGTTAAAATCAAAATGTTCCTCACACACACACACACACACACACACACACAATTGTGACTGTAATGTTACACAACTCTGTTCGTAGATCTTCGTCACAGTCAGTTTTTATCTTTGACTCTTCATACATTTTCTGTTTGTAACCACTTAGATTGGCAACCCAACAGTGGGTTTCCATGACGATAAAACCCTTATTAATAACAGACACACAGAAAGAAAGAGACAAACAGAGAATGGAGACAGACAGACACTAAACAGAAAGACATGCAGAGACAGACAGAGAGGCAGTGAAAGAAGTAAGACAGACAGAAGAGTCAGAAACACACAGACAGAAAGACAGAGAGACAGACAGAAACTGCGTCATCCTGCGCAGGTAGCGGGTCTCCCCTCGCTTCCTGCTGATCTTCCTCCCATTGACTCATGTCTAATCTTCATCCTCCCCCTCCTCCTCCTCCACATCCTCCTCCTCACTATCCTCCTTCATGCGTGTGTGTGTGCGTGTGTGTGTGAGAACGCGTCACATACCTTGAGGATCCTGCGGGTCGGCCTCTCGATGAAGGCCAGCTCCTGCAGGTCCTCCAGCTGCCCCCCCCCCAGCAGCAGGCCGGCCTGGTTCGTCCTGCCGGAGAACATCTGGCTGCTTCGCGGTTCTGGTGTTCAGCGGCGGAGCGGGCGGCGGGTCTCGGTGCCGACCATCCCTGGTGGAGGGAGGGAGGGGAGGGGGGAGAGGGGAGAGGGGGGCGCGCGCGCCGGGGGGGGAGCGGGGGGGGGGGGGGGGGGGGGTGTCACTAACCGTTTCCAAGGAGACCCCCGCTCGGGGAAGCAAGCGTGACGCCGGGACTCGGTTCAGAACGTTAACACCACAACTTCCCGTTCCCGCTCTTCTTTTTTTTTTTTTTTTTTTTTAAAAACGCGTTTCTCCTTCTTCGGCTCCGAGCTGCAGCGCTAACAGGCAGCCAGTGCGCTCCCTGTGCGGGGGAACCCCCGCATTAAAGCAGCTCCTCCTGTGCTGCTGCTGGTAGGGGGGGGGGGACCTCCGCTTGACAGGCTGTTTATCAGCGGGGGTTGAAACGGAGCGGAACCGCGGGGCGCTCCTCTCACGGCTGTCCTGCGGCGAGACTTTTTTTTTTTTTTTTTTTTACCGAAAAGTCACTTTACTCTCCGATTAACGCGCGTTTATCCCGGTTCTGGTCCCGTTCTGTGGAGTTGTGTCTCTGCAGCGCTCCGCTGCTCGTCTGGAGACGCACTGACTCATGCTGACCGAGGATCATTTGGACTGGGGTTGGATATTCGACGCATATCCCACACATTCAAAGACATCTCGCTGAACTTGGGATGTACGTCAGCGATTCTTTTCAGACAACCTGTGACGTCTTCATAATCATCCAGGGTATACGTCACAACACAGTCATTATTAAAGACTCATAGTATGAGATGATTCAATGCGTTTTAGGATATGTGATGAATGTCACATGATTTTTTAAATATATTTGTTTTTGGGGGGAACAGGGGTAGTGCTGCTGGCTTGCAGCAAAAAGGTCACAGGTTCAAATCCTTGATCCTTGTGTCACTTGTTTTCTCCCACAGTCCAAAAACATGCTCGGGTTAATAGAAGATTCTAATTTGCCTGTGATAAGTGTGTGAGAGAAATGTGTGTGTGCCGCATGATAGGCTGATGACCTGTCTTGTGTGTATTCCTGCCTCTAACATGAGCCTAATGTGGAGAAAGAAACTGACAGACAGGCTGACAACCATGGATGATCATGAAGACATCACATGTTGTTTTAAAAGAATCAGTGATCTACATCACAAGGTAAATGAGTTTCTTTGAATCTGTGGAACATGCGTCCAATATCCATCTAATATCAAACCAATCTAACCATGGTCTCATACTGCATCCTGAAGAATTGAAACACACTTATCCTCTAGACCTGACACACGAAAGCATTTAGAAACAGACTCTGCCCACTCATTCAACCTACACTCTATAAATCAATACAGTTAACTCAAATTGGGACAGTTTTTGATTTTCTGCCATGAATTCAAAAAAAAAGCCCAACATGCATGAGTAGGCTATATCTACACTATTTGTGTATGTATTTGTGTATGAATGAAATGTATAAGAGTACAATAGGCTTTTATGTGCATATATGGAAATATAAGCTAAAGTATATGCACATGCTCAAGCTGAAACAATTTTGGGAGTGGCCTAATCAAAGGCATAAATCCTATTGACAAACATGATGAAATGAATTTATAATTTATAATATGTGTGACAAATGTGCAAAAAAAAATCTGGAAGGGAAACACTTTTCCAAACCACTGTATATTTATAATATATATGTATATATGGTAATATATATATGTACAATAGATGGGAACATATGTGCATATATTAGTGCTGTCAATCAATTTAATATTTAATTGTGCTTAATCGCACCATCAATAAATAGGTGACATAAAATAAAAAAATAAAGTGACAAAACAGACCCTCAAAAGAGGGTGATCCAAAATAAGATTACAAATTACAAAACTATTACAATAACATTAAATTTTTTTACAAGATATGAACATGAACACAGGAACCAACCTAATATCCTACTTTTTAAGCCGGTTTCTCAAACAGTCTCTTGACATTTTGAGAAAACAGAGAGGTTTGTTTCCAGAAACTTCCCATTCGCATTCAGACTAAACACGGTTTTAGTCATCGTTAAAAATAACACAAGTTTAATAGAGAAACACAGTGAGATTATAAAAGCGATATAACAAGACTATGGGCATGTATCTGGCTAAATCACACAGGTTGCACTCATTTATAGAAGAAGCTGGCAGGTTGACCCAGAGAATGCACATACCGGTGTGTTTACTTACTATAGTTTTCTATCATTACTGGAAGTGGCCACAGCTTATAGAGAAAAAAAAAAACTAGTTCACTGGGTCACAAAGAGCATTAATCTTGTGATAAAAGGGGAACATTAAGGGAAAATAGATATCATGCTCTGCTTGTATTCATTCATTGACTTTTCTTTAGCTTTTAACGCGAATAAACCCAATATTTCAACCTATAGGCCTTTAGGACAATTTAACTTTTATGTAATAGTCTTGAAAGCCGAATTTTACACTTGTGTACTTGATGTCAAAGTGATTTATTTTTTTGATTGAACACTAAACAGAGTGTTAGGTTTGCTCTTCTACTGGCTCACCACAGAGGTGTGTGCTCTCACCCTTGGTAACTATTTGAAATACGTGGATGACTGTGATTTTTAGTCTGCTCCAGGGCAATGAGGGCAGCTATGACCCTAGAACTTTGTCAAGTGGTGCGAGGAAGCATATCTAAAGATCAGCAAATTGAAAAAAACAGAGGTATATTGGATGATCTTAGAAAACACACTTGCACACCAGAACCAATAAAGGTCAAACTGCTGAACTAACCAGGCTGCCTTGGGACCATCATTGACATTTGTGGAAAATGAAGTGTGAAGGTGTGTGGTGCATCTGTTCTGCATACTGAGAAAACCATGACAGCATTTTTTTTCATTCCTTTGAATCTATTTCATAATTTTCTTTGGTGTAATGGTTTTGCAATCTTCCTTTAAAGCTCTGATACAGACTGAGTCAAATTGTTAAAAGGTCCACTGGGGTCACACAGACACATCTACTCCTGCTTTGTAAATACTTTTGACATGTATGATAAGTGAGTCCTATTTTTAGTAAGCCTTTCACTGCTCGTTTTTTATGTATCTGTTGCATTTGTCTTTTGTCTGTGTTCCATTGTTTAATATTTGTCGATATGGATGCCATATTTCTTGGCTGCAAAACAAAACTATCTCGGTATAAATCAAATAAAATCACCTGAATCTGAGATCCAGGTCTGGCCTGTTTTTATGTTTGAAAATGTGTCTGGATCAGTTTTATGTGTATTAAGATCAAATGTAATGTTATCATGAGCAATGTGGGTCAGCTGGTCCCAGCTCAGACTGCAGGTCCTTAAAATAACTCCTGAAGTACCCCTCCTCCCCCGAGTGTCGAGCAATAAAGACCGACTGACCGACAAGACAGGCAGGCAAGCAGACTCCCTGACAGGAAACGTTGGATTTTAAAAAAAAGCATCGGTGAGAATCTTTCTGTGGTTTCTGCAGTTTGTGGGAAGCTTTGAGAGCGTTTGTTTAGTTTGGGGGTTCGCGGCGTCAGCAGAACCTGGTGTCACTGGGTTAAAGATCACAGCTTTATGATTTAAAAGTGCAACCCTTTGCGGCTCCTCCTGCAGGCTACACAGTTCATTACAGTCACAATGTAATGACGCACATGTGGCCTATATACTCAAAATATATTTACATACAGCCGCTCACGTAGTTCTTTATTAATATTCAGAAGTTCTACACACAAGAGTCAGAAAAACTTCGCTCATATTCTTTATTTCTATATCTACACATAATTCATGCAAAATGCTTAATAAATACTGAGATTAATTGTCAAAGTGTCAAGTGATAACGTACATCACCCCTTTTTGTCTGTGGGATCTTCTAAAGACCTTCAGACTTCCAGAACCTGTTCAATGATGTGTGAAACATTTCTGTTTGGCCCACAGACTGCGATGGCTGCAGATTCAGAGGCCTCCGCTTTGGGATTCGAGGATTATTCTTTGTACAGTAACCTAAGCGACGACGAGCTGCTGCAGCTCGCCATCGAGCGCAGCCTGACTGATGTCCACCATGGGGACGACACTACCAACAACCCTCCTCTCCAGCCTGAGAGCAGCCTGGGCCCTCACAGCAGACAAACCGGCAACTCCCACAATCAACCTCGACCCCTCAATCAAGCCCGACACTGCAATCCACCACCAAACCAGAGCTCCCCTAATCCACCTCCAGCCCACAGTTCCCACAATCCACCTCCAACCTACAGCTCCCACAATCCTCCAAGAGAAAAGCCTCCTGATCCGTATGTCACCTTGTTTGTGTTTCCTTTTCAACATTCAAATGTGGTTTATACACAAGCTTCTTTTATGATGATGATGATGATTATATGTTAAGGACACCCTATATCTATATTATACTGCAACTTACTGATCCATGGAATAATAACTAAATTAAATAGAAACTAAATATCTGTTGTTAGATGAGTTGTGTGATAAAGTAAGCATCAAATCATCAAATCAATCATCAAGCATCAAAGAATGACTCTGCTTGCTCTTCCTTTAAAATACGCCCCTCCATGCTGGTGAGTTATCTGAAAACATTTTATATTGATCACCATTAGGGTGCCTCATACTACGATATTTGATGCCAGGCATTGTGTTCCTGTGACAGGGCAAATTTTGCGGGGACGGTCAGCTATTTCATGACGGGCTCTGGGAAGAGGATGGTGGCTTACCGTAGGTTAGATGGCAGCCTGGTCCATGTCCTTCCAGAACCTGAAATGTAAGTTCGGGCACCTGATCACCCGTTTGACTGATCGCCTGTGTCAGACGGTTGATGAGGTGGCTGACGGATACTTTCCCTCAGGGAGGAGGAGCCTCTGTTCAAAGCGATCCGTATCGGTGATGCCAACACTATGAGAACTTTGCTGATGCAGTCAGGAATAAACCTGATGCTACCGAGTAAGCCAGGCTGGCTAGCCATTCACCAGGCAGCGTGGTTTGGTCAGGAGAAATGTCTGAGAGTCCTGCTTTCAGGTAAACACACACACACACACACTATCTGAAGAGATGTCCCTCAGAGGTTTCATGCATAGTTTAAGAGCTATGCCCAAAATTCAGTTTTGCCATCTAATCATTTCAGCGGGTTAATACGGCATCCTTTCCAGTTCACCATTTTACAGTGTTGTATTATAAACAAATCTAGTGTATTTTCCACCTCTTAATTTGCTTAAATCTAAATTCATCTCAATAACTTTACTTATTTAGAATAATAGTGAATAATAGTATATTTGGGTATAATGAGTAACCTCCAACCGAGGTAGTATACAAGAAAAAAGACACAGATACCTTGAGAATGTTTGGCCAAATGGGTTGTAGTGTATTGTCTATTTCTGTCCTGTAAGAATAAAATCTGGGAACGTGTTGGGTGAAAATGGCCAAAAGGGTCAGAAGGCCTGAAACCCAGGTCAGAGGTCAAAGCCATATGTTATGCCTTTCTCTCCCACTGTCTCTATGCAATTGACTAACAAAAAGTAGGAGTTAATGGTGAGTTGTCTTGACCAAACAAAGCTAGGTTTGACCAGGTATAGACACTACATGTTTGGAGGAGTAGACATATGAACAGTGTATTATATTGACACTTTGTTTAGCTCCCATTTGGAACTCCTAAACATTTTCTACAAACATAAAATACCATTTCTCTCAAATGCATATTGTTCACAAATCTGTCTGATAGAGATCATTTCTCCTTTGCTGAGATTATCCATCCCATCTCACAGGTATGGCATATCAAGATGCTGATTACACAGCACAAATGTTGTACTGGTATCCTTAGACTGGCCACAATAAAATGACACTCTGCAGTTTTGTTTCTCAGAGTGTGCTTTCTCAACTCAAACATGGCTCAAAAGGTTCTCTTGAGTGCACATTGCAAACAGAAGGAAAAAAAAAACACATTTTGGAACAGTACTCGAAACCTGTGGTTACCTGAGACCTTTCTCAAATCATTGAAAATAAACCAATAGAGAACACCCGAGTTCGGAGGATCTTCCACAAGCACAGGGTCCAGGTCAATTTCAAACAGGGCCAGGACAGAGACTGGTCCACCCCAAGGACAAAACAACTGGGCACAAACTCAGTAATGTTCTGAATGCAGTCTATTGCAGTGAGGAGTACTCAAGCCTAACAGGTGAAACACAACAACCCCTCCACTAGTGCAAGACTCAGCTGTACATCTGCCCTAGAAAGATAAAGGTCACTCTTCTGATATCTTCAATGTCATAGTTTGCAGATGTTGATTAAATTTATCTGTCTGTGTGTTTTGTAATCAGCTCAGCCAGGCATGGTCAACAAGCGAACAGAATTCGGGGAAACAGCGCTGCTAATCGCTGTCAGCAAGGAACACATGCGATGTATTCCAGTGCTGCTGGACCATGGAGCCAACCTGGAGCTTGCCAACAATGCACATGAGACACCACTCTTTAAAGGTAAAAATGTTTTTTTTCTTGGTCTTCTTATTCTGAAACATTTGGGTTCTGGAAATGCTTGTTCTGTGTGTTTTTTGTGTACTGCTTCTTTAATTATCTCTTTTCGTGTACTGTCTCTTTAACCACAGCCTGTGAAAAGAACAGCCCTGCAATGGTGGCGGAGCTGCTGAATAGAGGAGCATTGGTGAGCGCAACATGCAATTTTGGCTGGTCTCCGTTACAGGAAGCCGTGTGCAGGAACAACGTTGAGATCTGTGAGATGCTGCTGAAGGCCGGCGCCAAGCACACGCAGGCCAACGTATATGGCCTCACACCTCTGTTCACTGCTGCTCAGAGTGGACAGATTGGCCCGCTGCGCCTACTCCTCAAACATGGTTCGTGCACAAATTAATAAATGAACGAAAACGTTTCCGACCTCTGTCCTGTTCCCTGAAGCCTCAGACCTCTGACCTTTGCAGGTGCAGACATTAACTGCCAGGCTTCTGACCGAGCAACAGCGCTGTATGAAGCTACTAAAAATCAACACCAGGAAATCGTGGAGTTCCTCCTTTCTCAGAAGGCAGATGCCAACATTGCAGGGAAGTCTGGATTATTACCGCTGCACATTGCCGCTGAAAAAGGAAGTGTCACGTATGTCCTGCAGAGCTGCTGTTACTGACAAGTTTCCTCTGTTTGAGTCACATTATAATCATCACATTCTTATTTTTAAAGATCCTTTCAAATGCAGAACCTTAAAGTGAACTGCAGGTTTATGTCACTAGCTAAATCCCAGTGTTCTGTTGCAGCATTGTTTCAATTCTGATCCCGGCAACCAGCAAGGCCAGAGTCCGCCGGACTGGCATCAGTCCGTTGCACTCGGCCGCCGAACGTAACCGTGACGATGTCCTGGAGACTCTGATCGATGCAGAATTTGACGTCAACGCTCAGCTGTCCCATGAGCGCTCCCATTTGTACGAGGACCGGCGGACCACTGCGCTCTACTTCGCCGTCATCAACAACAACCTCACTGCAGTCCGGATGCTCCTGGAGGCCGGCGCCGACCCGAACCTGGACATGTTTCGGCCTTTGATGGTGGCGACGCGGCTTGGCTGCATTGAGACCGTAACAATGCTGGTGGAGCATGGCGCCGATATCAACGCTGGCATCCCAACGCACCCCACCACCTTCCCTGCTGTTTACATGTTCTCCATGAAATACCTGCCAATGTTCAAGTACCTGCTGGACAATGGTGGCGATGCCCAATCCTGCTTCACCTGTACATATGGTAGTGGACCTCATCCACCAATCAAAGTCCGGCGGGACTCTCTGCGAAACTACAATGAAGACCTGCCAAATGAGCAGATCCCGGTGAAAGGCGTTCAGGTGCAGTTTAAATATTACAAACTCATTAACAGATCGCTGATTGATTCATTAACATTTGTGTAACTGATCGTGCATTGATTAATCAATTGATTGATTGTGTGAGATAGTTCTGTGAGATGATCTCCGCCCCAAGTATCTCTCGATGGGCGGGGCCAATCATCGACGTTCTGTTGGACTACGTTGGTGATGTGACTCTATGCTCCAGACTGGTGGAGCACCTGGACAGCTTCTCTGACTGGAGTGTCATCAAGGAGAAAGCAGGTGTGTCAGAAACTATGGAAGGTAACAACCAAGGGATAACAGTTGTGATGTCACCAGTATCCTGCTGTGATGTCACAGTGTCTTCTGTCTTGCAGCGCCTCCGCGGCCACTGCTGCATCTCTGTCGGCTGCAGGTCTTGAGGCTGGTTGGACGCCGGCGGGTGCAGAGGTTGCCACTGCCTGGAGGTCTGATTCGCTTCCTGCAGCATAAGAGGGCCCCTGTAGACATTGAAGGAGACTGCACAGATGACTAAAGGCAGAGTATTGATCAGTTTTGATTATTACATAGCTGTTGGAGCTGCAGAGATGTTTGATGAAAATAACTGTATTTGTTAAAAAAATGTTTTTGTTGCCATGATGATTTGATTGACAGATATTGGAATAATTTAGAAACTACCATCTATGCTGACGTTCAACATTTCTCCTTCTTCTTAATAAATAATTTTACACATTTATCTTGTTTATACATAGACACTCACTACTTTACCAATTATGAATCCATCCACCTCTGAAAATAGACCCCAATGAGATCTCTTCTGTCTATTTTTTTTCTCTTAAACATGAAGCCGTCTGTATGAGAAATTCTTCAAGGAATCTGCAGGATGACTCAATGAAATGTTAAATGAACACATTGAGGGTTTGAAGCTCTTCGCAAGTTTTGTATTAGTTATTGTGGTTCTGTGTGGGTGTGTGAAAACCAAAAAATGAACACCAAATGCTCAATTTGTCTGATTTTGTCAGATAAAATTATTGATTATTGCCTATACAGTGGTGTGAAAAGGTGCTTATTCTCTTCCTGATGTTTTTTTGTTTTTGCATGTTTTTCACACAAAGACAACCAGGTGAACAAAACACAGGGCCATGTAAGTTTGGATTTAGTTTCACCCTATATAGAATAGGATTTAGTTTATATATATATATAAACTATTATGAAGGGGGGCACACTTTTTCACACCACTGTATAGGATTGATATTGATATTTATGATTTCAATTAGACCTTTAATCCAGTCCTTAGACAAAGCTTCAGCACTTTTTTCTTTTTACTTCAGTTGATTATATAAGTGTATCTAGTTTATTGTATTTATTTCTGGTTTACACTAAAGCTCTATAATGACATAGAAATAAGGTTGCACTTGTTTAGTATGGGAGACTGAAACTGACATGATAAAAAATGAAATAAATAAAAAACAAATAAATAAATCAATGACTCAATAATAACATCATTATTATTATTACTGTCTAGTGACGAGTGGCATGAAGAACATTCCTCACTGTTTGTTCTGTCTCTGTGATACCCCTCTAGCATTGCTTGCATGTAGAGTATTCCTACTGAAATCACATTGCTTTTCAGCCAAAAAAATGGTTAGGAAATTAGCGTCCATCTGCTTGAGAGCTTCTTTTAGTTCCAATGAAATGAGACTCTTGATCACACTTTGTGTTGTGTACTGCTCCTCTTAGGGCAATGAAACAGTGAAGTCCATTGATGAAGGCAACTGTCAACATGATGTCTAACATATCAATGTTGATAGCAAAGGCAGGTGAAAAAACAGGTTGTACTGTTTTATACCTTGGGTGTAAGGTGAAAAACTGACCTAAGCAGCCTATTATGTGAATGGTGGCGAGGGATCTACACACTCAGACAGCAAATCAAAAATCTGCTGCTCTTTTGAGAGTCTTCTTGAGTTTTGACATGAAACACATGTATGTATGATGTATTGTCACAGCTCTGGTGATACCTTAAATCTTATCTCTTCAATAGTCCAGACCGGTCTTTGATATTTACCATTCTCATGGCAATGAGATTATTGACAATTATTACCATTGTGATGGGATGACTCTTTGGTATGATACCTGGATGCTTCAGTGACAAATGGAGTGACACCTTTTCAGTCTCCCACCTCGAGGAAACTGTTCTGTTCAAGATAGGAGTCCATTTGAAACCTGTTTATCATGAGAAGGAAAATGAGTTGGCTCACTGAAACACTTTATTTCTTCTGGATATACTCTGTAAATCTTTTATGATGACACAGCGTACCTCTTCTGTTTCTTGTACAGTGCTGTGGTCCGTACACATGGGTATTTGACTATGAAGAAATCTTTGACAAGCAGTCTGAGAAACTCTGCTGTTCCAGTGCCTGTGTCTTTAGGATCTGAATCCTATTGTTTTCAGAATCTCCAATCTATATATCTGTGCAAACATCTGTAGCTGGTGGTATGTCTTTTCTCCATAGGAACTGAGGACCTGTGAACAAGATTGATGTGAGAATCTTACTTGTGGGATGCAAGAGCAGGTGAGGTCTGCAGGAATATCTGCATGATTATTATTGTTTAAAACATATCTCTATTATTGAGGAGAGGAGCTAAAATGAAATGAAAACCACATGCCTAATTGCTGATATATCCCAAAATCACTTTTGAACTCTTTCAATGGCATCAAGCTTCATCTTTATTGACTTACTTTACATATGAGCACTGATCATACACTTACGTCTGAAAATGGTGCAGCACCTTTCGCACTGCTTGTCTGAAACTAGAAGTAGCATGGTATGTTGATTTTCTCAAATTTTGCCAGATCATAGTACCAGCGTTCACACATTGGTTTTCAGTTTACTGCGGAAGGGATTGTCCCAGCTTTTGCCATGCCTTTACATTTCCTGAAGCATCCATGGGGGTCATAAAGTGGGGTGATAGCAGAACATATACCATGTTGTGTTGCTGACCAGTTCTTCAGACATAGATGAAATCTACAAATGTCTGATTTGATGTGCCAAGGTTCTCTGGAATGTCACATCCTTGAAAGCCAAGTTCAGAGCTTTCACTTTAGTGGCATGCTCAAATGGCAAAATACTCTTCAGCACATGTGTCATCACACATAAACTCGTGCAATCTCAGCTTCCTGTGTAAGCTGAATAGCATCATCCAGATTTGTATGCTAGCAACACCATCATCAACATAAAGGTCTTTAATGATGAACTGTGAACCAACTGTAAATGCACTCTCATTCTCTTTGGCAAGTTATAACATGATGCCACGCGCCTTAGTTATTTTGCTGTCTCTGCAAAAGCGTTCACAGTTTTCAAATGGCTGCTGAATGGTGATATCGACCCTCTGTGTTGTTATTTCAGCTTTAGCACTTTAATTCAATTATGTGTTGCCCCGATGACGACATCTTCTGCCACTGAGAAAAACGACCACACTGGTGAAGATATTTTATAATTAGTTAGGCTGTGATAGGGCCATGCTTTAGTCATGCTAATAAGGTGCAGGAGAAGATTTATAATACTGTTCTTTCCTTCTTCAAAGTAAAGACTTTTTTTTCCACCACTCACTCTCTCCCTCTGTGTGTCTTTTACTGATGGTTCACATTTTTTTATTCCATGGACCACATTCAATAAGTTACAGGTATCTATCCTAATATTAATGAACTTGTTGTAGGTTCACAAGTTTTACTTATAAAAATTGAATATTTTAACTATTACAAAACTCACATTTTACCCTCAAGTCAACCTAGATGGCAGTATTTAAAGATTTACCATGAAATTAACCTTTAACTATATCAGCCAGGTGCTAAAGTCACACATTGCCTTCTTTCAGATTGAAAACTCTAATTTTTTGGGAGACACTTCGACATAAAAGCTTGAATTTAATGTCAGCTATAAATAACAAATTTAACAAAATCTAAGAAAATTCGTGAATAAGAATAAACACGTTTAAAATAAACACATCAAAAGGTCATCTACAACTGGCCTACACCATGTCAAGTGATGAACCATTAAGGCTATTATTAATAATATCCCATCTAATTTTTTCCTAATGTATTTATTTATGTATTCATTTGTATAATATTTCTTCTATGATGTATTTGGTACAGTGGTAAATGTTTGGCAAAATTAGAAATTCGAAATCTTTTAAAATATAGTTATAAGAAATATTCATTATGTCTCTCATAATGTACATTTTGTGTTCATGTTGGTTTAATGTCATTTAAAAGTCCATCAGTATAATTCTATTTTGACGAAAATCACATTTTGTGTGATATCTGAAACAAAATATCAAATGGTGTAACCTAAAAAAGAATGTACTGTATTTACTATCTAAATATTTCTGTATCGTTTCCACATGGATTTATTTAGTATCCATGACTTCGCCCTAACCTCTGACGTCATTGGTGTGTGTCAGGTGACAAAACAGGAAGAAAGAGGCAAGACTTCCTGGATCTCCTGGGTCGACAGACGGTTAAAAGAAATATCGGAAAGCAGATTTTTAATATGAAATAATCTGCGCGAAGGAAGGTAAGAGCTGATAAAAAACCGAGCTAAACGCCTAGCAGGCTGCTAACATGCTAACGAGCTGCTAACTCTCGGCGGACTGTTCGTGTGGAAATAAACAGCGATGATAAAGATAAACTTCTGTCGTGTGACAAATGAACTGAAACACTGAACAGAGTTTAACACCAAAGTACTAGAAACACCTTTATTTTCCCGTTTCAAGGGAATTAGAGCAGGAGAAGCGGTTTAAACGAGCAGAACAAAGAATGGTAATGTAATACTACAGTGTAAGTGTAAACAAATACGAACGTTTCAGATTTATAAATAATTTTATATAGCAAATTGCAAACAAATAGTAAATTAAAGCAAATATAGTGAATGTTAAGTGAATATTAGTAACGTGAAATAAATACTACAGTAAGGTATAAATACACTGAATTGTAAATGAATACTACTAAAGAGAATTAAATACTGCAGTAATGTATAAATACTACATTAAATTGTAAATGATTTCCACTATAGTTAAAATAAATACAACAGTAGGATATAGATTAATAATTTTCTTGCCATATGGAGGATGTATTGACATTGATATGTAATTTTTTGCAGTATGGAAAATATTGATCACATTGATCTGTAATTTTCTTGCAGTGTGGAAGATGTGTTGATGACATTGATTATTGATCTGTAATTCTATTGTAGTATGGAGGTAAATTGATCATTGATCTGTAATTTCCTTGCAGTATGGAGGATGATGAACTTCCGTCAGAGGATGGGCTGGGTGGGCGTGTCTCTCTACTTGCTGCTCAGCGTGCTGCTGGTGTACTACGTGTTTGAGGTTCAGCGGTTCAGCTTGGAGCACGTGCAGAGAGGTGCGGCCGACTCGACAGCCCCGCCCCCCATCATCAGCTGGAGTCAGAGTGTCGGTGCACGCTTGCCGCCGCTCCCTGCTTGGATCTGGGCATCGGTCTTCCTGCTGCCGTACCTACAGCTCTTTCTCTTCCTGTTCTCCTGTACCAGGGCGGACCCCAGGGCTGTGGGTTACTGCGTGCTGCCCGTCTGCCTTGCCCTGCTCTGCAGCCGCCGCCACGCCGCTGGCAAACCGTTCAACCACAGTGGCCCGCCGCTCATAGACACTTAAGAGAGCGGGGCCATGACAGGACCTCAACAGAAGACTGATTGGACTCTTTGTTTGTGATGTCACTTCCTGTGTGCCTTTTGACAGATTTAAACCCACAACGCCACCTGATAAGGACCAGCGTCCAACTGCCCAGAGTGTGGACTGTCATGATCAACACATACAAACCTTTTTGTACAATAGAATCCTGTGCTGCGATTGGCTGGAGGGTATCTCTATGTCTGACTGTAGCATCACTGCTGTTGCTACGGTAACTGTCAACTGATGTGACATTTGACAGCCAATCAGCGAGCAGTATCTTATGTGTTTGTGGTACTTACTTTGCTATTTTGTGTGAAATATGAGTGATGTGACATACACTGGTTAACATGACAACTTTATTATGTCAATAAAATGAAAGAAAATAAACTTTTTACATTTAGTATTGTCATTTTTTTAGAAAGTGAAAAAGCTTTACCCCACCTGACCCCGTCAGATACACTTGTTACTGCTACAGACATTTAAAAAGCAGGTTTTATCTTTAGCCTTTACCTGAAGCTGCTTTACACGTTTTCTAGTTAATCTCGTTCAGGGTTGACACCCAAACAGTCCTCAGGTATTTCAAGGGTCCTCACAAGTCCTTTGGTATTTCAGATCTTAGATCTTTTAGCCGGAGGATGCGGTTCAGAGTTCGGGGGTTCGTCTGGATCCTCATCTTCATCATCTTCATCATCATCATCACTGTCATCATCTTCCTCGCCTGCAGCAGGTAAAACACAGGTGTGTGAGAAACGTGCTGTGGACTGTACTGATCTTTCTACAGGTTAACAGTGAATGAACTATTATATTTGAAGTCTTAATTTAACATGATATACTATTTAATACTTTGTAATGGTTTTATTTGATGTATAAACTGAAGGCAAATACAAGTAGCACTAGCGCTCACCTTCTACACATGTTTGGGGTCTTTCCTGCTCCACCAGCTCGCTGAGAAGCTGCGAGACTTTGGGGCTCAGCTCGTGGATCCCGTTAATCAGAGAGCTCAGTTGATTCGTTACTGGGACGCTGATTCTCTCCGTTCGCCCGTTTCGGACCCGCAACTCCGCAAGCACCGCAGCGTCCGCCATCTTCGGGCACGCACAGGTCTGCCGATGCGTCGCCACGCGTTGTTTGCGTGCTGACGCGCTATCTGTGTCGGCGCGCGCTGTCCGCTGTCGTCACTTTCACTGCAATTTATTACGAAACGGCCAAAGCGACTCTTTGTACAACGTTTGATAAAGTTTACTTCGCCGTCCTGCACTTTGACTTCCGGATAGAAGAAGAAAACTGCGGATCCCGCGCTACAAGCGGCGATTCGGTAGGTGGCAGCAGAGCGACCCGCCGAAAAAACACGAAGAAGAAGAAAAAAAAAAGGCGCCTTTGCGGAAGTAAACCGGAAGTTGCCATCAGAGCTACAGTAGCAGCTCGCGGTTTGACAACAAAGATCCGACCAACTGATCATCACACGGAGGGGATTGTTGATCATTATTGATCGGTTTATTGGCTGGTTTGGAGTCGGATCAGACGGCGGGAAACAGACCAGGGTTCACTCGGTGAGTTTAATCACAAAGCGAACACGGTTAGGATTAGCACGTACGACGTTGGTGTAAGTTGTGGTAGCTAAGTATGGCCAACGGAAGATAAGCTGCAAACACTTTATCTATTATTTTGTTCCCCGAACTGTCGGCAGCTGATCAGATTCAGAGGCTAAACTACTTCCAGCTGATTTTTGTATCGTGTTTTCTGTAAACACGGTTTGAGGGTTCTCTTGTTATTGTACCAGATGCTCTCATAGATGACCACATAAAACTAAAACTACTCTTATATGTTATAAACACAAAATAAGAAACGCCAGGATTCATCAAGAGAGGCAACTTCACACTTCCCCTGTACTGTGTGTAACAGTTGATCTGCTGGGTGTGTGGAGAAAAAAAGAACATTAATGAGCTTTAGAGACTGATCCTGGTTTCAGTAATCAATTACATTACGCTGCTGTGTGGTTCAAATGGGATAAGGGTAAGCAGGCTGTTCCCACTTGACATGCACTTGAATCTCCAGACACCATGGATCTCACTTTCTGATCTATATGCAAATAAAAATATAACATAATTTGGTGTTTGCAACTAGGGCTCCGTGTGTATGTAGGTTTGGGTACATTCAGCTCTGCTGATACATGGAGCAGAACACAGGAGATATTGACAGGCATTTCATGGTCATTGGTCCTGTTGTTAAACAAGTTGAACACCGCTTTGGATGGAGGCGGCGACACTTTCTGTCCAGACTGCCAGATGTCAGTAGGTCTTTTATACGGCTCTTAGGACATATTCACACACAAACAACCTTCCAATGTAGTGTGAGTGATCAGATCTTACGCTGCAACTAACAAGTTAATTTTCAAGTCAAGTCAATTTTACCCGTATAGCCACGAATCACAGATTCACCTCAATGGGCTTTACAGTTTGTACAAAAGCAACACAACATCCCCTGTTCTTAGACCCTCACATTGTACAAGGAAAAACTCCCTAAAAGGCCACAATAAATGATGTGGAAGGAATGGAAGCAATACATGTGAACATGAACATTATTGACACTAAATAGAATAGCAGAAATATATTGAATGGTGGTGTAAGTGGAGGATGAGGATGACAGGATCCATTGTAGCTTCTAGGTGAACCAGGACAGCAGCAGACCCTCCAACTACCAAAGACCCTATAGTGGCTGCACTGAAGCATGTTCTAATAGTCCGTTAATCTATCGCTTATTAAACCGTTTACTCGATTAAAACTGTAAAATTTTGATCATCGTTTCCCAAATGATTCAAACTAAACTGTCTTTTTTTAGTCATGACCAACAGTCCATACCCCAAAGATCACCAGTTTACTATTATAGAAGACTAAAGACACCAAAAAATATTCATATTTGAGAGGCTGGAACCAGAGAATTCAGACTTTTTGTTTTTAAAAATAACAAAAATTGATTGATCGGGTATCAAAATACTTGGCAATTATTGTAATAAGTGGCAAATAAGCAAATGATCAACTAATCATAGCAGCTCCAATTGGAATCTCTCTTCAATGTGTCTCTGTGTTCATACCATAACTGGATCACTCGGGACAGATGTTATGCACCGGGGGCCTCATGAAACACAGGAAGTGCTTATGCACAACAATATTCAGAATTCTAATACACTGCACATACACGTCCTATGCTGGTTTTCTTAAAAAATGTACACTCTTGTCTTGTCTTGTCTCTCTTGCTTGTTGCTTGGAATCAGGCAGCTAGAGAAATAAGTACAGATGTTTGACATTTACAATGTAATTTTTTTTTGTGTGTAAAACAGCAATATAAAACTTGCAGAGGAACTGCACACACTCGTATTTGGCAAGTCTTTTTTAGTTAAGTATCCCTCAACATTTGGTGCATCCATTGGAGTTTTCCCTAAATCTTTGTGTGGTTTTGTGTGTGACAGCCGATTATGTCGGAGGAGCCGACTGTGTCTCTGGTGGACGTCCTGGAGGAGGACGAGGAGCTGGAGGAAGAGGCTTCAGCCGTGTTGGCGGGAAGTGACTCTGACCACTGCTCATATCCCCAGGTTGGTTTGTTTGTTTGTTTAATAATAATCATTATTAGCATAGGCATAGCTGCAGCTGTTCTTCCTGGCATCTACATCATTTTCAAATTAACAATACAAATGACTTCATAAATCACCTGTGTTTGTTTGTTTGTTTGTTTGTTTGTTTGTGTGTGTGTGTGTGTGTGTGTGTGTGTGTGTGTGTGTGTGTGTGTGTGTGTGTGTGTGTGTGTGTGTGTGTGTGTGTGTGTGTGTGTGTGTGTGTGTGTGTGTGTGTGTGTGTGTGTGTGTGTGCAGGGCTACGTGAAGCGGCAGGCTCTGTACGCCTGTAACACCTGCACACCCAAAGGAGGCGAGGCAGCAGGCGTGTGTTTGGCGTGTTCATACAAATGTCATGAAGGTCACGACCTATTCGAGCTCTACACCAAGAGGTGATGACTCACTTTTCACTTCATATTTTACCAAATCAGCATTTGTAGGCTTTTGGCAATACACGGAATTCATGGTTTGGTGCATACTTTTGGTTTTGGCTTTACAGATCCGTATGTTACTGGTACAGTGGGGAACTGAAAATGAGAATGATTAAAATATGTCTGGCCACATGTGATGATTTGTTCTGAACAGCTTCACTCCATTATTTTCTGCAGGAACTTCCGCTGTGACTGCGGAAACAGGAAGTTCACAGAGATGAAATGTAAAATCTTTCCGGTGAGTTCTGATACCCGTATAACTGAACTCCTGACAGGTCACATGACAGGTGTAGCATAAAATAAAATCACTTCAAAAAGAAGAGAAGTTCCAACATAAAATGTGTGACATTTTGCAAAAACAGTTTTTAGAAATTACTCTAAAGAAGAGATGAGGACAACAATCAGCATGGAGTAGAATAATAAATATCATCTTTCGATATAGGTTTTAAAATGGTGGAAGGTGGAAAAGCAACTAATGTTATTAGGAAAAAGTGGTAAGACATATTGCAAGTTTGATTATCATTACTATTTTATATTTCACAATAAAGGAACTGACAGACATGGGACACATAAAGACGAATGTTTGACTGGTTGCATGACGTTTAGATTTCACAGCCTGTTCCGGGGATGTTTATGAGTATTGCTGTGTGTTTGCAGGACAAAGAGGAGATCAACAGTCTGAACAAATACAGCCATAACTTCTTTGGCGAGTACTGCACCTGCAGACGGCCCTACCCCGACCCAGACGAACAGGTGAGGAGGCACACGAACCGCCTCATCCTGCGATCCGATCCGTCTCCTGTACCGAGGCTCACTGTGTTTGGCTTGTTTGCTTTCAGGAGGAGGATGAAATGATTCAGTGTGTGGTGTGTGAGGACTGGCTCCACAGCAGGGTGAGTTCACGCGCACGCGTCGCACGCCCTGTCGACAGGTAACACTGCAAATAAATATGATGTGTCGTCGCTCTCCTGCCACTTTGCAAAAGAGAAGCCAAAATATCTGTCCTGGGAGTTGCTGAATAACATGTGTGATGTAATTCGGGGCCAGCGTCTGCTCAGTAGAGATAATGGAAGGGGGCAGGGCTTATGACAGATACAGAAGAGCTGTCACCTCATCCACATTATATATTATTATATATATATTATATGAACTTACCTGTGTTTGTTCTGCCAGCACCTGGGTTGCGTGGTTCCAGAATGTGTGGAGCTGCAGGAGATGATCTGTGAGTCCTGTATGAACAAAAAGCCCTTCCTGTGGACCTTCGCCGCTCACCTGGCAGGTATGTAACCTCCCGTCTGTGCTTCCTGTCTGCGGTGTGCGTCCTGTGTGTAACGCACTTCCCGTTCCAGTTCCAGGCGAGTTAGCGGAGGAGGAGAAGGAGGTGAAGGAGGAGAAGGAGGTGAAGGAGGAAAAGGAGGAAACGGCAGCGACAGACGAGTCGAAGCAGAACCTGAATCAGTCTGAGAAGGTGAGAATTATCTTTAGTTGAGGAATCATCCTGCAGCAACAAAACTTCTCCACTGTTTGTGCAGCAACATTTGTTAAAAAACGTGAAGGCTTGAGCAGCATTTATAAAGAGTGGAGGTCAAACCTGACAGACTGTTTAAATATGGTCAATATTATTATTATTATTATTATTATTATTGATTCTGGACTGGAGTTTATTAATTTATCAGTCAAATTTGTGTATAAGTGTTTACTGTGACCGTTCATTCATCATTTTGAATCCTGCTTAAACACGGCTTATCTACTGTGGTTACTTTTTATTCCTTTTATTTGCCATGCTGATCATTGTTATTGACTTATAATAATACAAATATAAGAAACATTTTGTTAGTTGAGAACCATAAAATAGTACAATATAATAGTTAAAGTGAGATTAGGCAATACAGAAATCAAAGGAGTGAGTGTTTATAACTAAACTCTTAGGTGTTGTTATAGACTATAAACTGGATTGGAAAATACCTATGTCATAAGTTTATTTGTTAAATCAAGTATTCACATATTCCCAAATCAATCGCTAAACAAGGTAATGGATTTGTTGAACCACGTGAGATTGAGATATTGTTTAGAGATATGGGGGAATGCCAATCCCACCCATAATCTTATGTTTTTTCTATTAATACAAAGAGAGCTGTAGGGATAATACAAAGCAAATTATAGAGAATTGTGATCATATTATTTAATAAATTAAGAGCTTTTAAATTTTTTTAGATTAGGCACGGATGATGTATATAATGTATCACAATCAGTTGCCTAGTAAGAAAAGGGAATGTATATGTAATTTTCAAGGGAAGCAACATTTTGAGAATATAAAACACAGGACTGAAATAAAGATCAATGCATCTCTGTAAGTGGTGGGAATGTATACCCAGTCAATTCTTGACTTGTCTTGGAAAAATCTGAGAAAGGCAGTTGATGTTTTGATGAGGTTTTGTGTTATACGTTACCACCCCTGTGTGATGTTTAGAATGAATTGATCTGAAAGGATTGATCACGTAAAAAAGGGTCGGGCAAAATAGGCAAGAGCTTCAGCCCGCTCCTTTTATGCTTTGTGTTTTTAAAATGACCTGACCGAAAAAAGCCTCCCGTCATTCACCCGTGCAGGTTGAAGAGGTCGTCGAGCCGAGCTGCAAGCGAAGCCGTCAGGAGGAGGAGGAGCCGAGCTGCAGGCTGAAGGAGCTGCAGGCCACCGGGCTGAAGAGGCTCCAATCGGGAGCCGTGTTCTGGCCTGCAGCGTGGCGCTCCAAACTCTGCTCCTGTAACAACTGCCAGGTGAGAGCTGCACGATTAGCGTCATTATTTGAAAAAAAAAAAAAATCCACTGATCAGCTGATGTGCAGTGGGTATGACGTGGCGCTGCTGTACAGTGGCACTAACGAAGCTCTGGCTCTGGCGGGCGTTCATGTCGTCAGGAGCGTCTCTCAGAAGCCGGCCTGTCCTTCCTGCTGGACGAGTCGGACACCATCCTGGCCTACGAGAACAAAGGCAAGAACAGCGAACAGAGGCAACCAGGCCACGACCCCCTGATGTCGGCGCTGGACAACCTGAACCGAGTGCAGCAGCTGGAGATCATCCACGGTAACAGAAAACCGCACGAGTAGCACGATAATCATTACTATTGTTTTAGGTGTGGGGGGGGGGGGGGTTCTGTCGGCTGTTTGACGACACGGTCGCTTTCTTTCTCCCAGGGTACAATGACATGAAAACCGAACTGAAGGACTTTTTGCAGAGATTCGCAGCAGAAGGAAAAGTGAGTGTCACGCAGCAGCTGAACTTTGGCGTTGTTGCTGCAGAAAGTTTTAGCTCAAAACTGTTGAATAGTGAATCTTCTGTTCATCTGTCACCGATCTATCAACTGTTACGGAAATTATCAGTTTTTCCGCTAGTCTGTGCTGAGAGTTTTCATGGCAGCAGATTGATTGAAGGTCATCTGTTAATTTACCCAAATTGTACAATTGTTTTTTTTTTGTAGTTTGTAGTATACAGTGACGGACAGGGGAGAAAGCAGAAACAAAGCAAAGGCTTTTTGCAAAATTAAAATTCTGCAAATTAAAAAAAAAAAGGAAGGCGAGTCGATACAACTGCAAGAGGGAAACGCTGCTATATGCACTATATACATATATACAACATTAAACTAATCAGAAATCCACTCTATACATTGTTAATGTGGTAAATTACTATTCTAGCTGCTAGTTGTTTTTTTTGATGTAATATCTCCATAGGTGGATAGAGGCCCATTTCTCCAGTGTTCTAATGGTACATTGTGTTAACTAATTACATTAGAAGCTAATGAATGTTTAGAAACCCTTGTTGCAATTATGTTCGCACAGCTGAAAACATTAGCTGCTTAAATGGAGCATTATTTGATAAAATGAAAGCTTGAAGGAGAATAGTATTATGTCAAATAAAAATCAATATTTCTAAACTTGTCATTCTGTAAGGAACTGTTTTGTTAACTGGTCATGGGACCGCTGACTCTCCTCCGATAGGTCGTGACTCCCGATGATATCCGTCAGTTCTTCGAGCAGCAGCAAAGCCGCAAAAGGAGGTGAGTCGACGGCGAACGCTTCTACTGACGACCTCTGACCTTTTACTTCTGCCGGCGGCCCTTCAGAGCTTTTTTTTCCCCCGACCCCCCCCCCCCCCCCACGCCTCAGATCGTCCTCTGATGTTTTGTGTCGACCTGGTGTTTTTCTCTGATTTTCTCAATTTTTTCTGGACATTTCTGAAGTTTGATGTTCATTTCAAAACCTCCGTTTCAGGGGTCAGAGGTCAATAACTTTAAAGTTTGTTAACATTGTCTTTGTGTTCACTTTTTAATAAAAAAACAATAAAAAACTTGTGAGAACAACCACATGGAGTCATGCTTCATCTTTAAAGGTGTGTGTGTGTGTGTGTGTGTGTGTGTGTGTGTGTGTGTGTGTGTGTGTGTGTGTGTGTGTGTGTGTGAGGACAGTTGATTTATTTTGTGTTTATAGGCGATTGTACTATAACTTGAACTTAATTGGAAAAACATCGAAATATGAAACTACTCTTAAGCGATGTTCATAAAGTATCCTACATATTTTTTAAGTAGCCCTTTAAAAATAAAAGCATATTTCTACTTTACTGACTACATCTTATTCTGTTGTGTGATTCCATTTATTTTTGCCCTGGTTGTCAAACTGTCTTCTGATCTGTTACCTGATGTCGAGCAGATGTTTTACCAGCAGGTCTGTTTCCTCACATCAAACACGTCATCCCTTCATCTCCTTCCCATCATCCCTTCACCTCTTCATAAAATCTAATCAGCTGTATTGTTGAGCTACAGACCAGCTGCTGTTCGCTCTGTTTACAGACCCCCCTCCCACCTTTTCCTTTCTCCTCCCCTTCCCTCCATCCCTTTTCTCCCTCCTGAAGTTCCCAGCTTCATTGTAACTGAGTATTTGGATGTGAACGCATCGGCGACAAGGACAATAAAAACTTCTTAGCAGTGAATCGGACCGGTCGTGGGTGACAATGGCGAGCGGCGTCCTCAGGATGGTTGGCGGCGCCGTGTCGCCTCTGACCTGTCCCAAGGAGATCCTGAAGGAGACCAGGTCCAGGATCTACAGCAAACCTCCCAAGAACCGGATCGGAGCCGGGGTGAGTCCAGAACCAGACGGCTAACGATCCATTAATAACTCACCAGGGCCATAATGAAATAAAAAAAAGCATAAATCTCAACTCTCCTCTGATTGGTTGGTTTCTCTCTGGCAGCAAAGTTTCTTCGTCATGTCGGTGTTCGCCGTGGCCATGTTGACTCCGGCCGGCTGGATCCTCCATCACCTGCCCGAGTATCGCCAGAGATCCCGCCAGACGCCGAAGTCCTGAGCGCTGCTCCTCCTCCTCCTCCTCCTCCTCTTCATCATCATCATCCTCACCTTCAGCCTTCTCACAGAAACGGCTGAAAGAAATTCTCTACTCAATGAATGCAATTCTCATCGGATGATTTCACACTTCATGGTTGAATTAAACATTTATCAGAGTCTATCAAAGTCTTGTGTTGTCATTACAAATTTATATGGATAGCGATACTGCTTACTGATACTGATACTTATTAATACTTTTCTATTATTCTTTTCTGAGAGAAACAAACAATTATATCATCCAATCAACTGTCCAAATTTCTTTCCAGAAACTAGATTTTCAAACAACTTTATATTTCAACACATCATCATGACGTGTATTTAATTAATCTTATGTCACTTAACCATCTCTAATCCTTTTGATCTCAACACAGATTCTAACAATGAATTATTAATGGTAACTTGATTCAAAGCATGGACGCGCAGCTTCAGATTGATGTGCAAGTGTTTCATGATCTTTCTGGTGTTTCCATCTTTAAACACAACCACCTTTTTTTACATATGAAATTGCCTTTAACCACATTTCATACACTCTTTTGACAGTTTTTTCCGATTAGGAACCCAATTGGTAACAATCCTTATCTGGAACTTAGCAGACACAGCGAAATTTTTTTTTATTTTGGCAAGTTATATAGAATAAGAAAACAAGGTAATATAACAGAATAAAACAATCGTTTTATGTTTGTATATATTTTTTTATAATAATATGGAATGTGCTTTTCCACATAAGAATTGAACTCACGCAACAATGGTAACAGCAGATCATCTTTTAAGGATCGCATATCTTGCACTTTGCTGAGTTTTATTTAAAGTTTTGATCCTCGTGATATATGTTTGTGCAAATCTTTAATTAGATGTAGTTTTACAGAGCTCAGGTAAAAAGCACATGTTCTTTTTAGGTTGTCAAAAACCTAATTATTGAACTATTGGGTTGATATGGGACCTTTAAGAAAGTTACTGAGTTGCAAAAGCGAAAGAACAGCAACGTTTCCTCAGGCGGAAGGACGCCTTCTTCCCTGTCATCTAAGCCCTTGATGTCGATGAAGACATAAAAAAAAAAATAAAGATTCAAATTACACCAGACTGTGAATACGTGAAAAAAACTCTTTAAATAAAGTTTGACAAACAGGAAAGAGTTTGTGTGTTTGTGTTCGAGCAGGAATGTTGCTCTGCTTGTTTAACTGTTCTCTCATTTAATCTCTTCCTGTTTGAATTCCCACACGAAAGCCTCGGCGTGGGAGGGAGGCAGACATCTTCATCATCGCCATCGTTGTCATCATCAGTATCTTCATCTTCATCTTTTTTTTGTTACTGTGGGATGGTATACAAGTATAGATATGAGAACTTGATTTACAAATGTGAAACATATTGTGAATAAAAGTATATCATAGGGGTGACACACAAAAGAAGGTCCCAGGTTGAAGGACTTAACCTGGGACCTTTTCTGTATCCACTCCAGTTCATCCAGGTCTTTATGGAGCTTGCTTTGTGCACTGGATGGTGAAGTTGGATGGGTGAGCAAATACTTTTGGAAATATGGTATGTATGTGGGATAATGTCAAAGCTGCCTTGTGGTGTGACTCAAAAAAATACCAGATAATTTAACTCTCATAATAAATTATATTCTAGGTGGAATGAAATCAAATCAAAAATAAATGGTACAAATGGACTTGATGATGATAATAAACCAACATTTACACAAAATGTACATTTTGGGAGACCTGATGAATGCCTCTTAAAGCTGTACAATATTGTAAAACTTTTGATTTAATACTTTGTGGAACCACAGCAATTACAGCATCAGTTTCACACATCTAGAGACTAAAATTCTCCCATTCTTTCATTCTTCCTTGTAAAACAGCTGGAGCTCAGTAAGGTTAGATGGAGAGTTTTCTTCTAAAACAGTCCTGTTTTTGGCTTCCCTGTCCCTGCTGAAGAAAAGCAGCTCCAGACCATCATGCTGCCACGACCATGTTTGACAGTGTGTGTTCAGGGTGATGTGTCTCCCAGGTGGCTTATGGCAAACTTCAAATGGGACTTTTTATGGATTACTTTGAGAAATGGCCACTCCTTCATAGAAGCCAGATTCGTGCAGTGTGTGACTATTAGTTGTCCTATCCTTTTCCTCCACCTCAGCTGTGGATCTGTAGTTCATCAAGAGGGATCATGGGCCTCTTGGCTGGATCAGTCTCTGATCAGTCTCTCCTTGTTTGGGCTAAAAGTTTAGAGGCATAACTGGGCCTTGGTGGGTTTGTAGTGTTCTAATACTCTTTCCTTTTAAATATAATTGCTTGAACAGTGCTCCACAAAAAGTTTAAAGATTGTGAAATCTTTTAATATTCTAATCCTGCTTTATAATTCTCCTCAACAGTATCTCAGAGCTGCCTGGTGTGTTCCTTGGTCTTCATGATGCTGTTTGTGCCACCTTTTAGACTATCAACAGAGCAGCTTATTTTATACTGAGACTTGATTACACGCAGGTGGACTCTACTTATCATCATCAGACATTCAGGTCAACATCGGACCATTCAGAAATCCTCAGGAAGCTTCTGGACTGGATCGGTAAGTAAAGAGTAAAGAGGCCGAATAATATCACACATCCTATTTTTTCGTTTTTTAATTTTGTTTTTTAATTTGATAAATTGTTATTTAATTATTATTTATTCATAAAAAATAATAATCTTGATGATTGAAGCCTGAACTATGGCAAAAGGTTTAAAAAAAAACAACAAATGCTTTCGCAAGGCCCTATATGTATATCTATATCTATATATGAAGGAAAACAAACAATAATGAAAGTTTCAGGAACATGAGCACAGCATGTGATTTTTTTTCATTTTCTTTTTTTTTTTTTGAAAAACACACCTTTTACAGTCATCATTCTTGAAATGTGAAATGCTCGCGCGCTTGCACTAGAGCTCAAAGTCTACTTGCATCATTTTTGCCGATATGCAAATATCCATCTGTTAATTTCATAAGCTAATGTAGATGAAGTATAATATGGAAAGTAGTGGAGACAGTTGACAAGCGCTATGTTTACTCTAGACATAGAACGTCTCGTATATGAATACATTATCTACTGCCCTGCATGGAAAACACGCCATCAATGCAAATGGTCTTACATCACCAGGACATCCGTGAACCCCATAATACTCCCCAAAGTCGGCCTGAGCCAGCCTTTCTGACCTGTGTGCTTACTCTAATGATGGTAATGACAATGGAACTATTTATGGAGCACAGTCGAATACCTGTTTGCTAAATGCCACCAGATTGATGGATTAATTATCTGCTTTTTGGACATTGCTGTGTAAAGGTAAAAAACCATTTTCTAATGTTTCTTTATTTATTTTAATTTATTTAAATAAAGGATCTAAACAGGTGCTTTATCAAGCAAAATTCAAAAAATCAAAGTGAAGACTATTTTTATAGTTGATTAATCTATTGATAATTGAAATGATAAATCGATGTTGCTGATAAAATGGTGAAAATGCTGCTCACTGTTTCCCAGAGCTGAAAATGAAACCTAAAATTTATTTTTTGTAACACTCTACCATTATAAAAAGACTAAAGACACCAGATAACAAGCAGACTCGAGAAGCTGGAACCAGAGAATTCTGACATTTTTTTCTAAATAACTAAATGAAAAAAATCAATAATTACGGTAAAAGTTAAACTCCCAGTAAAACATGGCAGCTTTAAATCACTCTCAATCCGTTACTTTCTCCACAAATTCACATGTCCTACTTATTATTATTATTATTATTATTATTATTATTATTATTTTTGTTACTTACTTGTATGGTTCAGTCTTTCATGTTGTACACAGGGTTGTGAGAAACAGATGATTGATTGATTCTGAGCTCAACATTTACTATTAGGGAGCTTTTGTGAGAATTATTATTTGTATTTTGTCATAAACAGAAGAATATAAATCAACTCTGATTATTACTAATTTACAATTGATGACAAAACAGGAGACCACAGCCTAAAAAACAACCACAAACAGATGAACTCTTTCGAGGTTGACAGCTTAATCTTAAACCTTTAATGTGGAACTTTTGTCTACCCTTTCGGATGGTGAAAAAACATGGATAAATAAAGCATCACACAACCAATGCAAAATGACTAAAACAAATCAGAATGTTATTCATATAGTCACGTGGAGACTCTATAAGAGCTGAATAATTAAATAATTTATCTACATTCCAATTAGCAGATGGATCATCTGATACTGTCAGGATCAAACTTTTTTAGTTTTTTGTATGTTGCCCGGTTGAATTGTTGTTATTCTTTATTGTGTTGTGAACTCAATTTCCCTATTGTGGGATTAATAAAATACATATAATCTAATCTATTAATCACCTTATGAATCAATGCAGGCTATTTTATATTAAATGTTTATTAGCTGGGGCGTGAATATATTTGAATATATCTGCGTCTCTTCTCGGCAAAACAGATTCAGGAAACGGTCAGAGTGCTGCTTGCGTTCTGCCTTAAAACCAGTAACTAGTGGCTTCAGTTTCTCGGCCGTCTCTTGTTTGCTCTTTGACAATAAGATAACAAGGAAATTGCATTAAGATGCAAATATGTTTGACCAGCAAAGGGAAAGGGTTTGCATACTTTAGAAGGGAAAACAGGGAAAACATAGAAGTCTATGTCTGAAGTGATTATTGTGTCAATATCTGTACTGATCACATATTTTTAGGGCAAATTTTAGATAGGGCTGACTTTAGACACTGCGATACTGTTTATTTTAAATACAACCTATTTAGAAAGTATGGTGTCATCTGCATATTAGAGAATATTATATAAACCCATTAATGGTATTCCAATGAGTGCAAGTATGTGCATTTTTGAGTGTATGCATTTTGCACATGGGGTTGCTGGTTAATCTGAAATCTTTTTTTCCACTAGAAACACAATGGTTTCCAGGGTGTATATGTTTCTGATTGGAGCTATATGCATCTTCTATCAGGTAATGGTGATTTTCAGTGTAATAAGTAATATATTGTTGGCCAGGGCTAGAGAGAGATATGATTTTTAAAGAATCATATCCTAACTAATTTTAATCTTACTTAAAATGTTTTTTCTTAATTATGAATCAACTTTGAAGTTTGAGCTTCACCGTGCAGAATGATGTACAGTGCAGGTCAAAAATGTGGGCATGCAGTGTGTGTTTAAACCTTAGACTGGTACCATATGTTCAGAGTTTAACTTCAGAAGACATCATGATGTCTCTTTGCTCAGCTTAAATCTGAGTAAATGGCTTCGCTCCCTCAATATCTCATCTCAAACAAGTGTGATAATTGGTAACACTATATAATACCTACCTCTGGTTAGGAGTGCACCTACCACCTACATAACACTTATTCTTTACATAGGTTGCACCTTTATTTACAGAATTACTGAGTATCTCCCACTCATTTCCACCACTAATTTTCCTGTGTTTTACAGTGTAACTCCTGGCCATTTTACATAGTCCTATAATTACCAAACATAATTGTGAATTAAATACTGTGCATTATGAGTACTACTTTTGGAGCAGCAGTTGTCAGCAGGGAAATGCTATCTCTATTCCAAGGATTTGTTATTCATTAACTTTATTGTTTTGAATAATGAGAAATAGGTATAGAGAGTCTGGAAATTGGCTAATGAAAAGACTGGCTGGTAGCAAACCTATCACTGTAAAATGCACATACATTGACATCCAGGATCATCCAGATGATCCTGGATGTCAATGAGTCATGTGTTTACTGTATAATTAAATTAAACAGAACTAAAAAAATGTGTGAGTGAATGACCTATTGTTTGTGGATTTTTTACTGTATAATTTTGCCCATGGATGGTTAGACTTATAGCTCTATAAGCTTGCTTTGCTTAATAAAGTGAAGAAAAATGTCCTCCTCTTGTTCTAGTATTGTTTTTGTAGTCCTTCATTCTATAGTGTTCCATGTAATTATTTTACTCACAAACTGATTGCTTTGAAATAAAATGGTATATTTTAATTTGAAACGATATTTAATTAATTAATGTCTGCCTATTCTTGCAATTGCAGGCCCTTGCAGCAGGTAAGGTTTTTTTTTCCTGCCCCCGTGTGCACTCTGCATGCTTGACTGTAGTGGTGATATATTATTATTATTATATATATTGCTTCATGTCTGTGACATAGTCTACAAATATGGATTTAGAAAATAATATTATAGTGAAAGTTGGATTGTTACTAGAAACTAACTGGTATTTTTCCCATTTATCCGGGATATTGACACAAACAGAAATGCAGCACATTTCCTTTATTCCCCCCTTTTAAATCAGCTATTTTTAAAATATATTACAGTACATCTATGTAGTTACATATTTATAACACATTTACTATATATATATATATATATATATATATATATATATAGTTCCATAGTATTCATGAACATTGTAAGTGATATACTGCTTTTAGATGACAGTTTGACAGGCCATATTTTATGTTGGCAATGGATAACGTGTCAAACAAAATATATATTTAATAAGCTCCGAAACTGAAAAGAATCTTCTGTTATAAATATACTACAAAATGAATAATGACACTGAGTGTTTCATCACTTTGGCTGGAGTATGTAGGTAAAGATATTGGAATCCTGTCGTCTTTTAGTTGCAGTGCAAAATAACATTAATGTCACATGTCCAAGAGACACAATCACAATTGATGGCTTTCCTCAGCAATGATAGTCCAATAAAGGAAACAGGAAAACCTTTTTTCCACCATGTTTTTGGGGTTGTGTTTCGATCTCACATACTTAAATCTGCCCTTGAATGTGATCCTTTTCAGCTTAATAGCGTCAATAAGATGCAAAAAGGTAAGGTACAAATGTCTTCTGTTGTTGCAGATAAATACTTTTCTGAGCTGATAGTTCAGAGTACAGTGGGGAGTAATTTCACACTGGAAGCTTCCACCATCCAGTCGTTGTTTGAGTCAACCAACCTCAGTTTGCCTGATAATGTCATTGGATATTCCCACAGAGTGAACCTTTCAGAATGTGGGCTGGTTACAGGTTTGTTCCTAGAGCGTTTTCTTTATTCCGGGGTTCATCATTTCAAATTGTTCTTAAATACAGCGAGGAGGAAGGGGAATAAGGTTGGAGATATGCATCATAGAGTTTTGAAAAGATGAAATCTCAGCATGTGTTTCTCTTTCTAGAGTGTCTGATCGTTGAAAATAAATTCTCTTGCAACTGTTCGAACAATTACGTTTGGTCCAACAACATGTGCTACAATTATAACTGTTGCAGTGAAAATACCTGCAGCCAGAACGTGTCACACATCGCACCACTCTGCATCGCCAAAGTCAATGGTAACTGTCCTGATGTGTGATGAATTTCCATTTCTCTTTGTAGAATTTGTACAGCTGTCTTCCTGTGATGACATATTGTGTTTCATAAATTAGCATGATGTAGCGGAATTAGAATTAATGTAACTTGAATTCATGTGCTGTGGACAATATCCCTTATCATTCCACATCTGATGATAATTCAGAAAAATACTAAAGTGAATAAGTTAAATTTACCTTAATAAACTGGTTGTTTCCTCTGGGCTTTCCAATGAAGATATGCAGTTGCATATCCATTATCAACAGGCCTTTTTTAAAATTAATTTATGCAATACTCCTTCCACTACTTCTTATACAGTATTTTTAGATTAACAATTTAATATGCTCAAATCGTCCAATTGATGGTCTGACTGCAAAGCAGTTTCCTAACATAGCACAATAAAACAGGATCATGCTTTCCTCATATCAAACATCAATGAGACAAATTTACAAAGTTATTTGACACAATAAATAATTTATTTAACTGTCTAAGTAAACCTGTATAAATATTTTAAAATAATAATAAATATTACAAAAATCACTAAATGAAATAGCAGTGTTATGATGTTTTCCAACCAAAGAATCGGATGAAAAAAAGTTATAGGTATGTAGCAGTTAGAGCTACAATGATTTATGATTAATTTGTCAAGTTGCCAACTATTAAATTGGAAACTGTATTGATAGTTGATTAATTCAGCTTCTTTTTTTAAAAGAAGATGTTCATATTCTGTGGTTCCAGCTTCTTAAATCTGATTATTTTTTGGTTTCCTTAGCCTTCTATAATAGTAAACTGAACTTGAACTGAGATGTAGTCTGTAGGTCAAGACAAAAAAAAAGATATTTTAGGTTTCATCTTCAACTTTGAGAAACAGTGATTAACATTTCATACCATTTTATGAACCAAACAGCGTCTGAATCAATTGTTTAAATAAACAAATTGATGAATAAAATAGTCGTTAGTTGCAGCCCAAGTAGCAGTAGACTACAGAGTAAATTTGTCTTTGTCTTCGTCAACCTCTTATCTGAGGTTGCGTTACGGAGGCAGCAGCCTTAGAGGCATGCCCAGACTTCCCTCTCCTTGACCACCTCATCCAGCTCTTCCAGGGAAATCCCAAGGCAATCCTAGGCTAGCCGTGAGACACAGCCTCTCCAGTGTGTCCTGGGTCTCCCCTAGGTCCAAGGCTGGCCTGAAACACCTCACCAGGAAGGTGTCCAGGAGGCTTCGTCACGAGATGCCCTAGACACCTTATCTAACTTCTCTCCATGTGGAGGAGCAGTGATTCTACTCTCAATCATCTCCCAAATGACTCCCTTAGAGATAGGGTGAGAAAACTCATTCCGGCTGCCTGTACTTGCAATGTCATCCTTATGGTCACTGCCCAAAGCTCCTGATAATAAGTGAGGGCAGGAACATAGATTGACTGCTAAATAATGAGCTTCGCCTTTTGGCTCAGGTCCTTCTTCACCATAACATTTGATGCAGAGCCCTCATCACTACAGACCATGGATGTAATATAAGAATTAAAAAGACTAAAAAATGGCCGCATTTTCATTCATTAGCAGTTAGTTGCTCGCCTGGTGCATATGCCAAAAAAGTTCCTGACTTCCAGTTATGTGACCCATAGAGACTGCACAGTAGAGTCACTTCCCATGATACTCTGTCATCCCATCATGCCCGAGGTGATGAGAACGGTAAAAAATCACCTTTGAGTAATTTATTTTAATTTGCTTCATGGTGCTGATTCTCGTTCCAGCCGCCTCACATGGCTGTGAACAGCTCCAGTGAGAGCTAAAGGTCAAAGTCCAGTGAAATCAACAGGACCACAATGCAGAGACTCAATCCTGAGGCCACCAAACCACTGCTCTTCATTGCCTTGGCTGCACCTAGAAATTGTCCATAATAAACATAATCTGGGACAAAGAGCAGTCATGGCTGAGTCCAGCTCCCACTAGGAACAAGTCTGACTTACTACCGGCAATGTAGACCAAGCTCTGGCACTGGGCCTACGGAGACTGTATGGCCTACGCCCCTACAGGACTTCCTCAGGAAGTCAGTGTCCCCTGCCTCCCCTGGGATATGGTTGAAGCTCTCCTGGAGACCAGAGGTGCAAGTTAAATCTCCTTCCAACAGAGGATTCAGCCAGACATTTCTAGCAAACACTAACAGAACTTTTGGGTCCGCCAGGCCTGATCTATATCGAAACCAATTCAACATCAGGTGGTGATCAGGTTAAAGGCATGGACACCGTTACGCCTGAACATGACGGTCGTTGTAGACAATCCATGGTGACCACAGAAGTCTAACAACAAAGCATTGCTAAGGTTCAGATCAGGGGGCGCATTCCTTCCCTTCATGCCCCTCCAAAAAAAGGTTCCACATCAGAATCAACAATTTCCCTAGAAGGAACACCCTTTAGCAGGGGGGGTCTCGGTGATCCACATCCAGACAAGGGAAACTGGAATCTGGAGTTCTTGTTCCTTATCAGGGGGGTTTTAGTTGCATTTTACTCACCTAGGAATTGATTTTCTGCACATTTATTCTTTGTGGATCAGTCATCAACAAACAACTGATTAAAGACAGATTTGGGTGTTTTAGTTCAAAAAGTATAAAATAAATAATATATGCATGAAGGTATTAAAGTCAGGTCTGGGTGAAACCAAATCATTATTTGTATATACTAAAGGATATTCAGACTTGAATTAAATAGTGATTGTATTTGATCTTCAAGATGTCCAGTCAGAGTTTGTGAATGTATGAATCTGACAGTAACAATAATGTTTACAATCAACAGTTCACTTAAATATATCAATTCAATTGAAGAATGGCAAATGGGATCCATCCAAAACTAAACAGGTACAGCTGGCTCTTTCATAATATATATTAATAGATATCTTTAAATGTATATTTATATATTCCTCAAGATTTTTGATACTAAGTTTGTGTAATCAGTCCCTGTTTGTATTCACATTTCTACTGTTGTAAGGTATACACATTCAAACATAAATGATTTAATGATCTTTCTTTTTAAAGGTTGAAGAAATCTTAAAACCGCTGAATGGCTTTGAGTTCTTGAAAACTACTAGGTAATGTAATTTGCAAACTTATAGATTTTTTTTTGAACATTTTAAAATACTTTTGAATATATAGAGATTTTTTAGATCAGTCAAAAGCTTAGTTCTCATTATCATCACCATTTTTTACTGGATTCATGACATCCAAATATGGTTCTCAAGTTCAGACACACTAATTGGTTGCACTTGCAACAACACAACACCAAAGGTAGCAGACATGTCTCCGGTTATGTCCATGTTTTTGATACTATGATACTACTTTTATACTGGTATAAAATGATTTTAAGATTACTATACGAAGTGCAAGTAGATCTGCACATCATATAATCCACATAGATCCGCTTGTGTTTTTTAAATTTCTACCGTGATGCATTGCACATGTTCAAAATGTTCTTTTAAGTATGTATTTGAAATTTTGCTTATCGACCACTATTGGACTGGCATGGTATTGCAGGCATTTGGGCAGATTGTATTTGTGTTGAGCTCTCGATGTAGTCTTAGATATTTGTTGATTGGATCAGTGTTTATAATTTTTTACCATGATCAAAATAATTTATAATTCACTCAAATAATTATATCAATTTAAACATGTGAAGTTAAATACTTGCAGTTGCATAAATTCTATTATTTTTATCACACAGATACAGGTACTTTTATTTTTTTAACCAATTATCTGTTCCTCACTTATCTGTTATCTCCAAAATCTTAGCCAACAGGGCACATTTGCTGAATTTCAGGCAGGTTTCAGCATCAAATTCGACATGCCTAAATTAGAAAGCGCGGTGTCTACCTTGGAAGCGGAATTTGGAACTCTTAAAGGGGTCAATGTCACAGGTCTGTGAAAATTCGCTTGACTAATTATTTCCTAGCTGCTGTAGTGCATGCTCTCTATAGAATATCTGCTACTCTCAGCACTCTGCCAATATGATTTTTAATTTGGATGGTCTTAAAATTGCAACTGTCAACACAGATCCATGTGTTTTGCACCTGGTGCATTATTAGAAGCTATTTTGTAACCTCCATCTATTTGTCTGAGCTATGCTTATTGCAGGAAAGCTTGATTTTCTGCCTAATGTGAAACTATTTTATTACCTTTTTTCATACAGGAATGGTCAGCATAGTTTCTCCAAAGACTAGTGTGTGCTACCTGTCCAGCCCAAAGCTGAAATGTCATTTTAATCTTCAAGCGGTCAGCACTGGCTGGACCCTGAACAGGTCTTATGACATGTTTGAGCTCAACAATGGTTCTGTGGTGAAACTGAACGACAACTGTGACACACAGGAATACAAGTCCTGTATTGCAGTGACACTCCAGAACGTGACAGGCTTGTGGGAAGGCGAGTACAGGGGTTTCTCAACAACTGTATCAGAACATTTTTGCTGTTTTAGTTTTTGACTTGCATCCTTAATCACAATTACAAAGACCAAGATGTTTTGAGCTGTGATATTGAATTCTAGCTTCCTGTAGTTCTAGTCAATTCTACTGTATCTCATTTCTGAGTGGAGTCTGTGAGAGAACCATACTCATGCTGACGCTAATTTATCATTCCCTGCAGGTACATACGAGTGTGGGTTCATGATCGGGTCAATCAGACACACAGCCAAGGCAGAGCTGAGTGTAGCGCTCCTGCCTGATGAGATCAACATTGATGTTGATCCTCTGACTGTGGATTGTTCAGAAAAAAACAGCACTGATCATGTTAAAGTCACTGTTACTGCGACCATCCCAAACAGCAAAGAGAGCTATAAAGTTTGGTGGAGTTACAGAGATGTAGTTAAACATTATCTATGGAACACATGTAAGCTGAAAAAAACCCTCAACCTCTTAAATCTACCTTTCTTCCTTCATTCTTTGTTCTTTTAACCAAAACTAAATTCAATGATTCCTGCCATTATTGTAAAATCCACAAAAAATAACCCGAAAACTAATACTGATCTTTGTCTACAGCTTTTGAGGACTACCTGGTTTACTCCTTTAAAGCTCCTATCAGTTGCAGGCCCTCTGCTGACACACAATATGTGAATGTCACTTTTAAAAATTCTGTGAATCAAGTAAAAAGTGGACAAGTGGATATTCCAGTAATTTATAGTATGTGATTCTGCAAAGAATTGTCTATTGCATTATAATTCAACAATACGATATGATGATTTCCCAGTGCTATGAACTAATGACCCCCTCCTCTCATTTTTTCTCCAAGATGGCCACAAATTTTGTAGAGAGGAAATGCTTGATGAAAATTTCTGGCCTAAAATTCCAGAAGGAGCCACAGTGATCAATCGAACATGTATTGGAGACCTGATTGGCTATATGGAACGCACTTGTGAAGGCACTACCGCTCAGCCGGTGTTTTCCTACTGCATCAACCAAGAGCTGAACTCACTTTTAAATACAGCACATGTAAGTGTAGCATTACAACTTAAAGCAGTGTCTGTGTAGATTCTTACTCATACAGGTCATTGTGGTGTCAAAGGAGTTAATTGTAAGGAACTAGACTTTTTTCTTATAGCTTGGAGACGTTTCACCTTTCATCCAAAAGGCTTCTTCGGTTCTGGCCTCATGATGGAAACCAGGAGCTATTTTTTCTGGATCACAGAGGGTGGAACTGTAGACCAAACCCTCATTCCATAACAATGGTTGCACAAGTCAGACTTCAGGGTGTGAAGTGGAATGAGGGTCATTGTGGTCATATGATCCAGAGAATGAGTCCTGCTCTGATGGTGAAGAGCAGGTAAACTTCCTGGGATGAGATCTCAAAGCAGGATGGTATGTAGCAGATCGATTATGACGTAACCCACCTCCTCTGTTCAAAGTCGGTCTTTCTAAATGGACATAGATGGCCTCCTTCACTCCCCTCTCAAACCACCTGTTCTCCTTGTCTACGATGTGAACATCCGTGTCTTTAAAGGAGTGTCCCTTTTCCTGTAGATGCAGATGTACTGCTGAGTCCTGTCCTGATGTGGTGGCTCTCCTGTGTTGTGCCATGTGTTTGCGAAGTGGTTGCTTGGTTTCTCTGATATACAAATCTGGACACTCTTCACTGCATTGTACAGCATAAACCACATTGTTGAGGTTTGGATGTCACATCCTTGTTCACATGCATCCCCACAAAAGAAGCAGTGGAAGCCATTTGGAACACACTACAACAGGGCAAAGGGTTAAGATTTGCTCCTTCCTTCACCTCACCACAAACACACACACATATTTACTCTTTGACTCTCATCACCCACTGAAACACAAACTGGGGGTCATCAGAACCCTACAACACCAGGCAGACAGCATCCCCTCCAAAGCAGAAGGGAAAGAGAAAGAACATACACACCCATACATATCAAACAAACACTTAGAAATTGTGGTTACCCCAACTGGGCATTCACCAAAACAGATAGAAGACAGAAAGAAAACCAAAACACAGACTGACAACAAGCAAAACAACAGAAGGAGACATGGAGTAGTACCATACATATCTGGTCTCTCTGAAAAACTGAGAAGAATCTTCAGCAAACATAACATCTCAGTTTATTTCAAGCCTGGCAACACCCTCAGACAGAGACTGGTCCACCCCAAGGACCAAACCCCAAGACAAAACCTCAACAATGTGTTTAATGCAGAAAATGCAGTGAAGAGTACCTGGATTTATATATCAGAGAAACCAAGCAACCACTCCGCAAACGCATGGCACAACACAGGAGAGCCACCACATCAGGACATGACTCAGCAGTACATCTGCATCTAAAGGAAAAGGGACACTCCTTTAAAGACACTGATGTACACATCTTAGACAAGGAGGACAGGTGGTTTGAGAGGGGAATGAAGGAGGCCATCTATGTTCTTTTTAGAAAGACCGACTTTGAACAGAGGAGGTGGGCTGCTACCATCGCGCCTTGAGATCTCATCCCAGGAAGTTTAACTCCTTTGACAACTCAAAGCACTGATTGATTTTAAGAATATAAGGTTCAATCTGTTATTTACATACAATATTCTAAATTATTATTGTTTTGTGATGATATATTTTTATTTTTTTGTCCAAACTGACATTTCCTAATTGGTTTAATTCCGAGATCAGAACTGTTTAGGGAATATCAATAGTTTGAACAGGGACGTATCTTGTGCATTTTATACACCGTTACACAGAAATACTCATTTTTGTTTGTTTATTTCACCTTTTCAGAACTTTGTGAAGGGGCTAGGGGCTACCCAGGAGGGGGCCAAGAATATATTTGCAAGACTTAAGAACAGCTCTGCACCCGAATCAAATTCAAGCAGCATGGCTGACATTAGCGTCTCCATCAATGTTTTAGGTGTGATGACCGCTGCAGCGGAAAATATCGCCTTACAAGAAGATGTTTTTCCTGTAAGCTCTTATCGATAACTATTACATTTAACAAATACATGTGCAATTATGCGTGTTGTATTGTTCCTGGTTGACTTCATGGAAAGCAGAACTGGGGAACAGGGTGTGTGCATGTTGTATGACCCCGAAAAAAAAAAACTTTTCATTTCAGCAGGTTTAAATTCAACAGCTTCTCTGCTGCCCACTTCTTTCAAATAAATCTTTAGTGTTTAATTTTGTATTGTGGAGTAGAGGTGCAATAACATTTTAATAAGCCATAGATTTATTGGCTATTAAAATAGCTGGTAGTTGCAATCTGACACTTCTCAGTGTAGCTATAGATTGTCTGTTGTCAAAAAGGTTGCTGAGCAAAACATCTTATTTAACTTGAGCTAGTTTACTTCCTGACAGCAGCGGAGCATTTAGCAGCTCATTGGCTCATTCTAGCTCCGATTGGCTACAGGATCAGTATTACCCAATATGGTGGCTCAATAGAGGAGATAATTACTGGCCCGTAGATTATACTCGTCAGGCAGAGTATAGAGAGTTTCACAAGTAGACGAGATATGGGCTACCTGGTGAGTATTGGTGCACATTTGTTGCAAACAGCTGGATGATTCAAACTAGGAGGAGCGGCTTCACCAAAAGAAAGACTAATATCTGTACATCATTGACGCATATTGTTGCTTGGGTTAATAAAAATGTAACTAGATATTTTCTTGCATTAATAAAATATACCATAACAATTTATTTCTTTATTCTGTTTCAGGATTTTGTCAGTGCAGCAAGCAACTTGCTGAACAAGACTTGGACTGGGGTCAACAACTCTGTTATTCATAACATGTCATCATATTACCTTAAGTCTGTGGAAAATCTGGTGAAAAACATACAGGCCATCAACAGCAATAGATATGAAAGTCAGAATTTAGACCTTAAATTATGCCCTAATAGCAGCTGTAACGTGTCCACGTTTGACGTTGTCGTTAATCTGAACAACACCTCTGGATTTATAAAGACTGTTGCTATGAAGAATCTAATGGATAAATTAAGCAACAACTTCCCCGATACAGATCCCAACAGTCTGCTAATATCTGTCATACTGGAAGACAACAATGACTCTTCTATAGGAATTACTCTGGACTTCCCCCGGGAACAAGGGGGCTCACCTTACTGTGTCTTCTGGAACACCACGGGGAACGATTGGTCGGATGAAGGATGCTTTGTTAGGACCAGTGATGACAACCGTGTCCTCTGCGAGTGTAACCACTTGACGTCATTCTCTGTGCTCATGTCCAGGGGTGACACTTCCTCTTTTGTCCTCAATATGATTACATATGTGGGCCTGGGTGTGTCCATCAGCTCCCTGCTCCTGTTCCTCATCATTGAGTCTCTGGTTTGGTCAGCTGTGGTCAAGACAAACCTTTCACATTTCCGCCACATATCCATGGTCAACATCGCCCTGTTCCTCTTGCTCGCTGACGTCAGTTTCTTGGCATCCAGCTCTCCTGGGAGTCTCAGTGACACCTGGTGTCTGGTCCTGACCGTGTGCAAACACCTGTTTTTCTTGGCCATGTTCAGCTGGATGCTGTGCTTGAGCGCCATGCTCATCCACCAGCTCGTCTTTGTCTTCAGTCCGCTGCGGAAGAAGGTCTTCATGTTCTTCTCAAGCATCGTAGGCTACGTTTGCCCAATCCTCATAGTGGGTTCCAGCTACGTGTACAGCAAATATACCAACACACCTTACTATGATAGGTCAATATGTTGGCTAGTTTATGGCAAAAATTTGCATGGATCCTTGTATGCTTTCATCATCCCTGTGGGAACTGTTATTTTAACAAACTTCTTTTCCCTGGTGGTTGTGATTCTTACTCTGATGAAATCAACAATCGTTGAAGGCGGCAAAGCAGCCGACAAGCAGGCAGCCAGAAGTATCCTCAAAGCTGTGGTTATTCTAACCCCCGTTTTAGGAATAACATGGGTCATCGGCTTCTTCATGCAGACATTAAACAGTGACGATCCCTTGTATCAGATTGCTCTCTACAGTTTCACCATCCTCAATTCCGTCCAGGTAATTTGAAAGCAACCCACACACCGAGCATAATGTTGATATTAAGAATACACTGATGCATTCTTTTCTAACCCTTTTATTTAACAATACAAATCCAATTCCAGCATCCCCAGATTTCCCATCTGGTACCAGACCATATTCTTTTAACAACAGACTTAAAGCCTGTTGTTAATAGAGGAGAGAATTTTGTGATATTGACCAAGAAACTGTATTTGATATTAATAGGTTATGTCATGGCTGATATCTTAAAGGTTCTTTAAGATCAGTAATTGTTTATTACCATCCTTATTTAATAGATATGTCAGGTTTTAACTCACTGACCTTCCAAACCTTTCCTGTGTAGAAAATAAAAGTGTAGTATCTACAGAAAAACAGTTTGAAATCTGTTCCATTTGCTGTTTTACAGGGACTTTTCATTTTGATAACAGGGGGTTTTGCAGAGAAGAAGGTAGGTGTGATATTTCATCAATGAGTAGTTTTACACGGGATGAGCAAAATAATGAAAACCCAAATCTGCCTTAGTGGTAAAATTCTTACCAGTGTAATGGAAAGGTATTTGATGCCTGGTGGGCAAATAATAACATATTTCCGCATTAGGACACAAAAATGTTGCCAAGTAAGGTAAGATTTTACCATCTATACCCCATAATATACATAAACTGTTCTTTTGTTTGTTTTCTTAACAGGTTCGAGAGGAACTGATGAATATCATCATGGTAAGTTTCGAAATTATATGTAAAATTTAACGATAACATGAAGAAAACATATGTCATAACTGGTTGCTTCTACCCTCAGGTAAAATCACAAGGAAAAAGTGAGAGCAAGACAGCTTTGACTTCATCCAGATACACAAAAGACAAATGAAGACTGGTAGGTCTTATTAATGCTCTGTCTACATTTATTTGCTGTATCTTATATTATACCAAATTTTAGGCATCACATTTGTCAGTTTATCATTTTCATATTTTCTTTTCACCTGAACGCAAGACAGAATTTGTCACATCTGTTGGACAAGTTTGTATCTGTGAAGCTAACATGGAAGTATTTAGTCAAATCAAGTATTGATCATATTGAAATTAGATGAATATGCTATAACAAGTGGATCATTAAAATATAAATTCTGAAATGCTGATGGATCTGGCTGCAAAATAAGAAATCAACAACATTACTACTGTTGATCTTTGGGGTAAATGGATGTAGTACATTATACTGTCATAAAATATGGAAAATCCAGTATTAGATATTTTACTACTTTCACATACTTTCACTACCTATGTGAAAATGTTCAACTTTCACTGCAATTCATTATTGGCAGGTTGACCCACATCTTGTCTTTGACCTCCCCAGGAGGAGCACATCAGCCTACTGTTCATATCCCTGCACTGGCTCCCAGTTGCTGCCGCATCCAATGCAAAATCTCAGAACTAAACATGGAGAAGTTCTTTTTGCAGCTGTCTGTTGGTGAACCCTTGCACATCGTATTTATTTTATTTTTAGCTTTCTTATCTATGGCTATTTGCATGATATGCCACGTTTTTGTTTGAAACATAATCTACAAACAACAAAATGTTTATGAGGTAAATGCAAAATGGACCCTGTTTTAATCAGACCAGTTAGTCGTGGCAAGATCAGTGAACTTTTTTGTGCAGGCTGGCCGACCAACAATTCTTCTCAAAAGATATTTTCTTGCTCTTTATAATTATTGGGGATAGTTAGGGGCATTGATGTAGATAAATCACAATGGCACAATGATAAAAAAAATGTATCAGTTATAACAACCAACCTGACCTAATGTGAGTGCTATATATTAAACTGGATTTGTCATTTATCTATAAATTACTGGCTGTTTGATTCAATATTTGATCGATTATCAAGGGAAATGTAATGATTATGAGACAAGGAGGAGTAGCATTGTTTTCATTTTTGATGTGAATATGATGATATATTGATATTGTTTTATTGTTCAGGCCTAATAGCTGTGTTGTGACAGGAATGTTCAATAACTACAAGCAATACAAAGTCAGTCAAACTATTAAGTAGGATTTATTAAAGCTCCGTTAAACTTTTTTTAATGCTTTAATTTGTGATTTAGAAAATGGCTAAATTCTTAATTCTGGAGTAGTTGCATAGTACAAAGCATAGTTTCTATAGCTTTCAATTTATTTTCTCACAAAGCCAAATCATATTATAATACTAATGCTAGGTTACAATAAATATCTAAGAGACTGAAGTTGCTTATTCCTAAAAGATATTTTCTTGCTCTTTATAAAATTGATAAACTGTATAGGGGCCTTAAAGTTGCATGTATTTTGTTTTTTCTTCTGTTGTAAATCATGTATAATGGATGTTGCAGGTACATAGTTTAGTATATATAAAAGAAACTGATGTATTGAGTTTGTAATACAGTATATGTCTCAGTTCTATGAATATTTCTGATGAATATGTCACTCACACTTCACAGATATGATATTGCAACATTCATTTGCACTCTCCTAAGAAGGATTAATCCCTGTAAAGAAAATTGCTATTGTTAAATCTTTATTTTTATATAGTACATTGAGTTGCTTCTGTCTATGATGCACTATATAAATAAAGCTGCCTTGCCTATAACAGTCGAACTATGTTTTTTTATATATTAGAAAGAGTGAGGTTTGTGGTTTTACACATATACATAAAATGACAAATGTATGACGTGTAAATCACAATTCACTGAGGAAGCTGAAAGAAAGACTAAAAGCTGAGTTGGTTTCATGAGATTTCCGTTCAGCTCCTGAAGGCAGACATTTGATTTGGTAGACAAATATCCATGGAAAACTGTGTGCATGCTGACCAGTCGTGCTGGCATGGGAGTCATGCACTAAATTCAAATTCGGTTTCATTACGAAACCAGGACATCAGCGGGGCCCCTTAATGCCCCGCCACACCACCACTTTGACTTTGACTCTATTTCCGATGGACCTCATATGGACTACAATCAGATTCCTGTTTGCTAATTTCCACCAAATTTAGGGATTAATCATCTTTATGTACAGTGCTTTTGCAAGGTAAGAGCCTTCACTAATGTATTTTTTGTTTTTGTTAAAAAATATCTGAATATTATTACTATTAAAACATGAGTGACTTAATGCTAAATTGTTTTAACAACTACCTCCTTGCTTGCTGGAGAAAGTCATGTATCCTCTAAACTAGCTGAGCCTTGTCTATTGTAAGTGCCCTAATTATTATTGTGTTGGAAGCACTCTGACAAAGATCAATGAATGAGTGATTTACTCTTACTTTAAGGAATGATTCTTAACCATTACGTGCACCAGGTTGTACATGGGATGACAAAAACTGTATTTTATATTATATTCCTAATTATATATCTTATATATTCTACCTGGAAAAACGCAATAATTAAAATAAACAGGTGTACTTTGCATCATCAATATAATAATTAAACACCCAACGCAACTCTATGATCACATTGTGATTTAAAAAATGTAAAAATACAGATTACACATTAAAAACAACACAAATTTAACATATCGTATAATGTTAACATAAATTAAGATTAATACAAAATATTATAATTAAACATGGTTCTCTTTCATGTCCCGATAGGTGAAGAGGTTACTGTTGGCCCAGTGTTATATAACCATAGTATTTCTGTTCATTGCTGTGTTTTCACAACAGAAAACTATGTACCAACCTGTGCACAACCTGGTGCATTTCCTCCATTAAAGTAAGAGTTGCTCCATCATTCACTGATTCTTGATAGAGAAGTGAATGAACAATGACTGAAATGTAGCCAAGTCTGAAACCTCCACAAGAAAATTTGATCCATCAGATGCAAATAACTTTGCCTAGCTTGATGATGAGTATCATGTAAAGTGTATGATAAACAGTGTTGCTACTTACTTGCAGAGGTGGTGCATTAAGCACTAGGTATCTCCCACCCACGCTTGTAAACTTCTATACCAACAAGATCACCTGCTGGCATCAGTGGATCTGCTCCTTTTTTCCTACTCAAGACACGTGAAGAGTACCGTAGGATTGTAGCTTTGTTTCCACCTGTTTTTCGGACAGGTCGAGTACAGCCCTGTAGCTTCAGGCCGGAGCCGCTGATGTTTTAGCCCTCTGAGGGGCTCTGAGCTCGTGGATGTCCGTCTCTGTTGCAGGGTTGCTCCACAAAGCTGGGCTACAGACCAAGGTTCATCGCTGGGAGACCATGTCGCTCAGGCAAAGCTGTGATAGGCCGGTAGCCTGTAATTTCCAAGAATTTCAAGGTGATGGCAGTGCGTTCACTCTTTACTCCCGGTATATGGTTCTTATTATAAGTTGATTGTTCAGGCTTTGATTTTTTTTTACTGTAGATAAGTGATGGCAGTGGGCTGGAAACCCACTCCTAGTGTACGGTTCCTATTGAAGGCTGAACACTTGGATTGGTAGGGCATCAGGCTACATGTACATCTTCTTGACAGGACCTCTCTTACTTCTATCAATGACCCTCTCGCTCCATTCTGGTGTCTTTGTTTGTTGGAGGACTCGTAAACCTGTCGACTCTGCCCGTCCTTTGTGCCCTGAATGGCTCACTCAAGTCACAGCTCGCCCCACAATCCTTCTGGTTGTGAGGTGCTTTATGGCCAGTGGACCCTGGACATGCAATGGCAGCCTCCTTCATAATTTCCTTGAACCTGTTGGTCCTGCACCCAGCAGTGGTTTGCTCAGGATGGCGCCCTGACCCTCACTACAGGTCTACAGGTTTTGGATGTGGCTCTGGCTTATCCCATTTCTGTATGACTGTGGAGGAGCAGTCTGGGGGACGATCATTAACACTTGAGTCCCAGCTACCCACCTGCAGTACACCAGTAGGTGTTCTTCACTTGGCAGGGGTGTCGGACTATGTAGCAAATTGGGACAGGCGGCCCCAAGGGATCCTGTAGGGGCCTGCTGTTAGTACTGAATGCTCTGTGCTTGCTTCCCTTGTGCCCATGGCCCAGATTGAGCTTCCTTGACTCTCAATGAAGGTGGCTGCATACTCTGTCAGAGACTAACCAGTGTCTGACATAAAGTCAATGGCTCTGGGGTCACTTTCAAAGTCAAAGTCAGCTTTATTATCAAATACTTTACATGTGCTGGACATACAAAGTAATGGGAATTACACATTCCCTGGTGGAAGTGCAGATCTGCTGATGCCACCGGAAGATATAGACTATGTGAGGTCATGCAGGGTCAAAGGTTAGGGTTAGCACCACCTCTGGCAGACTTTCTAGGATTCATAGAACCACTTTTATATTCATAACCCTTGGTGTAGAGATAAGTGTAGATGTGTCACTGTAAAGCCTATAGTCAAAGTTAGGGTTAGGGTTAGGGTTAGGGGTGGGTGGGTGGGTGGTTGGTGGTGTCCATGATCACGTTGCAAGTTTCATAGTTTAGATTCGATTTTTATGATTTTTCAAAGGCCCTATTACTGTTGCCATACCAGGTATATGTGTTTTCATCCATAATTGTAATGTGGTAACAAGACTTCCTGTTTGCACTTTAAGTGAAAATGTGTTGCTGTGGTGTTATTCAATTATGCTAGTTTACCAGTTTACCACCAATTAACCATAAAGCTATAGTCTATAGGTGTCAGAGAAGTCCCTGAAGACGACAGCGTTCACTACACCCAGTATAAAACTGGTGAATAGAGCCACTAATTAACTGATACTTGATCTTGCTAACAAATTATTAACTAATATTGATATTTCTAAACAAAATTGTTACAAATCTTTCAGGAATCCTTAAATATGCATTACAAATTTAAGGATAATCTGGCATGGAGCTGCATAGATGCAGTATCTTCTCCTACTGTTGCCCGAAATAAGATTAAAAGTTTTTCATCGTTGCTTAACTGAAGACCTCTAAGTCTGAAATACTCAGAACGTGCACTTCATCTACATGAATAGGGGTTTTCCAATGAGTGTAAGTATATTCATTTTATATGCATTTATCAGCATGTGCATTTTGTGGGTCAGTCTTCTTGTTCCTCACTTGCTACTGATGGTTAAGCTCATATATTTTTTTCCACTAGAAATACAATGGGTTCCAGGGTGTTAATGTTTCTGATTGGAGCTGTGTACCTCTGCTATCAGGTAAGAAACAATTGTGATATAGAAAGTCGAAGCTTCCAATATAGAAGACATTGTGTCCAGCTGTTATCCATCCATCCATTTTCTATCCCGCTTATTCCCTTTCGGGGTCGCAGGGGTCTGCTGGAGCCTATCCCAGCGCATTTTATGGCGAGAGGCAGGGGGATACACCCCAGATGGTCGCCAGCCAATCGTGGGGCACACACACCATTCACACACCATTCACACACACACTCACACCTATGGGCAATTTAGATTTGCCAATTAACCTGAGCATGTTTTGTATTGTGGGAGGAAGCCGGAGTACCCGGTGAAAACCCACGCAGACACGGGGAGAACATGCAAACTCCACACAGAAAGGTCCCAGACCCAGGCCCCAAGGTGGTCTTGAACCTGCGACCTTCTTGCTGTGAGGCAACAGTGCTACCCACTGCTCCACCGTGTCGCCCCTTCCAGCTGTTATATTATATGATATTATATATACCAAGGATGTTCTTCCAAAAGTCTTTTTATTCAAAAGTGATTGAGAGTAAAACAATTCATATTTGTTTATTTGACACATTTGATACTTGTTCATGGCAGAGAGATTCATTCTGTTGTCTGCCTCTTCTTACTATTGCAGGTCCTTGGTACAGGTGAGGCTCTGCTGTATGTGTGTGTGTGTATATGTGTGTGTGTGTGTGTGTAATGTATCACTCCTTGTTTCCATCTTTTTCTAATTAAAAGCAAATAAGTTGCGAAGCTCAGCTGCCTAGAACATGCACTGTAGGTTTAATATGAATTCCTAAGAGATTGGGTACAGGTGTCTAAAGGTTAACATGTTCTTTTATTGTGTCACTTCAGCTGTATATTGTTTAGGTAATAAGGAAAAACAGGGAAGTCAACCACACTGAGTGTTAATCTTATTATTATTATTTTATTATTTGATTAGTAGCAGAAAACTATAAATTAAAATGTGCCCATGAATTATGATCCCTTCTATCTTAATGGAGGTAATAAATTACAAACAGATAACATGTAGAAATATCTTCTGTTGCTGTAGAAAATGTCTACGGTGCTGATTTGATGATAGAGGGTAATATCACACTGGAAGCTCAAGTCATCCAGTCAGTTCTTCAAGGAGCCAACCTGGATAATGGACAACTTGTAGAAATTCATCTGGTTGCAGGTTTGTCCTGCAGTGATTTCTTTTTTTTTATAAATATGGTTCATCATTTTAAATAATTATTCTTATATACAGCGCGGGAGGAAAAGGAATGAGATGGGGATATACAACACAACTCAGCAGGCACCATACTTGAAACAAATTTCACATAAAAAGACACAACGATTATGCTGCATCTTACAGTTTTGAGAAGACAAAATCTCAGCACCTGTTTCTCTTTTTATAGAGTGTCTGACCATTGGAAATCAAATATCTTGCAACTGCTCTGATGGATACATTTGGTCCAACAATGTGTGCTACAATTATAACTGTTGCAGTGAAAGTACCTGCAGGCAAAACGTGTCACACATCGCATCATTCTGCATCGCCAAAGTCAATGGTAACTGTCCCGACGTGTGATGAATTCCCAATTCTCTTTGCGATGACTCTTTTCATTAATTTGTATTACTATATGAAATAAGGACTGATGCAACTTGCAACTTATATTCCAGCAAACATAACAATACTACTATTCTATAAAGATTTTACATAATGGTACCCAAATAGTTTAAAAATTAAATTTTAACTGACACATGGAACTACACATTTATTCTTTGTGTAGAGGAGGATTGCAATGTTTTGTATAAAAAAAGATTTTTAAAAAACTGACAATTTGTATGCATGAATATATTCTAAACACATGCACACATGAGATAAATAGTCATTTCACTTGGTTTTCATCATGTCATGTCAGCATCCAACCGATGTTTGCTTTGATTCTATGTGAAATCAAAACTAACAATAATGTTGATGTTTTTAATCACCACAGTTTACATTGAGGGAATAATTAATCTGAAGAATGGTGTATGGAATCAATCCAAAACTGAAGAGGTACATCTATCTTTTATCTCATTATTATTAACTATATATCTATATGTATATCTATAAAATACCAAATAACAGCCAGGGCATTTGGTTCAATCACTTTACAGACCAGGCGTTTATTTGAGACAAGGTGTCAGTTTGGGAAGGTGATTAAAAATTAACTCATAGGTGAATTCTTCAAATTCTTTTATTAAAACCAGTATGATTACCATGTAACGTAGATTTTTTATAAAGTCAGATTACAGGCTGCTTCTCCAATGTTTTTCTCTTTTGAATTTGAATTTTTTGTAATACTTTTTCACAGCACCTACAATAATAACAATAATAGTAGAGAGTGTTCTTTAACATCACTGGAGCACCACAGTGATGACCTAATCAAGGAGCTGAAGAAAAAGAAAGGTGACTGCATTGGATCATATGGTGGTGCAGGCAGGGGGTGGGAACAGTGTGGAAGCATGTGTGTATTCTGCACAGAAGACCCAGGAAGCATGATATTGGTCTGAATGCAGCCATGCAGCATCGGGGGTCACGTCACGTATTTATAAAAAATATGCCTGCACCTGGCATTTAGTACGGGCCCGGCAGTTATTTGGGTTTTTATTGCATATATATATATATATATATGTGTGTGTGTATATATTCATTTGTATATTTCCCTGTGTATGTTTCCTCTGTCATAAAAATTAAAATGTAAACTATTTAACGCTCTTTCTTTTCAAAGCTTGAAGATGTCTTCAGCAAATTAAATGGCTTCACGTACGTGAACGTTACTGATCAAAGGTAATGTACATTGCACACATTGAATTTTATTTTGAAGTGCAATTGAGCTTTTACACATATACAGAGTTTGCATATGTACAAAAAAGAAAAAGCATCGGAACGACCCTAGATTATCACATGTAATGCCACATATAACTTTTTGGTAGGTAACTTTAAGGTAGGTTTGCTGTAGTTGTGTTTAGTTTGTCCATTCTGGGCTTCTGTAGAAAGGTAGTGCTGCAACAGCGTCAAATATTATTATATAAAAATAAAAGAAACAGCTCAATTTAAGGAAATGCAAAGAAAACATTTCTTAATATGTTCAATTACATATTAATTAAAACATACTTGAATAGCATGGGGGAGGAGAATGGTGAAAAGGTTTTGCTTTATGTTGTAATACAAACTATTGTATTACATTAGGAGTGTGTATTTTTCTTTCATATAAATAATTATCAAAATGTCTTTTCACTTTGAGCACCTTGGCCTGGCATTATTGCTATACACACACACACACATTAGACATATACAATATGGATACACATATTGATACATATTGGTATTTTTTATCAATTATATTTTATTAATGCTATTTTATAGGAACAATTTCACGACAATTGACTTCCAGGCAAATTTCTTTGCCAAATTTACGACTTCTCAACTTGAATTGAAAGTGTCTCTCCTGGAAGATGGACTTCAAGCTGTACTTTCACTCACCACTACAGGTCAGTAGAAAGTGATAATGCTTATAATGCATTCATGTAATTAATAAGATTTACATTAATAAAAATAAAATTGAACATAATGTGTATTTATGTAACCTTCTTCACACAGGACTGTTCAACATAGAAACAGAGAGCAATAAAGTGAACTACCAGTCCAGCCCGGAACTGAAATGTAATTTTGAGGAGGCAACAAAGAGCTCTATCTGGTACATGAGCAGGAACAACGAGAGGTTTCAGCTCAACAACGGCTCTGTGGTGCAACTGAACGACACATGCGCCACACAGGAATACAAGTCTTGTGCTGCAGTGACACTCCGAGGGGTGACAGGCCTGTGGGAAGGCGAGTACAGGTTTAAGACACTCTATGTCACTCTGAGATGATTTGTAAGAACAACATACTCATACTGACGTTAATTTCACCCATGGTGTCAGGTACATACGAGTGTGGGTTCATGATCGGGTCGATCAGACACACAGCCAAGGCAGAGCTGAGTGTAGTGCTCCTGCCTGATGAGATCAACCTGACTTTCCATCCGATCACTGTGGATTGTTCAGACAAGAAAAGCACTGATCATGTTAAGGTCAGTGTCACTGCGACCATCCTAAACACCAGAGAGAACTATGAGGTTTGGTGGAGCTACAGGGATGAAGGGAAACATATTCTAAAGAACACAAGTAAGATCAAATTAAATCATTCCCTGTCTCTCAATTGATCTTGCTTCCTAAATCTAATACAGATGTTTCTTTGCAGCTCTTGGAGAATACCTGGTCTACACCTTCACGGCTTCTATCAGTTGCATGAAATATGATGACCCACAAAATGTGTCTGTCACTTTTAAAAACAAGCTGGATCAATCAAAAAGTGGACATGTGGACATTCCAGTAATTTATTGTATGTGATTCTGCAAAGAAGTATAGTTTCCAAATATAGTAATGGAGTTTTAAAAAATGAATTTCAAAATTACTCTGTGATATAATTCCCAAGAGTCATTACGTTCAGCACTTATGAGACATTTTTTTTTCCTTTAAGTGGGCTCCAGATTTTGTGAACAGGAGGTGTATAATGAAGTGATTTGGCCCAGAACCCCAGTTAGAGCCACAGTGGTTAATCGAACATGTGGTGAAGACAAGGTTGGCTACATGGAACGCACTTGTGCAGAAACCGCCTGGATGCCGGTGTTTTCCTACTGCATCAACCAAGACCTGAACAAAGTTTCAACTGAGGCGATCGTGAGTCTAGCATTACAGATCACAGCACCCTGACTTTTTTTTGCCAATATTTGTTATATTGTGACTGTTTTGTGTCAGTATGCTTTTACATTTACGCATTAATAACCTAACTCCAATGACATTCCCTAATTTGATTCGACAACAATGTGGACAAACTAAGTTTAGTTCATGGGCCACATTTGACACAATTTGAACTTGACTCCATATGTCTGTGAGTAAACAGGAACTGGTCTTTTTTTTCCCATCACATTTTGTGAGGTCACAGTCAAGCAGTGGACCAGATTGGACCATTTAGTGGGCTCCTCTTTTGATACCCCTGTTCAACAAAGTTAAAACCTAGAAAAACTCTAAAACGATGAGATGCATGAGGTGGCAATCAAGAGCCGACCCAATTTTGTTTTGATTGTGCTTTTATATATGCTTTTATATGGAAATACATCCTTTTTTTTTTAATTATTTCACCTTTCTAGAACTTTGTGAAGGGACTAGGGGCAACCCAGGAGGGGGCTGAGAATATATTTGCAAAAATGAAGAATAACTCTGAACCTGAATCAAGCAGCACAGCCGACATTGACGTCTCCATCAGCATTTTAAATGTGATGATTAATGCATCAGAAAATATTCCTCTAAACGAAAGTGTTTTTCCTGTAAGTCCTTGTGAATGATTATTATATTCATGAAATAGTGTAAATCGGTGCTGTTTTGAGCTTGAAGTTTTATCCCATTCTTCTATTTCAGGATTTTGTCAGTGCAGCAAGCAACTTGCTGAACAAGAGTTGGACTGGGATCAATGACACTATGATTCAGAACATGTCATCAATTTACCTTCACTCTGTGGAAAGTCTCGTAAAAAATATACACGTCAGAAAGAGCAATGGATTCAACAGCCATAATTTAGACCTTAAATTCTGCTCACGTCCGGACTGTAACGTGTCCGCATTTGATGTCGCTGTGAATCTGGTCAACACCTCTGGATTGATGAAAACCGTTGCCGTGAAAAATCTAATGGGTAAATTACCCAAAGGTTCCAGCAAATTCGCAAATGCAGATCCCACCAGCCTGCTAATTTCTGTCATACTGGAAGACAACAATGACTCTTCTATAGGAATTACTCTGGACTTCCCCCGGGAACAGGGGAGCTCACCTTACTGTGTCTTCTGGAACACCACGGGGAACGATTGGTCGGATGAAGGATGCTTTGTTAGGACCAGTGATGACAACCGTGTCCTCTGCGAGTGTAACCACTTGACGTCATTCTCTGTGCTCATGTCCAGGGGTGACACTTCCTCTTTTGTCCTCAATATGATTACATATGTGGGCCTGGGTGTGTCCATCAGCTCCCTGCTCCTGTTCCTCATCATTGAGTCTCTGGTTTGGTCAGCTGTGGTCAAGACAAACCTTTCACATTTCCGCCACATATCCATGGTCAACATCGCCCTGTTCCTCTTGCTCGCTGACGTCAGTTTCTTGGCATCTATCTCCCCTGGGAGTCTCAGTGACACCTGGTGTCTGGTCCTGACCGTGTGCAAACACCTGTTTTTCTTGGCCATGTTCAGCTGGATGCTGTGCTTGAGCGCCATGCTCATCCACCAGCTCGTCTTCGTCTTCAGTCCGCTGCGGAAGAAGGTCTTCATGTTCTTCTCAAGCATCGTAGGCTACGTTTGCCCAATCCTCATAGTGGGTTCCAGCTACGTGTACAGCAAATATACCAACACACCTTATTATGATAGGTCAATATGTTGGCTAGTTTATGAAAAACTCTTGGAGGGATCCTTTCATGCTTTCATCCTCCCTGTGGGAACTGTTATTTTAATAAACCTCTTCTCTCTGGTGGTTGTGATTCTTACTCTGATAAAATCCCCGGTCCCCAACGACAGGAAGACAACTGACAAGGCAACAGTCAAGAGTATCCTCAAAGTGGTGGTCTTTCTTACCCCTGTTTTTGGAATTACATGGACCACTGGCTTCTTTTTCCAATTTTTGGACAAGGAGCATTTTTTTTATAATGTTGCTCACTACACTTTCACCATCCTCAATTCATTCCAGGTATTTTTTTTTTCCTGAATCTAACATCTTCAAACCTCACTCCCCGATTTTTATTGAATGTTGTTATTCGTGAAGCAATTTGCACAGTTTTAAAACCTGCTGCTGTTTTTCAGGGCCTTTTCATTTTGATAGCGGGCAGTTTTGCAGAGAAGAAGGTAGGTTTGTTTCATATATAAATTCAATTTCACACCAGAGCGGACAACAGAATGTTTAAACTTGCTGTGCAATAGTTAAATAGTGGTGGAATTCTTTCTTCCAAAAGAATGCATGTAATTCCCATTTAAAGGGACACTTTTTCACACTAGGGCACAAAAATAATGCTCAACAATTATGTTGTCTACTATTTACCATCCCACTAACATACATATATATCTATATATATATTAACACATTTTTGTGTTCTAAATAACAGGTGCGAGATGAAATGAAGAGGATCATAATGGTAAGTAAAAAAATGATGTCTTAGACCTAAGCAAGAAAAAACATCATAACCTGTTTGCTTCTACCCTTCAGGTGAAATCAAAGGAAAAAACGGAGAACAACTTGACTGGGAATTCTACCAAATACACAAAAGAAAAATGAAGACTGAGGTCAGTCTCATATTATGGCATTAAAAATGTCCTCTTTTATTGTGTCCATAAGAAGGGCTGAGTGGCAGGGCCCGTTCCAGAATTTATTATATATCCATGTTAATAATGCAGCTAAAAATATATATAGTTAAAGATCACCATTTAGCATCTCATCATTTTGTGTGGCACTTCCAATCATAAAATAATAAGCTGAAGGTGTGTGTGTGTTTTGTTGGGGTGTGAATCTAATCTGTTCTCATCTCTCCCCCTTTCAGCCTGTGCAGACGGACCAAGGAAGGAAACAGAAACTCACACATGTGCTCTGCAGCTTCACTTAACAAACTACAGTTAGCCCCTAATTGGGGGTCAGGGTCGGGGTCAGGGACTTGGTTAGAGGTTAGTGGTTAGGGGGTAGGGATAGCTAAGGAGCTAAAAAGACTTTTTTTATTTTCAAATATTGTATAAAGTCAGAAAAATTAAATTTTAAAGTTTAACCTTAGCTAAGGCTTAATCATAGGATGGTGTGAAGGGGTCAGGGTCAGGGGGGTGAGGGTGAAGTTCAGGTTAGGGAACATATAAGGGAACAAATAATGCTTTTTCAAAAAAAAAATGTTTAAAAAAATGATGTGTTCATTTGGATAACGATAAGAGAAAAGGTGATGCTGATTTAGTTTAATGTCTTGCAGCGGTAAAAATGAACACTGAACTATAACTACATAGCTTTAGGAAGAGATTTTCCAACTCAGACTACATGGATTCTGTATAATCAAAATGTATTTGCTGTATATGTATTTAAAAAAAAATGTTCAAGATCTGTAGCTTGGTTTGAACATTTTATGTTGGTTAAATGTTGTAAATTTGCAGTTTGACATAAACTATAACCACTACTATGCAATGTGTGTATACCTACTATTTGTGTCTCATATATAATGAAATACAAACAATAAACACAATGCCTTTTATTACTTTGAGAAAACAATTAATTTCGCTGACTGTATCTGATTACTTTTATTATACAAATAAATTAAACTTAAGACACATAAGTACTGTAGAATGGTGTAAGTTTGGACGACCTATTATTTCCCCTCATTTCAGTTTTGATTATAGTTTTCACTCTGTAGTAGGCCAACTTTGATTTAATTTACAGATTCTACTACTTCATAATAAAAGTGACCCCTGTGGACGTGGATTCACTTGTTTCTCCTGATGGCCGTGAGGATGGCCAGCGTCAGAACCACGGTTCCCACCGCACCGCCAAACACGGCTCCCACAACCGCTGCGTCCAGGTCCAAATTCTCACATCTCTCACCAGTGTAGTAGGAGCTGGATAAACACCTGACGAACAGAAGAAACATATTAGCCTATTATTAAAAATAATATTTAATTAATTTAGCACGGGGCTAAAGTCTATAAGAAATTATAAATAAAAATAACGCATGTTTCCGTATTTCAAAATAATCATAATAATAATAACATGCTGTAAAATTGTTTGACGTTTGAAACAGAGAAACAGACAAACACGCACCGACATGAGGCTTTGCCTCCAAAGCTAGAACACAGGCCGCCATTTAAACAAGGGTTGGGATAACAGGGATTGACAGAACGCGCTTCTCTGCGTTTCACGGCCTCGCCTCTGACCGGCTTCTCATCCCTGACGCCGTTACTCGTTGGGGCCGGTTTGACGGGAACCTCCGTCTTGATCAGGTGGGTCAAATCTGAACAAACCAAACAGGTGAATAAAAATTTCAGAATGGAATGGGTAGTAAAAAAAAAAGTTATCCTGGTATAGTATTATAGAAATTTCTCACCATTGAAGTCGGCGGTAATGATGAGGTCGTCGTTCTTGAGGAAGCTCCGCCTACGCAGGTGCCTGTGAGATATGAAGGTGCTCCAGCCCCAGTCCGGACCGCGGAAGCACCCGCAGTCCTTGTCCCACACTGCTCCGGAAGCTTCTGTCGGCCTGGTCCACCGAGCGTTTGAGTCTGAGGAAGCAAGGAAAAAAAAAATTCTTATCACTACTTATCACAAACTCCCTATTGAGGTATATTTAAAAAAAAAAAAAACATCCTATAAAGCAGGGGAGTCTAATTCAATCTACTATATGGGTCGCATTGTGCATTAGTTGCTTTCAAGTTGCTAGAACCAGTAAAAATGTATGCATTAATAATAATAATAATAATACCCACAAATGTCTCTCCTCATCCTCTGCAACACATTATAAAAATCTACATGGTTATACATCCAATTTACAAAAAAGGAGATAGGATATAGGGAAAAAGCAGGTGAAATTTCTCAGTTATTCTACTGAATAATATTTAGTTTTTCTTATAATTCTTATTAAATCTTTCTTCTAATTTGCAATCCATTTATAAATCAGAGATGGAAATATCTTATCCCTTGAACCCTAATAGATACACAGTGGCTTCACATTTCTTAAAAAAAAAAATATATATAGAATAAACGTGTACTGCTTATGATTTCCTTCAAGATAGGAAGTCATCAGCTTAAATGTGATATTTACAGGTGAGAAGAAGCCAGGCCGACTGTCATGTAATTCACTTCTTTGATGATAAAAGTCACGTAGAGTTGAATTGAGTTTATCTGCAGGACGTTCCATTACAAACGGATTCCACACCAACATATGCATGTATGACATTTTTCATTTTCTTCTTTTTTAAGGTGACTGCGGAACATCCGTCACTTTGAGCTACCTGTGGTGAAGCTTCTGGTAGACGACATCCTCAGCCTCACGTCCGGGTCCTGGTCCATGGCGACGACGGTCGCCTGCCGGTTTTTGGCGGGCCACTCCATCACGGCGTCGTTTTCCCCGCTGCAGAGGTGCACGGTCACGCCGAGGTACCCCGAGTTTTCGCTCTCTCTCCCGTTGGGGTAAACGCTCATACCGAACGCGTAGCCCTCCGGGCTGGTGAAGCAGTCGCTTCTAACGGGTTTGCCGGTTGGCGTGCCGGCGAGGACTTTGCTGAAGTTTCGGATTTGCCACACGGCGCTGGGGCAGGCGGTCTCGGTTAGCGTGATGTCATCGATTAAGATGGCTCCCGCGGAGTTGGCCGAGCCTTTGATGCCTTGGAAGAAGTAGCGGAACTTCTTCGTCACCTTGAGGGTCACCTGAGCTATTTTCCAGGCATCATCGCCATCACCTGAGGAACCAGAGCAGCTAATTTAACGACTGTTACATTATTTGATGAAGAATGTATTGAATAACAGTAGTAGTAGTAGTGGTAAAGGAAGGAGTTAACAAAAAATACCTTTGATGCTGTGGATCCTCTTGACACTGGTAACGTTTCCGGTCCCGTCGTCGGCCTTGGTCCATATGGCGAGCGTGTCCCCAGGCGTTCCAGTCATCCTGTAGAAGAACTGCAGGCACTGCTGGGCTCTCCTGGGGTAGAGGATCCGTGACTCCAGCGAGGCGCTGCTGCCCGCCGCGCCCGAGACATCCTGAAACTTCATGAAGTAGCCGGAATCTAGAAAAGACAAGACGTCGATAAAGCGAATAAAACACACCTATCATATAACTGCAACTGCTGGCTTTTTCTGAGCTTTGAATGTTAGTCACATGATAACAAATGCTCATATATGGGGAGAATTTGTAGCCGCTGTAACTGATTATAAATGGTTGGTAGTAGTTCCAGACCCTGATAACAACTGTATGAGTCAGCAACACAGATATAAAGCACATGTAAACTGTACTGAACTCTGGCCTGTTTTTGCATATGAAGAACCTAATTTTTTTCATGTTTGAAGTTATCTATGTAACAATCTGAAGATTTATCATGACAATCATGGTCAAAAAAAATGTGTGAAGTTGTACTTGAAATTTTTGATTTATGAATTTGGGTGTGAATTTCTGTATATTTCCATAGTAATAATTCTGGTTTATTGCTGTTATACTGATACAGTTATAATTTTCTTATGTTTTATGGCACCCTGCAGTTGTTTTATGCCCTGATTCTCCTTCTAGCTTGTTACAACAGTAACATCCTGTATCATGTAATATTGCTCCAGTACTAGATCTTTTTATTTAAATGAGATCTACATCTGACAAAACTTTGCATATGATGCGGAGGACGTGCTCCGTACCTCGGCAGCGCCCCGCCAGGGTGTGATCCTTATCAACCGGACTGCTCAGTGTCTGGACCCAGTCTGCGTTGTCGTTCTCATTCTGGATCATGCCGCAGATGTTGATCAGCTCGAAGGAACACTGGTCCAGGAGGGTGTGTGTGTTGGCTGTGGACAGGACAGTTATTAATAGGGAACCTGCAGAGCTTAAAGGCTGAAAGGTCAGCCAGCGTCAATCGTTGCCCATTTTGCCCAGTGCAGCTTTGGATGAAACGCACACTGTTTAGGAGACACTTTGTTGAAATAAAACGGCGTAGACTCACCACAGCCGTACATGCGGTTGACTCTGGTGATGTCGACCTCGCTGAAGTCCAGCCGCTGGCCGATGACATTGTTAAATTCGGGTATGGTGGTGGTGATCGTGGGGATACTTTCATTCTTGTTGAAGGACAGAGGCCTGTAGTGCATGATGGACTCGTAGTCGTACGCTGTGTTCAGGTCAGTGATGAAGTCATCCTTGTACTTGTCGAAATTATGCTCCATCCCTGTGGAGAGAGAGGAACCTGGTTTGTCAAGTGACGATAACCACACAATAGATTCACATGCAGCTATAAAACCTTACTTTTAAATGGGATTTAGCATTGTCAGTTATTTACTTATTAGTTAGTTCTTTTAAATTGTTTGAATGTCCTATTAAAAATAAATTAAGTCCTGCATGAATAGATTTAAAGACACAATTTGATCCCAAAGTATAGAAATTGGATGAGATTCCATTGCATGGCAATAGCAATATTACCAATAATAATGTGATAACTCTCTGAATATGAGTTTAATGAATGAATGTTAGTCAATTTAAAGGTTTTATGATAAATAAATAAATATGTTAGATTGAAATACTACTTAATATTTTTTTTTTCTACTTAATTTCTGATCTGCAAAATTAAAAAAGAAAAGTAACAAAACCTTTAAAGCCTTAAAAAATAATTACCTTCATGCACTAATATAAATACTTGTACATACTTAATAACATTAATTGTTAATTATGTTTAGGCATCGGTTGAATTTTAACAAGGTGGACATTTTTGTTTCATTTTTGTTGTAAAAGTTAAATTAAAATAAGTTGTAAATTTGACAGTACTACTTTATTACCATATAGAAAAAATAACATTCAAGAATTCCACATGTGAAAAACTGTCCCAGTACATGTGTTTTGTGCTAACTAGTAAATAGTATTACTAAGACTTCTGTGACATTGAATTAAAATGAGAAAATATATACTCACCTTCTTCAATCTGGTCCCACCAGATCTTGACGTAGTCGTCTCTATCAGAACGAGACTGTTCATGGTAAAAACCCAGAGCATGAAGGAGCTCGTGCTGTACAATGGCCTTAGTGTCACACCTATCCCCGATGGAAACATTCTGGCCTACTTTATCGTCTCCAACATATGACCAGCATCTGAATTCATGCAACGGAGAAATCAAATCACATCAGCCTTTCAAGTAAATTATTTATTAAGTAACGTATGATTTGTCTGTCAAACTGTTGGCTTGCAGCTCACCCAGAAAGTTTAGTAAAGGAGATGTAGCTGGATTCTCCCTCATAGGGCTTAAAGTCCACACAGGATCTCAGACGGTATTCCTCAAAAGCCTGGAGGATCACCCCTTTCGCGTTCAGGTCTAGAGTAATAGAAATAATTTCCTAGTAATGTGTTACTACAATTTATTTATTGTTATTAGTTATTCCCTTGTGGTACCTAATGAGTCCGTTAAGATGTACGGTATAGGAAACTTCCATCTTCTCGTTTCATCAAGAATTGCGTTTCTGCTGGGCTGCAGGACACATAAAGCTCAGAGAACATATTTTTATGTCTTTGACAAACGCAATCTCTACGCAGACTCTCCTTGTACTTACGTCACCAGCGATATCCCCCTCAAACAAGTGATCCAATCCTTAAAAAAAGGAAAAAATATATTCATTTTTATATATAAATATCTGCCAACGAAGCTCGTGACCGGTGGGCTTAACAAGTTTACCTCTGTTGATCTCAAGTATGTCGTCCCTCAGTTCACCTGCATCTGCATTATCACCTGGAAGATATGTTTAGTTGAATCTCATAAAAAAAAGTAACGTCATGCATGTAAGAGCTTATTTTATGTGCATGTGATTATTAAAGTCAAAAGGAACCAACCTGTAAGTGTCGGAACAGCTTGCACCTAGGACAAAAAAAGGATAGTTCTCAATCTCTACACTGCAATTTCTTTTTTTTTTTTTTTTTTTTACCTCAACCTAAAATAATTCTGAATGTATTTACCTTCAAAACCACATAAACTCCAATCAGCGCAGCAACCTTTGTCAGAATGTCTCCATAACCCATGATGATATTTGGATAGAAACGTGTAACCCCGGTTCAAGTCTCAACATAAATGCAGCAGCTGGGCAGGAACTTTGGTCGCTGTCATCGTCTTTAATGAGTAACAAGCAATTCGCACAGTCTTAACTGTCTCTCTTAAGACATACTGTGCTACAAAACCATAAAACGTGAACCCTTAATCATTCGATTGGAAAACAGGTTAAAAAAGGTGCTATAAAATCAACTATTTGACCTCAGATTTCTGAAGCTGGGGTAAACTTTATTTTACCAAACCATGGAAGCCTGTTCTACACAGAGCAATTTTTCAATTTGTTGGACACATTATGTCTCCTACTTTACTATAAAGTCTCTGCACATTTGTATTGGGAGCAAACTCATACATCATTCTGCATTGATAAACTGAAAAAAATGGAAGGTGACTTAATTCCAAGCTCCCGTAGTTACAGAATGTGAGATTCCTCCTTTAAGTTTGCAGCAACTTCAGTCTGTCATGGCCGTGATACCACGAATGATTACTTTCTCCTTATCTTGTAATTATTGTGCTGTTATATTTCAGATGACAACACAGCTCTTCAGCAATTTAATACTTAGATAAAGTCACTTAATGGCTTTATATCATGCAATTAGCCACTTTTATGTTTTTTTTTTTATTGTAGATAACACCTGTGGCTTATATAAAACTGTTTGTTTAAAGCAGGTGCAACTCTGTTTATTTTGGATAGAGAGCCTGGCTAATCCTGTCAGTCATTGAAAGTCAATAAAATGATTAACTGTTTTTTATCAGTAATTGTAGTTGAACTTATATAGTACCTGTATGAAGTGTATATTCCCATAGAAAAGTGGAAGCTCAAGCCTTCATGCCTGGGCATGAGGATGTGTCGGACTGTTAGATATTAAATGGCAAATGCCCTGCATTTTATACAGCACTTTTCTAGGAAACTATGAATTCATACACCGACGGCACATGTCATCGGAGGCAAATCGGGGTTAAGTATCTTGCCCAAGGATACAACGATATGCAACTCAGAAGAGACGGGATTCGAACCACCATTTTTCTGACTGGTGGACGATTGCACTACAGTCGCCCTAGTCTGTCATAATAGACAAATCATACATTAGGTAAAACATGGATATACACTGAGATAACGAGGACATGCAAATACAGTTATTTTAGGAAAAAGGCTACAGCTTTTGTTGAAAGGTTAAATCTCAATCTTCATATCAGTTTTGAAATCATTTTGATAGGCCATGTAAAGTAGAACTCATGATAAAGTACTTTTTTTGTATAGTGTAACAACATTAGCTTGTTGCTGTTATATGTGTTCAGAAAAAAAACCTGTGTTTAGGCCCAGATTCTGTTCTGTTAGGTGATAGTGCTGGGATTGTGGCATGTTTTAGCATGAGGAATAAACCAGCTGATGTCTTAGCATGTGGTTTCATTGCTTTCATTGCATTGGCTGCAGAATCAGTGCAGAGAACAAGATGGAAGATGGACATGATATAGAGCTCTACTGTCATGGACTCTGCTGGAGCTTCTTAGCTTGACAGTATGAAGAGCTCTTTTTCTTATTTTCGGCACACAATTTTTTGCCTCTTCCATGGACCTGTCTATTGTCTAGGTGTGCACAACTTATACTTTTGTGTTTCGATAACTTAAAAGGTTACTTTACACGATAAAGCATCCCACATCATAAAAACTGATAAGCATCTTTCATGTGGAATGGAACTGCCATCATGTTTCATGGACTGCGATGGTCACTCACTTTTTTATCACAAATAAAAGACACACGCCACAGGATTGTCCTTAAGCTTTAATCATGGCAACAGTTCAAAGGAAATCAATCACAGATTAAACACATGCATATATACTGACTTTTTCATACCAAATGAAACTAAACATTTAATATTATGTGTATCATGTGTATTAATTCTCAAACTGTGTCACAGCATTAGGCCGAATATTCATCTTCACAGGTGGATCCTCCATCCCAGCTGCTTTGCATCTGATAAAAGAAAACACATCAATTTCATATGATCATATAAACTTTACAGGGCAAATAAAAAAGAGGATATTGTCTTACCTCATGATATAAAAGCCGTTGTGTTCTTACTCCTTTGGCTTAATGGGAACCTCTGTTTTGATCAGTGATGATATATCTGTGCACCAATGAATAATTGCATGTTACTATCTTAGAAGTATTGCAATCATTGGAAAAAAAATTCCATGTTTTCACAACAAAACTTAGGCCTGGGTAACAAAGAAATATCAATATATATCGCCAATAGAATAAGAAAATAGTGCAATATAAATTGATAATTTCATTCAAGGTTTGAGAAAAGAATGTGCTGCTCCTGCCTTGTCTCCTAAATATCATATATACATTTATATTTTTATCACTTTTATTATCATTAATAAAATGGATACAATCAACCTTTTTTCTCCTGATCCTTAATAAAAAATAGATAATTAAAATGATCAATAACAAATATTGATATGAAAATATACATATGATATGAAATATTTTATATTTCTATATATATATATTATATTAAAATATATTTATATGAAAAGTAGGTCATTAAGCATAAAATGCCTCCAAATATTTTAAAGAAAATCATCAATAATTATTATTATCCATCAACACTTGACCACTAACCCTCAAAGTCGATAAAGATGATGAGGTCATCGTTCTTGAGGTAGTTTCGCCTCCTGAGGTCAAAGTGCTTCACGAAGTTTGACCAGCCCCACGATCCACTTCTGTAGCAGAGACAGGAAGGGTCATACCACCCGACCTTAGAGGGATTATCCCAAAAAAACTTTCCATCTTGTGCTAAAGAAGACAAAGAGACAGAAGGAGACACACACTTAATGTAGGTACAGTAGCATCTGTATAGACATATATATAAGTATAAGTATTTATAAAATTGAACATGGTTGCAGCCTATAAAAGTTCTGACATTGACCCAAACAAACTGTTATACATATTTTACTGCCTGATAAATATTTGATGTAATTTCAGTGGTTTTCTTATCTCTCGATAAGCAGCACATACTCTTCATCAAATCAGTCGTGAGGCTGCGGGCGGTGGACATCCTCAACTTGATATCTGGGTCTTGATCCATCACCACTATGGTAGCCTGTCGGTTTACCGCCGGCCACTGCATCACCATGTCGTTATCCCCGCTGGCCAGGTGGAAGAACAGCCCGGTGTAGTTCCCGGTGTAATCTGTGTACCTCGACAAAGGTTCAAGAGTGACGCCATAAGCGTAGCCTTCTGGGCTGTAGAAACGAGGACTGTGGATAGTCGTGGTTCTGTCGGCTGTTTCCATGATCTTGGTGAAGTTTCGGACGGTCCAAACTGCGTTGGGGCAGCGTGTCTCCGTCAGGCTGATGTCATCGATGTAGATGCCGCCGGCGGACGCAGACACCTCTCCGCGGACAGCTTGGAAAGCGTAGCGGAACTTCACCCCTGCCTCCAAAGGGACGTGTGCGATCTTCCATGCTTTGTCAGAGTCGGCTGGTCAACGAGAAGAAAACATCCAGCTAACTGACAAAAGTTAAAATTAACCATGAGTTTTTGCTCAGTCCATGACCTTCATGATAATCACATTAAATGCATAGTGGGAAGAGCTTGGTTCTCAGCCTGTTTCTGCAAAATGTGAACAGTAAAAAATATCAACTGACTGTGTGTGAAATAAGTAATGAACTGTCCTTATAGTTGAGTAGAAATTAAAATGCATATGAAAATGCATCTTCTGAATGAAATTCTAAGCAATTCATTAAGTTTTACTCTTTCTATAGGCGACACAATGGTGCAGTGGGTAGGGCTGTTGCCTCACAGCAAGAAGGTCGCAGGCCCAAGGACTTGAACCTGAAACATGTTCTCTCTTTGACTGTGTGGGTTCTCTCCAGGTTCTAAATTGCTCAAAGGTATGAGTGTGTGAGTAAATGGTGTGTGTCCCTCATTATAGGCTGGTGACCTGTCTGGGATGTATCCTACCTCTCCCTTATATTGTGCTGGGATTGGCTCCAGCTGACCCCTGTGACCCTATACCCTATTTTTCTTTTTACCATAAAAGGTTTGCATTTTCGTCATTTTCCGGATGGTGCCTGTGCCGTCGTCTGTCTTGACCCAGATCACCAGCCTGTCCTTTTGGCTTCCAGTCATCTTGTAGAAGAATTGCAGACACTGGAGTTTCCTCTTGGGGTAGAGGGTTCTGGATTCCAGCAGAGCCGACTCTCCCTTACTCCCCTTCCCGGTGTTGAAGGCCATGAAGTAACCGGCATCTAGAGAATAAAGTAGCTTTGTTTTCGAATTTTCTTTCAACCTGCTTTAACTGAGAATAAACTGTATTTGGGATTTCAATGGAGACATTAGACTCTGACCCCTGCATTGTCCCAGAAGGGTGTGATCATTACTGCTCTGGGTATGGACCCAGTCGGCATCATCAGTGGAGCCCTGAATCATCCCGCAGATACTGGAGGACTCAAAGACACACTGGTCCAGCAGAGTGAGAGGACCAGCTGAGGGTTTGGAGAACAGGATGACAGGCATTTTAAGACTTAGATGATTATTTCTAATAGTATATTTTGTCCAGGATGAATAAACTACGTACAGCAGTTGTACATTCGGTTGAGCCTGAGAACGTCCATCTTGCTGAAGTCAAGGTACTGTCCGATGATATTGTAGAACTCTGGGATTTTGGTGGTGACGGTTGGGATAGAATGGTTTTTATTGAAGGAGAAGGGCCTGTAATGCATGATGGACTCGTAGTCATACGGCGTGTTTTGGTCTGTGATGTAGTCGTCATTGTATTTGTTGAAGTTGTGTCCCATTCCTGTGAGAAATAACGGTTTCATTTCATCATTTCTGGGTCTCAATGGGACAACATTACCACAGCATTACTCCTAACAATGGGAAAACAGGAAGTGATGGACCAGGCAGCTTTTTGGCATACCTGGTAACACTTGATCCAGCCAGATGTCGACATAGTCGTCCCTGTCTGTGCGCGACTGTTCGTGGTAAAAGCCCAAAGCGTGGAGAAGCTCATGCTCAATCACAGCTTTGTGGTCACAGCCTGAACCCAAAGACAGAATCTGACCATCCTGCTGGTCACCGACGCTGGAGAAACACCTGTGACGAACCATACCAAACTCTTGCTTAGAAGTTTGGGGTTTTGAATGCAGCGTAACACTATGAAGTCGGTGTAACATCTATAGCATCTATATCTATACTACAGCAGATTCATCTGTATATTTTTCAAACACAGAACATGCAACTATCAAAGCTGGAGCCCTACCCATTTCTCTTCACAAACTTGATGTAGGTCTTCTCCCCTTCATAAGGCTTGAAGTCGATGCAGGACTTCAGCCGATACATCTCAAAAGCCTGGTGGACACAGCCCTTGGCATTCAGATCTGAGCAGTGAAAGAAATAGCTGTTAGAAAGCTGTAAGAAATAACTGTTCCAACAAGCTTTCAGACAGCAATTAAACTAAATATCACATATTCACCTAAAAAGCTGATGTGTTTTGAATAAAAGCGCAAGTTGAAAGTTTAAAGAATGTGTGGATAAACTATATTGTAACTCTGGTTTGGCCCTAGTTCACCTTTTTCCTGTATTATTGGTAAATTTGAGTCAAAGAGACATTTCTTTTACATTATGACTCTGGGGGGCAATCGCACCGGGTCCTATTGTTTTAAAGAGGACCAAGCAATTATGTTTCATGTTTGTCTTTATTGGGAATGGTGTGCTATTACTTTTTCGCAAAATACGAAACTGCACAAGAGTTTTTATAGAGAATGAATGGGACAAGGTCAGAAAACAAACACATTATCAGCTTGAGTGAGTTTTTGCACTGCCATCTGCTGCCTGCTGCTAGGAGTGTAGGAGAACAAAAAAAGTCAAGGATTTTTTCTCTTTCCACTCTCCTCCAGGCCACAATGTTACAATGTCTGGTCAGTCAAGATCAAATGGGAGACCAGTGCAGAGGGAAAAAAATGCTGTTTTTCTTCTACCTGCAGTGCACACGTCATCATTGGCAACCAGCTAATATATATGGATATAAAAAGGTCAAATGACACACAGCAGAAGCATACAATATGGTATCTTTACGAATTGAAGAGGAGGAACTTACCCAAATCATCACCCAGAATGTAGGGAATTGGAAATTTCCATCTGTATATTTTGTCTATCAGGGCATTTCTTCCTACCTGAACCACAAAAGGGTTATTACAAATGTAATAAAATTGTGACTATAAAGATAATCAATTCTATTAGATCAGATTATTAAATCCAACACACAGTCAAAAGGATCCCTATCTTATCTGAAAGATAGATAGATATTACAGTGTAGTTACTCAACAAAAGATCACTTACTGGAAGTAAAATATCCCCCTCGATCAGGTTAGCGTCTGAACCTGCAGAAAAAAAATGAACCAAAATATTAGATGTCTTAATGGTGTCTTTCTCAGCATTAACTAAAACACCTATCATAGAATTTCAGTTAATACAGCTTCACTTTATTATACCATACCCAGGTTCAGAAGGGGGTTTTCATCCTCGCCATTTTGATATACCTCTGTAAATACAGATCAAACATGGTTCAATAACATAATCACAATCAATCAATAACATATATTTATGAAAAATCTCCTAACATACCATATACTTTGCGGGTAACCGGTATCTGCATAAACCATGTAAAATACACATAAGTAAATAAGTAAATAAGTGCACATTTCATGGCTATATCAAGACATGCTCTTTGTTATAGTTAATAAATGAATACTTACAGCAAATGAAGTGGACAGAGCCAGCAGCCCAACCAAGAACAGCACTCGCATCATCATGCCGAATGTCAAGAACATGTTGCTGCTTTGGCTTAAATAGCAAGATAGGACCTTTAACCCTTGATGGAGTTCATGGGAGCTATAAAGGATGACTGCAGGACTTTGACTGGATGGTGTTACTGATTAGTGACCTGGTTTAAGAAGGTAATGCGTGGTGATACAGTGACATGCAGTCGTATTCTCTACCTACTGCTTTATTAGGTGGCTATTATTTGATTTTGTGATATCAACTGATATCACTGAGCTCATTTATTATATGCTGAAATGCAACCTTTAATCACACTGACAAACACCAAAGGTTGAAAGTTTTCTTCAGATGTTTAAATATTGTATGTTAAATTATGGTCTTTTCATGTTCTCATTGTTTGTTTTCTTTAGGTGTTTCCATTTCCCCAATATTTTTTAAAGTACATTTTTGGCTTCGTTTGATGGCACTGGGGACAATACAGGATTAGACCTGAGGCCTAGGGATGACTGGGGCCTCTTTCTTGTGGCAGCCACTCTACCATAGATGTATTATAAGATACATCTATGGTATTATGTTATTATAAGGTCTCTTTCATACGTGTGCTCTACTCACTACAACTCATTTCCTCAACATTAAAAAATGTTTAGCATGCAATTGCATGCAACATTAGCAGCTATAATCCTTTAGATCACAACACTCTTGGAAATTAGGTGATACAATAACAACACTACAATATCTTGTAGAGCTGTAGAGTGAAGCAACTGGACATCTTAGTTGATTGAAGATGTTTGACCTCTCATCCAAGAGGCTTCTTCAGGTCGCGATCTGACCTAAACATTCTTCTTTTTAAACCAAGTGCCCATCCTGTTTTCTTAAAATACGAGTAAACTGACCAAAATGTATTTATTCAGATTTGTAGTGGAGTGTGAGCATAGGTTTTATGTTCATGTAACCTGTTTTTCCCTAGTGATCTTTTTTACCCACTAGATGGCACACTTTACTGTTGTAGTCTGTGTAGATTCTCATTCATCCAGGTCATTGTAGTGTCAAATGAGTTACTTGTAAGCAACTGGACTTCTTCTTGTAGCTTGAAGACGTTTCACCCCCCATATAGGAGGCTTCTTCAGTTCTGGCACTCTTCACTGCATTGTACAGCATAAACCACATTGTTGAGGTTTTGTCTTGGAGTTTTGTCCTTGGGCCAGTCTCTGTCTGTCTAAAACTGGACCCAGATGAAACAATGGTTTCATACGATGTCACATCCGTGTTCATCTGCATCCCCACAACAGAAGCAGTGGAGGCTGTTAGGAACAGACTTCAACAGGACAGGTTAATATTCTTTTAACTGCAGTAATGGAAGCTGCGCATCGGCGGCGTATTAGCATTAGCCTAGCTTGTAGCAAACTAGCTAAGGTTAGCAAAGGGACTTTATGTATCCTGCCGGGAATAAATAAGATAGTTCAACTAAATTAAATCACTTTATAATATGATAATACTCTATCTTTATATTGATCTTTGTTCTACTACGTAATATCGTGACGAGGTGGCCGAGTGGTTAAGGCGATGGACTGCTAATCCATTGTGCTCTGCACGCGTGGGTTCGAATCCCATCCTCGTCGGGTAATATTTATGTATTTTATATTTGTTTTTTGTCGTCACTCTTCTTAACAAACTGATTTTGCCCTGATAAACAGTTTTCTACTCTCGGTTTAGGGTTGTCTGAATGTTAGATTTATCAATATATATTTTTTAATATTGATACAAAAACTGAATGAAGTACCACACTTCAGCAAAAGTATAAGTTATATTCACCTATTAGAATATTAGTTTAAAGTCATTAAATTATATGTATAAGTGTATGTACTTGTACATGTACATGTAGTGAAAGATAATGTACAAGTCAAAGCTGTAGATAAAATGGTAAATGGACTGCATTTGTATAGCGCTTTTCGAGTCATTTAAACCACTTACATTGCTTTACACTACAAGTGTTTATTCACCTTTTCACACACATTCACACACTGATGGTGGTGGCTGGCATACAAGGGGCCATCCGTGCATCAGGAATCTAACCATTCACACACATTCACACACCGAATGGCACAGCCACCGGGGTCAAATCTGGGTTAAGCCCAGGGACCCATGGACATGAAGCCCAGGGGACAACGATTTTTCTGTGAAAAAAGTCAGAATTCTGAAAATTATTTTTTCAGAAATGAAAAAATAAAGGGGGATTTTTTTTTAAATAATTCCAGAAAATTTTAAAATAAAAATTTGAAATAATTACAGTTTTTTTTTTTCCTGATTCTGACTTCAGAGTTGAAAAGGGTGACCTTAAACCCAACCCCTGACCCTAATCCAGCGATTTTTTTTTACTTAGAATTGATAACAAAAATATAAAAAAAAAAATAATAAAAATAAATACAAATAAAAATAATAAATAAGTTACATTTTTACTAAAAACTGAATAATATAGCTCATATTTTTCACTTTCCCTAACTTGAAACCTTCAGATTTCATTATTGGAAATATGTGACTAACAGGCCATTCTAAACAGATGATCCCTTATTTGACATTGTTTCAGAAAAAAATACAAAAATATTATCAACTGGGTTCATAGTTCATTATTTTCAAAAACTTTCCCTAAAATTGATTTTTTAAGAGACGCCAGGAGACACATTTACAAACGATTCTCGGTATTACATATAGGTAGTCTGATAGGCTTTACACATGCATAAAATAATACTCAATTTATTTTATTACATAAACATTGCAATATTACACCATTGGCCACACTACAATATTTTAGTTTGTGAATGATACTTGCTTTTACACTGCATTTCTGTTGTAGCATTAACATTGCAAATAAACAGCCCCACATTACTTGGGAATAAGTGCAAGAATCATGCATTGTTTCTGACACACAATGCACCTTATGTGCCTTATTTCAATCCTCGTCTGTGTCGTAGGCTCCATTATGACATCCTGCATTTCTGTCCATATGTTTCTCATCACGGCTCTTTCGGGGCTCGGCGGGGCATCTGATGTCTCCTGTAGCACCGTAAATACCCAAGTCCAGTCCAGGAGAGAGGTGGCTGGTCTCGGCCTGTCCTTCCATTCTGTCCTATAAGCGATAAAAAGGGGAAATTCCAGTACTGCCATGGGAAATTACAAGGAAGCGTGTGTGTTGTTAACAGAACGGGCAGCTTGCTCTTATTTCCTGCACTGAAAAATCTCTAATCTGAGACAGTTTGATCCACCATTTGGCTGCTGTTTGATTATTCGTAAACTCACCTTGTGGTCACGGTGATGCTGATCTATAGCGTACTGGTATTTGGCTGCATTCAGACCGAGTGCAGCAGCGACTCTCTCTCCGAGGAAATCACAAGCTTAAATGTGTAAAAAAAAAGAAGCCAACAATAATTCAGTGAGACTTTCTTACATAACATTTGTCACTTCTATTTATTGTAGATGGATGTATATAATTCCACATACTCAGCAGTGAAATCCTCCCAACTAGAATGGCCACATTCCTGAATGAGAGTTGAGTCTTGGAGGACTGATGAAGAGATAAACACAGATGACCTGCCTCATATCTGTCACATCTGACATGACATTTTTTTGTTTTTTATTCCTTAAAGATGATTCCTACCCTTTCTGCAGGTTCTGTGAAGGGCCCTCGTTTTGACAACTGCTCCTCTTCCTCCTCGCTGTCTTCGTCCTCCAGTGTTTCACCACTGGAGAAATGGATGATCCTCTTCTGTGTGGACAGGGCACCTCCACCAAACTCTGTTTCCTGGATCTCTGTTTCCTGACAGATCGTGCAGGTGTTTGCATGAACTATTTATCGTAAATTCTCTTTCATTTTCTACCTGAGATAATTTCCTTTTGACAGATTATCATTCTCCATCACTTTATGTATATAAAGCTCTCAGTTAATGAATGAATAGCCACACGAAGCTGTTAAAAATTACCATGACAGTGTGACTGAACACAACCTTAACAAGCTACTTCGTGTTCACTTCAGGAATCACACTCACTTCCTGTTGGCTGTTGTTCATTCTGCAGATACCTCCAGTTTTCCTTTGACTCCAATGCAACACTGTAGACCCCTTCTCATGTCCCAGTTGTTCCCTACGTCCATCCACGCTGACTGGGCTTTCTGAAGTTAAAAAAGAAAAAAAACACAACAGGACACAGGTTCAGCCTTGAAACCTGAGACGAGAAGTGCAAACCTTATCACGGGCGAGTTGTCGCAGAGGCAATCTGCTTCCTTCTAGGGATTGAGGGGTTGGACTTGTTGCGGTGTGTAGAATGTGAAGGTTTATTGTCAACTTCAAGCCCTCATATTCCCACAGTAACCACCTCTTTAGATGACTAGAACATTATTCATATAAGTTGTTTAAATACGCTCATGTTCATTCCATTAAACACTAGAATGACAGAAAGGTGGAGCAAAAATGGTGATCAGACTCACATTCTCTTATGTAACTTTAAAAAAAAAATCATAATAATCATTCTGATATTTATAAAGAGCTTATGTTTTGTAACTTTTTTTGAGGATGTAACTTAAACATTGTAAAGTTATACTACATGTAGAATGTGTAATCCCAAAATTTGAATAAAAGTTGAAACATACAGTACATTTATGATTATGATTTATTTTATTATAACAGAATCTTCTAATGATCAGTATACACAGGAGAAAGATTATAACAAGAAAAAAACATTCAATTGTTCATTTGGGCTCCTGGTTGCATATAAAAGTATGATGGTAAAATGACTTTTTGACAAATTTTAGTCCATAGAACAGGACCCACTCCGAAAATGTATTATTGTTGGACTACAAGGACATTAACAAGGTTATAGTTTCTGACTTTCCACTAACCATGAACTTTTATTTTACATATAAAAGGGGTGGAGTATCATCATATCAATAGTCATGTCGATGTACAAGCAAACAACAAACAAGACGCAGAGGAGTTGCGTTTTCATGGGTGATTTAATACAATTTGAGATACATTTTACATGGAGGACACTGGTAGAGAAAGAGTAAGGAGCAGCGGGAGTTTACTCAAACACAAGGAGCATATAGTGTGATGACAACCCAACACGCCCTATTGATAAACAGAGGGCCTGAAAAAAAATTAGGAACCGATAAAGGTCAATGTCTGTTTAAATCCTCTGTTCCAAATATAATGAACAACTGTTACAGTGTGCGCGTTACAACGGGCTATAAAGTCATTCGTTTTTTGTTTTTTTCAGTTTTACTGCCTTCAGTTGACTTGAGCTAAAGCAAATAAACATGAATGCATGGACATGAATGAGCACATGTGAGGAGTATATTACAGTTTATACAAGTTCCTAGCGGTTTATGGTTATGCTTTAACTGTATTAGCCACCCAGAGACTTTGGGATAAATGAGCAGTTCTTCAGCAACACACCTAATTATTTTAGACACGAAGACTCAATATTGTCTCCCACCCTTGGTTATGTTAACGCACATGTCCCAATCTACATTACGTTTTTAAGGAAGGGGAGAACACTTGATAGAATGACAGTACGTACATCGTGTCAGCAACTAAAAGGTTAACAGGCATTTTATGCGTTAGTGGCTGCACCAATGTATCCACTGAAACATATTGACAATCACCATCACCACGGACCTAAGATCTGAATCACATAGAATTAGAAACTGTCTGTTAAGTTGTCAACTAAAACATCACTACATAACAGAAAATAAATTAAGAACTACTTTTATCAGGGATGTGTCACAACTCGATGACAAATTTTTCAGCCTCCCCCTTTTAAGAACATTTTCGTAAATGAAGAGTAAAAAGTAGAAAAACAGCTACGTTGTGTCATGTACAAAAAAAAAAAAAAAAGAACTACAGTCGATAACGTCATGTGATCTAAATGAACTGATTGTAAACAGATACAGCTAAATCAAAATGCACCAGCGATGAAACATGCAGTTTCAACTTTACATTTCTATTGTGTTTAATCCTCCGAAGTGTGTTTAATGCTGTGTTTGAGATGCATTCAAATGCTTATAAAAGTATTTTAATAGTTAGTATACAGGCTGATTGTGGGAAAGCAATTTTCTACATTTACACATTCAGGTAGTTTCATATTCTTTGTAGTGGAAAAAAAAATCTGGCTTTTTATTTTGAGTGCTGTTTAGATCTTTTCTTCTGTTTAGATCCAAATATGGGTTAATATGTGGATTTCCAGGCCAGAGCTTCATGCAATGAAGGTTAAAAACACATCTTCTGTTAAAGGGCCACAGCAAACAGTTTACATTGCAGCCAAAGGCACCGTTAATAGAACTACTTCACCCGTAAGGCTTGTTTATCATCGCTCAACAAATCGCCTCACGCTAAAAGAGCTAAGTTCGAAGTAATCCTTTCAGCTGACATGTAATCACTAACCATGACCTGAAAGAAGTGTCTGTCTTTTAAAATGTTAAAATGTTTTGCTTCATGATAAGCTGTTTTCATCAAATGACAGAAATGTGGAGGTTTACCTGCCGTTGTTGGCCGTCATAATGGAATGAAACACTACAAATGTTCAGCATAAATGTAAAACACCATGGATTAATATTACAAAAGAAAATACTTTTTTTTTTCCTATGGAGGTTTACATGGAAAGAAAAAATTGGAATCCATCAATATAATGGATGGTACTGAAGCATGAGGCTGAAAGTAAGACTCAGTGGGAGGTTTAGGAGATTGTGCAGCCTGTGTCCTTCTGTGGCTTCAGGTCTGGCTCCTTCACTGGTTTCACCTCCTCTTCCTTGGGTTTAGCCTGGAGTTAAAGCAACAATGAGATAGCTTTTAACCAACAAAACCTCCCGATACATGAACGAGTTGAAATCAACTCTGGAGCGAGCCGTCGTACCTTGTCACTTTTGGCCCCCTTGGTCAGGTCGAAGGTCGCGTAAACCTCAGCGGTGCACTGCTCGCTGAGCGGCGGCAGCTCGAAGGAGATGGGCTCGGCCAGGCCGTAACTCGCCTTCAGCTCCAGCTGCGGAGCCTCGGCCGGGACCTTGTGGAAGTATCTGAGGAGAAATGTTTCAAGTTGCAAGAGAAAATGACGACAGTTTCACAAACGAAAGCAAAACAAGATTGGGTGATTATATTTCAAAATCAGAAATTAGTCATACAAGGTTACATACAAGGATTTTACCTTATGTTTTACCTTATGTTATTTTTACCTCATATATAAATATAACGCATCATTTTAAATATAAACTTTTTTCTGTTTTTCTCTAAAAACCGAAAAAAAAATAATTAAAAAAATTAAAATTCGAATGGAAATTTTTTTTTTTCCCTTTATTAATAAAATCGAAATAAATTATTTCCAGGATTTGGTCTATGTGAACAAAACAGTTATTATTATTTAATGTAAGAAAAACATAATATCACAGCTTGGCAGACATTTTTCAAACACGTGCATTCTTTTTTGTCTACAAATATATTTTCCTAAATTTATGTTTTTAAATGTACTGGTGCCAATAATTTGATTTTAGATGTTATATCAGATCCGATTAATTTTATTCTGTCTCAGATCCATTTGTTTTTTTTCCCCAGTTCTTTATGTAGTTAGTTTTTTTTTTTTTCCAAGGTTGTAGTATTGCGTCATTATTTTTTTTTTCTTTAATTCCAATAGATTTGGTAGTTCAGGCATTTGACAAACTAAGATATTAGTAAGTAAAAAAAATCCCCAATCCCTAAGGATAAAACAGAATGACTTTTCCAAAATATCACCCGACCACAGGTGATATTATATTTTATCAATAAATAAGTAAAAGATATATTCTGAGAGAATGAGAAGAAATGTGAGGAGTTTTAACTATGACTATCACAAGATATTGACCATTCTGATGATGTTGAACCCTGCCACCTACAGGACGTGATAGAGCACAAACAGTTGACTGGATGTAAACCTGACATGTATCTACGACTGTTAAGAATTCAGTCAGGTGTTCGTGTGCATTTGCGCCACTCCGGCCGACTCACATGAAGCCGTTCTCCCTCTGGCACTTCTCCAGTGTGTTTTTAATGAGGCCGCCCAGCTTGAGGAAGAACAGCTGCTCCGACGGCTTGGCTGTGGTTCCTGGGCCTTTGGTCTGACGATACTCTTTACACAGCGCCTCGGCACTGGAGTAACCTAAACACAGATCGCCTCGTGTTAATATAACAGAAATTCAAGCAACTGACGCAAAGGAAGCGAGCGAAAGACGGAGGAGAACCGGACATAAAAGCCCCCCAAAATACTGCAGCAACAGAGGAAACATACACGCAGGAAACACCTGCGAAGCGGCTCGTATGCAAGATCAAAAGATGGAAAATAAGTATTTTTAGCGATTGCGTTCTGCTGAGGGCAGAATTATACACTGTTGTTAAACAGCTCTAACATACCAGTGTTGGCACAGGTTAATGTTTAGGGTAAAAATGTAATACATACACTTCTCTGCTTCCTGGAGTGATCGTATAGCCTCACCGCACTTGTCACTCGCCAGCAGTGTTTGTCCATGATAGCAGTAGGCCTTCAAACAGAATGAATGAATAAAATCAAGAAAATCGTGCATGAAAAAGTAAAATCTAAGTCTCATTAACCTCAAGGAGAGAGGATTACATCCAAAGCTTGTGCAATGCTGTGTGACAACAGTTCTTTTAGTTGCAATATCTCACAAAAAGTGAGTCCACCCCTCACATTTTGGAATTATTTTATTAAAAATGGGTCAACAATTATGTTATTACACTTTGATATAGTATAAAATAGTCTGTGTACGGCTGGTATAACACTGTGAATATGCTCTCCCCCCAAAAAAACTACTTCCCTGGGTTTTGGTTCTGAAGGGAGGGGGTCATGCTCTCCAACAGCTCCATGTTGGCAGAATGGAAGAGTGGGAGAGGTTTCCATGGCAACTTGTGAAGCCCCACTGGACTCCATGTCCAAGACAGTTAAGGCAGTGATGGAAAAAAAAGTTGTAGAAACAAAAAATTTGGGCACAATTTGGACATTTTTATCTGGGGGTGTACTATTATTTCCAGCAGTTCAGACATTAACGGCTGTGTATTAAGTTATTTTGAGGGGACAACAAATTTATACCGGTATACAAGCTGTACACATGCTACTATATATTGTAATAAAGTGTCATATCGTCAGTGGTGTCCCATTAATATATAAAATCAAATGATCACATAAAAGTGTAGGGTGTACTCACTTTGTGAGATACTGTAAATCTATGTTAACAGTGCATTTTATGAACATACATAAGCCATGTAGAAGAGCTGCTTCAGCTGGAAATACTTCCTCCATTTGCTGCTGCACTCTGGCTCCAAGGTGTTCAGCGTGTGGTCTAGAAAGACAGAAATACTCATTTGATATCTCTTATGCCACATATTTAAGTAAAGAATCATAGTATCGTTGAAAACAGCTCATCACATGTACAAATACTGACTGGCTTTCTGGTAGAAGTTCGCCGTCTCGAACGACAACGCCGCAACGATCGTGGCGTTGTGCTTCAGTTCAATCGCTCGGGCAATTGTCACTGTAAAAAATGAAAGAGTTGGTAGAGTAATAAATGACATGAATACAAATGAAGTTGTATTTGACTGTGATTATAAGTGAAAAATTTACCGCAAATTTGTAAAAGCTTAACATTTTCAACCACAAGTCAAATACTTTGCGTCACAAACATGAATCCACCTTAGTTCAGGATTATTTTTTTATAGAGAAAAGTGTATTGTTACTTAATACAACCGTTAATTATTTCTGTATTATTACTTATTTATGCCAAAAAGGATAAGGTCAACATTAGTTTTCCTCCTTGTAAATATCCTCCAGTCTATACTGGCTACTTAAAAAAAACCCTAAATGTGTGTTTCAATATAAGTGATAGGGACCAAATTCCAGAGTGTCCATACAGTTTATTTGTAATGTTCTGTGAGGCGCACAAGTCTTGAGTTACTGTACCTTCCTGTGCTTCTGCTTGGCACTGGATGATATATGCGTCAATCACTCTGGGCTCCAGGTCTCTGCCTTTTTCAGCTGGAGTGATGAGACGAGGGATGTGGACCTCCTGTCAGACCAACACAGAGGCGTTAGGCGTTAGTTTACTACCAATCTATTTGTTCCTTTGCCTGCAGCTAAATTAAACCGTGTCGGTCTGAATGAGGTTTTTGTGGTGTAGAGGAAGTACAAGCTACAACAGCATGTGATGTTCTCAGGGTCCTCGGGCTATATTTCTCTGGCTTTTATACATTTTTAACTAAAACATTGTTTGGAAAATAGCATGTGACTGCTGAGTTCACTGGATATGGGCACAAAAAAGATTTGAAAAAGTACTCAGACAACAAAACATCTAAGTGTTCAAAATGAAATAGTTGATTAATCAATTAGTCACATTAATCGCCAACTATTTTGATAAATGATTAATAGCTTTAATAAGAAAATGTCCAAATTCCCTGTTCTAGCAGTGAAACAGACATTGGGAAAAGTAGGAAATTGCAGACTGAAAAAGAATAATTGAAAGCCGATATAACAGTATAAGAACTCATTTCCTTATAACTTTATTCCCTCAGAAATTAATACATCATTACAAACTGCAGCAAGCATCCCCTATAGAGCTGTAATGGTTAGTTATCTAATTCAGTTACTAATTAGTTATTAGTTAATCTATTAATTGCCAACCATTACATTAATCTCTAATTATTCTTTTTACTGATTTGAGTACCCTTCTAGAAGAAAACGTCCCTAATTCTCTGGCTCCATCTTCTCAAATGTGATTATTTTCTTTAGTCTTCTATAATAATTACTTGATGATTATTAGGTTGTGGACTGTTGGTCTGGACTATAAAGAAATGAGGCAAACACTGTGAAATGAGTTCCTTTAATAAAATAAAGATTAACTGAGGTACCTTGAGATTTTTGAATATTCCAGCAGCGACCTTCAGGCTTCGGTGAACATCTTTTGCTTCAGCCTCTGATATGCTGTTGAAAAGCCAAAGATTAAAGTTAATATGCAGTTTTAACACATAGTAACAAAATCATTTTACCATTTTTTTAACTATACAGAAAAAAGAAGCGCATACTTCTCTTTCCCTGCTAGTCTCGAGGCAAACTTGGTATACCACACCGCTACATTAAAGGCCATGGAGGCCAGCTCAAAGACGGCATCCTGCTGGGCACTGAGATGAGAGCAAGAAAAGGTGCTGGGTTACACTGACTGATATGAGAACGATAGCAATCCAAAGATCAGAGAAGTATGAAAATACAACTGATGTATGTCAAAATCTATATCCAGTAAAAAGAAAATAAAAAAGCCATCTTTATTGTGAACTGTAGAGTCCCAGCAACAACTAAACATGTTTGTATATCTTTAAATGATTAATGAATAAATAAATTAATTAGATGTCCATTCAAACACATAAATAAGAGCTTTGCTTTGTAAAGTCATCTCCGCTGTGAAGACTTTATCACAGCATCAGACTTCATGAGAAGCCTGAGCAAGACATTATGTGTGTCTGTTCACTTTTGGCAATTGAGTCATGCAAATCCAATTTTAACAAATAGATCACACTTATAGCGACCGCTTTCAAATATGAATGAATTTACTTTGTGAGTGATCCTTCTTGGCAAGTTTATTTAGTCTGTTTTTTTTATGTGTGTGTGTTTATCTATTAATTTACCCCTTTTAGGGAGAAGCCACCATTACTTTAAGCTTGTGTGTTCGCTCTACTACAGCTACAAGGTTTTTAATACACGTCGGGAACATAGAGATGAAACACAATTGTGACACAATTGATGAAAAAACTTCAACAGTAAAAGTTTATGTTTAGTAAAACCTCTTTACCTTTAATATTTTGTGACCTTTTGTAATCTTAGATTATTTTTTACATTAAAATGCTTTCACCGATGCAACTACAAGTAAAATCTCTTTAGTTCTACCTTGGTGTATTTCCCTGTAAGGTGTCAGTCCATTTGAAGTTCTGGATGAACCTCATCTTGTTCTCCTGTGTAGTTCCATCCAAGGATGAGATAAAGCCTATTATATCAAATAATAATATAAAAAACAGCTAGTTAAATACATATTATAATGAGCAGAACAAAGATATCGTTAGAAAGTAAACATACATCTCGTGCTCACAGCAAAAGAAGCAAATTTTCATTTTTTCTTGAATGTGTTCACAAGCAATGATATAAAAACTCCTGTGATTGTGTAGAATATTAACCTGTTTAACTGGCCTTTATTAAAAGGAGAAAAAAATTGCTTCTACTTTGGCTGAAGTAGAAATTCACCTTGTAGGAGTGAAAAATATGCATCTGTAGCATTTTTCATGATCTCAGGGTTGCAGGTGACATCCGTGAACATTTCCAGGAGTCTCGCCCTGGTCGTCCTCAGGTCACTGAATGTGTGAAAACAGAGTGGAAATCAGTCGTTATAAATATATATAAAGTATAATAATATTTACGGTTCTCACTGTATAAGTGGTGGTGGCGGACATGTTAACAGGGCCGGTTTCAAATAAGGAAGTGCTAAAGAATCAGAAAGCTAAGGGAAGATTTTCATCACTGTTTACGGTAGATGGAAGAGCAGGTTTTAGATCAGACGGAGGCAACCCTGGTTCTACAGCCACTGTGGGTGCAGACCAAGCAGTTACACACGTGATTTTACTGATTACCCCTGTTTTAAGCCTTTTATACAAGAGCCAGTTGCACTAATATTGTCATTCTAGTAAAAAATACATCAGAGATGGATAGTTTTGTGTGCATTACATTTTTTAATTAATTTGTCCTACATGTTCTATATATTCCCTCACTCCCCTTTTGTCAATATATGTTTAATGTTTATTTCAAGTCTGTTGTAAAGCACATTGAGCTGCATTTATGTATGTAAGGTGATTTACAAATTAGATAGAAGTGACAGTAGAATCATTCATGGCATAGAGAAGGCAAAACTACTAAGATTAAGTTTATAATTTATCAAGTCGAAAGCATTATTTACACTACATTTATGTCTATGCCCACAACCACAGTCCATTATTCTATTAATGTATTGGTTTGGTCTTACTTGACTAAGGATTCGGTAGTTGATTTTTATGCATTCTTCAATATTAAATTGGATATATCCTGACATATTACGAATACAACTCTAATAGATGTAGATTTTGTGTCTAAAACACAAGATTTACAGATTTCTTGATGAAATTATTATGGGTCAAATCAATTAGGATTGATTCATTTAGTTTGTAGTCGAAGGACTATTCGAGAATGAAGAGTTTGTTTAGTCAATGACAGTTCTGCAATACTGATCTTTTGCCACAATTTTGTTGGGCTAGTTTGATTGATTGATTTCTATTCATTTTTCAATGCTGAATTAGGTACATCATGAAAATTCTGTACAAATCTCTGGTAAGATGGATAAGATAAATAGTACATTTGTATAAAGAATTTCACAAATGTCGATGAAATCATAGAATTATATAATATAATAGATTAAAGTTGTATGACTATTAATCAACTAAGCTTTTAGTCGAGGTCAGTCACTTTGTTTTGTTTTTTCCATGATTTTTATGTGGAAAACTAAAACAGATTTACAGATTTGTCCATGAAATCCACTCATCGATTAGGCGTTAATTGAATGTACTGGCTATTATTTCAGTGGAGGACAGGCCTGTGAGACCTACTTGCATATCTTGTTGGCAGAGGGGCTCCCTGCAACTCCATAGAAGTTAAAGGACACAGGTGCTGTTGCCTTCAGGGGGTTTCTGTGAAACCAATGAGCCATGCTGTGATCGGGGACACACCTAGAGAGGCTGAAACACACACAACGACAAGCGGTTACCTCACGAGCCGCAGCATCTATATAAAAGACACGTGGTCGGTGGCTGAAGCCAGTATCGTTTCCAGGGAGCTGGTTTATTGGGGCTTTGAGGCGTAGATGACACACCGGCTAACGTCAGGTTACAGATACGGTGGCCGAGGCTGAGCAGCTAACAAACAAGCCGTTTCGCCTCCGTTGTGATATTTTCTTGTTCACGGATTCGTTCACAGCCTCCAGTGTTACCTGTGAGCTTCTACGACTGATTCTTTTTTTTAAGAATCGTTTGTTGTATGCAAAAGTCTGTTACGTAACAGCTAACAGCTAGCGGCTAACAGTGGCTACAGCTAAAAACATGATTCACGGAAGCGACGTGACAACTGATTTGCTACATTTACTGAAATAAATGACCATTAATAGTTGGAATACATGATTATCGGTCATGTTTTACCTGTCGTTGCGGCGCTGTAGACTTGATATTTAATACTCACTGATGAAAAGTCCAACACTGACAACTTACTTCCGGAAATAAACACGTCGTAGAGGCTGACCAATCAGAGAGCACGTTTCAGTCACATGACGTATCTCTGGAACATATCTCAGATGTCTGATCAACTTCTCTTTTGTTCAGGTTGAGTCTCAAATGGCCACAAACACGCCTTGAAATATCTATTCATGCAATGGTGTATATATAAATAAATGTATATATACTGTAGATTATCTATCTATCTATCTATCTATCTTTTACTTTTACTCCAATACATTACCACTAAGCATTGTGAATATTTAATATTCAGTTTACACAAGTGTAATGTAATGTAATGTACCTCAAGCTTTCTCTTCATCGTTCTCAAAATTGTGACTTTAATAACATAACCTAGTTTTACTTTTTCATTTTACTTTTTACTAAATATATTTAATACCAGAAATGTAGATACTTAATAAAAGAAATATCAGATACTTTGACTCAGACTTTTACTCAAGTAATATTTTAATAGGTGATTTAACTCCTAAGAAAGCCTCTGATAAGATAAAGGCTTTAGTATGTTCTCATACAGGTTTTGACGTAAGTTAGTTGTGTTGCGTTTTATTATCAGATAATATTGTTTAGAACTGCATTCACTGAAACAAAGCAAAAATAATGACAATACTGGATGGTAAAAAAAAACTGGCTGATCAGTTAACTGTAAACACAATTCATTTGAAAAACAAACCTCCATATTTGAAATTTAAATCCTCTACAGAGAAGTTGTTTTATTCATCTTTAAACTACTATTTTTATTTAAATGTATTACTATTGTTTGCTCTTATACAATATAAAACATCTTTATGAATGACTTAAAGTTGCGATTGGAATGAAGTACACTGCACCCAAACTATTTAATATCATGAGAAAAAATCACTCATCTGTCAATTTATAGAAGAGGGTTTTAAAAGAAGGGAACCTGTAAAACAAAGTGTTACAATTATTCCAGTCATGAGACCAAAAAAAAAGGAAATTGAGTTTTTTTAATTTTCCCCATTTGGCAAAAATTGAGTTTACAATAAACTGCTACTTCAAGTGATGATCAGAATGCAAACAATCAAGAAAATAAGCACATAAAAAGTTGGTCTCATTCCCAACAACTGTACATCTCATTGACTGAGGAATTATAAAACAACATAGACGGACATGTACACGCACACACACAACATAAAAAGGCATTTTGACCAACTATACCAACAAAAGATAGTACGTGATCTATTTCATTATCACATTCATTTCATATTTTTTGACCAGGTTATCTCCATAAGGCACATTGACAATGACAGGAATAAACAGTCAGAAATAACCAACTAACACTTGTTACACGCAAGATGCCAGCGATGCAATACCCTTACACAGTTATACAATAAAGATTTATGTGAATTTAACCTTCACATTCCATTTTCCCCTCAACATCGGAAAAACAAAATATTTTCTAAAATGCAAACTATGAGTCCCAACATTGGCAAAATGTCATAAGTACTTGATTAACAATGTTATCAGTGCACCTTTAGAAAGCTCTTTAAAAGGAACAATCAAAAGGCACTTTTGGTTATCCTAAAAGGCACCGACAGCATTATTATATTTGTGATGATTTTCCTCACAAAAAGGCCACTTCAGCAATAACGGAACATGACTAAAACGTTTCACAAACTATTGATTTAATGCCATAATAGGCACATTTGTCTTGCTGATTCATGAAATCTCAACACAGTGCATACTGTTCTCAATTTACAGCGTTACATATATAACCCCAAAAAAATATGTATAAAGAAGGTGCAAATCTAGAAATGCAGAATCACATGGTGACCCTGATGTTTGCAGAACAAAAAAAAAAACTTGAACAAGACTCCAAAAGGTCACTTTTCCCCAATCAGATAGCAAATAATCACTCACAACCAAAGAAAAAAAAAGTCGATAACCAAGCCAGGCTTTCTTGTTGTAACCAGGGATCAATAGAGTGGGGAACAGAAAGACTGATGAAGAAAAGAAATAATGACCCCTGGTTATTGATGACATGAAACTGAATGTTATATTCAGAAACACAAATTCTACTATGTGCATGAAATCACTGTGACAGACAACCGTTGCACAATGAACTACAAATTTCTTGTATTATTGAAGACTGTCACATTTTGATTAAACCTACAAGCCTCTGCATTACATGTGTCTGTCTGTTGCACTTAAAAAATTGTACCGTGAGAAAAACACATATAAAAACACTGCAATTGAAGGTTCATTAAAGCAATTTGGCCTTATCATGAATTAACATCCTGTGCTGTGTTGTCGGTGAAGAACACACACACACACATATATATATATATGCAACTAAAAGTGTAAACTACTGTGTTATATTCACTCATTTGCATCACATCTTATCTTGTGTTTTGGCTTGTTAAGACACCCAGAGATAAACAACCCGGTGACATGGTTTTGTAAAGCTTGACCGAGCTCACTTGCATTGAACAACACAAATATCTAGGAAAGTCTTTGGCAACTGTGCAGCTTTGGTGATTTCAGGAAAGACTTGAGACATGATTTGGTCATGGATCAAGATCTTGCTGGTAGAGAACAGATGAAAAGTAACCAAAAAAAACAAACACTGTGGCCGTGGAAACCCTGCAAGGTTATGGCACATCTTTCACATCACTTTACCCATATTCCACAAAACAAAAACAAGGGCACAGTTCAGAGACGTTTGGCATAGTTCTTGCATAAAATATGGTCACGGACGTCTCCCCATCCTCCGTTCTTCATGTGGGCCTTGTGCTCCACTGCCTCCGCTCCACTGAGGCTGAGAGACGACGGGAAGAGTCCGTCTTTGGCCGCCTGGAGGCTCTCCTCCACCGTCTGTGCTGCCCACTCCGGCCTGCAGTTCTGCTTCTGGTGGAGGCCGCAGTTTCCCGTGTGGATGACCCTGGAGCCCTGCGCCACAAGCACCTTGAGGGGCTTTGATATGCAGGCTCCCGAGAGGTGCTGCAGGGTCCAGTCCCAGTTGTAGTCGTCGTAGGTGCAGAAGTCGTCGCTGCAGCCCATCAGTTTGTAGTACACCTCTCTGGAGATGGCCATGCCAATGTTGTGTTTAGTGGACATCCACCCAGTGGTCAATACCTTGTTGGACAACCTGCCGAAATCCGACAGGCTTTCATGGTTTCCCAGCGCCATCATGTCACAGTCTGGGCAGTTCTTCGTCCGGAAATCCGCCATGGATTTGTAGAAATGGAAGAAGTCCGGCAGGATGTAGTTGTCCTCCTCCAGGAAGATGGCGAAGCCGCTGTAGCCCTGCATTGCCTGCACGCGCTCCCACACGAAGTGCAGCTTCCACCACCAGTGGTGCTTGGTCTGGGTGATGAAGGCCTCCCGGTAGTGCCCGTAGGAGTCCGGGTGTTCCGCGTTGAGGCATCCCGTTTTCAAGGCGTCGGCCTTGGACGCGTCCCGCGGGCAGTCCCTAGGATCCTGCCCGGGAAACTCGTTGGGATACAGCTGAGTGCTGAAGGGGAAATAAATCTGCAGCACTTTGCAGAAAGTTATCCCTTGCACAATGGCGTTGATTTCCTCTGAGAAGTAGTCGTGGCTGAAGACGAGGAGGAAGCCGTGCACCTCCGCAGCCTTCTCCAGGGACTTGATGAGCAGCTTGAGGTATTCGGGCCTGTTGTGGACCTGCACGACCAGGACCAGGGCGGGCTCCCCGGGGAACTTCTCGGCGTTGAGGACGCACTGCTTGTAGTTGGCGCCGTACACGGACTGACTGAGCTCGGGCAGCGACGCGAAGTTAAACCTCACCACGTCGCGGTTCGCCTGGACCGCGGTTCCGGTCGTGTCGGCGGCGTCGGAGACTAAAAGCACGCGCGTGGAAAACAACAGAGTCACGACTACAAAGGAAACGCCGAGGAGCGCGAGCAGATTCCGCCTGAGCAGCCGGAGCCTCATTTTCTTAAAACTTTTAAGAAACAAAAAAAAAGAGAAAACTTTGTTAAAAAAAAACAACAACAATGGCTTTCAGTCACCTGACCACTCGCGTCTTCATTGTGAACTCGGTCGCGACATTAAAGTCCTCGTGCGGTGCGCGGAAAATAATTAAAAAAAAAAAGGGGAAAAGATCAAACGTCGTCACGAATGCGCGACGCGCGACCAAGTTGTCAAAAAAGCGCCTCGCTGTCTCTCCACTTGAAAACCGTGTCATTTGCCAAACTCCTCTTTTTTTCCAGCACCTGTGGAAGACGGGGGGAGGTGGAAAAAAAAAGGCCCAGATGAGTTTTAAACACGCGTTACGTAGAATCGCCGCGTTGAGGCTGAATTGGACTCACCCCCGCGTAGGTGTAATGTGTCAACACGCTCATAACCAGGAAGAGGATGATGGGACTTTTACATCTTCGGTGAAATTTATTGACTGCTGACGTGTACAAAGCAGCCAACGAGGGGGGGAGACTCGGCTCCTGCTGGACGAATCGTTCTCTACCTTTTAGTTGTGTAACACGAGAACCAAAAAAAAAAAATTGAACGGGGCACAATTTAAATAGTGAAAGCGCTCAGAACCGCTTTACAACCTAATTTCCTTCGTTTTAATCCGCAGTAGATCCGCGACGAATAGTCGATTTAGTCGCCTACTGTTAGAATCAGTTGCCAGCTATTTTCACAATAGATTAATCGATTTGATTCATTTTTAAGAACACATTTTTACAAATTGTCTGGTCCCAGCTTCTCAAATCAGATTATTTTCTGGTTTTATTAGTCTCCTATAATAGTAAACTGATGATCATTGGCTTGTGGAAAAAAAAAGCTTTGGGAAACAATAATCAACATTTTATGGGTCAGTGACAAATCATAGTTGGCAAGATGAGAAAGTCATCACTTTTTGAAAATAAAGTTTTAAGAAGCATTCATCAGGTCTCTCCCAAAGTTCATTTTGTGTATTTGAATTTGTACAATTTTGCATGATTTTGTGCAATTGACGTAACATGTAAAATAGTGTAACTAAAAGAATGATACATTTTATATATTCAATACACCTAGTATATACAACTAGTTGAAAGAATGCATTTTTTTTCATTTTTAAAAACCTTTTTAAGAGTAACCAAGTTTTTAGGATTACACCACATGACAACTTTCTGCATTTTCCCTTACACCATTTTCTAAAACAGGCAACTATCAATTAATTGTTTCAATAAACAATAGCTTAGCAAACAACCAAAATAGTTGTCAGTTGTAGCACCCATCTGCAGTATGTTTAAGTAGGTCATAGTAATGAGTGTTTAGGTACATTATGAGCCGCAGCAGAAAGTACTAGGTATATTTACTCAGGTATACTACTTCCGTTTCTTTGTTTTCTACTCTTACTACTACTACTAAACATACACACACACAAACACTGTCATCTTAAAACACTCAATTCCAAGTAAAAAACCTGAATTGTAATAAGTAAAGTACATATGTACATGTACATGACTATGTAATTAATGAAGCAGGTAATAACAACAATTAAAGAACTCAACAAGTTTAAAATTCAACACAGTTTAAGATGAAAAACATCATGTCTTTTGACCTCTTATTAACAGCAGGATGCAGCCGGATCATGTTTCACTTGTCACTGGTTACAGCTCACAAAGCCTTTTCAGGTTTGACTGGTTGGAGTCAGTTTGTTGTAAGAAGTGTCACCCAGACACATGACAATAGGGTGTGGGTTGTGATACTTGAAACTACAAGGCAGCACGAACCTAAAACCCCCATCAGGAGAAGACTTTACAGCCGCTGCTGGAAATAAAGACGCTGGCACTGACAATCATACCGCATTTAAATAGGTTTAAATAAGACACCAGTAATGTTGGAGGATGCATGTGTGTGCGGCCGTATTTACTCAACCATGTGTAGTTATTTGAGTTATGATGACAACACGAGTCTGCAAGTCAGATACATGTTTCCAGACACATATGCTTGTTTCAGATGACAATTTGTGTTTGGTAAGTTTTTTTTTTTTTCTTAAACCTAATAAAAAAAAAGTTCAATTATCTATTTATAGAACAGGTGATGAGATGAGGTAATGTGAAAACACATTACATCATTCTGGACAGTGAAATATTCAAACATTAAGATGAAGCAACTCATTTTTGAGCAGAGTAAATAAATTGGTTTTGTTTTTTTTTCCTTTCCAGGTTTTCATTGCTACATCCTCAACTGACAGTGACACGAGCTGTGAATGAGAAGCTTTTACATAGCAGCTGCATGTGTTAAAGCAGCAATTTCCTTTTGAGGCCGGATCACGGTATAAGAATAACTTTTGAATGACAGTAGATAACAGACTATTATAAAATGACATTTCTCTCTTTATATTAGCCGCAGGCCGCCCCGCTCCACTCCTGGCTTATGAAAGCTGTCTCTGTTGGCACGCTGCTGCTGCTGCTGCTGCTGCTGAGGCAGCTGGACCATTTCCTCTAGATAACACAAACAGCATGGCTGTGTGACCCAGTGAGATAAACCGCCACACTGCCTGACAATAATATAACATTTAAATCATGTGGCCTGAGTCGCAGTGCAGAGACCCACGGCTACTTCCAGGAAATGGAGCTGGCGAACAAAAAAAAAAAAAACGACGGCATAGCAATATTTTCCAAGATTGCTTCAGACAGATTCTGTTAAGAGCGCAGCTTCAAAAACATACCTGTTTAAAAATATACACGCCCATTGAAAATGTTGGGGTTAAATCGAAATGTCCTTTAAAAATAAACTAATCAGAAATCCACTTTGTACATTGTTAATGTGGCCAATGACTATTCCAGCTGCAAATGTCTGTTTTTTAATGCAACATCTCCATAGGTGCAATTACTCTTATGTTAGCACAGATGAACAGTTCAGCTGCTTAGATGGAGCATTCTTTGACTAAAGGAACATTTGAAGAAGAAAATTACTATTTCAAAAATAACTCATTATTTCATTATTTTGCAACCCTTTTGATAAATAAAAGTGACCTTTTATGGAAAATACTAAATTGTCTGGGTGAAAAGAATATATGTAATAAAACACAAGTGTAAACTTAGGCCTCCCTGTGGTTGATCAGCAGCAAAGCAGATGATAAAAATTATGTATTTAATAACCACAAAACAAAAGGGACTAGAGTACTGACTGAATGTAATCAAGTTTATTATGAGGGAAGTTGGTTTGTGGAACCGCAAACTATTGAATTAGGAAGTAAAACCAACAAAGTCAATAAAACACAGAGGAAAACACACGTTTTTTGCAAAACAGTACAGGGGAACACATGAACAAAATATTACATACAGCCTCAATAATCATCATGAAATATGTGATGCTTTGTCATTTTATTATCCTGGCTATTTTACATTTTTGCATAGAGAAGGAGTGGATAAATGACACCATGTATAATTTCATGGGATAGGATACAGCCTCACATCAGGATGTGCATTGGAGCTCAGTATATCTGCATTTCCCAGGCTTCAGTTATATCCAGTCATGCTGCTCCTCGGCAGCTGGAGATTCTCATGTGTTGCACTAAGCCCCTTGTGTAGCATCAACGGCCCTCAGAGCCCGGGCAGAGAAAACTTCCCACACTTCCACCGACTCACAGAACACACAAGATTAAGAAAAAATGATATAATAACTAAAAAACAAATATAGCCTGAACATTTAAATGGTGTGTTTAAATGATGTGTAGCAGAATATGACAACATTTCCATGTTTCTCGTGTTCATATTCCAGTTTAACAAAATGACATGCGGTTCTTTCCCCTGTGAATAGAAAGCTCATCTGTGAGCCACATGATGACAGGGTGTTGACACTAGGCCACAGTTAAAGGAGCCTGATACATGCAGATCCATGGATACAAGAATCTCTTTTTATGGGTCTCGGGGTAGATTAAATCCCTTTCTACCCCACTCAAGGATGTGTACTGATTTTTTTTATTATTGTTAGTTTCTCTGAGCTTCTACAAAATTAAAGTATCGAAACTTTTCATTTTCATTTTCACTTCCCTTTTGGAAAACAAAAAAGGAAAAAACAATTGACTTGACTTGTGGTCAAGTCAAGTCAATTGTTTTATTTGTATAGTCCAAAATCACAAATTCACCCCCCAATGGTGACATGTCTGCTTTTAGTTTGAAGGGGTTCAGGGATGTGCAGCTTATTTTTGTGCAAACATTTCTGGACAGAATGAGGTTACGAATCATGGCAGTGTTCAGCAAAAACTCATGACTATAACAAAATGCACTGAGTGCTGATTATATATCATTTGTCACATTGTGGCCTACTGTGCAAATGTTTCAGGCATTAAATAAAAAAAAAAAAAAAATGAGAGTGTCAGAAAAGGAGGCATCCCAGTTCATTCTGTTTCTTCCTGTGATACCAAACTCCATGAGGGTGAGGTCATTGCTCTGTGGAGGGCCAACCATCTGCTGCTGGACGCCTTCCTCTTCTTGTTGCTGACAATAGTTATTTAGCAGTCTTTTTTTTTTTTTAAACTAATGTCGCCTCTAAAAAAACAATATCTTTTTCATTTCTTTGTCCTTATTTTTTTCACATGGCAATTTATAAGCATTTTAATCAGAAATTAGCATGACTGTAAAATGCATGAAACACACCTATGCTGTTATTTAATACAATTTCCTTTTTTTTTTTTTTATTTTACTTACTATTTCCATTTCTATCTTTTTTTTATTTCCACTTTTTAATTGACTACATTTGAAAGGGAACAAATATGGATTTTACTCCCCTTAGTTTATTCAACAGTTTATAATACTTCCCACCAGCATCACTCAGCAGCTTAAACGTTCACACATTTAAAACTCTAGTAAATCTCTCTCAGACGTTTCATTTGTAAAGGCGCACCCGTACAGATGTTTTGAATCATTCTGGCTGATTAGACCAATGCACACTTTTTTACAATGGGTGACACTATTCTGGGAATGAAGTGACGTCACCATATGTAATGATGAACCTGCAGACATATAGGATTTTCACTCCCCACCTCCTTTGTTTTCTCTGCATCCTGCATACAGATTTGAATTTGATTGAAATTGGACAAAGACAAATCTTATATGTCCTCTCTTCTGTTGGCCACAGAGCAAATTCCAGTCACACAGATGCATCAAAAGAAAAAAGAGTCATCATATTCACAGTCCTGAGATGAGGCCTAGTCAGGCATCAAAAGGGAAAACAGATGTGTGGGGGTGTTTATAAAAAAGAAAAAAATAATAACTTTTGATTTGATGCATTTTCACAGCTCGTGCATTCACTCTGGCATTCGCTTTTAATTATTTTGAAACAGCACCAGTTGGCATGCTGAAATGTTAAGTACTAGGTGCTAAATCCTCTACTTTTCCATTTTGAGATAATTTAAAAAAGAAGCAGAAAGACTAATACGCTCACTTTCTTCAGCCTGTCTAAGGATCATAATGATGAGTAAAATGGTAACAATTACAAAATTAGGTTCTTAAGTGCAGATCTTTGGAGGCATATAATTAATTATGGTAGAAAGATTCATGTTATAAGCTTCTATCAAGCAGAACGTGCAGGATATGCAAACTTCAACTCACCTTCAACAGGTGCTTCCTTTGCAGGTCTGTAATGATTTCTCAGCCTGCTCCTAATTGCATCAGAAATCTGCAATAACTTAGGTTAGATAAAATGTCTCCATGAATAGGATGCATTAATTTAAGCCCCAGAATTCTGTTGCTGTTTTCCAGAGTATTGCAGAACATAAAAACTGTGCATCTTGTGGCTTATCTGAAAGACAAGCTGTTGATTCTGTGCAGCTCGGTGCAGTTCTGTGTTGTGGCCACTAGGCGGCAGCAGTGAACCACACATCACTTCAGTCTGGACCATGACCACAGGAGACACAACTATTTACTCTGCCATGTGTACTAGTAAACTTTAGCATAAGGGTCAGTGACAAATCAGTTGGCAAGACGGTGATGATTATAAATTTTAAATATCTGAAAGACCTATAATATAAAATTATCATAGCATGCAATTTTAATTTTTTAAACCCCCTTAAGAGTTAAACTATCTGGCACCAAGTTTTTAGGGTTACACCACACAGTTTTGGCATTCTCCCACAAACCAAACAGTGTGCAACTCTCACCATTGTACCATTGCAATTCATGCTTGTACGTTTCTCTTTGTGTTGTGAAATGAGTAGTTTGCATACAGCTATATAAGCAAATCCCACAGAAACTGCGATGAAACCTGTGATACCTGCACCTCAGTTGCATACAAGAGTCCTGCATTGGGTTTTTACTCTTTCTTGTCACAGTTGAACATTTGAAGGCTATACATGCTGCATATGAGCAAGGACATGTCATTTAAATATTTGCCCAAGGCCCCTGATTGGCTGTAATTCACACAGCTTCAGACAGTGTCAGTCAGTCGTTTTCTACCCGTTTATTTGTCACTAGGGTCACGGGGGTCAGCTGGAGCCAATCCCAGAGTGGTACAGGCTGGAGGCAGGAGTACACCCCAGACAGGGGGCGAGTCTACTATGGGGCACACACACCATTCACACACACACTCATACCTATGGGCACTTCAGAGTTTTAGGGAGAACATGCAAACTCCACACAGAAAGGTCTCAGAACAAAGACTTGAACCCGTGAGCGTCTTGCATGATTATGTATGAAAAAAAAATCTCATCCCTACACTTTATGATTGGAAAAGTACACAATGTCCTAATCCTAAAAATGTGGAACCAATCGATACATGTCATCGGATTTGTTCCTCCACAGTGAACTCAGGCCATTTGTCATGCCCCCCGGACGTCATGGCGCTGTCGAGAACACCCACAAGTGACACACGGCGCTTGAATTTGGCAATATTATGTTTCATTCTGGGCAAGAATGCTTGCACATGTTTTTAATGAACGTCCTGCTGCAGAGCACGTGTTGACCAACCGCTGAGTCCTTCGACATGTACACGCATGTCAATCTACCTTTTTGGACTATTAAGATCATGCACCGTTTGTAATTTTTCACGCATCTGTCCTTCAACAAGCCCAGAGGGTGTAAAGGTTAGCCTTCCAGCTCTCATGTTTACAGTGTAGCATAAATGTTTGTGCAAATAAACAGTGGAAGCAGCTGAAACATTTCTCTTTAGCCATTATTGGCGGATTTGTTTCAAACTCCTGCCTGGAAAAAAAGTGTACATACGCCGCTGCTGTATCCGAACACTGTGACCAACACAAACAGAATTCCTCTACAGGGTGGTCCCAGCGTCTCCGTTACACGAACCTGACCATGGACGGCCACAGAAAGCCCAGTTGCCACCCGGCCCAAAATACAATCACGCTCAAAGTTTGAAGCACCGATTCCAAACATTTAGCCAACAGTCGATTATCCAAATAGTGAATAGTTAGAGAAGAGCCCTCCCTCTAATTGTTGCAATAAGTCTCTCAGTCACTGGCTATTGGAGACATGCCCACAAGAACAGGAAGACAATTACCCCCATGTACGTTCCTCCGTCTCGCGGAGAATCACTTTATTATCCAACTGTCTCCAAAAGTAAACCCAGGAAGAAGGAAAAACAGAGTGTGTGTGGTTATTATTCTGGATTATGTAATCCTGTTGCTCTCTGCCTGCCGTCTGTAAACCAACTGTTATCTTTGACTCCTCGTGCACTCTGTATGAACCCGAAACACAACTGGACGCGTTATAAAACTCTGAAAAAGTAACAATCTGTTTTGTTCATACCTTTTAGATGATGTCAAATTTAATTTATCTCAGTTCTTTGGTTGTAACTCAGTACTAATTTGACACTAGACAATCCTTAAGTGAACTTCCATCCTCAGGAGACTGTGTTTTGATGAAGATGTTATTTGTTAACACACAAGTTTATGGAGTGGTGTACAGTCGGCTGTGGTTCAGTGGGAAAACTGTGAAAGATTTATACCAGAGTGTTGCGCTGGAGACTCTGGCTTGTTTGTTCTGGGGGGCCTCTCCGTCATGACGTCTGCTGACGTCGCTGTCGAACCCAGACAATCTTAATTCTCTTCCTGCCGCCCGGCGTTGCTAGGAGGCCTCAGGACACGCCGGAGCATTCGTGTGTCTTCTATCAGACGTCTGTTGGAAAGCAACAGTCTCTCGCAAAAAAAAAAAAAAAACACGTGGAAACCTGAACACATGTAGGTTTTCGTTCTTTTCTAAAACTGTGAGATTTTTAAGGTCTGGATCGACCACCATGACATTCACAGCCATCCCAAATCAGCCAATCAGAGGAGAGGCTCATTAATTGCATAATAATAAAACCAGACACAAAACAAGTCCTCAAGAGAGGAGATGCACAACTATAATCAGATCATTCATGGCTCTTAAGGCCTCAGATATTGCTTGTCTGTGATATTAAAACCCAGGAGACGTTATAATAAGTCAGAAAAAAATAATACCCATCACAGCAAAATGAAAAGTTGTCTTTGATGTGGCTAATGAAGTATAAAATACTGAATTAACCTGTTTCATTGCAGTGTAGCCATTTCTAATCAATGATCATGCTCATATGCCAAGGTCATCAAAGGTCACTGAGGTCCTGTCTGGGTTGATTTGTGAGCTACGAAACAGCTTTTTTTCCACGTCTACGGAGCTGCTCCAGTCCATGTTAGTTAGTTTTTAGAATTTTCCATTAGAATGGAACAACAAACTCAGTGAGCTCTTTTTTTTCTTTCTTTCTTCCTTTCTTTCTTTTTTTTCTTTGCTTCTTGGGCCCAAGAAATGTTCTCACACAACATTTAGAAGCATTACAAAGCCTCTTTTGTAACTCTATCAGTGACGTCTTCAACGGGGGCTCATCACGGTGCATTTTATACAGTTGAGGACACTATCTCTTATCTTCTGTACTTACTAAGTAATCCCATATGCAAAAAATAGACCGTGGATTCACTGTGATAGCACAGTTTACTTTGTATAGAAAAACAAAGTCATACAAAGATAGATAGATAGATAGATAGATAGATAGATAGATAGATAGATAGATAGATAGATAGATAGATAGATAGATAGATAGATAGATAGATAGATAGATAGATAGATAGATAGATAGATAGATAGATAGATAGATAGATAGATAGATAGATTGTGCCCATTGTGTTTTTCCTATAATAATAATATGCTGTATAATAATAAGAAAGTTTTTATTATAGTTATTTTTGTTTTCCTACATGGGAGGATGAGGTAATATTCCATTTCTACTTTGTCAAACGTGAAACATCTGGTAACACATATAAAAATAATAATAATTTATAGCATGATATCTACTTAATTATACTTTCAACACGCATAAAGTGTGGAATGTATAGGGGAAGGAAGACGGATTACAGTTTATCTAAATGAAATGAAATTTTTTAATTTCCAAGGGGTTCTTGAAGTCAAAGAAAACATTCCAAAGTGATTTTCGTGTGTTCCACCCGCCACTACTTTCATGAAACACATACCATATGCTATCATGGGATCGAAATATGGCAGCAAAGCTCAATCCTGAAAACTCAAACAGGCCCTGCCCTCACATTTCTCAGCCTATTGTGAAAACCGTTTTGGACACATTCCTAAATGCTGAAAAACCATGAAACCTCAGAGAGAATAGAGTAGAATAATCCTTTATTGTCATTCTACAGTGGAGGCAGTACAAGGAAATGGAGGGTGCAAAGGCACCAACACAAAGGTCAAGATGATTCAAAATGACAAATTATATCATATAAACAAGTGAGTAGTGCAAGTAGTTAAGAAAAATTGTCATTCTTGTCGTGAGGGTCTTGCCGTGCAGCGTCTCACACATTCCTGAAACCCGTTAAAGCGTAGCAGAGACTTACTACAGAATTAAATATGCACGGGCCGCTCCAACTACCTTTCCAGAAACACTGACTCAGAAGCTGCCGTGGGCGATTAAATTCAAGTTTCTGTGATATAACCCTTGGCTGTTCCTCCTTCAAATTACATGTGACATCATCACCTAATTAAGTCATGAGGCGAGCGCTGAAAACCACGAGGAACGCTCAGCGCTGCCAGAGGAACGGACCATTTGATGTTTTCAGACTAACAGGGAACACATAAATAATTCTATAACTTATTCGTCATAATCTGTTTTCCTACTTCCTATGATAGCTTGAAATGTAAATACTTCACCTGTGCTTTAGAATGATGTTATGCATGCGATTCTACATGTAATATAAATCCTATCAAAGTCAATTAACTAACATGAAATGTGTATTTACTGTTGCATCTTTTTTAGCCCCTTTCAGCTCATTGTTTTGGTTTTGCACCCCACAGCTTTACTGCACTAACATTAAATCTGGAAATTTACTAAAAAACAATATGCTACTTATACTAATTACGTTAGTTTGTTGCACTAGATGCTGCTTTAAAGTAATTGGCTTAGAGACAGACCACAAGGAACAGCAGCTGTGATCAATTTTATTTTTCACATGAGGAAAATATCAAAACAGAGAAAGTTTGTGAACCACTGGGTCAGCAGAATTTACTTTTCTGGTGTCAAGCTTTTATGCTTTTATTTATTTCAGCTTTTATTTTAGTCGGAGCGTCATTTCAAATGTAAAATTCAACAACATTATCGATCGCTGTGATTGTGAACAGTTGTTCTGTGGGATGTTGAGGAGGATTTGTTTCCAGCGTGGACGGACTCTCCCCGGATACATCACGAGTTGACATTGCAACCGGTGGGGATTTGAAATAAAAAAAAAAAAAAAAAAAGCCGAGATGTGTCTTCACAAACAAATCGGAACAACCCGGGGCTCAAATTTATGAAATCATCCCTTGGTGTTAGCGTGAAGACGGAGCGGATGATCTCATCGTGCTCGGAGCCACAACAGATCAGCCCTGCTGGGCAGAAACAGCTGCTTTTAGTTCAGGGAGACCTGTGTGAAAACATGTGTGAAGAAAAGAAAATACATCTCTCTGTATCTGTACATGAATCATTGGAGGATTTTACTGGATAGCACACTTGTAGATTAGATGTCTGTATAAGGGTCAGGGCTTATGTTTGCCTTTTGTGTAGCTTTGTTTTAATAAAACACATGTATGTATATTACTAAGGCCCAACAAAATTGTTAAAGACATGTCTTTCCTTCCTTAAGAAAAATGCAAACTGTATTATTTAAAACCAATAAACAATTTTATACCTGTTTATTATGAATGATCATTATTATGATTAATTGTATGTAATTAAGGCAACACACAGATTAAAAGGGCATAGTTTGAAATGATTATTAGCTATCATCATTTTGTATACTAAATAATAGTGAAGCTTTATTGAAGTTAGATTTTTTGTTGTTCATACATAATCATACAAGAAGGCCTTAGGTTCAAGTCCTAGTTCTGTGTGTTCTGAGTTTCATGTTCTCTCTGTGTCTGCGTGGGTTCTCTCCAGGTTCTCCAGCTTCCTCCCACAGTCCAAAACATGCTTAGGTGGATTAGAAATTCTACATTACTTGCAGATATGAGTGTGTGAGTGAATTGTGTGTGTGCTCCATGATAGGCTGCTACCTGTCTGTGTATCCTGTAATGTGCTGGGGTTGGCTCCAGCTGACCCCTGTGACCCTAATGAGGAATAAATAGGTATAGAAAATGACTGATTTATAGAGAAATTGTATTAAGCTCATTCAGAGCTTAATTTTTCTCCATGAACAAATATCAACATATTAAGATGCAGAATGTAGGCAAATTATTTTCTTTTCACCTTTCCTTCTGTAATCTGCAAAGTACTCACGAATTACATTAGAGCAGGTTGTAGTTGCATGACTTAAGAAAGTTTAATTAAACATAAAAAAATATTTTTTTCATATCACAAGTTATTTTAGTTATTACACTTGAATATGCAAATAGACAAATACTAATTAAAGTAAAGTAGTTAAACTGCTTAATATGTAGATTTTTTCATATCCTGCTGAATAAGTTTTAAAACCTATTTTAATAAAACACTTGTCATGTGTTGATAGATATTCACCAGACTTTTATGAAGGCATTTTTTAAAATGTTGTATTTTTGAATTATATAAAATAAGAACACCAATCGTGCATTTTTGATGCATATTTTAAAGGCACCACATGAAATCTAAAATATTCTAGGTATTTAATATATATAAGTCCCACCCTCCATCCTGTGAAATGTGTCTCCCTGATGTGTGCGTTGTATGAGTTGCAGTTGACCATCATGCTGAATTGATAAAATAAAGGTATTTGTAACAACAGTTTACAGTTTATTTGCACATTTTATGAATTTCATGCAAAAAACGCTTAGCCATAAGTTTTTATTAACGTTTAATAGCTTCGTGGTTAATTTTACTAGCTCGTAGAGCTCCGTTCCCATGGCTCGAGTGTCTAGCTGGAAACAGTAACTAATGAAAAAAAAATACATAGGTCTAATTAGGTGCTTTGGTACCATAAAATCTTGCTAATTTTCATAACAAGACCACAAAAATGAAGTTATTAAACCATGAAAATGGCTCCGTAGGGCCCGTTTTAACGTCTCTCTCTGCTGTCATTTCTATCTCTGCCTCACCTCTCCGGTGTCAAAGCCACCGCTGGGAAATCTCCAGTGCGATGCTATTTATACGGCTCCCCCACTGCATGCATTTGCATTTCATACCGCAAGCTGGACACCAAAGACGACCAAATAAAGCTTTCGAACTCGCGTCAACTCGCGTCCTCCCTGATTTAATTAATTTCACACATGAAGTTGGGTTTATTTCTCATGGAGCGAACTGCTAAGCTGTTGTTTGTCTCCTCTGTGTCTCTGGAGGAACTTATAAGGTCAGAGAAAACACCCCCCACCCGCCCCAAGTCCAGCTCGGAGATTGCGTTACACTTTGTTGCATTGAAAGAAATCGTTGATACCAGTCGCACCAAAAAAAACGTTTGGCAATGTGTCACACATCAACAGGTTTAGACCACGTTCATCACTGACAGCTAATGTGTTGTGGGGCTGATTGCACCTCTATGGTCAGAGATCAGCCAGTAAATCAGCCAGAAGAGGGTGTGGCTGCATGTGTGTGTGTGTGTGTGTGTGTGTGTGACAGAGTTTGGAAAAGGGAAATCGTGGGTCTGACTTGGACGCTCAGCAACTTGCAGAGTCAGTGGTGTTCTGTGCCAGGGTCACGACACGGAGACAGTGATTTGTAAGTGAAAGCAGATGAGAGAGGGATGGTCATGTGAGGACGGCCTCGGCGCGGACACCCCGGCTTGTCTCGCATGCCAGGAAACGAGGAGAATGCCTGTGCATGTGTGTGTGTGCGCGCGTGTGTGTGTATGAGTGTCTCTTATCAGACAGAAACGTGAGCAGTGAGCAGTAAGGAAGTTGTTTCCAGTTAAATGAACATGAAATACTTTCATACAATGTTGTCATGGAGTTGCCTTGTCAAATTTTTCTTGTCAAAATTTCCAAATTTTGAATAAAACAAATAGCACACAGATTTATTTTTACACAACTGTGTCAAAATCGGGAAAATATTCGGTGTAAATGTTGCATTTCCCTTAAATGTCTCATCATTATTTGCCTCCCCCTGCGAGTGCAGCCACATACTGAGCCACTGTGAGACTTTGGGACTGAAATATCAACAAAAACAACATGACTCTCCCTTTTTTTTTCCTCTTCCATGAAATCAGAATTAGATTATGTTCATTTTAAGAGGAAAACCTCATGGCTTTTATCCATCTGCTGACTCTGACAATTACGCTAAACAAGGTTAATCCCGTGTGTGCAAACTGTTGAGCTGCTTCAGGATTCATGTGACAGAGCTTGAACTCCTTTAAACCAGTCCTTGTTCTTGAGTCTAAATTGACTTTATATATACCATAGTATACCGTACATATGTCCACTCCGCTAGATATCAGGTGGAATTATTTTAAATATGTGGCTCTCTCCACCTCGACAGTCACTCACACCGCCATCTTGTTTTTCCTCTGTGTCTTATCACATCGAGGTGTTGCGACGCTGTAGGCCAGAGGCCTGGTGGTAATCAGGAGATTCCTGATGATTCCCGTCAACGTCGTCAATTGTGACGTCCCATGTCACGTCGCGGCCATCTTGATAAGGTGCACTAATAACATAGAACACATCATTGAACTGTTTATACTAAATGCCAATCACCTTATGAAGTTCTGTTCCATAGGTTAAAGGTCAGGCACTCAGGCCATATCCTTAAGAGTGTTTCACGCCAGCAGCAGTTGGTGTGTGGTGGGGTGCTTAGTTTGGTTTGGTTTAAATGGTGTGAAAGCATCGGTCGTACTTAGAGAAGCAGACTGACAAACTTTGGTGTGGTCCCCCTTGTGTGAAGGCGAACTCAATGAAGTGATACTTTCTGACCAATTATCAATTATTTGCTAGCTACGAATGTTAATCTCATATGACCTTACTTGTGAAAATAGCACGTCTCCTCTGCCTGAAACGACGTGCTATGCTTCCAGTGCATCCGCGGATTGTTGTTGGAATTGAATATTTTGCCAAAAATGGCCAACACGGTGGATTTAATACACAAAGATAAAAGCAAGCAGCGATGCATGAACGTGTCGCTCCATAGTGAGTCAGAATTCAAGAAGAGAAACATTGATAAAACATCAGTCAGAACCACTTTTGGTCACTATTTGGTCATTATTTTGGCACTTTAACAATAACATTTTCACTATGGGGCGACACGGTGGAGCAGTGGGTAGCACTGTTGCCTCACAGCAAGAAGGTCGCAGGTTCAAGACCGCCTTGGGCCTGGGTCTGGGACCTTTCTGTGTGGAGTTTGCATGTTCTCCCCGTGTCTGCGTGGGTTTTCACCGGGTACTCCGGTTTCCTCCCACAATACAAAAAACATGCTCAGGTTAATTGGCAAATCTAAATTGCCCATAGGTGTGAGTGTGTGTGTGAATGGTGTGTGAATGGTGTGTGTGCCCCACGATTGGCTGGCGACCATCTGGGGTGTATCCCCCTGCCTCTCGCCATAAAATGCGCTGGGATAGGCTCCAGCAGACCCCTGCGACCCCGAAAGGGAATAAGCGGGATAGAAAATGGATGGATGGATGGATTTTCACTATGCAGCACATAGTCTCCACCATGATCTGATGTTCACACCTGTAAATGAACCAAAACTGACTAAAATTGATTATTGTTTTCATCAATGATTCGCTTTAATCAAACAGGAAATTAAAACCCATGATGCATCTCAAATAGTCCATTTGGACCTGAGTTTGCCTTCTCACTATTAGGACCACACCAAAGTTTGTCGTTTGGTCATTTTGGTCATTTGGACTGAGACCACTTCTTTTTGACTGATTCAATGCTCACCCAAGTGCGTCTGATGCTTTCACACCGATAAAACCAACATGCTGGCACTGCGGACAATGTTGCAAATGTGTGCGGATCGAACTTTCTGTTCTCTCTGTTCCGCTCTATTCACCGAGTCACGGGCTACTTTTGGGTTTGAGTTTCTCTGAGTCTCTGAGCTCCAGTCTAAGTTTCAACTGCATTATCTGGGCATTTTTGTCCATTTTTTGCAAGTTTGATTCCTGTCAAGCTGTTACATGTAATTTAAAGAGATAGTCATACATTGTTGTTTATCACCCACCGTCATGATTCCCTCATCCAAAAAGTTTACATTTAAAACCTCATTAACTTCAGCATATACATGATCTGGTACCTGCACACATAGTAGTTGTAGTAGTAGTAGTAGTGTTATTAGTAACTGATCAGCTCACAGCTCTGCACCGCTGGTCTGGAAACAGCTTGTTGAAGTGTAAAGCTCCTTTTGCAATGACTATGGGAAAAATGATCAAGGAAGAATGTACAAAAATGTTGAACTATCCCTTTAAATCTGGTTCGAGTCGGACTAACACAATAATTTGATCTTCTTCTAGGGTGGATGCCATGTTGGTAGATTCACGCCTTAATCTTATCAGAGAGAGAGAGAGAGAGTGTGTGTGTGTGTGTGTGTGTGTGTGTGTGTATGTGTGTGTCTGTGCAGGGAGTCAGTGATGTATTGATGTCTCTTATCAGACACAAAGTTATTTCCAGTTAAATCTGTCAACGCTGACAATTCTTCTCTCTCTCTAAGCACATATAAAGATTCTCCTGGCAAACTTCTAAACTTCCAGAAATCTGCTTCAGAAATTCCATTGATCGCGAACTGATGAAATGTGAAACCAGAGGACTGTTTAGTCAGGGTTGTTTCCAGGCCCGTCTTGTCTGAAAAACAACCGCTGGGTTATACGACCTGAGGATTCTGAATCCTGCTGAATCCGTGCGTGGGCAGCCTCTTTTTTTTATTTTTAACTCCCCTTCATTCCTCGAAAAAGGAACACGAGGGTCGTAGATTATAACAAGTCTCCCTCTTGTGAGCGCGAGGATTATCTGTAGCTAAGATGGTTATTAGTCTTAGGAGAGTTTTTTTTTTCTTCCTCCTCCTGATTTGGAGGAGCAGAGACGTTACAGCATGTGTGATCAGAGCCAGCGTGGATTCATCCAAACGGCATGACTCTCCCTTTCCATGCAGCACAATCTGATTATGCTCGTTTTAACAGACAGACCACATGGCTTTTATCCACCAGCCAACTAGTGCAGAACCAAAGCAGAACATGACCAATCCTCCGTCACAATTAGGACTAATCAAGTTTTACCTGCTTTAATTAACGCTTGATTTCATGTGTTAATCAAAACGATTCTTATTATTATTGTTAAATTCATTCCTAATTAAAACACACTTATGAGTGTTATGTTACAGGTCTGAGTAATAAAACAATAATAATACATATTTGGTCAATATCCACATAATTAAAACAATAAAAAAATATAGTTCAAAATAATACTGATAATTTAACTCAGACTTTGTGTAAAAAAAACAATGCTGATCCCCCTCAGCTCATTTACATCATATTTCCCTTAATAATGGATCAATTATTGGATCAAACAGCAAATTAAGTTTATTATAATAAACTTTCATTTAGTCTTAATTAGTTAATTATGATCAAAAATAATCATTATCCACTGATATGAAATATTTTATAATTTCATTGATTATCGATTGGTGAAATATAAACACATTTTTATTAATAGGCTTTCATTTTTTAACATCACAACACTTCACCTGGTTTCATATCAAATGCAGAGTTGAGCTGCTTGATTCCATGTGACAAACACAAAAATTCATATATTTATTAAATCTTACACTAATTAAAACATATTATGTGCATATTATGTTGCATTTATATGCCACACTGGATGGTAAATCCCACTAAATCTAAAACACTGTACCTTTAAATGAAGGATCGTGGGTCCCCACTTAACCATGACCTCCACGGGTCAACTCATGACCAGAAGACTGTGTCGTCCATACGTTTCCTGTTTCTGTGCTGCAAGGGAAAAGGCAAATTCTGACAAAATTATCTTTAAAACATTTATAGAAAAAATAAAAAAAAATAGTGCAGGATCTCTCATTTCTGTGGACGAGGGAGTTGGACTCGCTAATAACTCATTTAAGTCATCACCAGCTCCAGGATTTACGTCTTGTATGTGTTGGAACAGCTGCGTAATGGAGGCGCCACATCTGGATTTTTGGACAAGACCTTTTTTTTTTTTGGAAGGGACGGACGCTGTGCTTCCCACATTCTGAACCTCCGCGCGTTGGACAGGCAGCTGCGAGGCAGAGACGCCGCGACCTGTGACCTGGAGCCACGAGTCACCGAGGGCAGGAATGTTTGGACACGGATGGAGTGTGATTGATGGAAAACCAGGAAGGTTTCAGGGAAGTGGTGCTAAAGGGAGAAGGGGGGAAGCAAGAGATGTTCTTAAAGGAGATGGAGAGCAACACTTGAGGAAAACAAGTGGTGAAGTAGTGCACATGTTTGTTTTTTAGCCAGTTGCCATAGTGACCTATGATGACTCTAATAAAGGACAGTTCCCCTTTTTATGGCTGCAATCACACTCACCAAGTCACGTTCTTCATCATCACTCAGACTCCAGACATGTTTGAATATCAGTCAGAAAACAACAATCAATAAGAAAACACACCATAGTTAAAGATCACATAACAGTAATACACAAATAAATAGCTAAAGAAGATTTTACGTAAACTAAGATTTCTTTCTCACGCTTTTAAAGTGAACGTTTTTTGGATCATGAACCGTGTTTTGAGGATTTTCTTCAATGAACTCGTGAAAATAAGACCAAGTGTTTGTCTTCTGGGTTCTTCCCCGCAGCCTCCAACGCGTCACTACGTGCAACATGAGCTGGCTTTTAGGCTGTTTTTGAAGCCATCGCTGGACTGATGTTTAAGAAATCCTAAAAATGTGGACTTCTGAGGCTGTTTAATGTTTCTTTAAAACAGCCAGAGAGGAGGCAGCAGTGCTTTGCTGGATAAACACTGAAAAAAGAAAATAGCTGAACCAATGTAATTGGATTGTTTCAATTGGTAACACCTTCATTAATTCTAACAAAATGAAATTAGTGAGTTGGAGTAACTCTAACAGATATTGGTATTTACAACCGCTTACTTATACTTTAAGTGATTTAAGTGAATTGAAATTAAATTAATAAATGTGAACTATATTTCAAATCTTAATTGATTTTCAAATCAAATCAATTAACTACTTTAATATTTTAATGCAATTTGAGTAAATGGGAACTTGATGTGACATTTACGCTGTTAAGAGTTTACTAGACCAGTTTTAAGAAATTATGAAACCTTTGTTCTCCTAAAGCATTACAGTAATTTACCTGGTTTTATCTCACACTTTTACAAATGTCAAAAAAAAAAGTATTATTATAAAAAAAAAATAAAGTCAGGATACAAAGCTGTGACACACCAAAAAAATAACTCTCGTAGTATGGCCTTATATGTGAGGGCCTCCATCATCCACTCGGCAGACAGGACAAATTCCTCAAAAAGTGGCTGTGCTTTTATTTTTTCATAGATTAGATTAGCTGGGCGCGCCATCCCACATACTCAGCGGTGCAGCAACATCCGGGCCCAGACGCGGTTTAGCGGCCTGACGCAGCTCCGGACGCCTAAACAGCTGCGGAGGTTAATATGATTCTACGTGATTCCACATTTCCGTTTGTCTTTCCTAATAAGCAGACAACTCATGCCAGACAATGGACAGTTGGAATAAACAGATGCATTAAAAAAAAAAACAAAAGAAACATTCCAGCATTTATAAACACAGGTGCAGTTCATCTTTTATTATTATGAAGTTTCAAAAAGAAAGTGTCTGCAGAGACTTTGTATCTTTTACAATAAACAGCGAGGTGTGTGTGATTTGTACATTTAGCATCTTCAGCAGCAGCTTTCCTCTGATAAATGAGCCTTCAGGTTAACATGTGGGGTTTTCATGTTTTAAAAGGAGGATCTTCCCACCGTCTGAGTGCACCCATCCTCCAAACCACAAGAGTTGGGAGATTATTGAGGAAATACCAGCTACCGCACGACACAGCGGGACCTGGCCGGTGTGTGTGTGTGTGTGTGCATACTCACTCACCGTTCATGCATGCTCTTCATTGTGTTTGTCCAGTCTTGTGAGGAACTTTGGGAGCCGTCGTGTGTGTGTGTGTGTGTGTGTGTGTGAAGGTTTCAGTCCGGTCATGTGAAAATAAAATAGCATTAAAATGCCAATGAAAACTTCATCTATCACTTGCTCCTCTGCTGTAAATCATCTTTCGTTTGGCGATCGAATCATCACACAACTGAGCAAACTCCATTTGCTGCGGGTTGAAAAGTTCCTGGAAAAGTTAAGTCGTCCTTGAGTTAAGTTTTTTTTTTTTTCATGTCAAACCATTTTTTTTTCTACTATTAAATAGCCAAACAAATACTGTTGATACATTGATTTTAAATCAACTTCTATATAAAAATCAAGTTGCCAGATCTGTGCATTACCATAACTCTACAGCTGTGCTCCGTTAACATGCATCACTATACCTACCTACTTTAAAATGATTTTTCTCATTCATATTTATACATATGAATACAAAAACAAGAAATATTTGTCCTGCATGTGCATATGCAGTAATGTCTTATTCAGTGTGAGCAGTTATTAATATTAATACACTCAAAATTTGCATTGTCTTGTATGTCAATATGTTGTATGACAATGTTTTGCATGATATTATTGAATTTCTAACATGTCATACATTAAATGCAAATGCACAATTAAGAGAGTTTAACCAGTGGTTTTACGGGTTGTGACAGACACTCGTGCAGAGAAGCAGGGAGGTTTAGTGGGGTGTTTGATACCATATACAGTATGTTCATCCTGACTCTTATCTGTTAATAATAACATAGCAGCATTAATTATCGCTCCTCTTGTGAAACAGGGAGACCAAAACTCTCTGTGAGAAGAATGAAACCCAGAGCACCGTTAATCCGTAATAAAATCACACTGGATAACACGTTTTCTATGCGATACACGGACCAAGCAGTGATCAGACGAATGGATTTTGAAAAAATCAGAGGATAAGCAGATAAGAGCTGGCGTTTAGCAGCTTGTCCTGTCATTTGTCTCTGCATATGCAAACACTGAGGTATTTTAAAGAGGAATAGGAACCACATGTCAGCCTCTTCCTGAACCCCCAGGCTGGATTTCTAGGTATGCAGGCTGCCTTACTGACTGACCTACGCTGTACATTCAGGACCGGGGGGGTTCCAGCAATGTAAAACATGTGGTTTTACAAGAGAGGATTTAAAATATGTCTGGAAACACATCTGACTCTCTGGACGGAAACACGGCCGTTTGTTGCATAACCCGCGGACTGTAAGTCAGTGAGGCTTCAGCACATTAGCGATAGTCCAGGACGTGTTGGTCGGGCCTCATGCTGCACTACAGGCCCACGCCCTAGAAATGACAGCAAACCACCACGGACTCCCCACATACACACATTTATTAAAGGCTTCATTCACTCATTTGTGGCTTGGTCTCTCATGGCTAAACATGGAGAGATGTGTTAGTAAAGGCCACAAACCACAGACCTATACAACTTAAGAGCAACAAATCACTTAGATAGACAACCCAATAAAAACTATATGAAAAACAATGCGGGAAATGTAAGAAAAAATATATGTTACCACATACATGTCAGGAAATAATGAGACATCATGAACTAAATGTGATTTTGGATACAGAATTCTATGCCTGCACTGGCCCTTTAATAGGTAAATCATGCTGAATCACAGAGAACCTGAGTTCCTCCATTATTGAATCTGCTTCTCGATGGTCGTGTTCTGCCGGAGAAATAGAGAACAACAAATCCTGCGGCCGATTGTCAAAAAAAATTAAAGAGAAGTGTCTGGAATCGCTGAGGAGTGTTTGCTACAGTGTAATGGATCCTGTGTCTTACATTTTCCTACCTCTTTTCTTTCTCCTTTTTTTCATTTCCAGACCTCGTCGTTGGAGCGTGAGCACATCGCTTGCTGCGCGAGGACTGAATGTTCAGAACTAGAAAATACAGTAAATCACTTCATATAAATACGGGTGAAAGTGCAACAGCAGGAAAAAAAGAATTTGAGAGGATATTATTGGAAAGTTGTTCCGTTTTTTTTTTTTGTGGTTATTTTTAATCTGTGAAACAATCGGAGGAGGACGTTCACATGCATGCAGCGTTGCAGCTGCTGGACAGGAGGCCTTTACCAGTTAAGATGTTCACAGCCTTTGACTCCTGCCGCCCTGAATAAATCACGCTGTTCTCCTATCTCATGACTTTTGCATGTGTCCATCTGGTCAGTTTCCATCTCCCTAATCCAGCTCTACTTGGATCAAACTGTCCTGAATTCAGCGTATGAACTACCAAAATAAAACAAATACCCAACAGAAGCCAATAAACCAAAGGAATTAATAATAGAACGCATTTATTAAAATCAAAATCCACTTTATGTAGACAAAGTATTACAAATATTAAGTAAATATTATTATCAGATTCATATCATTGATGTATTAAGCAGCATTTTTACATTGAGTTTAGCAAATTCCACAACTTTATATATTTATTTTTATATATAAGAGTAGATAGCAATTAGAGGGCAGTTTTCATTCGTAATAAAAAATCCAAATTTCTTTGTTTTTAAGATGTTTTGTGTGTATAATTTCAATCTAAAAAGGATAGATATACAATGAATATACAGGAAAATGAAATGACATAGACAGATTTAACAACACTTAATATGCACACACACATATATATCCATGCAACTTTGTAGTTCCTGTTAAAAAAAATCATTGCTGAAGGCATTTGATAATTTAGAAAAATAATAGTGAGTATAATAATAATATATATATATATATATATATATATATTAATAATATATAAAATAATGGTAAGTGGATTTTGATTTTGATTTTCTTACTATTTATTAGTATTTTTTCTCCATTCTATGTCCATAATGCATATTGTGTGTGTTTTTATAGCTTTTATTTTCTTTAGCTTTTCTTTTCTTTTCTTTTTCTTTACTCTGCACGCTGCAGTAACAGACAAATTTCCCCGTCATGGGATCAATAAAGTCATATCTTATCTTATCTTATCTAATTTTCTGTGGAACAGCATTGTTAGTTTTATTGAAGGTGTGAATAATTTTAAATATAATCAGATTTTTCTGAACTATTAGTATTATAAATTAACTGCAATAACTTTGGAGAATCTGTAAAATGATTTTTACTTCTGTAGAAGTAAATATTTTTAAATATGATGTATGTGCATTTGATTAGAATTACTTGGCAGCCATATTGCTGCATGTGCTGCTTCATTTTTATTCAGTGAAATACGCTGATTCCCTACATATAAACCTGAATTAGAAGCATCTAGAGAAGGAGTAGAAGAGTCTAACTTACACTCACTTTCCACCACTGTCAAAATGCAGTTTTCCCCTAAACTCTTTATTATTGTAACCTCATGCACTTTTAAAGCAACCTGTTGTAGAGCATGCACAGAAAGTTTCACCGCTGATTGAAAGAATGTGTGTCACTCAGGCGTCGTTCTGTTAATAACTTCATATGCGCATCCATCCTGTTAGTGGACGATAAATAAGGGGAAATCAGGATCACGGAATGGACACTTGTGGCGACTCCAAATCTGTGTTCCACAAAGTTTTAATAGGCCGCTCCGCTGTGCCAGTAAAGTTGCTTATCGGCTATAAATCAGAACTGCGCCTAATTATTCCACTGAGCAACTTTACTGTGAGATTTTTGTTTTTCCTTTTATTGCTCTGTTTGTGGCTTGGCCGCTTAGAAAAGTGGACCCTTAAAATGAAATAATAAATAAAGAAATAATCATCTTAACGTTTAGCAAGGATTGCTTCTGGAAGAAGTGGATCTTGGGGGACGTCTACACGTCGACGAGGGAGAACCTGGCACAGCGGAGAGCTACTGTCTAAGGTGATTTAAGGCCCGGCCTATCAGGGCTGGCGTGTATTGTACTATCATTGGCCAATAAATGAGCCCCGTAGCGACACAAACAATATTTTGGCCTCGGCCCTGTTGCCAAAGGGGATGTGTGGACAAAGACACATTTTCCTGTCAAATCATCGGCCAGTAAAAGAAAAGATCCGATCCAAACCCCCCCCCCCCGCCCCCCCCCTCCCCGTACGTGAAAGCGGTTTTGTGAGGAGCGACTTCCTTCAGACCTTGAACGTGTTGACTAACAAACCGTGGAAAAAACGGCCCTGGCACAGACACGCGTATCAGCACGGATCAGCGGCGTTACTTAGCAGAGCGGGCGGCTGACAGGGTGGAACCTGCGCGACTAAAAATACGCACTGGAGAGGTCACGCTCCTAGAGTTTCAATGGGTCGCCCCCTGATAAAAACACAAAGGCCACCGAGAGCGATGACAAACCCGTGAAGATTAACGTGGAACATAGGAAACATCAATTGTTGCAGCTCTGACCGGTTTTAAATAAATAAAGAATCCTTTCTTTAAGACATTTTATGTTTAAAACACCAAAAAAATATATAAAATCAATCAACTCTTCTTCTTTGCATCCAGCACTTTGATTGGCTGTCAAACACTACAGGAAACACTACAGGACTCCGCCAAAATAAGACACAGTAAATGACACCGTTCTGTTTCGGCTGCACATGTATCGTGTAGCTGAAACACAATACAGTCACAGAGTAATATTTGGTTTAATAATCTTGCATCAATATACAGAGCTTTCTGTTTTTTTTTAATCTTTTTGAGGCGATGCGTAACAAATAAAAAAAACGGAAGAGTTGTTTATTTTGGCAGAGACGCCGTATTCACATTTTGAAACATCTTGCAGACAGCTGCTCGTGTGATTTTCCATCTTCTTTTTCAGGGTTTTATTCTGGTTCCTTGGAAAAGTAAAAAAAAAAATTTCACAATACGATCATAATTTAGAGGGAATTCAGTCTGAGGCTCAGCAGTTAAAAAATAAACCTGCTTTGCTACAACTTGGGTCCTATTTCTAGAGTTTGGGCTTTCTTGTATTATAATGTAATATTGCACTAACCAACTTAAAAGCAGAGACCTGGATTGAACAAATTAGCTGAAAGGAAAGAAAAAAAAACAGACCAAATCTCTGTGTGAACATTAGAAGAGACTTTAGGACATGAAAGCTGAAAGTTAAGCTCAGATCATTTCAGTAAAAAGCCGGCGTTGTTTCAATAAACGATGAACTTTGACCTTTTTTTTAATGCTCATAACTCACATTGTAATCATAGTTCCCAAAGCCGAGCGATGGCTGCAGGCTCCACATATTTTTGTAGGAGAAGCTACTTGACATCGGTTCCTCGTCGGGAAGTTAATGGGATTTTTCCGTTCGATTATTGTGGCCAACAATCGTTCACACCGTGTCTTTGATAGTTTTACGGACACGTTCAAATCCATCAAACCTGTTTCACTGAATTTATTTCAAGTAGTTAAACCAAAAACCCTTAAAAAAAACACCTGTTCACTTTCAGATAGATGGATATCTGAAACAAGGAAATGTGGATTAAATATGACTGTAAAATGTGGGATTATGACCCACATTTTGTGTTTCTTTTTAGAAATCATTGATAAAAAGTGTTAATTTGCTGAAATTATACTTCAGTAATTCCACTTTTTTCGCAGCCTATGGATGTTGTCAGTTTATTTCCCAGTCAAATATTGCTCAGCTGTCCCTTTTGTATCATTTCTTTTCATAATAGGATTTCCTTCAGCATTATTTGCTGTATTAAATCAATTCAGAGAGTCAAATAGCTGGTAAATTTGCAGTCAAATCTGGGAGGACTTGACATTTTCATCATTGTCTAAGTTCCCCGACCCAAGAAATAAATTATACCTCATGAACTTTAATTCTCATGCTCTGCTGCCAGTTTCCAAGAAAAGCTCTCCCGAGCTGAGAGATGCTCCACCACTAAGATGTTCTCGGCAGCGAGGTCAGGAGAATCCCCTCGTGGCGAAATGTGCGTTTTTGTCTTCATTATTTGGCGGAGTGGGAAAATTAATCATGAACTGACAAAACGCTCCGTGGTTTTTGCACAAACTGTCCCTCTCTGTGGGAAAGGCTTTTTCTTCCTGTGAGTAAAACGGAAGCCAAAAAAATAAAAAATCATTCATGACGTCAAAAAAAAACCTTTTTTCTTGGGTAAAGCATTTCAGATGCATGAATTGCGAGTTTACTCACGCGAGGCAGTGGAGGCCAGCGTGCGCTGACACACAGGGAGCTGTGCCGCCACGCTTTTTCCACTGAAGACGCTTTCGTAGGAGGAGGAGGAGTGTGACGGAGAAAGAGCAACAACCTTTTTCTGGAAATCGTCCCCCTCTACAAACAAGACGAGGGGAAGTCATTCGGATCATCAATAATCCCCAGGAACAACAATGTTGTCTTAATTAATCCTAATTATCCCACATATTATTTCAAAGCGCTGCAACATTTGACAAAATATTATCATATGTCACGTTAGATTAGATTACACTCAACTTTATTGTAGATTCCCAGATGATATCAGGACAAATATTGTCACGATGAGCTGCACCAGTGACTCCCAGATGGTGACGCTGATAAACGGCATGAATCATCCTATAATAATGGAAAGTACAGCCTTTCACTTCGTCCCCATAAAAATGTGCTAATCCGTCGCGGTGAGATTACAACATTACTGGTGACATCAGAGCGCCAGAGTCACCGTGGAGACTCACGTCCTTTTTATTGTGTTTTATTATAGTACGTAGTTTATTATTATTACTATTATTAGGCATTTTATTATTATTACTATTATTGGATTACTGAACTTTCAGTCAAAATTAAGATTAGATGACATTATTTAAAAAACAAAGCATTCAGAGCAACTTTTAACTTGCAAGGAGTGTTTACTTTACAAGTTATGTATTATTATAAGTGGATATTTGACCATGTTCGTCGTAGATAGTTGATCTCATTAAGTCACCAAAATGCACGATTAGCTCTCTTTAAGCCATTTGAATTGATAGTCAGGGCAGAGAAAGATGGGGAATGATATGAATGGATGGATTTTTAAACTGATCATTGCTTCTTTTTTTTTTTTTTTGGAGTATGATCCATCCAGTAGTGAGCGTACGTCAGCCTGGTCACATCCCCTGACTCCTGCTGCTGTGGCCGACTGAGCGAGCTCATTGGGCACCGCAGACTTCCCCCCCCCCCCAACCCCCGCCTCCGATTAACAAAGTGACTCACGTACAAGTCATAATTCATAACGTCTGAGGCTTTTGCGAATGCATCATGAATCCCCTAGAAACCGACGTCTGACACCGTCACAGACGTCCACTGATGAAATGGTTGTTCTTCTGACAATGAGTGGAACTACCAAAAATTCCTGACTCCACAGTGAACAATTTCATGTCAATTTATGGCCTAGATCACTTCAGTTTTTTCAGCCATGAGAATTAACCTGTCTGTGAGCTACTGACTTCAGATTTTTTTAGTTTTAGGGTTAGGGTTTGGTTAGGGTTAGGGTTAGGGTTAGGGTTAGGGTTTGGTTAGGGTTAGGTTAGGGTTAGTGTTAGGGTTAGGATTCCTTTATATTTCTACCACATATACAGCAAATATCAACCAGTAGATCAGATTAGATTCAACTTTATTGTCAGTGCATATGTCACAAGTACAAAGCAAGGAAATGCAGAGAGCATCCGACCAGAATTGCTTCAGTAGTAATTTAAACAGTTACGACACATTATGTACATTGTACTATAGGCATAAAATGGGCTATATGATTTTACAACTAAAATTAATGCATTTCTTTGTTTTTTTATCTGCATAGTGCCATCGATCTATTCTTAAAATCATTCCTTTTAACAGATTTTTTCCAGTTACAGCTGTGTTTTAACTCGCATCTGCGTTTGTAATTCCAAAACGTAAATGTCCTCGTGGCTTCAGGGGAACGGTTGGACAGGAATTAGAGATCCAAACATCATACATCAATACAAGCGAGTGGATGCAGCTGCTGTTTGAGCTTCTTCTACGCAAACAAAAGGCAACAACCGCGCTTGTTAACCGCACAGATATCCCTGTGACACGCTGCACTTTAAATATTTGTGCTCGGATTTGTCTCGCTCACTCGGTTTTTTGGCTGATCCTACTATGGAAGTTTGGATTTGTCCCATTATCACAGACAGAAGATCAGCGTGAAAACATCAATTTCAAGTGTTTTTTTTTTCCCCATCATCATTTTTTAAAATCCGGTTGCCAAATTAAATTGTCTTTTAGTTTCGAATAAGTACGTTAATCCACTCTGCTGTCAAATAGCGTGAACATGATATCTTATCTTTCACTTTTATTAGTTCCTGTGTTAAATAAATCAGTGCACGTCTTCATTTTGAAGATAAACCTGCTTCCGTAGAACTTCCACTGTTCACACACACACACGCACACACACACACACACACACACACACACACACACACCTTATTTTATTATTATTCCTAGGACCCTTTCCAGACAAGTCAACTCTGTTTTCTGCAGATACGCATGAGAACATATGTTTATTAGATGGGAGCCTGGGCCAAGACAAGAAGCACATACAAACAAAGGAGCACTTTTAGATGGATGAATCCTGGCTCCATGAAATAAGGAAAAAAAAAAAGTTAAAATTCAACAATATTATTTCTACTGGTGCATTAAGCAGGTGAAGTTTTCTCCTTCCTTAAAAAAACATTTACAAATCAAAACTTCACTTCACGTCCTTGTTGCTGACATTTTTTCAATGCAACAAATGAAATTTTTTACAAGTGAAAAGTTCTTGTATTTTGTATAATTAGTCCAGTAATAATATTGGATTCTAAAGTTTGGGTCACTTATAAATATCCTCATTTATAACAACAATCTAATCAGAAATATGTTAATTAATTATATGTCTGTAATAAAACAATAATAATAAAGATACAATTTTGTTTTGTGCCGTGTGCAGTTACAAGGAACAAGTGTCATTTTTCCAGCAGGTGCTGTAACAATAGCGCTTTGCCTGTATTCTTTTTTTTTAATGTGTATATGAATCAAAGGATGTTTTATACAATTCGTGGGAAGGCCTCACTCTGCAGGAAACACGGGTCATGACTCGCAGGATCCCGACAGGAATCGTATCCCCTTTTCGCGGAGCCCATTTGAATATTGTTGAGTTTCTCGTTAACGTTGTTTCACTGTTTTTCGAGGAATAACCTTCGAGGGGTTGATTTGGCGACAGGTCTTTGTTTTCCAGGTATTTAGTCAACTTCGGGGAGCTCGGTGTGGACCTATGCACAGAGGTCATGTTTCCGCGCACAGAATCATGGGGCGTTGCAGTCATGGAAAAGTCAGGAATACATTAGCCCAGGCCCTCACACACACACACACACACACACACACACACACCCACACCTCCACGGCCATTGCCAACTCTCCCTTATTTTAGTTCTAGTCACTATATTTGAGTAAGAACGGATTTCGTCCAGTTTGATTACAGTTTATTTTCTCACAAGCAAAAGTCTCATTTTATTTTAATGCAAGTGAAGCACACAGCAGCCAAACCGTTTCAGGAGAAGGTCGTTTTTGTCCACAGGGGGTTCATGGCGAGGCCTCGCTCGTGTGGGAACGCCGGTTCGGTCTCATGAATACCTTGTGTGAGAGCAAAAAACAAAAACAAAAAAACGATGGGAAACACGTTCCCATTAGTACGGTGGCCCCCAAGGACAAAACACATGGAGCGGGCGAGTCTGTGAGAGCTGTCTCAGGTCTCTGACTCGCCACGTCACCCCTCTGGAACAGCCTGATACGTGATTAATACCTTCTGAAACATTCATTTTAGTTATAGAAACAAAAATATACCTATATATATTGTATACATCTGTTGCTGCCAATACCTCAAGGTAAAGGTTCATTATAAAGAACAGCTCTGCCTCTGTGCACTTTGTATGTACAGAAATCCACATTTCAATAAATATTTCTCTATATACACACTCACACACACACATCCTATCCTATCACACACACACATCCTATATATATATACATATATATATGTATGATATATATATGTACCTTAAAGACAGGAGTGAAGGCACAAACTTTATGAAAATATGCATCAAATCCTGAATTATTACAATAATTAAAATACATTAAAAAAACATATGCTCCAGTGGTACTGCATGAACGCTTATCATCCATTGACAGATCATTTAGATTATATCAAGTTTTTACTTGCTTTTAGTCAATTTGATATTCTTTTAACTTCTTAGTCTTTGTTTCTTAAAAAAAAGTTGAAATTGACCCAGACTTAGGAACTTGTAAAAATCTAACTTATCTGACGATGGAATAGGATAATTCTATTCATTAATGGACTGATATAATAAAGTCCATTTACTGGACTATGAAGGTTGGTGATTTTTATCTGCTTTTCTGTAGCTTACCCTCTGAGAGTGCATATATCCATAAATACATATAGGCTCAGTAAGCATGGGACTGCACACTAAAAGGTCAAAGGTTGCACAAATAGCTCTACTGTATGGAAAGAGTTTATTTATTTTAGGAAGAGGGGGAGTCAATGAGCTGTTTCCTGACTTGACAGGGGGGCCGTTTAGTTTCATTCTCTATGCAACATGCTCATTTTTCTAGTTTTATAGTGTTTTATACTCCGAATAGAAATATATCATGTAGATATGAAGGAGCTGAGAAAATCTCACAATGCACAACATTTCTGTAAAAACGACAGAAAGGATTTAATTACGTTATTTAAAAACAGGGTTTGTATGAAACTAACCTGGTTCGTAATGCTCATGTGGATTCCGCTAAAAGGCACAAAAAAAACACATTTATGTGGCGCATATTGTTTGAAACAAAGTGACTTCCCTGTAACTCAGCGGGTGTGAGATCCACCTGATTTGCAGACTTCCACATGCCCCCATGATCCCAGTGGGGGGAATGAAATTGTTCCCATGATGCTGCAGGTACACTATGTGTTGACTTCTGTGAACAAAAGGTGTGTGAAGAGCCAGAAAGCAGCGATTGAATACGCGAGTGTGCGGAAAACAAGGTGGAAAAAGTACAGAAGACGGAAATTAGTGACAGGCAATGACAGATTCAAAAGTGGAAAATGAATTCATGTGTGTGTGTGTGTGTGTGTGTGTGTGGGGGGGGGGGGGGGGGGGGGGGTTGACATTTACGACCGTCTTGTAAGTGTTCACTTTTGTTTGTGGGGAGGTCACATGAAGTTCAGCCATGGAGGCCTGGTCTGGGCCAGAGGAGGAAGAACAGAGCCGGGTCTTTCTGTCCGGCCCTGCTGTTTGTCACGTTTAGAATCCTCCTCTATCACTTCCATTAAACACAACTTTAGTTACCGCTCTGAATAATGTGTGGAATCTGTCTTTTTTTGTATCCTCCTCACATATGTCGACCACAGTTACCTGGGTAAGTTCTCTATGGCTTTACATTACAGCATAAGGCCCAGAACCTACAAATACTCATGGTTCCCTGGTCAAACCTATGACCCAGAAATATTAAAAAAATATATAATTTGAGTAGCACCGAGCACATTGCTTGGGGCATAAAAAAAAATCTAAAAGATGGTTTAATTATGATTTTATTTCTTTCATTTATTTTGCTTTGCTAAGTTTGTTTTTTCATTTATTATTATTAGCATTATGATTATGCCTCGTCTCCATGGTTAATCCATGCCAGATCCAGATAAATCTTTACATATATACTGTTTGTGTCTTTGTAGTTTTTCCTAGGGCCATTGGGCCAATACGCCTCATCTGAATATGTTCTAAATAATGGAATTACTTTTATCAGCAACAAATTTAATCTATTTAAATACTGCTCCTCCTGTCATTACAGCGGCATTACCGTTAATATGGCGCGTTACTGTAACTCCAATCTGTTTCTCATCAGACCAACGTGTCTATTAGTGGAAGCTTTATTCTCAACGTGTCGTTCAAATCAAACATTTCTCTCCACCAACATGGCGTCAGACCACATGTCTGAGCATTTCCTGGAGCCTTTCAAAGTAAAAGCGTTTTGCAATCTGAAATATCTGTATTTCACTAACTCTTAAAACCAGTTCATAGGAAAATAGTTTAATTAATTCGCTGTTTCTGTTAGCACCCACTCCATTATAAAGTTAGATTTATCATAAAAATAAAAAATATGGGAAATGGGATCTACGTTATTTAAATGACAGTAACACGTTATTTACTCTCTGTTACTTTTATGATTTGCTGCTTTAGTGACTTTTTGGGAGAAGTTACTACAAACTAATGACTTTGTTCTAAAGTAGTTTTCCCATCACTGCCAATAGGTCATTTAAGTAAAAAGGAAGCAACGCCTATTCCGCTTCATGAGTATCAAGAACTGTTCAGAATCTGATCAACTTCACCTGAGTCCAGCGTAAAGTCCTAAAACATAAAAATGCTGCAGCATTACTGGAGCCAGGCAACGAATGGCTCATTTTAACGGTGTTTTCCTTATTATCCGGCCTGTGTGAACAAGTTTATAAGCACTTTGTCCTGACGGCGTGTTGAAAAAAGCGCTGCGCAAATAAAGTTTATTGCGATTGTATTGTGGTCTTTCAGCAGGCGGCGGTTTTCCAGGTGGACCTGGGAACAGCCAAGGAGGAAACGCCCGGGGTATACTGGGCCCGGGAGGAAACGGACCTGCGCGGCACCGCCGACACAATGAGATGGATGTTCCTCGCTGTGAATCTGTCAGTAGCGTTTTTTGGGGAATTAATGTGACAAAAACACAGAACTGCTGTCCCGGGACTCCTTGTACAATGATGCACAAGTGAGTTATTGTTAACAAGAAAATATTCAGTAGTGCAGCTTTAATGACGTGGTCATGTGACCTGGCTCATAGTCAGTGGAATGGAACAACTCTTAAATAGGAATTTACGAATTTACTCCAATAAAACAAATGACATAAGTTTATATAAGAAGATATTACACGCAGTTGGAACTGCCGAGATAATGTGTTACTTCCAATACAGGTCACTTTACATTCAACATTTTAATGCATATGTTTTGTCATATGAAAAAGATCTTAAAGGTTCTGTATCATGCAAGAAGCTGTGTTCAGGGCTCCTTTATTACTCTAGACAAATTCTAGTGGTTATAATAATAAAATATAATAACTGTCCTATACATCAGATACTGAAAAAGAGAGAAATTTGCACAGATTTGCTTTTCCTTTGCAATGTATCTCTCTCCACCTGGTCTGCCACATTTTTTTTCCGAGCTGGAAATCATCAGAAAAAAGGCTGATAAATAATAATTGAACAGAACATTCACAAGAGCACTGTGTAAAAGATAAGATAAGATAAAACTTTATTGATCCCACAACGGGGAAATTTGTGTGTTACTGCAGCGTTACAGAAAAAGAGAAGAAAATAAAGCTGAAGATAAAAAAACTATAAAGAAATAAAAATAAAAAAACACACAACACAATGTACAAATTCGCAGAATTTGTTAATCCGCATACACAGTATGCATTATCAACATAGAATGGAGAGAAAATGCTAATAAATAGTAAGAAAAAAGTATGCATAAGCAAAGCATATATACATACATACATGGACGTACATACCTACATACATACACATACACACATATTTGCATATATATATATGGACATACATATCCACGCACATACCCACATGTACACATACATAGCTATGATAAAAATAAAACTATATTAAGTTGAATTTTCTGAGCTTATATAGCAAATATGTCACGTTAGGGGGCATCAAAGCTTTGAATAAAACCCAGAAAAGTGCAGATATGGGACCTTTAAAGTCTCTTTTTATGTTCCTTTTTTGACATGAAACACAATAGCAGGAAAGGGCCTATAAATCTGAGCGGCGAATGAAAAACAGGCGATAAACTTGCGAATTGTTGCTGTGATTTCGCGTCAGAAGGAGGTGATGTGGACAATGGGAGAGGAGCTTTGTGTTTGGGAGAAAACATTCTTCCAGTTGGCTTGTCCTCCGCTTCGCTCCGAGCCAAAACACACACACACACACACATGTCGCGAAAATAAAGAGGCTCTATGTGAGATGTGGTTGGATCCTGTAGATTCCAGCAATGAACTGTGGCATGAAGGGAGCAGCTCCCAGATTCCATTCAGATAAGTGTGATAGTCATTAACGTCAAATATCGCTGTCCACTTTTTTATCCAATCGCTAGTTATTTTAATCTATTATTATATCAGTGGATGTTGCCGATTATTTTGTGTCGGAAATAAAACGTGACGGCGCTGGTCGTTGGGTCAAACACTTGTGCGTCTGTTCTCTCTCAAAGAAAAAGGCGGAAATAACATGACATTCTGAATTGTTTCTGTTTTAGAATCGTTTTTTTTTAAATATCATATTCACTATAAAGCTCAGCAGGATGCACAATATGATGCTTTCAACCATCGCCTCAGTCTTTCACTTCAAAATTTAAAGGGGATATTCTTACACTTTGCAGGATTTTCTGTTATTTATATACAGTATACACTAAGGCCTGTAATGATAAACCATTTCACAAGTTCATTTGTAGCATGATTTTTGACCCACGGTTCAAAACGCCCACCGATACACCTGCAAGCAACCTCCTCAAGCAGCGTCATGTGACAGACTTAAAAACTGCTCCCCTTGCACACTGCTCAAAGTAATGGAAGTTCCCCGGGGATGTCAGGTGTCAAACAGCTGATCACATCCGCTGTTCTCGCCAACCAATGGAGTAGCGACGCATCCTCCCCATCGGCCTCTCATTTCAGAGAAGTCCCCCCTTTCCTCTGCTCTAGCACCTATCACACAGCTGGATCTGTCTGTCTGCAGGATGAAACCCCCTGTAGGTCCCAGACACCCCCTTCATCCAGGCAATTTAATTTCTTAATATGCCTCGTTTTGATGGGTGACATGGTGGAGCGGTGGCTGTTGCCTCCAAGCAAGAAGGTCGCAGGTTCAAGCCCCTGTTCTGGCACATTTCTCTGTGAACTAGTAGTGTGTGTAAAACGTGCTGGGATTGGCTCCAGTAGACCCCTGTGGCCCTTATGAGGAATAAGCAGGCATTTATGATCATGTTCATATTTTGGTCCAACGTGATCTAAACATGCTGTATTTACCACCTGTTAACACCGTGTCTTCATCTATTCAACTTTGTTCAATGAATGCCAGATTTTTTTTTGTTTTCCAGGTGTGAAACCAGACTAAATACACTGTCAAGAGCCTTAATATTCAGTGAAAAACCATTGAATCACACAATCCAGCCGTCGCGTCGCCATCAACTGTAGCAGGCCTGAGCGACACAGACTCATTATAAGGCCAATATGACAAAGTCAGTGAGGATGGAAATGAACTCACAGATTTGTGCAAACTTTGCCTTACTTTTTTCAACAGGAAAATGTGCTTACACCTAAAAAGGGCCATTCAAGGAGAAGGTTTTTCCTCATGTTCTTGAGAAGATCCTGTTGGGGTGAAGCTGCTGCTGCTGCTAGTGTGGAATGAACAGACAGCGAACCCTGGTTGGTGCAGGATTCAAGGTTTGATATGAAGATGGAATCTAACATATATAGTTTCAGTTATAACACTGATAAAATAATTACTGTCTGTGGATCTTGTTCTTTTTTTGCACTGTGAACAAACTAGTTCATTTTGAAATTTTTGATCTTTGAACTACGGTAGTTCACGTAGATATTAAACTTTTCCCATCACTGTTGTCGCAGTCAAAATGGCGGTACACATCTTTTTCCAAGAAAACATGACGCTCTGCTCGGTGCACCATAATAATGCAAACCATAGAGCTTAAAACCTAAATAAAAACCACAATGGGTTTAAAATTCCCTTTCTGGGTCACCAGTTGCCAGTGGTGACCATTATTGACTCTTCGGCAGGTGAATGGAGTCGACTATCTAAGCCACTGTGGCACATGAAGAAAAAAAAAAGAATGTGTGTATTCCACTAACTGAACTGAACCAAATCATGATAGCATGTGGTGCAGATTTTATGTGCAAATGATCACTTTTGTTTCAAAACTCTACCCTTTGAATTAACACACCTTTGTGTTTGGGTCCGAACACCATGAGCAGAGCGCCATGTTTCCGTGGAGACGGAAACGGACCGCAACTTGGGCTGTGATGTGCTGCTGGTTTTGTGGTTTTGTGGTTTTGTGCATGGGGTGTCTGCTCATAACGCATCACATGGATCTGGACTGAAGAACAACTGGGAGTTTCTGAAGGGATTCTGCGCGGTTTTAGTTTTGCTACACGAGTTGTTAGGGGGCCTCGTATATACTGTATCAAACATGTTGGTAATTCTAAAACTTGGGGTTAACATATGTATACGATGCTAGTCAAAAATTAATCAGTCCTATTGGTTCTTTACATCGTCCACTCACGTATCTCAGATTGAATTTTGTCCCACCTACGTATTTGCGAAGTTGACATTCGGAATAAATTCAATTCAAATAATTTACAGAGCATGTTGCAGCGCAGCCCTCAGTGGCATAACTATGACTAGGCCAGCCAGGGCCGGCCCTAACTATACGCTTCTTCAAACAGGAAAGTTTGTAACCTATTCTTAAATATAGCCTGCCCCCCAGACGATTCCACAGGAGAGGAGCCTGATAGTTGAAGGCTCTGCCTCCCGTTTTAATTCTAGAAATTCTGGGAACCTCCAATAGGCCTTGTGAGAAGGTGATGACCCCTCCCCTTGTCACCTGGTTATAAGGGGGAACTGAATAGTAGAGAGGGAGTTCCCCCAGACATGTTTGCGTGCGGGACAGGTGACGCGACGCGTGGGACTGCCTGTCTGGTCCACCTGGTGCGAGGTGGACTTTCCCTGCTAGTGTGAGCGTTTTGGGTCGTCTTTTTGTATCGCCAACAATAAACGTTTTTATTACGTGAGTTCCTTTGCCTCCTGTCTCCACTTCTTTTTCTGGTTGCCCTGATCCCTTTTGTGGGGCGACCACATCGGTCGCTCACATTTGGTGGCAGCGGTGGGATCAGTGGCGCCGCCTGAGAAGCTGGAGAGAGGAGGTGGAACTCGCGGGCTGACGGGGGTACCGAGAGGATCGGTGGCGGTGTCGGCGAAAGTGTCGGTGAGAGTGTCGGCGAAGGAGCCAGCGGAGACGGCTAGCGAGGTGCTGGCGGAGGTGCTAGCGGAGACGGCTAGCGGGAGGGCTAGCGGAAGTGCTAGCGGAGACGGCTAGCGGAAGTGCTAGCGGAAGTGCTAGCGGAAGTGCTAGCGGAGACGGCTAGCGGAGACGGCTAGCGGAAGTGCCCGGCGGAGACGGTCGGCGAAGGAGCCGGCAGGGACGGTCGGCGAAGGAGCAGCCGGAGACAGCTAGCGGAGACAGCTAGCGGAGACGGCTAGCGGAGACGGCTAGTTTAGACGGCTAGCGGAGACGGCTAGCGGAGGAGCTGGCGGAGACGGCTAGCGGAGACGGCTAGCGGAGACGGCTAGCGGAAACGGCTGGCGGAGACAGCTAGCGGAAGTGCTAGCGGAAGTGCTGGCGGGGCTACGACCGGAAATGGAGTGTGGTCGAGGGGGCCCCGAGGCAGACACACCACGGTCGCGGACTTCTGTCACGCCACCCCGTTGGCGAGACTGCAGGGGAGGGAAGTGTGAGAAGGTGATGACCCCTCCCCTTGTCACCTGGTTATAAGGGGGAACTGAATAGCAGAGAGGGAGTTCCCTCGGACGTGTTTGCGTGCGGGACAGGTGACGCGACGCGTGGGACTGCCTGTCTGGTCCACCTGGTGCGAGGTGGACTTTCCCTGCTGGTGTGAGCGTTTTGGGTCGTCTTTTTGTATCGCCGACAATAAATGGTTTTTACGTGAGTTCCTTTGCCTCCTGTCTCCACTTCTTTTTCTGGTTGCCCTGATCCCTTTTGTGGGGCGACCACGTCGGTCGCTCACAGGCCTGCATATTGGGAGCGTAATGTTCTTGATGGGTGATCCCTAAGGTAGGATGGCGCCTGACCAATGAGCGCTTTATAGGTGAGGAGCAGGATTTTAAATTCTATTCGTGATTTCACAGGAAGCCAGTGCAGAGCGGCTAATACAGGTGAGATATGCTCCCTTCTTCTGAAGCCTATTTTGTATAACCTGCAAAATGCAAAAAAAAGCTAGTGACAAAATAGTACAATACATTGAATTACTGTATGGTGTGTTTGTTTGGAGGAGGAGGTAAATGATGATATTTGAGAATAGAAAGAAAAAAAAAGTGCTGATGCACTGATGCAATCGCACAACAACAGGCAAAGGAATGTTTTCATAATCATTTCAAAACGATGTTGGCATTCCTTCAGCCGACAGTCCTGGTCGTGGCAGGGAGGAGCCCTGCTTTCCTTCTCCGACCCCTGCTGACCCACCGGGAACTTGCTGTGAGGATATTATGTTTCACCATGTGAGACAGCGATAAATATTTGGTGTGCAAATCATGCAGGCGCTCAGGAAGAGGAAAGGTAGGTCGGGTCTCAGTGGCAGAAATGACCCCTCTTGGAGTTAAGCAAGCAGGAAATTTGTACAACTCTTTTTCCTCCTTCGCCGCTGTTTTCATCCTAATCCGCTCAGTTTGGGACCTGAAGCACAATGAAAGTTTTTTTTTTTTTAAACAAAGTGCGAAGAAGGTTAGAAACTCAGACTTTTTTAAAGTTCAAGGCAAGTTTATTATTATTATAATAATGATGAGAATGAGCTCACCATTGCTGTGGTAGGTAAGTAAAACAGTGGAACAACAATGGATAAACATCTGGGGTTCTAGTAAGACTGAGGGATCGCCTCGTGTTTCTCTGCCAGCGGTTAGGAAAGTTCTGCAGCTTTCAGGAAGTGATTGCATAAAAAACATGTGGCGCTGCTTTTCTTGTACAAATTAGTTAAAAGATTGCACAACACGCATCAATGTTTGCAGTAAACCAACCCAAAAATACATTTGGAACTACACAGAATATTAGATTTAATTATATTCCATTTAAATACATTGGATATAATTTGATATATTTATAAATATTAAGATGTATCTAACACTGTATTAATTAATACCCATAGTAATATAACATTGGATACAGCATGACTCAATAATACATTGGCCAATTCTTGTAGTTTTGGTTTATCAATATATTAATTTGCCTCATTTTGTAATCTGATAATAATGAAAATTTAATTATTAAAACTGAAGAAATGTGGAAATTAAAAAAATAAATAAAAATAGGACCCTGTTGGCAATACACTGGGATATTCTGAGGATCACTCACAATTTTCCTACTGGAAGTCACTGACATTATCTGATAGTTTTTAAGGTGTTTTAAAGAAGTGATCAGAAATAGCACAATGATGAAAACTACACGTGATAACTAATCATTCCTGTTAACACGTCCTGTTCCACAGCGAATTAAAGAATGACATCATTCCCCCATACAAAAGGCCTTTCCCCACCAAGATATAACACATATATAGACTGAAGGTTATGACTTTTGTTTTATCTATTTTTTCTTAACTACTTGACTAAATTATATATTTGACTATATTTACTCTACTATATGTATGTTTCTATTGTGAGAGTTACTTATTGTGCAGAAATTCACTAAAATGTCAATTGTGGTAATTGTGGTTGCTGCCGATTACTATTATATTACCTGTAATGATCCTAGAATTTGAATGTCTCATATACTGTATATAAGTGAGGATAGTTTAGTGATATAAAATTAAAATTAATTATATATTTAGTCTCTTATTCATATTATATATGTACATATTATATAATAATATGTATTCAATAATAATCACTACTTTCTGAGAATGCAATGTAAAATAACATTTGCAACAATCTTTTGTCAGTGATATTATGCTATTTTGTTAAATATTGATCAGTATAGAAGATTTGACATGAAATAATTAGATTAATCTTAACTAAGAACTGCATACTAATGTGATTTTAAGCCTGATTATTTCTTTTTATCATTTAAAAGCCAACAAATACTTGTAAGAATTGAAGCTATGAGCTGTATTTTATCTACAGAAAATGAGCGTATTCTTCTGAGATGATTTTTGTTAAAAACCTTTTTTTTGTTTTACTTGGAAAATGAAAATCTTTGGTATGTGTGTGTTTATATAATGATAAACAGCTCCATGGAGCGGATGTGTACCATAGGAAAAGGTCATCAGTGAGGTCATGTGACCTTTGCGTTGGGGCGTGTCCAAGGTGTTTGAGAGGAGTCATTAAAAATACCAAAATGATGAAAGTGACACATGATAATTCATCTGTTCCTGAGAATCTCACACACACATCCCAACACACCCTGTTCCGTGGCAGAAAATTATTTTATTTTTGTTCTTGACTATATATATCTATCTATATATTTGACTAAATTTACTATATGTATATTTCTATTGTGACAGTTATTGTACTATAAGAATATTATGCTGAAATACATTCAAATTAACATTGGCTGCCAAATGTTAATACTTAAATATAACTTTAAATGACACACAATATATGTTTTTAAGTATTTTTTTTAGGTTTGCCCCTAAATCCTCTTCAACCATTTGCTGATGATAATTTGATATTTAAGCATTGGTTGTTTGGCGTTTATAGTTTCAAATCCAATAATCCAACAATATTATTATTTAACATTAACCCACTGTTTAATAGGTTCAATAGAGCAGATATAATAAACTATTAACTAATAAAATAGATTATTAGATTACTAATTTAATAGATTCTATTGCTGTTCAGTTTATAATCACAGTCTCTGCCTATATTTATATAGGAATATTCTAAATGTGAAAATGTATAAAATAATAAACCAGATAAATATAGTTCAGTGTGTGTGCTTTTCCACTGATGCCAGCCGTGGAATAGTGCCAGAGCTTAGTCAGTTCCTTGTGTGGGTGGCAGAGAGCAGGTGATAAATCAAACTTTCTTCTTTTTTTTGTGCCTCTATCTGTATGTGCAGGCGTGTGATGTGTGTGTGTGTGTGTGTGTGTGTGTGTGTGTGTGTGTGTGTGTGTGTGAGGCCAGGGCAGGAATCATTTACCCTCACATCTCCTTCTTTTGATCCTCAACCAGGACATGGAAACGCCTCTCTTTTCCCTTTCCCTTGTCCGGTGGCAGGTCTCTGTGTTTCTTAGGCAGATCTTAACAAATGATGAAAGCTCCACACACATGCCGACGTAATAAGTACAGCAACGTTACAGAATTTGCTCCTGCTCTTAACTTAACAAAAACACTTAAATTGGAAATAATATACATTCCGTTTATTTCTTTACAAAGGCCTTTACTAAGTAGTGAAATGCTGGTTCTGCGGTTTGTTGCACGGTGTAGAAGTGAGCTCATGGGGAGAGAGAGCCTAAAGAGATAAGAGGCTGACCTGAGGGTCTGCAAAAGGGGTCAGGAGGAGTTTTTCTGAGCTGTAAATCATGCGAAAAAAATTCCAGTAGAGACCGAGATTAAAAATAAAGACCGACGTAATCACACGGCATGATGCAGACCATTCCCATTCCCAGCTTGTCATTGAAGAGTGCCATTGTGGTCACATGGTAGGACTGTACTGGATTTCAGCAAATTTCATTGGGCGGACTGTCCCATTATCCAAGTATGGATTGGAGTTTGTTTAATACGGATAACAGTCAGTGACCTGGATGACTTAAACTACTTAACTCATGGATGCAATATAAGCAGTGATGGGAATAGGTAGTAACTGGTAATGTAAGTAATTGTCTTTCCTATCGCTGTTATCGTTACCGCCACGCCTCACTGGTCTGTCACGCTCAACTCCTGCGTCACGTAACCGCGCGGCTACGTCCTCTGACGTATGAACTGAGCTGTACTCCAACACAAATTCACAGGCCCTCAGGAAGTCCCAGTGGCATCACCTAACAGAACGGGCACCGCCTCACTCAACACATTTACAGCATGAAAACACTGTAAGGCGGCTGTGACAGAAGTATTTTATTATACTATTACTATAACTAGCTATAGTTATATAACTTTTTAAAAGCGTTGCCCCTCTGCAATGATTTTTCCCAGTGGCCACTTGTGATACTGCAACAAAAAAATCCCATGTGACCCAATAATCATTTTTCCCATAGATGCCAATAGTGAAGGAGAAGCCTGTAAGTTTAATGTGATCGGCAAAGTGAATTTCAACGATGCAAAAGGAGGTCCTAGAGCACCATGGTGCACGATCTGTGGGTCGCACACCGCCGAAGTAAACCACGAAGTCAGGAACTTTTCCAGCGTAAACGATATCCCGTTTTTATGATGGTTTCATGACTTAATTACAGCAACGAACAGCATGAGCTCCGTCAGCTCGTCCGTCCAAAAGTGAGTAGTTGATTTGCTTCGAAGCCACCGTATTGTTCGACTTTTTCCGGCAACAGCATAAATGTTTATGCAATGTCGGTGCTTCCTTCCACTTTCAGGTGAAATTCGCAGCAGAAATTCTGGAGCATGCGCAGGATGCGAGTACGATTCAATAATGTACACAAGTGACACAGAGCAGATCAACAAAGTCTGAAGCCAGAAGGTTCTATCCAGTTAGAGTGAAGCATCAGAAATGGTCAGCTGCCATATTTATCAGCCTATGTAGGGAAAATGGCTGCAGCCAATCAGAGGAGAGGCTTGTTAATGTCAATGCGACAGTCACAAAATGACTCTTTGGTACCAAGGAGAAGATCCAGAAACAAGATATTATTGTAGTGTATTCAGAGGGTTTTTGATGCTTTAAAAAGCAATATTTCTAGTTATAGCAAAGCTGCAACTAAAACACAGTTAATGTGAGCGTGAATGCAGGTTTTTTCCCTGTTTTATGCCCCTGCAGTGGCCATGCTCCTTCGCTGTACCAACAGGATAATGAAGCTGACCTCAACGTTTGGGCGTATTGTCAGGCGGCAGGAAACCAGAGAGGCCCTGGTCAGGCAAGGTGGCGAGGTGGTCTCTGCAAATGTGCATCTAAAAAAAAACTATACTTACCACTTTAGAATCTATAAAAAAGCATGAATAAGGCCAGCATTGATAGAAATGCAAATATACATCATATCAAAAACTAATTCGAGGTGTCACTGCAAAGTTCATGCTCAGTTTTCCACATCGCACATAGGTTGGATCTTGGCAGGATTGGCTCTGGAAGCCGTTGTGATGTCACACGTCCTGCTTGTTTTTTTCAATGTGCAAATGAGAAACTCTCAGTCTTCTAGAGTCCAGCTCTGCACACGCAATCCAGGAACAAGAGGAGGAACGTTTCGACTTTTAGCACAAACACGGAGCCGCGTTCGAAATCCCAGGAACAGAAAACCGGACCACGCTGAGGATGTTGGTGGTGGCAGCGAGGCTTCTCCCTGAATGCACCCGCGCTGTTGAAATGGAAAAGAAACAGGCATGGGCCTACAATCACTCCCCAGGCAGGTTCTTCCTGGGTAAACTCTCACTTGGCGTGAAAGATGGATATCAGAGAAAATATTTATGGCGACAAAAGGACTGGACTGGGACGCCAAGCTGGCCCCTTGATAAGATTATACGGGACCCGTGTGTCAATGCGCTGGGCAGCATCCAAGCGGTGCCCCGCTGGCAGGAATCCTGGCAACGGGCACGGCGCTGAAATCAAATAAAAAACACTCAGCTGATTATTTTTTTGGGCCCAGCGAGAACAAAGAATTCCCTCACATCCCCTCCACCCCGTCCATGATCCGCCACACCCACGTTTATGTAAGCGTCAGAGGAATCGGAATAGTACGCACTCCTTCTGTGGGAGCGACGTGGGTGGATTTTTTTTTTTTTTTATCGAATTTCCAATTCGACGGTTTCCCCGCGAACGCAGGCGGTGACGTTAATCGCCCAGAACGGATCCCAATCCCATATTCACGGGGATGTGAAGTCAGTGAGCATCATTCAGGGATCAAGGGATTTACAGTGTTGATTTGTAAAGCAGGAGATACCTTAAAGTAGATATTGTTCAGTGAGTAACCATTTTGAACTAGACTGCTTATGGCATCGCTGCAGTTTTGTAAATTGAAAGTGAATTAATTATGTAAGTGTATCTAATGTGTTGCTGTTTCTTCACTCCACCAATCTAAAGCTTCGACGTTGCACCCACTGACTCACCACTTGGGGAGGGGGTCCATCTCCATGTGATCGGCCCCCCTCCCCCGTCACGTTCACTTCCTGCTTCCTGTGACGACGGGAAGCGGCGGGCTCTCCCGTTCCCCGCTTCCCCCCGGCCCAGTCATTTCCCCCCCCCCCCCGCCGTCAGCGGCAGAATTTCTTTTTTTTTTTCCCTCTGCTAGTCCCACGTTGAATATTTCAGGGTGACCGGTGACAATCGGCTGACCAGGGTGGACAATGGCGTCTACCCCAGTGGTTCTAATTATTCCACCTGGAGGATGCCGCTCCACCTCCTGCACCAGTGAGTCAGCGCCCCTCCTAGGAACCAGTCGGCTGACTTCAACTTAAGTTATTTCTTCTTCTATTTTTAAAAACATCCAGTTCGTCGTATTCAGCGGCCTCTCGTTGAATGGACTCTGCACAAGTGGAACATCATGTTAATGAGTGTGCTTTAAATGATACACAATGCAACCAAACATCTTAACACTTAACAATGTTAACCACAATAACAATATGTCAAACATATGACAACACGCTACATGTGATTGGACCACACGTTTCGGATGTGAAACCACGAGGAGAGGAGAACGCAGCTCCAACTTCCTCCTAAGCCGTTCTAATCTTGCATTATGATTTCCTTCAGATGTAATATGACAGGATGACGAGTCATTATTTGACTAAATCGAATCATTTACAATATGTGGTCACTTGGAAGAGTGTCTTCCTGCCCGTGACTGATGTCAGCTTCTGTTTCATCAGGCTTCAGATAAATCTGATATTAGTATTTAAAGGTAGAGGTTCCTCCACTGTTCTCCTGAGAATCAAACAGGAGAATCTTAAAAAAAGTAGAAAAAAAACAGAGAGGGGGAAGTGTCACCCATGGGAAAATGCTATAGGACTGTGTTCATTCTTCTCCTGTGTATGTATGTGTGTGTGTGTGTGTGTGTGTGTGTTTTGATGGGCACGTCTCTTTCAGATAAGGCGGGGGGCGGGGGGGCAGACCGGGGTTTAAACCAGTGGCGAGGACGGAACTTCCTTCCTGGTCTAGTTTAACTAACAAAAAAAAAAGTCGCTTGTAGAGTATAAATGAGACTATGAGCAGCTTCCAGTCGTCGAATCCGCTTCAGATCGTCGAACGCGGAACTTTATCACTTTATTCCAACACCGACACCATGACGCCAGGACGCCGCGCTCTGCTGCTGTGCGTGACGCTGCTGTGCGGGCTGCAGGGACTCGCCGCGGATCCGCGCGGATTTTGCGCCAGGAATCACTGCTCCGCGGCCTTCCAGACGCCCGCGGACTTCGCGGCGGCGCGGAAAGGCTGCGAGCACGCGGGCGGCCAGCTGCTGCCGGCGCCGGCGGAGCCGCGCGAGCTGCGGCCGCTGCTCGGCGGGCTGCGCGGCGTCTTCTGGCTGGCGCAGGGCGCGCGGGACGCGGCCGCGGGGCTCCGGAACTGCTCCGCCGTCTCCGCGGAACTTGACGGCGTCGTCGTGTCGTTGCCGTGCGGGGAGCAGGTGTCCGGGTTCCTGTGCCGGTTCACGTTCAGGGAGCCCTGCGGACCCCTGCGGACGCCGCAGGGCGCGCCCGTGACGTACACCACGCACTCGGGCTTCCAGGTCCTGTTCCAGGTGAGCTTCTCCGAGACGTTCCCGCTACAATCCGCGATGTTTCCGCAGGGAACCGTCGCCGTCGAGCAGCGGATCGGCGAGGAACACCCGGACTCCAAACACCTGTGCTTCTCCGCGTCCTGGCTCCGTGCTCCGTGGAACTGCGAGGTGATGCGGGGCGGCTGCGAGCACACGTGCGCCTCCGCGTCCTGCCTGTGCCCCGCAGGGCAAATCGTGCATCCCAACAACAGCTTCACGTGCGCCGCGGCCGCGTGCGCGGAGGGCGACGCGTGCGCCTGCAGCCGGGGCTACAAGGCGGCGCCGGACGGCAAGGGCTGCGTGGACGTGGACGAGTGCGCGGAGGAGGGCCCGTGCACCGGCGACGGCGAGGAGTGCGTGAACACCGAGGGCGCGTTCGAGTGCCGCTGCGCCGCCGGCTTCGTGGAGGAGGACGGCGCGTGCGCGGACGTGAGCATCTGCCAGAAGTGCGAGCACGGCGTGTGCGAGAAGGGCGACGGCGCGTACCGGTGCGCCTGCAGAGGCGGCTTCCGGGTGGCGGAGCGGGAGCCCACCAGGTGCGAGCAGGTGTGCGACGCCAAGGAGTGTCCGGCCGTGTGCACCGAGAACCCGGATCAGACGCAGGAGGACCTGCGCTTCACGTGCTACTGCCCGGACGGCTACATCGTGGACCACCGGAACGGCACCAACGTGTGCACGGACATCGACGAGTGCGACAACGAGCGGCAGTGCGAGCACACGTGCGAGAACCTGCTGGGCGGATACAGGTGCTCGTGCCGCGACGGCTACGTGCTGTTCGACGAGTACATGTGCGTGCGGCCCGGGGATGAGGAGGAGGAGGAGGAGGAGGAGGAGGAGGGGGAGGAAGGTGGGGCGGGCCCCCCCGTGGCGGCCAGCCCGCGGCCCGCCGTGCTTCCGCCCTACGTGAAGACGGGCAGCATCCTGGGCATCTCGCTGTTCATGGCGCTGGCCGCCGCGCTGCTCTTCGCGGTGGTCCGGCACATGGCGAGGCGCTGCGGCAGGTTCGAGCTCACCAGCATCAAGCGGCCGGACATGGACATCTTCTACCTGCAGCAGGTGACCACGGAGACGTACAAGAAGCTGCACTTGGATAAATAGTTTTAAAAGTTCCCCCCAAGGGAGACTTTGAACTGCACTGATGAGCTCTTAATGCTGTTTTGTTTGTTTTTTCATATATTAGGTCACGTTGCACTGATTTCATTCCTCAGAATATGTGGGACTTCTTGGCTACTGTATAAACCAGAGCGGATTGTAACACAATGGGGGGGGGGCTTAATGCAACACTTAAAGACTTAATTTTAAGCCTTATAATTAACACTGGTGAGTTTTTTTTTTGATATAATATAGGAAAGTTTTGACCCCCCCAATTGGAGCAATCAGTAGACAAATGTCTATAGTAATGGTACTAAAAAGTTAGTATTTTCACTCCTTTGTCCAACATTGGATAATGTTAACACTGTTAATCCCCAGAATGTTTGCCTCTTATAATGCCAAAGAGTGTCATGGTCTTTTCTGAGTGATTGTTTCATGTAGTAGATCTATATATATATATATATTTCCTAACTTGTTGATAGATTTGTACTTCAGTAATGTTTTTTTTATGATACCCATTGATAAAATAACACTATGCATTGTTAGAGTTGGTAAAATGAGACCAAAAAAAAAAGTCCTATGAGGTGAAATGTCTACTGTTTGTTGGTGTTTTTGTGCGTTACGTGGGACCCGATGACTCGCTGTGACCGATTTCTCTGAAATGAAATGTTCCTGTATTTCAGCGGGTTTGGATCTATGACATTTGAGCCAGTATTTGCCTTTTTTGGGAACCTGTTAAGTTGCTGGACAAGCCTGGAACCGGTCGGTATTTCTAAAACTGCCCAACGGCACTGATGAGTGAAGCTCATGATTCCGATTCTGGTTTCTTGGTTTCCACTAGGAATACAGCTTCCCACTTTCCAGTACTACTGTAATACAGATAGTAAATGTAACCAGAGTCATTTAATACTTAAAGGAACCACAATGTGCGTTGGTGCACATGCATCAGAACGTTAGGAACGTAGTGCTACTGTTCCACTGAAGGTTCTTACCTTTACTTGTGTGACTGGTCTTAGAGCCACAGATGCTGCAGGCTTCCACGGATCAACTCAACTTACATGAATGTAAAACTGTGCTGCTATTCTTATTTTATTGTATTGAAAACACATTTTCGCCTCACTTTTTTTTTTCTTTTTTGCGATGCAGCCTCACTTTGACACTGTATAGTCTGTATAACAGGCTTATTGCAGCTATGGGTTTTGCCTCTTCTATTTTTATTTTTATTTTTGCTGAATGTGTCACTGATGAACTAAAACAATAAAAGATGAAGCTGTATTTTCTGTTCTATTTCTGCATTTCTTCTTCAGAGAAGTACCAGAGTGCATTATCTACACTGTGAAGCTGCAGAATCTGCAGTGTTTCTTAAACCTAAAAACTTGTGAACACCCTTCCTCTTTTCCATTGTTTTCTGCTTCCTTCTTTTCCCATATAGCACAGCATCATATACAGTACATGGCTGCAGCCCCTCTATCACACAAACACACACACACACACACACAGTAGCTGAACAAGTCAGTGTGTGCAGCTTTCTGCAGCTTTTGTCTCAAATGAAAACCTTTGCACACCGTGGTGAGACTTTTCCACCGTGTGAACTTCTTCCCTATTCATGGTAAGTGGATGCTGACATGTGTGGAGAAGCAGAGGCCGAACACGCAGGGAGGGGCTACTGCACATAGGGGGCGTTGGGTTGAAGCCCCTGTGCGTGAGTGCGTGCGTGCGCGCCGCTTTGAGCGTACGTGCGTAAAAGCCGTGCGTAATTTAGGGGGACGTGGTCCGCCGTGCGGTCTTTGAAGAATAGAAAGTTTGTTGTGGGGCAGTGAGCGGCGCGAGTGGCCGATTAGGAGCGGCTTCCTTCCTCCGCCGCGGCTCGAACATGGAGTTGGGGGCTTATAAACTGCGAGCCAGACACCGCGTTATCCAAACAAGTTAATAGTCCGCCGGTACGCGCGCGAGAACACAAAGCGAGCACAAACCCCGCGGGTTTTCCGACATGAAGGATCTTACAGCACTGCTGCTCGTCGTGCTGGCGGCTCTGGCGGGCAGAGCCTGCGGGGCGCAGCCCAGCGCCGCGTACTGCATCGGGACCCAGTGTTTTACGGTGTTCCAGGACCGCTGCGACTTCGCGAGCGCCCGGGATCGATGCGTCGCACGCGGCCAGCAGCTGATGACGGTGCGCTCCTCCGTGGCGCACGACACCCTGGCCGTCATGCTGGGGTCGGGCTTCTCGGGCCGGTTCTGGATCGGGCTGCGCCGCTCGGCCGCCTGTCCGGACGCCGACGCGCCGCTGAAGGGCTACGAGTGGGTGACTGAAGACACGGAGAGCGACTTCTACGGCTGGGCGAGCTTCGACGGCGGCTGCCAGTCGCCCCGCTGCGTCTCCGTCTCCAAGCGGGACGACTTCCGATGGAGGCAGGAGCCGTGCGGCGAGCCGGCGGCCGGCTACCTGTGCGAGTACAACTTCGCGGAGCCCTGCGAGGGTCTGGAGCTGGGCGAGGGCGAGTCCGTCACCTACAACATCCCCATCGTGGGGTTCGAGGGCGCGGAGTTCCTGTCGCTGCCGCCCGGCACCATCGCCACCAGGATGCCCGCGGAGACCAAGTACGTGTGCTTCACGGAGCAGTGGCTGCAGGCGCCGTGGACCTGCGAGATCCAGGAGGGCGGCTGCGAGTACAAGTGCGCGGTGGACCCCAAACGCGTGCCGTCCTGCTACTGCCCGCAGGGCCAGGTGGTGAACGCCGCCAACAGGGTCACGTGCGAGGTGGCCGCGGACGACCCGTGCGTGCACCTGCGCTGCCAGCACGCGTGCTACCGCAACGGCGGCTCGTACGCGTGCATGTGCGACCACGGCTTCAGGCTGGCGGCGGACGGCCGCTCGTGCCGCGACTTCAACGACTGCACCGACGAGCGCCAGTGTCCCGGGGAGAACTTCCGCTGCGTCAACACGGTGGGCGGCTTCCAGTGCGTGTGCGAGGACGGCTTCCGGCGCACCGGCGACCTGTGCGTCGACGTGAACGAGTGCGTGTCGGCGCCGTGCGAGCACATGTGCAACAACAAGCCGGGCGGCTACACGTGCTCCTGCTACGACGGGTACCGGGAGGACCCGGAGTCGCCGGAGAAGTGCAAGCTGCACTGCGGCGATGAGGAGTGCACGGCGGAGTGCGACCCCAACGACCGCTTCCAGTGCTACTGCCCCGAAGGCTACATCTTGGAGGAGCGCGGCGAGAACATGGTGTGCGTCGACATGGACGAGTGCGAGTTTGGCTACTGCGACCAGGGCTGCGCCAACACGTTCGGCGGCTACGTGTGCTCCTGCGGCGCCGGGTACACGCTGGTCGACGAGTACAAGTGCGAGCGGAACGAGGACGAGGGCGAGGGCGGCGGATCGGGTGGCTCCGGGTCGCCGGGCGCAGGCACGCCTACGCCCCCTGCGCCCCAGCCGCGCCCCACGCGGCGGCCCTCCGGGGTGTCGGCGGGCGCGTTCGTCGGGATCATCCTGTGCACCGTGTTTTTCATCGTGCTGGTGGTTTTCCTGGCCCACCACTTCCTGTGCGCCGGGGGGAAGGCGGAGAAAGCGCCGGAGGTGGAGGCGCACGGTTTACGCACCGTGGCGAGTGACTCCAGTTAAAAAAGAACGAATGAATGAATGAATGGGAGAGAGACGGTCACGTGACAGCACGACGACACAGAGAATGTAGGGGTCGAACCTATGGAAAAAACAAACTGCTGCGAGAGAGTTTCCAGGAGGATCCGGCCTGTTGATGAATAGAAACTCGCCAACCAAAAAAAAGACAAAAAGAAATATTAAACACATACAGACGCGCAGGAGAACCCGGTTTTTATCTGTCATTCATCACACATACAACAGACACAGTGTAACATAACACGACTTTGTTTTTTTTGTTTCCTCTCTTAAGCGATTGTGGTGTAAAAGTAGCCTAATAAATTTTGGAAAAATGTGAATGAGACGTTTTTCTTTCCGTGAATCGGACTGACGGCGCCACCGTGCGGACAAAGAGGTGAATCACACATACACACACACACACACACACACACACGTGCACACATTTCCCATCCGGCACCAGTGGGAAAATAACTAGGCACATTCACTAAAGTACAATCACAATAAAATATTAGTAAATTAAAGCAGAAGCAGTAGCAGTATATGTAGGCCTAGTCACAGATGTAGTACAGAATCAGTAATAAACACAGATGTAGTAATAGTACTATTAACAGTCAGTGGTGGAAGAAGTATTCCAATCATTTACTTTAATAAGTAGTAATAAGATACACACTAAAATACTCCTTTAAGGTAAAAATCTTACATTGCACAAATATACTTAACATATAAAAATATTCTAATTATGCAGGTGATTTTAATCTATTGATAAGTGTCTGATCTGTCTTGTTTAATAAGGATTCATGCATACTATGTTATAAAATGATCCTCCTGGATGCTTTCTGTGTAAACGCATCACCTGCTGCTAAAAAGCGGAACAGACTAGGATGGAAATTGAACTGCAGTTTCATCCAGATTGCACAAGAACTTAAGTTGCTAAGGATAATAACACAATACCAAATATGCCGTATCCATGCGTATTCGTGATTCATGATGATGACTTTCTGATCATTTCGCATTGGAATTATGTGATAAAATATATGTATTTAGGTTCTATGAATCTACAAGGAACTTTTTTTTTGCATAAATAGTTTCTGGTTAAAACAGGCTAGTGAAAGGACAAAGGGAAAAATTAATCCAATCCTCCTCCAGTCAGTCAAAATACACAGAACTGTTAAAATGCACTAAACAAACTCATATTGCTGCTATTTAAACAAGAACAGATCAGTCATGCGTCGTATACACACACACATTAACACACACTAACACACCTACAAAAGCTGGCAGCCAGTCTTATGCAACAAGCTGAGTTACACAAACGCAGCAGAACTAGTCAACTACCCTGAGTTACACTAAGTTCACATTTATTCAACTGCATCTTTAGTTTTTAGCTTCAGCAAAACTCACATACAATAATATATTTTCAAATTTGTACTGTTTAAATTGTCAATTGATCTTCTTTAAAAAAAGTGTTATGCAATTTGTATAAAAGGTGCATACGTGTATTATTATTATATATACATTATATTTATATAATGTAGTACTTTTACTATTAATTATAATAATCAATTGATTTACTATTAATTAACCTAAAGTTATTTAGTGATGAAAACAAAGAACCAGTGTTGTGTCTGAATGCTTTCATTGAAGAATCTTTCATGAACGTGTTCATATTTTGGGTGAATATAAACTAAACATACCGTATTTTTCTTTTGGCTTTAAACAGCCTTTTCTCATTCGATCCTTCCAGGTGGAAACTCAGCTGAAACTTACAATAAACAGATCTTAATATGTAGCGTTAAACCAGCTGATCTGGCAGCAGATCTCATACCTGTCACACCAACACGTCATAAAACACAGAGCAACAGCCAGGAGCATGGAGGAAGGCAGCACCACAGCTATGACCTTTAACACAATTTGATGAAGTCAGTACTGATCCACACACAGGACACAGTCCTGTTGTTATTTTCATGATGAAGGCCATTTAAGCACCAAGTTTTTGCTCATCTTCTGAGAATATTCTGCAGGGTGAACGTTGCAGCTGCTACTAGGGTCACCTCAATACTAAACCCTGTTCGGATAAGGATTAAAAATTGAAAACAAAGATGAATCTGACACATAGTTTTAATGTTAAAGCTGTTAAAATAATTACTGTCTCTGGTTCTCTATGGGCTGTTACAATATATTTGACAAATAATAGCTCAAAGCAACATATTGGGGGAAAAAAGAACTATGAACTATTTTATTTTTAGAACCATGAACTAAGTTCAAAAACCGTGAACTGAGAACTGTGAACTCAACTGGTTCAGTTTACAACATAAGAACTGAACTTTGACCCAGTTCATGCAGAAAGTGAACATTCCCAACACTGCAAATGACACAGTCTGTGTACTTTCCCCTGTGGTACATTTTTGCTGAGAGTACTTTTACTTTTACTTGTAAGTGAGTGTCTTTAGCACAGAGTTGCCTGAGCCAATGGAAACGTTTTAAAAACAGGATGAACGGATTGGGACACTTGGAAATTGCGCTACTTCTCTGTTTTTCTGTCCAAATAATCGACGATCGGCAATGACCAGAGCAGATTTATCTATAGGAGGAGGAGGAGGAGGAGGAGGAGGAGGAGGAGGAGGAGGAGGAGGAGGAGGAGGAGGTGTGATCATTGGTACCAGAAAACAGCTGGATCCAAACGCGCAGATGTTTCCACGATCGGGTCCGAGGCTGAGTGAGTGGCTTCATACAAATGTGTTGCTTTCTAAAAAAGAATTAAAAAAAAAAAACTTTGAGGAGATTTGGTTCTGAAAAAATCTGTTAGGAAGGGAAGCGCTGACAGTTGTGAAACAGGCGAATGTTGAGTAACACGACGCAAAGCGTTGACTTGTATGAGGAGAAAAACCTCAGGAAACATTAAAGTACGCAGCTGTCAGGCATAAATATACTTTATCATCTAAGCTATAACGCTGGTGAGAAACAAAAAGGTAAGAAAATACTATATAAATGACCATAGATATGTATATATGATACATGTGTTTATTAAACTTTATTTTAACCCTTATTTATAAGCAGCAAAACTATAGACATACTAAGGTTGCATCGAAATAATCTTTGCAGTAAAAGTATAAGTACTGATATTTTATTCCATATGACATCATTCTATTATTATATTATATAGAGCAACATGTGACCGGAGGTGGAGTTAGTACTGGTTCCCAACCCATGGGTCGGGTCCCTCCAAAGGGTCAGAAAAAAAAAGTTCTGATTCACTTTTTGTGAAAGTGAAAGTCTGTTCTCAGGCTGCTCATGAAAATCTGCTTGTTGTTTATGGGTAAGTTACGAAGTAAATCAAAAGTGAACCATTAAAGAGCGGAGCCAAAGCGCTAGTAATGGTGATGGTGATGATGATGATGATGATAAAAGAAGAAGATCCCAGTCATTGTGAACCTGATGATTATTCACGCCGGTGTCTGCTTCCAGCAGATGGAGCAGCAGTGGACCATGAACCCGCGAGAACAAACGGTCTGACACAGACTCACCTCCACGCGGCTTCTTAACCAGCAGCTCATCACTAATCACATGGTGTTGGGGCGACGCCGCCATGATGTGGCCAGCGGCTCTCCAGTTGGTCTTCATGGGTGTCTACGTACAGGTCTGTGCATAAGGCGTAGAAATCGAGGAATGTCTTGAAAAGAAAATGAGGATGAATTGACTTGATGTGGCCAGTTCCGATTCCCTTTTTGAATGAAACGTTAGTTACTTTATCAATCCACACAAATAACATCAACCTTCTGCTTGCAGGTGCACGCGTTCCCATCATGCACCTTCGCCGGCCTTAAAGTGAATTGCATATCCAAGGGCTTCTACTCTGTTCCCGTTCTGCCTCCCAACATCACCCACCTCTACCTGGAGCTGAACTACATCAGCGAGATCAACAGCACGTCGCTGCAGGACCTGCGGCAGCTGCAGGAGCTGGACCTGGGATCCCAGCGGGGGGAGGGGCTGGTGATCAGGAACAACGCTTTCCTGCGGCAGAACCGTTTGACCCGCCTGGTCCTCGGCGGCAACCTGGGCCTCCGGCTGGAGCCGCGGGCGTTCGCCGGGCTCTTCAGGTTGCAGCACCTCTACTTGTACGGCTGCAGTCTGAACAACTCCATCCTGGCAGGGAGCTTCCTGGAGCCGCTGCTCTCCTTAGAAACGCTCGACCTCGACTACAACGGGTTAACCAGACTCCAACCCGGACGGTTCTTCACGAGGCTCAGGAAGTTCACGCAGCTGAAAGTCAAATTGAATCCGATCGACAGGTTATGTGAAGAAGATCTCGTTGGTTTCAGTGGGAAGAACTTTGACATCCTGAAACTGACCTCAAACCACTTGTTTCACATGTTCAGTGGAAATCTTGACTGGGAAAGATGCGGAAACCCTTTCAGAGGGATGACCTTTACAATCCTCGACCTGTCCAGCAACGGGTTTAATGTGAGCGGTTTCAGACAATTTCTTGATGCAATAGATGGGACCCGGGTTGCTTATTTTATATATCACGGATCCTTGGGTAAAGGCTTTTCTCACGACAACCTACCTGATCCAGACAGAAGCACATTCCGAGGCCTCGCGAACAGCTCCGTTGAATATCTGGATCTGTCCAAGAACATGATATTTTCTCTGCAGGCGTCTGTGTTCAGTGCTCTGAGGGGCGTGCGAATCATCGACATTTCCCAAAACAAAATCAACCAGATCGACAGGGGTTCCTTCGTCGGTCTTCAGGCACACTTACAAAAGCTCAACCTGTCCAACAACCTTCTGGGAGAAGTACGCTCCCACACGTTCACCAGTCTGACAAGTCTCCAGGTGCTGGATCTGAGCTACAACCACATCGGCGTGTTGGGGGGCGGGGCGTTCGCTGGTCTGCCCAGCTTACGGACGTTACTCCTGATGGGGAACTCACTGCGGACCCTGGGTTTTCCCGCTTCCATACCAAACTTGGAGTATCTCAGCTTGGGCGACAATAAACTGGAATCACGTTACAATATCGCTCTCTTGGGCAAGAGCAGCATTTTTGTGGATGTCGAGGACAACCGACTGACAAACTTGGAGGACGTTTATGTGATTTTGAATCATTTCAAGCACCTCCAAAGTCTTTACTTCGGCGGCAACTTCATCAAGTGGTGCAGTCTAAATGCCGTTCCAGTACCTGTTAACAACAGCTTGAAGTTGCTGGACCTTCATGATTGTTCCCTGCAGATGCTCTGGGCTCAGGGCATCTGTGTCGGCCTGTTCCATCCTCTCAAGAGTCTCGTGAATCTAAACCTCAGCTCCAACTCCCTGGTGACTCTCCCACAGGGGATTTTCAGCGGCCTCAGCTCGGTCAAAGTAATCGACCTGTCGTCCAACGCCCTGACCTACCTGCAGAGGGGCGTCTTTCCCGCCAGCCTGAGGAGACTGGACCTCTCGCGTAACTTCTTGGCGTCTCCGGACCCTGCGATCTTCCAGACGCTCGACTTCCTCGACCTTCAAGGGAACCGCTTCCACTGTGATTGCCACCTGGAGAGCTTCCTGGCGTGGTTGAGCGAGATAGGCCAATGGCCCCTGGAGTACAGATGCGAGTTCCCGGCCTCGCTCCGCAACCTCACTCTGTTGAATTATTCCCAGGTGGTGGAGCCGTGTCAGGGCGACGATGAGCACACAGTCCAGGGTCTTCGGTTCGCTCTGTTCATCTTCTCCCTCCTCCTCGTGGTCACCGTCACCCTCGGCGGGGTAGTCTACGCCCGTCTGCGCGGCCGCATATACGTCGTCTACAGAAAGATCATCGGCAGAGTCGTGGAGGGCCCGAAGGCGGCGGCAGCGGCGGAGGAGCTGCAGTACGACGCCTTCATCTGCTTCAGCAACAGCGACTACCAGTGGGTGGAGGAGGCTCTGCTGAGGAGGCTGGACAACCAGTTCTCGGAGGAGAACGTCCTCCGCTGCTGTTTCGAAGCCAGGGACTTCCTGCCGGGTGAGGACCACCTCTCCAACATAAGGGACGCCGTGTGGAACAGCAGGAAAACTGTGTGCGTTGTTTCCAAGGAGTTTCTTAAAGGTACAGACCGTCCAAATCTTTAGATAGAGTTCAACGTCTTACGCAGCAAATTTGTTAAGCGAGGTGGTGTCACCAGGAATAGAGTTTAGCCCCAGATTTTATTCTGTTAGGTGGTAGCACTGGGATTTTCTGAGGATTTATGAACGTTTCTCGGAGACATGGGTGATTCTCTGAAAGAAGGAAACAGGGCAGCACTCGTGAACTTTTCCTACAAAGCCATAGTTAGCGTGAGGAATGAAGTGGCAGCTCAATCCGCTAACGTGTTAGCACGCGGGTCTTGAGAGACTTTAAAACTACCATGCATGCTGGGAAACCCTGCAGCTGGGCGCTTCATATCAGGCCCTGAATTGTTTTGTTGCTTTTTTTTTTTTTTAGCTCCTGCTTCTTTATTTTTTACAAGAGCGTGTTTAATTGAATCCCTCCCTGTCCTAACAGACGGCTGGTGCCTGGAGGCCTTCACGCTGGCACAGGGCCGGACTCTGGAGGAGCTGACGAACATCTTGATTATGTTGGTGGTGGGGAAGGTATGTGTCAGGCTGCCGATTTATCAATAAAATAATATATAAAAGACCCCGGCTGCAACTAACCACTATTTTTGATAATTGCTTAAGCTATAGATTATTGAAAATATGATTCAATTAGTTGTTTGATTCATAAAAATGGTGTAAAATGTAGTTTGCTGTTTCCTAAAGCTGGAGATTAAACATAAATGACTTTTAATTTTGATTTGAGATGCTGAAACCAGAGAATCTTCTTAAAAAATGCTTAAAATTAATTAGAAAATAATTAAAAAATAAATAGTAATTGTAATAGTTGGCAACTAATCTATTAATCAATTAATGGTTGCAACTCTATCTACAAACTAAAGATCATCACTTTAATATTATAAAGGGCTAAATAATCAAAATCATCAGAAGCTACAGAGAATTTGGGCATTTACTTAAATTGTTGAATCAATAAATGTCATATTTAATACAATATTGAATTAATTGACTAATTGCTGCAGCTCTGTGAACATCTGGCCACGGTCCAGTTAGTTAGTTGCTGTCAGTTGTTTTGTGCAGGAAAAAAAAAACACAAAAATTATGAAGGTTTTTGCCTCTCTGCTGAAATCCAGATGGCTCACTACCAGCTGATGAAGAACAACGCAGTCAGAGCCTTCGTCCAGAGGCGGGAGTACCTCACCTGGCCCGAGGACCCGCAGGACCTGGACTGGTTCTACGAGCAGCTCGTCTCGCGGATTCTCAAAAACACAGAGGCGAGGAAGCCGGCCGAGGACAAGCCGGCGGCTGACGTCCGGCCTCAGCACCAGGACGGGTTCCAGCTGGAGGACCTGGGAGACGTGGCCAGGTGAACCTGATAAAGAAGCTCAACTTCATGTCAACATAGCAAACAGATGCAAACGTGTTTTATGGCGGGGGACATAAAGAACACCACCATCCACATGATCTGCTGTTGGAGAGGTTGAAGAAAGTCGTCAGTAATATCAGCAAGTTGATTAATCTGACATAGCTGTAGCTTAAGATCTATATTATTCATTCACTTGTTCACCCACACTGTGTGTGTGTGTTTTTTGTCCTCTTTCATTTTAATTATTTGCAATTTGTACAATCAATATGTCCTTGCTAATCATTGTGTCACCTCTTGATCTATTTGTGTGGATAATTAGTCAGAAACTCTCTCTATTTAAAAAAAAAATATATATATATATATATATATTTTTTTTTTTACAGAAAAAGTACATATAAAACACCTCATTAATATAAAGCTACTTACATAGATTTTTTTTTAGAAAACATATCTTATATTTATTTATATGTAAATCATCAAAGAACATTTTTTTTCTTCATATCATTTTGTTAAATTGTGCCTTTGAAAATGTATCTGCGGTGTTTGTATTTTTAAGAAACTATCATGTCTTATTTTTATATTATTAATATTATTTCTTTTTTGTTCACAAGTTGATTAGGTTTTAATCTGAACTGGTTTGAGTTTTTTTAGTATTGGTAAGCATATGCATACATATATGTACATAAGGTCACTATGGAGTTGTAGTTTTTTGTTTAACCACTAGATGGCGACTGTCAGCTGTGTCTTTGCTGTATCTTCATGATCAATTGAATCCCAGTGTTAAACATTCAGATTTTAGTTTAGTTTTCCAAAATCACGCCGGACGTGTCACATAAATAAACTATTTCAAATTCCCAGCTTTTCACGGATAAGCTCATCGTCCTCAGCGCGCGGGTTTTGTTGCAGCAGCAGCGAACCCGAGGTCAGCCGGTTTCCTTTCATTGGGGCCGTGTGTGTGTGCAAACAGGAAGCCACTGGGCAGAGGACAGCTTCCGTCCTGTTGGCCGCGGCCGCCTGCATCCTCCCGGCCTTTATGAGGCAGCTGCTGCGAACATTAGCGTCCGTCTGCAGACTCCTGCTGCTTATACACTGTGGACAGTCCATTAATCTCTGCGAAGTGCAACATTAACATCTGTCCAGCTGCCTTTTTATTCTGCAGCATTCTCTTTTTTTTTTTTTTTAAATGTGGGTTTTGTGGGTCTTAACCCGTTTAGGTCAACTGTCGTTATAGTGTTCGACTGTCATTTTCTACTCAAAACTAAAAAAAAACTAAATGTTACTCATGCATTTTTTTTAATGACATGATAATAGGCAACTCTGACAAAGGTTTTTATGCAAAAGTGCTTCCTGTCACATGACATCAGTTGACTTCCTGGCCTCTTCCTCCTGAAAACATGGTGGAGACAAGCCCTCCCAGGAAGACAAGTCTTTTTATTGTCTCTAACGCTCCGGAATAACTCCCAAAAAACATTTTTTTTTTACCTGTGATAAATAGTTTTACTTTAGTTTCTGAGCATATTTCTATGAAGCTGCAACTATATTTGTTTAAAAATGCTATTTTCTTCAAAGCAGATAAGAAAACGGGAAAAAAACACAGATACATAACATGATTGTGACGTAACAGATATAATTACATCAATCTTAAATGGGTTAAGTGTATAGTTCTGCTTTTGACTATATATAGATTACTTCTGAAAAGAAACATCTAGTGCAGACCAAGGTGAAGCCGTATCCGCCATAAAAGTGCAGCAGCCTGCGCACACCGTGATTTACATGCTACATAATGCTGCAGCGTATAAACTCTTGTAACAGGAGCTAAATCATTTTAACAAGATAAACGACACAGTAAAAAAAAGCCGCCGTTCACTTCCACGGGAGCCGTTGATGAAGCTTAAGATAATATTACGGCGGCAGGAAAACACCCCGTGTCCGTGGGCCTCAAAAGCGGGAGACGCTGCAGTGGCACATGTTAATGAGACAGGTTAGGTTCTTCTGAATAGCTGAATTACCTGGAAAAAAAAAGCTGCTGCAGAACGTGTTGAGCTGTGCACAATTTGTCCTGTGGGACAATTAAAAGTACATCTACCCGCGTCCTCTCATTGATCCGCTGATGTTAAATGGACAAATGGATGTTAAACGGACGGGAACAGTGTGTGAATGTCGATTGAGGGGCTTTAAATAAGGGACATTAATAATAGATCAAATAAAATCTCGCTTTCTAAGATATGAGACCAGTTTCACTTCATTTTAAAACACCTCTGGTAACCTCGACGCTCCACTTTCATGGGGCCTCGGCTCTTCCACTGACCAAACAAGCAGGAGAACCGATTTCATTTCCATAAATCTGGGCCCCGGTCCGGCGTCCTCCGCCGAAAAATCTAATTTGAAAAGTGGAAGCAAATGTTTACCGTGTAAACAAGCCCCCGCGGCCTCCCCGCCGGTTATTTAAGGCCCGCGGAATAAACTTCGAACAGACAGACATGCTTCTGGGGGAGACGTAATAAACCCTGCCCCGCGGACACAGCTAATATTTGACCTCTGTTTGAGCAAACAGAATCACAGGGATGCTCACGCAGGATCCTCTGCAGCTTCACTGCAGCTGAGGAGGAGGAGGGGGGGGGGGTGACACAAACTGATCTGTTTGATCCAGAAAAAGCTCTTCTCCTTCAACACGGGACGCGCCGAGCGAAGCCCCGGCGTGGGTGGTTCGCTTATGAGATGTGTGTTTTCTGAGGCCTGTTTGTTTGTGGGGTTAGGGGAGGGACGGCGGGGGCAGAGGGTGGGGGTGGGGGGATGAGAGCTAATGCACGGCGGTACTTTTCCTCCCCGGGGTCCCTCTCTGACACTCTGAATGCCTCATTCAAACTATAGTAAAAAAAAGTGTTTTCAGGTGGCGTTCACGTTGCTTCTCTGAGGCTTGCGGCGGGAAACCGAGCGTCCTGGCGTCCAAACTGCTGCCTTGTTGATGATTTAATCGGGCCTGCACGGCGGCACCGCTTCTGCAGACCGCAAAGTGAAAAGTGTCTGTAGAGAGAGAGAGAGAGAGAGAGGCAGAGGGAGTAAATCTGAAATGTCAAAGCTGCCCTTGAAGATAGAATAAAGAGGATTTGCTGTGGAAATCCAAACATCAAAAGGGAAGCGGGTGGAAATTCGGGAGCTAGGAGGTAACGGTCGGCTTGGTTTTGAAAGGGAGCATGAACGCAGCAACACACACACAAACACACACACACACACACACACACACACACACACACACACACACTTGCATGGCTGGAACCCACTGTGAAGCCGCTGCTCGCTCACTGGGAGCAGATCAGGCTCCACATTCCGCGCCGCGAGCAAAAACGATCAGCAGATGACTCCCCGTTTTCCCAACTGACCCGCGAGGAAACAGGTGTTTTCTGCACTTGTTAGGAACGGATTTAGTAGCGGCGAGAACGGGAGGGTAAAGGGGTCAGGAGAGAACAGGGGTGGGGGCAGGAGGGGATTATTAGAACTATTAGACTCCCCCGGTCGCGTGAAAAAAAAGGGGTTAGTCAGCCTAATCTCAGCAACCGCTGGGAGAGAAATTCACTGCATCTCGGCTGGAATGGAGGTCAAGTTGGAATAATTGAACCTGCAGTAGCAGCACTTTGGCCACTAGGGGGAACCAGGACTGAGCTGGGAAGGAAAACTGTTTCTGAACAGGCACTCATCAGCATCTGGAGCAGCGGAGGGCCGCAAACAAGTGTACCGGACTAGTTAAAAAAACATTTTCCCCTTTTTTTAAGTAAATTATTTAAGTAAAATATCTACACCATTAATTAACCTTCAATATATCCACCAATATAATGTCTCAGTTAGGCCATATCCATTCATTTTTTCCCCACTTTATATTCACTGACTTGAAACAGCAACTTCTGGTCCTTTTTTGTCACATTTTGTAAAGTCTGATTTAGAGGAACATACTTGGATGAAAAGAAACAACAAAAAAAAACATTCATAAGTATGTTTTAGTTAGTGTTCAATCTAAATAAGGACTGTTTTAAAAGCTTCGGATTGAGACGTTTAGTTTAGTTGAATTCTCATCTTCACCACTGGATTCCACCAGAAACTACACACTGCACCTTTAAACATGACAGAAAACCAGTCGACTTGTCTCATATTCAGTCTTCATTTGGAAACCCTGAGTGTAACATGGCTGCAGAATACTCTACTTTCTTCTGTAGCTAGTTGCTAACTCTAGGATTTTTCTATACATTGTGCAAAAAACACTGATTACAGTTGCTCTTAAAAAGCCTCCGTGCTTCTTCAGCATTCTGATCATAATCTGCAGAAAAAGCTAAACCCCGCGGCCACAAATAGGTGGAAAGAGTCAGCAAATTCTGTTCCAGTGTTGCTCTGGAAATATTACAAAAGTGTTATTCAGAATATAGATTTGTCAGACAAGCTAGTGATGAGTCCATTCATTTACACACTTCCTCTAAATTGTTTTGTGTTGATGGTTTTATCTTTTTTTATGATGTTTTCAAATCCAGTTTCCTGGGGTAAAAGAAGCGGCTGTATTTTGTGGATCGGAGCATGTGTGTGTGTGTGTGTGTGTGTGTGTGTGTGTGTGTGTGAGTGTGTGTATGCAAGATGAGACCAGCAGGTATGAGCAGCCAGCAGGACAATAGTGATAAAAAAAGACATTTTAATCATACAGTACATCTTTTATCTTGAGGCGTGTGGCAACTTGAAACAGAAAAGCACAGAGAATTTAACACGAGCTCCCACAAATACAAAAAAAAAAAAAAAAAAAACGTGTCAGGCAACGATTTTCTAGCTTGTAAAACACATTTTTGTGATGGTTCTTGTGATCCGATCTGACAACACGTATGGATAATTACACAGAATATCACATTACAGATACTGTACGATTTCCTGCCTGTGCAAATGGCTGCTGTTGGAGTATATTAAACACTTAGTTAGCAACAGTTAAAGGTGTCTTTTTTGTGAATTTCCCACGATCATAGCTTTAAAAAAAAAACAGTGTGTGTTTCATTTGAAATTCAAACTCATAATCTGGCACATGAAGAAGTGGTGAGTGAACGCGTGTAAACGAGTGGGCCCGTGCTGTTTGATGAAACACATTGAGGCACTTGGTCAACAAACACATCCCAAACCTTGTCTGATTGCACAGAGACGCATCGTCTTTTTTCCTTTCTTAATTTGCGATTCGTTCATGACTGAGCTTCTGTTAAAACACTAATACGTGGTCAGCATAAGCTTTCGGAGGAGGGGTTGGAGTTTATTGCGATAGGAGGCACGCTGGTTTCAGTTTTTGGCACGTTAAACCCTGACGCTGAATTGCACTTTACTTTCAACGTCCTGTTAAAACAATAAAGTTTCTTTGGAGACGCCGACGACGCTCGCTCTCTCCTCGAGTCCCGCTTGCACCTCTTGACGTTTTCCTCCCGTGTGACGGGAATATTGTCGAGCTTCTCCTGGTTGCCAGGGATTTCGCGGCAAGCGTCAGTTCGCGTCGCCGGCGTCGTTGTTTCCGCGGACACGTGGTTATCGCCGTGACGACGGTTGCTGTCGCTCACCTCTGTTTCGTGGTTGGCTGTGCGTGGCGAGTCAAGCGAGGGGGAGGAGGAGGGGCTTTGAGGTTGCGTCAAGGCGTCGTCGGGGCTTGAAGGACTCGTCTCCGGGCTGCGGCGACCCTCCTGTCCGGCGGGGGCGGAGCTGTCCTGGTTTGGGGGCGGGGCTGTGCTCCTCTGTTCTCTGACCGATCCGGCCCCTGCGCCCGCGGCGTGGACGCAGTACTTCCTGAGATGGCAGCTGTGGGCGGGGCCTTGCCTGGGGGGCGGGACCCTCCCCTGGGAACAGTGATGGAAGTGGGCGGCGGGGGGCGGGCAGTGGACGTAGTGCATGCGGCACTCCATGTGCGCGTAGACGGGGTCCAGCAGGCCGGCGGCCTGTTTGCTCGCTTTGTTTCCTGAGAGCGGGAAGAGCTGGGGGGTCGGGGGGCAGGAGGCGGAGTCCTGGGGGGGCTGGGGGGTCCACTGCTGCTGTGGCGGCGGCAGCTGAGGGGGGTCCCCGCATGTGCAGTTGGTGTTCTGGGAGTACGGACACCTGGGCGTTGTGCTGAGCGTGGCCACCAGCCCGTTCTCTGGCCCGGCTCGGCCGCCCTCAGGTTTGTTCTTGTAGCGGATGTGCGAGTAGGGGGCGGCGTGGTGGTGCGGCGGCACGCCGTTGTAGAGCGGAGCCACCGCCTCCTGGTCCTCCCGGGGCTTGTCGTCAGCTTTCTGGCTGGACGCCAGCGGCTCCAGCTCGTAGTGCTCCGCCTCCCCGCCGCGGCCGTCCAACTGGTACTTGCCCAGGCCCGAGCTCTTGCCCTGCGGCGACGGGCCGGCGGAGTCCACGTCAGTGAACGCCTGGCAACGCAGCTTTTTGGGCAGCGGGATCTGTCCGCAGGTGCCCTGGGGGCCCAGGCAGCGGCACATGCACTGGAAGAAGAAGGTGGCGAAGGCCCAGCTGATGCACATGATCAGCATCATGAAGGTGCCCAGCTGCGTGTAGGCCAGCACCGTGGAGGGCATCATCATGGCGCCGGCCACGAAGGTGGTCAGCGCCGCCATGGCGATCGCCGAGCCCATGCGGCTGAGGGAGAAGATCACCTTGCCCTCGCGGTCGGGCTCTGGGGCGAGCCGGTACGCCACGCCGTAGTGCACGGCGAAGTCCACCGACAGCCCCACGGCGACAGAGATGGTGACGGACTCCAGCACGTTGAGCTCCCAGCCCAGCAGCACCAGGGAGCCCACGGTGACGAAGATGGTGCCGGCGATGGACAGGATGGCGTACAGGCTAATGATGACGTTCCACGTGGTCAGCAGCATCACGCTGAACGCCACGGCCACCGACAGCGCCATGGCGACCAGCGTGCCGTCCGACAGGCTGTCCTGGAGGTCGTAGAACTCCAGGTTGCTGACGAACCAGCCGTGGCTGAGGCCGGCGGGGGCGTGGCGCAGCTCCTCCGTGATCCAGACGTCCACCTAGGACACAATCAGCAGTGAGACCTCTAAATAACATCAGATTATATAGATATCGGAAAAGTTTAAAAACCAGCGGCCGTACCTCACGGTAGAACTGGTGCATCTTCTCGTACGCCAGCGTGAAGAGGTAGGTGCTCTGAAACTCGAGGACGATGGCCCTGATGGTGTCGTTGATGTCGAACCGGGGCCCGGGCGTCTTGCTGTCCAGGTGGTAGTTGGTGCTCCGGTCCAGCTCCATGATGGCTCGCTTGATGCACAACTCGAAGACCTCCTGCTTGTAGGGGAAGGTGGACTGGCTGCAGCACGGGTAGACCGACGCCTCCTCACAGTCCTGGTTCTCCATCCACTGTTGAAAACCAGGCGAGGTGAAGGTGATTCAACGCTCAACAATAACCCTACACGGCAAAAGCTGAACCTTAACAAGTGAAACTAGCTTGTTTTGACGAGTTCCAATATTAAGTAGAATTATATTGTAATATCTTTTTTCATTGGAGGGCTGCAACTTATTCTAACAGTTGATTATTCTACTGAGAATAGAAGTCTTTGGTTCATAAAATAGTGTAAAATGTTGGTCACCATTTCCCAAAACTGAAGATTCACCCTGAAGCTTGAACCAAGAACTCAAGTAAATTAATTATCAAAATAGTGGCAACTAATTGATTCATTGACTAATGGCTGCAACTCTATTCCAATGGGAGATGCAGCAATGAGTTGATTAACTGCCAGGTATCACATTATTCTTCAACTATTTTGATAATTGAGTCAAGCTATTTTAATTTTAATTCCCTGGTACCACCTTCTAAAATCAGATTAGTTTCTGGTTTCTTCAGTCTATAATAGTAAACTGATGATCTTTGGCTCTTCATTCTTCGGGGAACAGTGACCAACTTTATGAACCAAACAACTAATCAATAAAACATTTCAAAAACCGTTTTTTCAACAATTAAAATAGTTAAAGTCCATAGTTGCACAGTTGCATTCGGACACATTGGTTTTCTGACCTTCCTTTTCTTCCTTTAACGTTCATTCTATACAACGTATCAAGTCATCCATGCGTTGTATACACATATAAGATGTATAAATTTGCTTCGTGCAGCACTGACCTGCTTGAAGGTCTCGATGAAGCAGCTGGTGAAGTCCTGCTCCTCCGACTGGTGGACGAAGCTCTGGTTTCTCAGCCTCTGGCAGAAGGTGAGGATCCACAGCTGAGAGGCGGGACTGGCGATGTTGAAGCTGCTGTCCACCATCAGCTTCCCTTTGTTCTTGGGATTGAGCGGGTCGCCGTTGTCCACGGGGGTCACGCCCCAGATGATGGTGATGGGCATGTGCAGGTCCTCGCCGTGGTGGACCCTCTCGAACATGAACAGCTTCTTGTACTCGGCGTCGTAGCGCTCGAAGGGGTGCGAGGAGCGGAACACCTGGAACTCCGCCAGCTCCAGGGACGGCAGCTTCATCTTGGGGTTGACGCACACCACGTAGGCCCCGCCCACCGTGATGGCGAGGAACCAGAAGAGCCAGAGGTAGCGCAGCTTGATCACGATGCAGGGCAGGACCTTCTCGAAGAAGATGCGGGACGCCTCGGAGACGGTGAACAGGCATTTGTGGGCCTTCTGGCACAGGCCCGCCCAGAAGGTGCGGGTGCAGATGCCTCGCTGCGGCTGCGGCGGCTTGGAGCAGGGGAACACGTTGGGCAGGTAGCGCTCGTGCAGCACCACCACGGCCGGCAGCCACGTCACCATGAGGATATAGTTGACCAGGATAGCAGTACCCGCGTACACGCCGAAGCACCGTATCGCCGTGATGTTGCTCACGTAGTTGGCGTAAAACGCGGCGGCCGTGGTGAAGCTGGTGACGAACATGGACAGGGCAGCGTGCTGCAGCGTCACGCCCACCGTCTCGGCGTGGGGCTTGTCGAACTTGGTGTAGTTCCACACGTCGCACAGCACGAAGGCGTCATCTGCGCCGATGCCCACCAGGATGATGAGGGCCGTGAGGTTCATGAAGGGGAAGAACTCGAAGTTGAAGACCATCCGGTACAGGAAGTACGACACGATGAGCGAGCTGATGATGGCGATTATCGTCATCAGGGTGATGAAAACCGAGCGTGTGTACACGCACATGACCAGCAGGACGATCACTATGGCGATGGCAGGGTACACAGTGTCAGTGAGGAGGTAGTCCTGAAAGAGGTCGTGTTTGATGCCGAACTCGATCCCGGTGACTGTGGTGATGCCGTCGGAGGCGTTCCAGTTCTCGAAGTTGTCCAAGTAGATGTTCATCATGGACTCTCCTTTCTCCGTGGGGGAGAACAGCATGCTGTACTTCAGCACGGGCGGCGGGAAGTCCAGGCTCTTGGGACTCAGGAAGTCCTTGTCCACCAGGAAGTGGAGAATCTGGTACACGGCGTTGTACTTGGTGCACTTCCGCGGCACGCTGGCGCACTTCAGCTGGTCCTTCCGCTTCAGGGCCATGTCCCAGCAGTCGGACGCCAGCGTGCCGTTGTGGTAGTACTTGGCGCACGAGCGCAGGATCTTGAGCGTGTGCGACACGTCGCGCTCCGTGATCTTCTGGCAGGACGACCGGTTGGTGAGGACGGCGATGTAGTTGCCCAGCGTCCAGCTGGGGCAGCAGGAGGCGTCGTTGGTGCGTTGGCAGAGGCTCCAGTAGTCACGATGGGAACGTACCTGACCACAGAAGAATAAAGAGTCAGAAAGAAGGTACACTACTGGGCGAAAGTTTGGATTTGGATAGGATTTTTCAGTTTTTATTAAAATGTGGAAAGTGTGAAATGTCTGATCTGGTTTGATTTGGATCATCTTGCTGTAGGATAAACTCCTGACTGACTAAGTGTAGAACATTGGATTCTGCATAGCTGTAGAACTAAAAAAAAAAAAAGACCCAGACATCAGGCTTCCCTCAATGCCTATATACAGAAAAAATGAGGGGTTCATTCATCAGCAAAATATTGTGTTACTTGTAGGAAATGTTTGGATCAACTTTCCAGACTTCATTTATGTCCATTACTGCAGAAAAGCTACAATTATCACTTGATTCCTGATTCAGATAACTTCTTATTTTTGTACCATTGAAATGTCCCATAATATACACTTTCCTGTTTTTATTTGAAATTTTAAATAAGATAATTTCAGTATGGTGTATCAGTTTTAATCAGTAGAGTACAATTATTATTGATAGGCTTTTAACATCATCCACCTCTAGTAGAAATATAGACTGACCACCAAATCAAAAAATCTTTATTTGGTCTTGAATCAAATAATGATGCCGATACAATAATATTCATTCTACTCCCGTTCATGGCTGATTCTTGCTCCACTTTCTTACCCTGGTGTTGTCCAGATTGCACATAGATTTGATGGACTGAATATTCCATAAATTCTTCCCCTCAGCAGATGTGAACACCAGCCTGGAGTAACTATCACCTGCAAGAAAAGAGCTGTATTAGGGGAAAATAATCTTTTTGGAATGAGTACATGTTGGGGAAATAGGAGAAAGATTAAAAAAATATTATTTATAACTGCTTTTAGGTCTTGTATTGTATCCTGTGTTATCTCAATTGTATGTCTTATTATTCTCACCTTATTCCAAGACTCTTTTTTTGTTTGTTTTGTGGTGCAGGCGTTGTCATCTTTACCCATCATGAGGTCTAAGTTAGACTGTTGCGCTTCGTGAATTTAATTGCTAGCAAACCGTACCTGGCACATCACAGAAGAACTCTTTACTGAAGTCCCACTCTGCTTGTCGCTTGTCTCTGTCAAAGTGGTCCTCAGGCCACCTGGGCTCTTGGTGACTACAAAATAATTACAGAATAAAAGAAAACAAATGAAGATTTTTGAAGCTAAGTAAATAGCAGCCTTCAGAATGTCTTATGTTTTATTTAGTCCATCACAATAAAAGGGTAAAAAAAAAAAAAAAAACAAGGAAAAATGATGGGAGGAAAAAAAAATGAATGAACCATAGTAACGGTTTACAGGCCCATTAAAATGAATAATTGCTGGTAATTGCTTCCTGAGAGTTGATACTGCTACTTAATGACTCCTTAATGAGTGACTAATGTCCATTTGGCAGCAAATCTTGATTGCTGGAACATATCATTTATAATTGCTCATTTATATATTTCTAAAAGGCTTAAAAAAGGGACAGTTAATCCCCAAATAAGAAAATCAACATTTTCCTCTTATCTGTAGAGCTAGTCATCCACTCAAATTAGATACTTTTGGTGTGGGGTTGCCAAGTTTTGGAAATATCAGCTGTAGAGGATGTCTGCTTTCTCTCAGCTAGAAACCGGGTGGGACGGGATTTTATTAGAGCTTTTATTAGAGCCTCAGTCAAAAGAAAACAGCTCCTATATAAAACTGTTCATAATGAGGTCTGTTGATTGTCTCAAGTAAGTAGGGCATGATTAGGGCTGAAAGTTTTACAAATTGGAAGGAAAATTTGTGATTTTTCTGGCTGATATCGCAATTTGGATTATATCATGCCATTAAAACAATGAATGTGATAACTCTAAAGCAAGAAGGAAAACTAAAGGCAGGAATTGCTCCAAACTAAAGTTAAGAATTGATTCCAAATGTGGTCCTATTTATTAACAGGAAAAAACGCCACACATAGGCAGCATCGAGTGCTGGACTTATTACAAGTAACTAAAAGAACAATCTATATATTAACTAAAGTAAGGCAAACGTTATTTATAGTAAAGTAAAAGTAAAATAGTTGATGAAAAAAACTGGATTAGGATAAACAGAAAAAAAATGATCATGGTTTTCGATCCAAATTGATAGATTGTTCAGGCCTAGTCATGATTTCTGGAAAGAGATATTGTCTGTTCACGTCAGTACAAACCGATTCAAGAAATAAAATGGAAATAACCTAAAATATGTGCCAATGAAATAAAATGACCAGACTCAATATAATATAGACCGATTGCACTGAAAATCAATATATTTTCACCTGACAAAGCTTTACTTTTTTGGCAGCGTGGGCTGTCTGTTTAAGAAGAAAATATCCCTCGGCAGAGGAAAGGAATCATTGCTATTCCGATCTATCCAAACCGAGAGGAAGACAAGAAAGAGCACTGATTTGATAAATCCCTAAATGGTGAACAGACATGTTGCTGTGTTCCAGACGACGACTCCAGCTTGATTGGAAATGAAGGAAGCAGAGAGTGAAGCTGGTTGGTGAAACGCGTTGCAGTGATTGCTGTTCAAGCCTGCAGAATCCAGTGAAGGGCTCACTGCGGTGCCGTGATTATAATAATCGTAATAGTGGTTCTGATTGAGCGTTTTTTTTACGGTTCAGACAGGCCTTCTCCTCTGTCTGCATAGTTTTTTTTTTATCCTCTGCTAGAAACAGGAAAAGCAGCGGTAATCGGGTGGCTGTCAGAGAGCGACTGGAGGGTTGACAGACAGGCGGGGGGGGGGGGGGGGAGCGCTGACAGCGGCGGAGGCCTCTCGTACCGCACACGTAAGCGCACAATTACAGAGACAGGAAAGGGAAGACAAAGACGGCCACAGATGCTGCGGGAGACGGAGGGACGAGCACGGACGGGACCGTACAGGCTCCATTTTCTAATCAGCAAGAGTGGACATGCAATTTTTAGAAATCTGATTAAGGGGGGGGGGCTGCAACCTGAGTGTATTGCATCTATTGATAGAAACAGGGAAACATGACAAAAAAAAAAAATCTAAATATTTGCAACGGAGCAAAAAAGGCCTGGAGATTTAATCATAGAGACGGATGACCCCCCCCATCCCCCCCGACAGGAGATAGATGATGACCTTGTGGATGGATAAATCTCTACCTGGCTCCCCCTTGTCTTTCAGGAGAGGATTCAGACTTTTCAGCACGTCTGTCAGCAGCATCCTCCGGCCCCTGTTTACCCTCCGTACCCCCCCTCACGACTGCCTCAGGACCCCCCCTCAGTGAGGAAAGATCAAGATGTGCAGAAATAACCTAATTGTCTGTGCTTTCTTTTTGTTGTTATTGTTGTCAAGTAACATTTTGATCACATTCAAAACTTGTTCCATGCATGATTCGCTGAATAGGTTTACTACTATATTAATCACCAACTATTTCTGATAAACAAGAGCTTTTTATATATATTCAATTGATTTGAGTCATCTTGAATTATCACCCTATGACCCAGTAAGGAATATAAAAGCAGGTATAAAAAATCTTTGACTGACTGTTTTTAATTTTTTTTTTTTTTTAATTTTTTGTAACTTCTTTCAATGCTGCTGTAGCACTGTGGATTTCCCCACTGTGGGACAATAAAGGAGCTATCTAATCTAATCTAATCTAATCTGACTATTTTATTCAATTTGCAAATAATTTCCTTATTTCAGGAAAAAATTGGAATTATGAGAAAAAAAGTACATAATATGAGACAAGCATCCAAAAATTTGATCTTATTTTAGGAGAACAAGAATAAATTTGACTAAAATCAAGAAGAAATCTGAATAGGAAAATGATCTCAATGTTAAAAAGAAAATGTCCAAATATTCTGGTTTCAGCCTTTAAAATCTGATTAGTAAGAGCAAACTGATGATCTCTGGACTAAAAAAAAAGACATTTTAGGTTGAATCTTCAGCTTTGGGGAGAGGTTGCCATTTTACACAATTTTATAAACCAAGCAACTAATTGATTATTTGTTTCTACAATCGATACATCAGAATATTCGTTAGTTGCAGCCCTAATGAAACACCAGGACCCAACAACTGCCTGGTGAAATGTCTTTAATGTTTTAAAAAATAGCATAAAATAGTAGCATGTGTGACGCGTGTGAGAAGTTACTTTTTTGCCTGCTCGTCAGCATATTTGAAGGGGTAATTAGCCAGCGTGGCTTTGTAGCCCGTGTTCTTCACCATGTTGTTCCATGTGACCAGCCGCTGGCCAATGGCTGTTCCCCGCGGCTCGAAACCCTTCGAGAAGAGAGAAAGCAACAGTAAGTTAAAGGTTATTGGTCGTGGAGGAACATTGCTGCTTTCAGGATACAAACTTATGGTAGGAATTATGCAAATTGACCATTTTAGTTAAGATACAGTAGCTATTCATTCACTTTGACAGTAAGATGCTTACTCATAGATGAAACACAATAAATTACGCTGCAACAATGCACTGCTCATGTTTGCTTGTTCCACCCACTATGAGCTAATCGAAGCAGAAAGGCCGTCACATACAACTGCAACTGGATCACTTTCAAGATGTGCTGGGTTGTCCACATGACTCCATTCAGATAAACAGAACCACACCTACGTAGTATTACAGGAAATCCAAATGGAACAGTCTGTGATACTTCACTTCACCCTATTAGACGTCTGCTACTCTCCTTGCACTTTAAAAAAAAAAAAAAAGCTTCAGGCTGAAGCTATTTAGTTTTCCTTGTTAACTCCCCAGATTCTCAATAACAGGTTGTTTGCGTCGGGCAGCGCTAATCTAATAATCTATGAACGTTCCGGGTCCGTGCTCACCAGCAGAGGATCAGAGAAGTCGGGCAGGTCCGGCACCAGGATCCCCACCAGGGCACAGATCACGATGAGAACCGTGCACACGCCCAGCACCACCACCGGCCAATCGGCAATCAGCTCGGCATAGCTGGGAACAAGGAGAATTAAATTAGCGAAATATACAACAAGATGTGGGAGCACGGCTTCCACGGAGCAGCCGTTGCTATAGCAACCCCTCTCATGAGCTTAAGTAAATTACGTATTGTATGTTGTACGCAGCAGGGGCGACTCTCGGATCAGAGGATTAGGTTGCTGAGCACCTAGAAGGCCAGCGGCTTGGCCAGATAAATATTACTGTTTTGTACATTTTCACGCAACTGCATTCCCACATTTGTGAAAGAAGAGCACCATTTTTTTTTTGGGGGGGGGGGGGGGGGGGGGGGGGGGGGGGGGGTCTGTATCATAACCATCAAATCTGATTAAGGTTATTTAAATGCTGAGCCACAATGAAAAAGAAATAACAATTTGGAATCCTAAAAGAAACACTTCTTCATCATAATTTCTAGGGAAAGACGACTCATTTTGATACCGCAGATCCTCTACATGACCATTAACAGTCTGGATGTTCCCAAAAAGTCCATAACTTATATTGTGAACATATATTTTTGGACTTTTATTTGAAATGCAATTCACAAAATGTAACAGAGACGGACTTCTTTGCATTTTTTCTTGTTGTCTGTATTATATAAGAATAGAGAAATAAAACAAACACTTCTAGTACAATGTTTGTAATCACCTTACTTTTTAACCAAATACTTTTTGATTTTGCTAAGTTTTGATTTGGTTAGAAAAGGGGCAATCAGTATTTTAATTCTTAAATTTGTCCTCCAAATGGGCTAGAAACAGCTTCGGTATGCAGTCAAAAATATATGAGCTAGCCGTCTTTATCTTGTGTTTCTGACATTTGCTTCAGTGACGGTAGGTTTTGCTGTGTAGGGAGTTCACATGTTGTGGTTTTGCTCCTCAAAGCTCTCTGAAACAGCATTAAACAGACTCCTGGATCAGGCCTGAGATGGCAGATCGCTGCAGAGTAATGGAGAGATGTGGAGATTTGAAGGCGTCTGTTAACAGAGGCCAGGTACGGAGGGGGAGACGCAACTCCCCATCGATAACTCGCGTGACTCACTACTGAGGAATGACGGCTCCACGGGAGCAGTGATGGATGGATGACAGAAATGAAGGGAGGAGGAGGAGGAGGAGGAGCAGGAGGAGAGAGCGTTGCAATCCAGCACATCAAGCGAGGAGAAACACTTTTTGGCAGGTCTTACCTTTTAGGGAATCGAAAGGGCCGTGCAGGGCTGAAAAACAAAAAAGGGGGGAGAGATAAATCAGGTTTACATTTTGAAGTCAAAAGAGCATCCAATCGAAAACAGATTTGCGGAGACTTTGGAGCGAGAGCGGACATCTTTTCTTCATGATCCCTTTTTTCTTTTTTCCCCCCAGCAGGAGCACACACCTTGGGTGCTGGACCACTGAAAACATTAAAACTGACACGGCTGTCAAAACCACTTTGCTGTGATCTCAGCATAATACTCTTTGCAACTTTTTTTTTTTTTTTTTTTTTTTTTTTTTAAATCCCCTTCAGTTGTGTCAGACAACTTTTTCCGGCATTCCTGATAGAAAATGAGCCACACGCAGGCAAGCTAAGCACATCAGGAATAAACGACTGCTCTGCAGATTAAAAAAAATTCAGCCTGGCTCGAACTCATCCTGAAGGATTTGACTCAAACGAAACCCAACAGGGATAAAGCTTGAATTTAAATAAAGTTACTACTTTACAAAAGTCTAATCAAAGTGTTCATACACTAGACTGATTATCTAATTTATTAAGGATCTACATTATTGAGACTGTATTTGCTGATGTATGATATTTTGACACACACAAACACACAGAACTACTTCAGCTGCTCAGAATCTGGACTTCTCGTCAGCTCCTCCTGGGAGCGGTGGAGGGGGGGAAGCGTCCGGAATGCCGGGAGGAGCAAAAGCGCCGGGTGGAGGGGAAGAGGAGGAAGTGGGAGAATCAGATATGGCCACCTGATCACAGCGGGGCTGCAGGAGATAAGTGATACGGGAGCTAGAATATGGGGGGGGGGAAATCCAGGGGAGAAGTCAGCGTTGATGGTTTTTGCACAAAGGACAAGTTAATTTGTTGGGTTTTGGTCTGGTGAAAAGTAGGGCTGGGCGATAAACCGATTTTATCGATTAACTCGAGTGTATAGTTCACGTCGACTTGTTTGAATGAAAATCGGTTCTCTCTTTAACATCAGCTAACGCTTCTCTCTGGCCTCCCGTATAATGAGCTCGCCCCTCCCTCCCCTCGCACAGAGCGCGCATTTACCAAGTAGAGATAGTAGTGAGTGAGTGACAACATGGCCACAAGCAGGGAAGAACTTGTTCCGAAGAAAGGCACCGTGTCATCCGTTATTTGGAATTGGTTTGCGTTCGCGAGGTCAGACTTAGACCAGAAAACACCCCGCTGCAAAGTATGTATGAAGTCTGTTGCTAGTAAAGGCAGCAGTACGACAAATTTACTGCAGCACCTTAAACAAAAGCATCCCGTCGAATGGGAGAAATGTTGCGCGCAGCGGAATGAAAAAGACAGCAGCACCCCAAGCACCTCACGCACAGCCACCAAAATACAGTCCACCGTACCACAAACATTTTCAAACTGCATCCCATATGACAAGAATTCGACCCGCTGGAAAGCCATGACAGATGCGGTCGCTATGTATACTGTATAGCAAAGGATATGGTGCCAATATATACGGTGGAAAAGCCGGGGTTCATTAACTTGATAAAATCAAAATAAACAAGTATTTTTGGAGCTATTTCTTTGTCATCTGCATCTGAATTTGGGGGCTGTTGAGAAAATCGATTTAAATCGTTAATCGGATATTTTGTGAAAAAATCTGGGATTTTTTTTTTAAGCCATATCGCCCAGCCCTAGTGAAAAGTAGAGCTGCGAACGATTGGTGGTACATTAATCAATTTGAGTCATTTTTAGGATGAACATCAAATTCTCTGGTTCCAGATTCTCAAATCTGATCATTTTCTGCTTTCTTTAGTCTCCTAAGTAGCAAACAGATGATCTCTGGGTTGTGTATAGAGAGCTGCAATGATTAGTTGATTAATCATCCACCCATTATTATTAATACCCGGCAACTATTTTGATAATTGATGAGTCAAATTTAAGATGAAAACGTCCAAATTCTATTCTCAATTGCATGGTTTGCTCAAATATTCGATTATTCATGAGAATAGTATGTAAAGTAACCTTTAACCTGGTTTGAAGCAACAACGCCTAATAAAAACCACACTTCCCCTCTTTGACCCAGCAGCTGCATTGCTGATGTGCTTCCTCGTCTCCTGACTTTCCATGTATGGCCTTGAACTGAAGACCTCAGGACAGAGATATGGCCTGAAAACGGAGGAGGCGAGTTAATGGAAGTAGCTGGAACGGATTCATGAAAGCGCTTTCAGGCATATCTATTTGTCTACTAAAAAGGTCTGTTTTGCTCCAACATTGAACCCGTTTCAACCGACTGGAAAGATTCACAGTGGTGCACCTGAGCTGACTTTTAATGACAAAGATGGAATGGAGAATCCACCCAGCGGCAGTCATTTATTTTGCTCTCAGAAAACTCAAGACTCGGTGGCGTTGACATTTTTTGCCATCCCGCCTTACAAGTGCCGGGGTCGCTGGCGTTTAACAACAGAGGCCGAACGGTGGCGATGACTGATGATCACAGAGGCTCTAAATCCACGGGGGAGACAAGCGGCTGCGTCGGGTTTCCTCCCCTGGACCCGCCGATCGCTCCAAGTCACGGCGGCCGTAAAGCAAAGTTAAAACGCCTTCACTCTTCCGTTTCCATCCAACATTCTGCCTTCCTCGCTCTTTCCGTCTTCCCCTGGCTCGCCGCTCTTATTTTCGTTCCCCGCCTCTCTCCCTGCCGGCCCCGAGTAACCTTTCAGTGTTATTCTATTTACCAGAGGGAGAGTGTTTCTGGATCACTGGGCTAATTAATAAGGTAAACACAGACCGCCAGCCGCTCACTCAGCACTATCCTGACAGAGAGAAACAGAGAGGCGGCCCAAGCACTCAGTGTGTGTGTGTGTGTCTGCTCCGGCCCCCGACACACACTTAAGAGATTTTTGGCCTGTCCTGAGATGAAAGTTGAGAAAGAAATGTGGTTAAAATCTTCAGGCGCAGATCCAAAATGGCAGCCTCGAATTGAGCTGTCGGGAGACGTACAATCTACATAATTCAATATGCGGAGCTCTAATCACGAGCAACTTTACACCTCCACACAACCCTCTGATGGATGAGGGATCATCAGTTTTGGAAAGTTACAGGCCTGGTAAGCAAAGTTACCTAATTTTTGGGAAACGTGTGAAGGGGATTTCACACACATTTACTTTGAAACGTACTTTTAGCAACTTTAACCCATTTAAGTCTACTGGCAACTAAAGCTGCCAAAGTCTGTCATCTTCTACTCAAAACCAAAGATCTAACTTAATCACACATTTATTCTAATGACAAGATAATAGGCAACATAGACAAAAGATTTAATGCAAAAAAATTGATGTCTCCGAGTGCTTATGACATATGACATCATTGACTTCCTGCCCCTTCCCCTCACGAACATGGCGAAGACGATTAATCCCATTAAGAGGTCATTTCATATAAATTATTATGATTAACAACCCTGACATGTGTACATCTAATTGTCAGGTCTCTAGAATAACCTTAAAAAAATATTTTGTACCTGTTTAAGGGCATATATGTGCAATCGACAGCTATAGTTACCAGTCAATAAAATGGTATTTTCTTCAAAGCAGAGAATAAATTTGAAACAAAACAGATATAATTATTGATATATTTAAATTAATCTATATGCAGCTTGAAGATGTTGTGGTTTAAATGGGTTAAACTACACTTTTTCACATAAATTATGTGTCTAACAATGGAATCTAGCTCCCAAAAGCTCCCGTTTTCTTCTGTTTGACTGCAGCCAAAAGGTGCCATTTTGCAGGTAGAAAAAGAAAAACTAATATGCAAGGAAACTGCATATACGATGTATGCTCTTAGTAAGATATGTGCAAGCCACATGTTGCATTTGTATGTAGAACACATCTATAATTTTACCGTGCACATCGGAAAAAACTCGAGTTTGAGGCATTTTCCAAGGTCAATAAAGTGGAAGTCATCTGGAATTTTGGAATTTAATTCACAAAACACAAGAGATGTGATGGGAGCGAATGTGACTGTACCTGCCCGAGTGTGTGTGTGAGAGGAGGGAACGAAGATGAGTGTTCAGAGGCGGGGGGGGGGGGGGTTAACTGTCAACAGACAGGCGGGTAAATATTTCATGAACAAGGGCTTCAAGTCGGAGCAGCAGCAATTAGTGTCAGCCGTCAGCCTGGCCGGCCCGCCTCGCCCTGATTAGTGCCTCGCTGGAACGCTGCACACAATTAGAGGCTCGACCCAGCCATGAAATGGGCCCGGGCTGCCGGCGCCGCCTCCTGCGTGACATCACGAGGCTCCGTTACGTGAACCGGGCCCAATAAGTAGGCTTGAGTGAGTATATTTATACAAAAGGCTCATAAGGATGAAGCACAACACTAAGACGGTAGATAAAACTCCATCAGCGTCAATGGTTTGTGAAGTAGAAGCAATTCAATAAACAACTGTAAAGTTTGAATGAGAACTGCTAATATTTGTATGCGGACAATAAAAGTCTGAATAGGGCTTTTAAGCGGTATAAGATAAGTGAGTTTTGTCAAACAAAAAGGGCCCGAAAATGAATTAGCAGAGTAGTGTTTGTGTCAACAAGTCATAAAATCCGGCACTTCAAACAGCCCCGCGGCTCTAACCCGGAGAGAAAGAGAAATACGGAAAGAGAGCGCCAGAAGAAGAGCTATAAAGCTGTGTATAGAAACTAAATGTTCTCAGAACACGGCCACTGCACGTGTCCAATTGCAGGCTTTTAAAGACTTTATCTGTTCCGCAGTAAAAAGAAATCCCCTGAACTTCATTTGGGGAATCAACGTCATATTATTAGAAGGGATTTTTTTTTTGGTTTTCTGGACATTCTTGCACTTCACCAGCAAATCTAAAGGCCAACATCACATAAAAAAAACAGCAATCAACGAGATAATCAATGCTGATAAATGACGGTGACTGGGTTAACAGTGTGATTCACAGGGCATCACGTTTCTAAGCGGCCTCCAATAAACACTGGAGCAGGTCTGTGCTTTTTTTTTTTTCCCTTTACAAAGTTTAAATTGAGGTCAACCGGGGACACTTTCCTCTCATTATCACGTGGGTGAAACGGCTCCCACAGACGCGAGAAAAAAAGAAAAAAAAGTGGAGTGCCTGAAGGTTTCCGTGTGTTTTTTTAAAAAAAAAAAATTATTCTATTTGAGACATGTCACGTCTATTCGGTAAAGTCATAAACCAAAGGCTGCTACACGCTCCCTTCAGGGAACTGTAGTTGTGTGAGTTGGACTAATTCTACAGTAACGTAACATTATCCAGAACACGCTCAGGTGGAAGATGGACAACCCCCCCAGCTCAAAAAAAAATATTCCTATTAAACTTGCAATTTTTATTCAGTTAGCCAGAAGAATACAAGACAATTTAGAGTTTATATTCTAGGAAGTTCAAATATTAGAAATTGATCATCATTTTTTGGCTACACCATTTTACATTTTCTGTCAAAAAAATGCACAAAAATCATAATTTTTCTAAAAAATATCTAAAATATATATATACACACAACACAAAGACCAAATGCTCATTTTGAGAGACCTGATGAATGTTTCTTAAAACCGTATTTAAAATTTATTTTGTCTCCCATCTTGCCCTCTACCTTGATTTGTCACTGCGCCTTTAATGTATTTTTAGGATTTTATTTGGTGCTCATGGCTTATAAATGAATCTCGAGTACTAAATTTGCTGTTATACTGTAATGTAATATTTTCATATTATAAAATTTTATTCCTGTGATACGCAGTATGGATTTCAAAAGGAAGGGATTATAAATATAGACTCGTCACTGTAAGCATTTGCTAGTGCTATCCTGTTGTTTTCTTTTGCTGTGCAACTTTATTACAGTATGAACACATAAAACATCACAATCTATGGCGGCAAAAAAAGTTTGGTCACAAAAAAAAAAAAAAAAAAAAAAAAAAAAAAAAGAAATCGCAATAAACTCTACAAAGGGGGAGGGGGGGGTGACCGCATCCACTGGCCAGCCGTGGCCTTTTCTCCGGCTGCACCTGCCATTTCCTGAAATTCTCAGAGGTGAAATACGGGTGTGTGTACAAATTCCAGACATACGGGCTGGATTTCAGCAGTGTAGCCAATAGCTACAGGCTGTCAGTCAGCGTGACGTCTTTATTACGGCTGTTCCTCACCTCATCTTTACGACTTTGAGCTCAAAGACCCAAACGGTGCACGGGCGAGGGGGCCGTGGAGCAGCTGCTACAGAAACCTCCTGATAAATGTGCACAGAACAAGATCTTTCCTGATCCGATGCTAGGCGCGGCCATTTGTATGATTAATATAACTTTATATCAAAAAGAAAATGACACTCGATAAGTGGTGGGGGGGGGGGGGATGCCAAGCAGGGATCTATGTTCCAGATGAACGGACACGCCAGAAACTCGGAATCCAGAATATCCTTCTTCAACTGCCAGCCTGATGCATGATTGAGTCGAACTGTACGAAAGCCAACTTGAAGTGAGTTTTGTGTGGTCGTAAAGAGCGGCGGACTTTCCCTGAAAACCTCTGGAGGTGGAACCAGTGCTTTTTTTTTTTTTTTTTTTTAAACTGTTGCCGCACCACAGATCCTTTACTTTTTTTTCCACAGGCGTCTCCCTAAAAACAAGTGTGAGTGCAGAGCAATGGATGCTTCTCCTTTCTCATTCACGCCGAATTCCCCTTTAAAAACTTCATTAAAGACAAGATAAACCACTTTGATATCAAATTACAAAAAAAGATTTGTGTAAGCTAAGGCATTCCTTATGCATTAAAAGATGAGCACGTGTCAGCGATCCACTGATCTTTCTGTTGGCTGATGGTACGCAAGTCCTGTTTTCCTGGGGTTTATTTGATGTATGTGTGGGTTTAAGCACCACAAATAAATTCATCTATATAGTTTTATGTCTCCCCTCTGGAGCTCAAGAAACAACAGGTCGTTTCGTGTCAAGTCAATTTTATGTGTATAGTCCCGATCACAAATCACAGATATAACATCCTCTGTCCTTAGATCATTGACTCAAATGAGGAAAAACTCCCTAAAAAAAAAAAAAGACTTTAACAGAGGGGGGGGAAGAGCAATGGCGGAGGGATCCCTCTTCCATTAGATGTATGTGTGTGTGTGTGTGTGTGTGTGTGTGTGTGTGTGTGTGTGTTTGACCGTTCTCAATATTATTGAGACTCTCATAAAATAGTGTAATGTCAATCACTGTTTCCCAAAGCTGGAGATTCAACCTAAAATGTCTTTTTTTTGTCCAGACCAACAGTCAAAGTTTATCAGTTTGCTATTAAAGAAGACTAAGAGACCAGAAAACCAGGGGAAGAAAAAAATCTGATTGGGAACCTGAGATTTTGGGTGTTTTTCTCCTTAAAAATGACTCAACTCCATTAGCAATATAGTTGATTGATGTAATAGTTGGCAACCAATCAATTAATTGTTGCAGTTCTAACTTACACTGTAGAACATGTTGGGGTAACAAGTGCTGTTAATCATAATTTAGCGGTGGTAATTTAACATCATCGCTTCATTAGACGACATATCAAAGTGACTTCATGGGTCTTTTGCAGAAAATTCATTTTTCATCACAGCGGACGGCTTCATAACTCCATTATTACCTCATCACAGCGCCATCAATCTATTCCCTCTCCGCTTTTGTTGTTGTCGCTTTAAGCCCGGGTCTGGTCCGCCGTTCTGGTCTTTCTCCGTCTTTTAATGTTCGCAGGATTTATTGTCACAGGTCTTGGGGGTTTCGGAGCAGCCCCGTGATATACAGCCACCTAGTGTGGCTGAACATTCCTCCAGCCTCATTTATCAATTATAATTTAAAGCAAATGGAACAAAGATGATATTAGATGGTACTACGGCCGAGATGATTTTAAAACCTGGCTCCGGTTGAGGCCCTGAGGCCAGAAGCCTTAATGATGATGGCTGAGTCAAAACCTGTCCTCCCCTCTCCCTCAGAGACGCTGTGTGTGTGTGTGTGTGTGTGTGTGTGTGTGTGTGTGGAATCAGAGAGAGTGCTAAGGGTTGGGGGGGGGGGGGGGTCTGGAAAATTCCAAGTGAAGGTTCACAAAGTGCAGCAGAGGAAATAAAAGCCCAGAAAGAAGAAGTAGTACATAGGAAACTTGTGTTTTTTCTCCTCGACAAATATTGAGTTGGGGAGGGTCAGGAGGGTAAAATAAAATCGACTTGGATGCTTCACATACAGTGTAAACATACATATATTCCATTAGGGAGCAACATCAATCAGATAAGATCATTGCAAACAAAATGTTCGTGTCTACTGAATTATTTAAAAAGGGATAGTCTGTAGGATTCCTAAAAATATACATATAGAGCTGCAACCATTACTAAATTAGTTAGTTACTATTACCACCAATTCAACAATTTGGATAATGAGTTAGTCATTTTTAAGAAGAAAATGTCCAGAATCCCTGGTTTTCAGCTTCTCAAATTGGATTATTTCCTGGAATCTTTGGAAGGAGCCAATCACAGAAGAGCAGAAGGTGCAGCGAGATGATGATGCTGAAGTCAGCCACTTTGATGATCCCTGTGGATCCAACATGGCAGCAGACACAGCCCCATAAAGGCATTTTACGTAATTTAGACAGCAAGTTTATTTTACTTTTCGTGCTGCACTACAGTTTTTCATCATCATTGGGTTTGTGACAGATACGACTGGTTAGAAACTACGTACAGATGCATTTGATATACATTCGGGGAAACATTTGTAACATCCAATAAACGGCTCTGGGCTTTGAGTCCGGTTCATTTAATAGATGGCGATTAATGTAATAGTTGACAACCAATTATGGCAGCTCTATCAATGAGCATATTAAAGTAGCATAGATGCTACTCTAACCCTCTTTGAAACCCTCTTGTTGAACTACCTCAAAACAGCGTCTGGGGATTCCCAACTTAAAACAGCCATTTACTGACTAACCGTTTCCCTGTTGCACTCACTAATTGATCCTAATGTGGTAGAGCTGGTCGGGTTATTTTAGTCTTGTGAGTGGTGAAGATGTTTTTCGTTCCGTTCGTCTGGAAGCAGATTGAAGGCGTTTTCACACCAGGCTCAATTTATCTGTGAGCGGGCCGCGGCCGCAACGACAAACGGGGGAGAAGGCGCGCAGCCTCGCCTCTCTTTAACCGGAGAACAACACTTCCTGAAGGTTGCGCACAACTGCCACATTATTTAGGGCCAGCGACCAAAGAGTTTGGCTAATTTTAGAACAGTAATTGATCAATTACTATAAAATGGCACGCAGATTCCGCTAAACAACTAGTTTCCTGCTCCGTAGCCAGAGGTCTGAAAACGCAGGCTTACAGTATGTTTCGTACCTGCCCGTGTTTGGTATTTTCGCTCGTCTTTAAACCTCAAACCCGATCGTAGATAAACCTTTTGCCACAGCCGGGACACATGTAGTAGTGTGTGATGATAATCTCAGGCAGCAGCAGCCATCTTTATCCAGCTCGCCGCTTCAGGCAGCTTACGAGAAGTTATGACAAAGTTGTGTATGCAGCCGGCTTTGATCCTGCTTTATGGGGACAGCGTGGACCTTGGATCTATCTTTACGGGCTTGGTTTCATACACACAGGAGTGAGAGGGAAAATGGCAGCAAACTACAAACGAAACAGAGGGGAAGGGAGTAAGACGTAAAAGAGGGAAGGAAAAAAAGAGGAGAGAATATAAAGTTGTGGGTAATAAACTAATGCATCACACCGCTCTATTTATCTCCCTCCCTCCTTCAGTTTTCTGCTTCTGTTTCTTGTCAAACGTCCTACAAGTCTTACACAATGATAGTTGAGTGCTACTAATAGTGTCACCACCACACATCTCTCAACCTATAAGGACAGTGGTTATGAAATTGCTGTGTTTTTTTACTAAAAAGCTGCTGAGTGATGAGCTGATATTTATCATAAACAGTAAACAGCCCCTTTGTGCACAAAACTCACTAAGACACGATCTCAAATAGAGTTTTAATATTTGAAAACGGATTCCCTTATCTGGCAAAACCCTGCCTGTATGTCTCTGTTCATGTAGTGAAAATGTTTGCTAGCATCGCGCCGTTTATCCCGGGCTAACCTGGCGGCTCCGCGTGTTCTCCTGCAGCACGGCGGATCAGACATGCAGGATGTCCGTTAATCTCCCCCCATCTATCACTGAGCCTCCACACACGCCCCCCTGCAGCTACACAACATACACTCGCATACGAACACCCGCCTGTCGGACCTGGTCTGGGGTTAACAAACGTGGAACTTTGGACTATTAACCGAATATTTTCCTGTGGATTAAAAGATAGAAACAATAGAGGGGGGAAAAAGCCGTCACGCTTTCACCCAGACCCAGATTGCTAGTTTGTCTCCGCAAATTAACTGTGAAGGTAAAGAGGCCGCGGGGTCACATTTGTGTTTTAGGACCAGCAGAAGTGTCTCTTTGACAAGAAAAAAAATACTTTCCCATATCACGGTTCTATACTTTTATAAGATCTTAATTTCATCAAACAAAACTTATTAGGGCAACATTTCTATTGATAAGTACAATTAGTCCAAAATTAAGTAAAAAAACAACTTGAAAAAAAGCGAAATTAGCCGCCAGTAGAATAGTTCATAATCATTCTATTGAATATTGAGACTTTGGACCAAAGCAAGACTTTTCACTTTCTTTTGCAGTGTAGCTCATATTTATTTTGTACTACGCCGTTTTCTTAAAGAGACGGCGTCGAGTAGAATCTCAGTAGCAGCTTCACTCATTGAACCTGCACATTTGTTCTTTTATCTGTCATAAGAAACATCTCTGATTTGCACTGCAAAAACTGAAATCTTAAGTGAAAATATCTCATTTTTGGTACAAAAAAAACTAGGAGAATTATCATTCCATTGGCAGGTCATTTATCTTATTTCATTTTTGGGTCAATTTGCTCTTGTTTGAAAACAAGACTGACATTCTCTGGTAAAGAAGATAATGCTACTTAATTTTGGACCATTTGTAACAAAAATGACTTGGGTTTCTGCAGCGTGTGCTCACACATGTGCACAAACTTCTTCCTATGAAACAAAGTGTGTCTCGTGTGGCTTGTTGTGGCCTTTGAGAACAGCGTTCCAGCCATTTCCTTCTTCGCCACCGAGAGGAATGCATTTGGTCTCGTATGTTAGTCCTACGATCAAAGCTTATTTTTAAAAGATTTTTTTTCAAAATTACTACCTTGCAACATGACAGAATCCGGCGGATTACCGCACTTCATAAAAAAAATACCGAAAATGTATAAAAATGTTTGGGAGATGTGTCAGTTTGCACATGAAGGAGAGAAAACGTCTCTGCGTCACTTTGCCACATTTTAAATAAGACTTACTAACCCAAAAAAACAAACAAACAAACTGATTTTTTAGTGAACCCAGTGCATATAAAAGGCTGAACCACATCCTTGCAGTTGTGGAAATGTCTTTTTTTTCCCCTCTCTGAACGGAGGCAACATAAATCACCCAAAAAAAAGAAAAGGAAAAAAAAAAAAAGCACCAGCAGGCCTTATTTGGAGCAGACGATTGAGAAAGCAGCCAATACACCCGCCGCAAAGTCCTTGCAAACAGTTGTTATTCTTGATAATGCGCAAAGCCTTGTCAGGCTGACACCCACTGAAATACAGAGCACACAGATCACTTTCAGACAAACACTTGCCGGTCGAGGCTTGCAGCTGTCTGACCGAGCAAAAGCAAAAGAAAGGCAGACGGGGGAGAAAAAAAAAAAAGCGAGGGTGTAAGAAAAAAAAAATGAATAAAAGACAAGGGATATGATAAAAATGGATAGGAGTGCTTTTTCGAAACCTGATAAACGAGTGATAAAAAGTGAAGTGAAATTACACAAGACGAACTGTGATTTGTAGTGGTTGGTTTTTCCCCCGGGTCGTCATAGCAACCGAACCAACCTGCCCCCAAACTTATTGGAGATTATAAACGCAGAGAGAAAGGAGTGAGAGACAGGAATTCTTGTTATCTCAAAAGGCATGAATCTAACCCTAACTTGTGTCCGCCAGTAACAGTGTAGGAGAGCGCGGGCTGGTTGGGGGGGGGTTAAATACTCGGTGTGACCCCGGATGGTTGAGTGTCAGGGGGCTGCTGCGGGGTCGCGGCTGCAGGTAGAAGCAGGTTCGCTGCGTCTCCGACGCCCCGGAGCTACACTGAAGTTTAAACTCACTCTGGATGACAAGTGTCCACTTGAAACCGTGAGTAAAGTCTGGAAACCGAAGCCGCGGCCTAAGTGTGCACACTTAGCTCCAGATTAACACTTCTGGATTGGAAACATGGGGGGGAGTTGGCAGCGATCGTCTCGCCCTCCCAGGCCTAAGATGAGCCAACCATTTTTAGATTTATCAGTCAACGCTGGGTACCGGAAGTTGAGGCTGAACGGTTTTAAGAAAAAAAAAAAAGTGATTTGCGATTTACAAGCATCACAGTAACTTGTATCATACCAGTAAAACAGTGAATTTCTTAAGCCCAATGCAGGAAGGAAAACTAAAGTCAGGAATCAATTTCAAATGCACTCCTATTTGTTAACAAGAAACATGTCCTCTAGGCTCATCTCCTTCAGGTGTCTTTCTTTTCTCAGAGAAGACAAGCTCATCTTGTTAAGGTCTACATGCCATCATGTTACTACTGAATCCTCAACTTAACGTTAGCTTTTTGGATTCTATGATTTGCTTACGGATGTCAGCGACACTGGGGTGATACCGGGTCAAATTAACGTAAGATACCGATATGTTATATATTATATATTATGAACGTCTGTTTAACTTTTAAAATCTATGTTGAGTTATCTCAAGCTCATAACTTACATCTACCTCTGACCCGTTGCTAGGTGACCGACGTGCTTGACGACTGCCTAACAACGGCCTCCCTCGAACAGTCTATACAGATCACATAGCTAGCTGGAGTTAAGGTTAGTGCTGTGAAGGTAGAGACGCGACAATGGCGTCAAGTATCGAACGTACAATGAGAATTAACTGGTTCCCCGAGTCTACAAGAAAAGCAGCCACAGCCGGTGGAGAAATGATGTCCAGCTTCTCCCCCCAAGTGCTGTGGCTTAAAGGCTTCCACCTGAAGCCTTTAAACCTGCTGGCACACACAGCGCTGACCCGAGCCAAACAGCTGACGTCCCAAGGACGCGCCGTTTCCGTCCGATCTTAAATAATACACATAAAATGGCCGAGAGAGATAATCTTACAGCACAGACGCAGACGTGCTTCTAATGCTTTTAACACACCCACACAGGGAAAAAAAATAAAATAGGAGACAGATAAACGACGGATGGCTGAATCCGCTGCTGAGTTGCGTCAGCCCTTTTTACCATTTCACCAGGTTTTGGTTTATTTCATACGAGGATCAAGACCTTGAAAAATAAGGGCTTTTTGATTGTTCTCAAAATAGAAACCTCGGAGAACAGAGTATTGGCTAATCTCGGAATTTGATTCGTGAAGCTGAGAATGCAGGGGGGGATAAAAATTGGCTGTTGTGAAACGCACATAAAAAAGAGGTAGTGTTAGGACTTTTCATTAGTGTGTGTGTGTGAAAGAGACGGAGTGTGTGAGACAAAAAGCACTGATGTAATCCCTCAGATAATCTGGCGAATCACAGATATCTGACATCATCTCATCTGCCTCTGGACAGATCTCAGGAATACACCTTCATGTGTGTAGAAGTTGTGTTTAACTACAACCAAAACTTTCAACAGTGGTGGAGGATGTTGGGGCATAAATAAAGAAAGAGAGACGAGGCCTTGAAGGTTTTTGGTAACATCTGGGCAAAAAACTACACAACTGAGACAGGTATATTGTTTCCATCTTCTAATCTCACCATCACACACACACACACACACACACACACACACACACACACACACACACACACACACACACACACACACACACACACACACACTGAACACACCGCTGTACAGGAAAGGGGGGGGGGAGACAGTCTTGGAGGGAACCCAGTCCCTGTAATTCAAACCTGTCATCGCTGAACAAGAGGGACCTGTTTGGTAAATAAGAGAGTGGTTCAACATTAGAGACGCATACGTCCCACGCCACATCTGCTCTCCATTCTGATGTGGAACTGGAGATGGGGGAGGGGTGGGGGTGCAGAATGAAGAAAGAAAGAGTGTTAATAGAGTGAGAGAAAAACCTCGGAGGAGAAAAAAAAAAAAAAAAGAGAGAGAGAAGAAAAGCCCCAGAACGCATCTAAACGGCGTGCAACACAATCCCGTGGTGGCGCTGCGTGCCCACCCAGGGTTTACGGCGTGCACACCGGGCTCGGTGCATGCACCCGCCTCAGCTACACAGACCTCATCTCTCTACGCCACCCACAACGTCTCCTTTTCAAAAATGTAAGTTCGGGGGTGGGTGGGGGGGGGGTGATCCAACTTAATTTGAGTAAGGAAAATTCCACGTTGAGAGTTAAGAAGAAGGCCCACGCAAATCAGACTCCGCCGCTTCCATAAAAAGGAGCTGACATGAGTAAATAATCACATGTGTGAAGATCTCGCCCCCCGCCCCCTTTCTGCGGAAGATGGTAAATATAGGATTATGCAAATGAGCATGCGAGGCATTAAATGGGTTCCAGTTTAGAAAAGCAGTGAAATGTCTGCGGTTTGTGGAGTAAAAGGGAAAGAACCAACTCACTAAATATGGATCACTTGGGGAAGCAAGAGGAGTCTGCCAACAAATGAGCTCAATTCTAACGTTCTGACTGGGGAAGGCATGGCCGCCACGTGTGTGCGTATGGCAGCTCGCATGTAGATTTTCACTTCATTTGACGGGTCTGCTCTCATCTTTGAGGATATGTTTAGTTTCGGCTGTTTGAATGCAATCAGGCAGGAGGGTCAAAGCCGAGAATATATATAATAATATATACAAATATATGTAATAAACACTACAACACTAGTCACATTAACACGCTCATTCAGCTTTAGGCCTGGTATGACTTTTGATGCACTGAAATATAATGATAGTAGTGTTTTAAACAGAATTTAAACAGATATAATTAATTGGTTAGTTGTCACTTTCATTACTTAATTCAAAATAAAATCACTTTTGATATTCATTAGGAAATGAGATCTAAATGTGATGGAAACCAGCTGCACTGATATGGTATAATTACGGTTTGTAATGTAATATAAATAGTTTGGAAGCCAATCCTGGTTCAATATTCAGTTTACAGACTAGTTTCAATAATCTATTGATTAATTAAATGATTATTCAATAAGTTTGTTACTCATGATTCTGTTTGTATCATGATTTTTGACCCACGGTTCGATCCAGCTGCAAGCATCCTCCAACTGTGGCCACCATTCTATAAGGGTGATGATGCAAAACCAAATACACAAAAACACAAAACAAATGCAAAAAACACCCCAGAAAAAACGCTGCAGGAGGAAAAAAAGTGCAATCAAAAAAAAACTAAGAAGCAGAAGCAAAGACTTACAAATCCACTAAACAAATGCTGCATATTTCAGCACACAAACTGCCAAAACAAGTACAAGAAACAAACGCTCTCTTGCAGTGTTTATATCTATGATCAGAGTCCGTTTCTGTTGCCAAGGAGCCATGATGCTCTGCTCCTGGTGCGGACCCAGACCCCAGTGAAAACAAAGACGTGTTATGCGAATCGTGGAGCTTAAGAATGAAACAAAATTAATGAAATAATGAAACTGTTTAAATAATGGGTGGGCAAATAATGAAACTAGCTAGCTGCTTTTTGCAAGTCTGAGCTTCTTTTTTACCGCTTTTCTTCCTCTACATGTACCCTGGTGTGTGGTAATATAAAACTTTATGATTCAGGTTTTACTTTCCACACATCTGGAACAAAAATCCCAGAAAAATGCAGGTCCACTGCAATTCTCTGTTCTTTTTAAAATCAAGACTGCAGAGTAAATAACTGAAACATAAAATACAACACCGTATATTGTGATTTTTGGGCTCAACAACATCGCTGTATCATATGCAGGATATCACCCGAGTCTATTCAAGATTATTCGAATGAAGGAAAGGGTTAAGAGGAACACATCCTCTAATCCATGCACTGTAGACACAGCCCACGTACTAAAGCAGACACAAAAAAAGAATGAGGGTTATTTTGTTTAAATAAACAATTGTAATAGTATTGTAAAGTTACTGTTCAGTCAAAACAATGAAGCTGTGAGTTACATTCTGAAGTCGATTCATGTTACTGATTTATAGCCCACAATCACAAACCTGCCTCAAAGCGCTCATTACTGCATCGCATTGGTCCGTGACAGCTGCAAACTTTCATTTGTTGTCATACTTCCAACATGCTGGTGTGATCCTCGTATCCCATTAGCGGGGACATTGTGTGACAAGCCTCTATTTAGGGAAAAAAAACTGCTGGTAAAACAACCGTCCTGCGCTGCTTCAAAAACACTGCCCATGAATCCCGGCCCCTCACAGCCGTAACCCCCTCCCTGCTGCATTCCAGGCCTAATGTGATCCCTAAACATGGATGTGACATGTTATTAAGCATGAGGGCACAAGGAGGAGGCTTATGAGGGCCTAAACTGAGGATATGCTAAGTAAACTAAACGTGGTCAGATTCGTTAGCTGGGTGGATACCAATGTAAAACTCAAATACTCAAAACCGAGGTTCCTACAAGTCTCTTAAACTTAAATTCAAGTCTTTTTAAGACCATTTATGTAAACTAATAATACCCATTTCACAGCCTATTTCAGACCTACTGGCCAAGAAAAATATCTTTTATTTTGTTCATTCATTTTTGTATTTGTTGTATTCTGTTGATTTTTTCATTTTTCATCAATTAATTCATAGTGAAACATGTAACATGCACACAGTCCCTATGAACCACAGTTTATGACAATAGATTAGTAATGTGAAGACACTTCTTTCATGGTAAAAGGTATAATCACAAGGAAAGTCAACAGTAGTATTATAGTATCAGAGTTACGTGGACAGTATCTTGGACTGGAATTAAAAGCAAAGATAAAACCATACGTCAAGGCAATTTTCAATAACCAGAGTTTGGTTCCTGAGGTAAATTATCTGGACTCCTGCATGCATAGCAACCACCCTGACAACAACACTAAGATTCTAGCAAGCCAGAACTTTTGGGCCATGACAGTTCCATAACTTTTTATTTAGGTGATGTTATTTAATCTAAATAATAGCGGTTGACATATGCAACTTTTGAGGAGAATGTGATATGGAGAAGTTACGTACTGCACAAACTAAAATACCCAGACATCAAAATTCAAGTCTTTTTAAGGTATTATCTCCAAATTGATCATTTCAATGCTTTAGAGCTTTCTAAGACTCCACAGGAACCCTCTAATAAATGTACAAAAACAATATATAGTCAGATTTGTTCACTCTGTGCAAACAAATATAAAACTCAAATGCTCATAAACACACTAATGAATCCTCACTGAGTAATCTCTTTTCCCTGCAAGACAAAAACACAATAATGGTTCCTCGGGTTTTATTGTGCCAGCTATTACTCAGCAGGTCTTTAGTTGAACATTAAAGATCAATGAAAAAGGCCTGACTGCTAAGCCAAAGAACACCAGGCTCTGGCAAACAGTTACTGGCTAAACCGCTGTTTAATCTATAAGGGAACAACATGAAAACCACAAACCTGATCCCAGGTGCGTGCGTCTGGTTCTGGAGGTGCTCCTGCCAGCGCTGGTGGTGGTGGTGGTGGAGGCAGAGCGGGGAGGAGGGGTGAGGAGCGGGGTGGGGGTATGTGCAGGTGGAGAGGCAGCAGGGGCAGGACGGAGGGGGGGTCCCGGGGTGGGGGGCGGAACCGGAGCCTGCGCCGGGGTTCTGGAAGAGCGGACACTCCTGCTGGCCGCAGGGGCAGCACAGGGCGGAGTGGAAGTGACAGTGCTGGCAGCAGAGGGGCGAGGAGGACGGGGACAGGGACAGGGTGGAGGGAAGGTGGCGTTGGGCCAGCCTCTGGGAGTCTGTGACAGCAGGGGAGGCGGCGGCAGCAGTAGACGAGGAGGAGGGCGGGGGAAGGTTCCTCAAGGAGCCGTTCCGTTTGACCATACCGCCGTTTTGGCTGGGCCTGGTCGCTCTCTGGACGACGTGCGACCTCTGCTGCGCTTTAGACGCCGCAATGTCGTTGTCGCTGTCCGCCTGGAGGCAGTCGCCACCAGGGGCGGCCGGGAGAGGGTCCTGGCTGTCGTCGACCGCCGTGCCCCCGTCTGAAGGAGCGTTCCCGCCGGCGCCGAGAGGGTGGTGCCCCCCATTGCTGAGTGCCAGAGGGTCGGCGCTGGCGTCGCTCAGGGCCATGGTCCTCTCCCAGTGGGCCTGGCAGGGACACCGTCACTCCTCTGGGAGACAGGGACAAAAAGACCACAATTAGCTTCTTTACAACGTAGGATAAAAGCTACGATCCAAAGTATTACAAGAAACCACTGGTCCCAATCACTGGTAAAGGTGTTACCAAACCGATAAAAGGAGGTACCAAAATTTGATATCCAAACACTCAAAGAAACTAGAAATATACTTGTTTTTCTGATGAAATCAGAGTCTTGAGTTTCCTTTGATAGGTTAGATGTTTATGTATTCCAAAAACTCAATATTCTGTGAGTCTTCAAAGTTCAGTAAAAAAGGCCCTAAAACTCTGGCAGTATGGCGCTCTGTGCTCTGAACATGGCTGCCAGTCCATGAGTTTATTAGCAACTATTTTGATGATGAAAATGTCTAAATGTCCCAGTTTTGGCCGCCTGGGCCAATAAAGCATCTCCCACACATCAACCAATCAGTGGCGCAGCACCACAGAATGAAAACTGAGTGCCATGATTTTTGCTCGTCTGTCTTCTCGCTCACATGCACCGACAGGCCCTAGCACCACACAATGCTATCTGGTCTGTAGGAAACATTTTAGTATGATATCATGAATTTTGATTCTTACCTCTACTTAACACCAGAAATATATAGTATTTTAACAAGAAAACTATGCAAAAGATGAGACCTTTAAAGGTCCCTGACCTGATCATGGATTTGAATGCTGAATGCTTCCTAAATGTTTAGGAGGAATGTAACTCCAATTATAAAAAGAAGAAACCAACCGTTTTTAAACTAAAGGGCAGCAACACTAAGATAACTGTGCTTAACTAGTTGCATAAGGTTCTTGTCTCATTTACTTATTGCAACATTGATATTATGTGAGCTGTTATTGCTGATAGGGAATCAATAAGCATTCATCAGAGGTAGGAGTGTTGCGTGCGTTTAATCTGGTACCCTAGTAAAATAAACAACAGCAATTCAGACTGGATTCAATCGGTTAGAAACCAAATGCTACTCGGAAAGAAGCAGTTTCTTTCCCCACATTTCGTCATGAGGTTAAAGGAGGAGGAAGACTGTCGGCAGAGAAGAAAACTCCTTAACTGTACATTCAGCAAATATAAGCAGCAACCACAGTAATGACATCATGGATGCAGAACCGTTCGCACGAACCGTCGCCTTCTTAACTTCTAAACTCTAAAACAGCGTTTCCGACTTTGATTTGTCAACACATACATTTTTTTTTTCTTTTTTATTTGATGAGTGGTGTCCAGCTTGGCACTAAAGTGACACTTAATGAAAAACCTGCACTCAAGAGTGAGCGTTAATGAGTCTGCATCACTTGCGTCAACGAGGCCAACAGCCTTTCAGCGGGAGCTGGGTGCAGCTAAAACCCCGTTTGACCCCTTTTCTCATCAGTTAATACTAATTAAAAACTCTACTTGGAAAGTTGTGAGGCGCAGAAAGCCACGCCGTCGCCGCTATCAGCAGAACTAGGTTGACCTGCAAAGGAAATAAAAGCAGGGGATAAGGAGGTTTGATTTGATGACTAAAAGATATTTTAGGATACAAATCTTTGGATCTCGTCACTGGAGTCTCAACAGTCACGTTAAATAGGGGCCGTTTCAGATCGATATGATTTACACAGCATGTTTGCATGGATCTCAAAAGCATGAGACGCGCCTGCATTAGGATGCTTTAAAAAGAAAAAAAAAAAAAAAAGGTTCTAACAGAGTGATAAAAAACAGAAGGTTCACGTTATGCTACAGTTTCAGCCCCCTATGCTTCGGTTCGAGTTACAAAATACTCACAGGAGACTGTGATGTGAAAATGTGATTCTGTGGGCTATTTTAGCATAGCAGGGGGGGGAAGAGTGCCTCCGTGGCTTTGTGCCATGATATGCTTGACACACTTCAAAAGGGGCTGAGTAGTGTTTCACAGGTAATGCACAGATGAGGCGGGATGTGTTGCTGGAACTGAGCCGGCTCCGTGGTGGAAAGAGACCTGACGGGAGCAAGGATAAAATAATCATACTAGAAGGCGTCTGTGTGTGTGTGTGTGTAATATTATCACCAGAGCCGCAATGATTAGATGATTAATCCATTAGTTGCCAACTATTACATTACCGTAAATTACCAGATAATAGCTGACTATCAATTAACCGCAGGGTCCCCTTTAAATGCCGGGTGCAGGTGTATATTTTGATAAAAAATGCTGACTCCAATAAAAAGCTGTGAGACATTACAATACAGTACTGTAACCTCACTTTTGAAAAATGTAAATTCGATGGTAGTCATACTGGTTTAATAAAAGAATATGAGTAAATTCACACATTTTTCCAGAAATAATCTCATGTCCCAAATTGTGGCCTGGTGTCAAATAAATGCCTGATCTGTTAAGTGACTAAAACAAAGAAACTTCTGAGCCATTATTTGGTAAATTACGGCAATTACTGACTATGTTGTTAATCATTTAATAATTTTGAGTCATTTTTTTGGTTCCACCTCCTAAATCTGATTATTTTTTAGTTTCTTTAGTCTTCTATAATCGCAAACTCATGATGTTTAGGGTATAGACTGTTGGTCTGGACAAAATAAAAATTTTAGGTTGAATCTTTAATTTTGAGAGACAAAATATCAAAATAGTTGTTCGTTGAAGCCTAAGTTGTAGTTGCTGAGTGGATTTCTACAGCAAGTTTCATCTCGTTTTAAGCTTATTGGATGTTTATTTATTATCAGCTCTAGCCTTTTCCAACTTTTTATTACATAAATCACAAACTCTTTTAATAATCAAATGGATATGAGTCATTTTTGAGAAGAAAATGTCTAAAGTCTGGTTTCAGCTTCTCGAATCTGATTATTTTCTGGTTTACTTCATTTTATAAGGGTAAACTGATGATCTTTTTGCGTTGTGAACTGTTGCTCTGGACAAAAACACATTTTATGGTAAATCTTCAGCATTGAGTGGGATGTAGATTTTATATCATTTTATAAACCAAAGAAACAGAGCTGGAAATAACAATCATTCTGATTCTGTTGAATAATCTATTGGTTTTTAAAATGATTAAGCAACTACTAAAATATTATTTTAATAATAAATAAATGAACTAACTGCTAATAAAGCCATTAGTTGCAGTTCATCACCACTGTCACTGTTCTGAATTCTGTGGTCACATCTGAAACCTGTGGCTGAATGGAGCCTCCCCTAAAACACTTGATAAAAACTAGAGGGTATCAACTGCAAACAACACTCATGCAAAAGTTACACCAATTGAAATAGGACTTGTTTTTAGGTGTAGGGCCAGAAAGGATGTAGACTGAAAGCCAGTTTATTCAGCTTTAATGCTGCAAATAAACATGGTCACGTTTCAGTAACAATCATTTTTTTATGTTTTTAACATTTAAACTTACTTTATTACCATTAGTCACTTCTCCAAAAAGTCGCTGTCAAATTTGATTTATCTACCACCATGGAAGCAAACGCCCAACCTTTACTATTTTTAAGATATAATTTGTGTTTCTTCTCATTTTCAGCTGGGATGTGGCAAGGGACTGGAAAAATGAAGCCCATATCAAAAACTGCAGTTCCACAATGGCCACTTGGGCTGAATCCAACCCTATAGAAGCTGAAGATTTAACCTTAAATGTCAGTTTTTAAATCTAGACCAACAGTCCACAACCCTCCATCAGTTTATTAATTAACATATGGAAAAACAAAAACAATTGGATAATTAAAAAAAAAAAAAATCATACAAAGTGATCCTTTCAAACATTTTGGTCAGTGATCCCTGTCTTGAGACATTTGGTATTGGTGCAATGGTATTTAGCGTTTTGGCCATACAGATATCATATATTAGCACGGCATGCTGCACAACACCTGATGCTGTGCAGCTTTTTCTTTTTTTCCAAACAGAAGTAGTTCCACACCGCCACTGTGCTGTTCCTCTTCAGGACTAAAGTCTCAGCTGTGTCCATTTTAGGCCTGACCCCAAAACAATAGAACCGTCAATCATTGCCATGGTAATCAATCATGAAGTCCATTTTCTTTTTCCTCAATAGTGTACACGTGACATAGCACATGCAAGTGTTCCCCGTTGACATGTATGTGCGGCTGCTGATCTCTCTCTCTCGCCTCCCCTCTCTCTCTCTCTCTCTATGAGTGGGAGCCAGAATGACAGAATCGTGCTGGGGAAAAAAAAAATGAGGCAGAATCAATTTGTGGCGCTTGGTTTTCATTCCTCCTCCCCGCTGCCCCCACCCACATCCGTTAGAGCTTCGACCAAGATCATTTTTTTTGGTCCTCCAATAACCAATTCCCGAAATATGGTAACGGGGTCAGCCCTCGTCCATTTGTGACTGTTCCGTCGAGCCAAAGGCCGTTGCGCAACAGCCTAAAGACAGCAGGAAAAGTTGGTGCAGATTTTGCTCGTGTCACGTCATATATCGCGATATTACTGGAAATGTTGATCAACCCTACTTGTGGAACTTCGTTATATGTTGTTGAGTAGCCCTACAAATAAACAATCAAAAAAAAAAATACAATTACTAATACATGTAATTTGATGACCGTATACAACCAAAACATTCTAGGTTATTCTGACATTTGGAACAAGGATTAAATAGGCTGCATTTCTAATATTATCAAATTGGACTTTTAAAAGTCGTATTGACAAATGTGAACAGCTCCCTCCAGATGGTTGACAGTCAAGAGTCTGCAGCCTGTTTTAGACGCTTCATACCTGAACTGAAGAAACTATAAAATACTGAATACCTTTACCATTACTGCTTATTTTATATCTTTTCAGGATATAAAGTTTTCATCCACGCCACAACCCAGGAAAAATATTCCTCCCACAAAATGGATGTTCTTCCACTAGACTGCTAAGCAATGCATCGCGCCAGCCTGCGTTTGTTTTTTTCCCCCCCATCCGATTCCCCCGAGCGGAGGAGGATGCTAGATTTAACGTGACCGCCGCACTCCGTGTGACACCTCGACATGAGCGAGCAAGTGAAACGTGGGCGTGACGGGCCCCCGTCGGGTCAGGGGTAGCTGGGAGGACGCGGTTGGGGTGGTGGGGAGGAGGCATTACTCCCCGAGCCTGAGGAGCTCAGAATAGCAGAGTGCTGAGGGAAACCCAGATGAAGTCATTAGTCTGGCTCCCACAGCTGTCAAGAGCCTGTAATGACTTAAAAAGGCTGGATGGAAACAGGAGAAGATGAATGGAGACAGAATATTTTTTTTAAAAATGTAAAGAATCCTAAGCATATATAGAACATATGTTGGTGCTGCTTTATTTTGTGTTTTGGAGGTTTCAAGGAATTTATACTATTTGCATGTGTCTCAATGCGGAGTGTTGACAGGCAGGTGAGACATCCCCGCCAATCTGCGTGGACACAAGCGGGGTCTTTTCAAAATAAAAGCTGACAGCTGGACTAAACTATGCCACGAACCAGTGGAAGCCAAGCTTAAACGCTTCCGCCGAGCTGCTCCGTCTATTCATGAGGCGCCGGGATATCTGCATTTAAATACATTAGCATTGTAGCATCAAGTTTACCTTGGTAGTAATTAGCTGTAAGGGAAAGTATAGATTTTTTTTCTGATTTCTTTAGTTTGCCCTCTGATTTGTCGTAAATGCTTTACTTTTTGGTTGCTGTGCTTTAACCTTACTCTTAGGAAGAAGGGGGAAAAGTCAACCTGATGTGTAATGGTACAGAAAAAACATAATGTTCATTCAAATTAAACGTCTACTCTACAGGTAGTGGATAATTTGATGAAAATAATGTTTACTTCTAAATTCATATGCAAACTCTACAGTGTTTCTGCAGGCAGCGATGTGTCCACCCAAAAAAAAGACATAAGAGAGCTTGTGGTCAAAAGAATTATTTAGTGCATTCATCCTTTAAATAACTAAGACCAAAAACTGACATATGTACTGATTCTCAGAGCGAGTGGTTTGGAATAAAGCAGGTGATGACAAAGTGCTTCTGGCTGTCGTCTTTCATGTGAAGTTTATGATTATGGGGTGTGAGGGAGATGGAGAGACCTTGGGCGACAGACTGCTACGCAACACAAGGCGAAGCCTTCTGCATCCCTTTAATTAAAGCTAATAGGCAGCAATTACCAGGAATCAGTCATGAGACGCTTAATAACCACATTGCTTCTAATAATAATAACAACATCGGCAACACCAGGCTGGGGTTTGACCTGGGCACACGCACACACACACACACACACACACACGCACATGCACGTTTGACATGGTTTTCCTACACACACACACACACACTCTCTGACATGTTTCTGGTTGTCAGGAGAGATTTTAGACATATTTGACGCCCTCGGGCTGCTTTCTTTCCCACAGCCGGACAGTTTAACATACCAATTACGTGGCTCAAGGCTACAGCGCCGAGTCTCGGGGTAAATTAGACGGACAACCTGCCGTTTGTGTCGACCCATCAAGCCGAGATGCCCGGCACAATCATTAGGATGGATTATAAAATAACTGAAAAGTACATGAGACACTTCAAAATCACTTTTACTGGTTTTAAATTGACCATCAGGGAGCACTCTACTCTACAGATACTTTCCAATATGTTAAAGTATCACTAAAAAAAGTTATTTTATTTTCATACTTCATTTCAAAAAGTGACACTTTCAAAGATTCTCAATTCAAACATCCTTTACTTTGTGCGTAATCTATCTAAAATATAAACTTTTGCATAATGATATTCTAGTTTCTCAAAAAGTATATGTAGATGTAGACAAATTTTCCTGAAAATTAAAATCTGTCATGCAGGCTGTAGACAAACAAGGTACCAGATCAGATTATAGATGCAATGGATGGTAAACTCACTTCAAATTTAGTTTTAAGTGTTGGCATAAAGCTGTGCATCACAGTGACTGCCACACTAAGTTATTTTAAAAATGCATAGGATAAATCTTTACTCAGAGTCAACAGGTTTGATGACTTAATTTGGAGATTTGCCAGCTGTAGCAGACATACATTTCCATTTACCATTATATTTTGTAGGTTTCAGTGTAAGAACATCAGGAAGAAAGAAGCGGAAAAGGAGATTGAAAGTCATTTTGACTGCACAAAGCTCCCAAATCTGGATTTTCTCACTAACTTTACTTCGGAATACATTAACCGGGACTAACTTTCTCGCCTAAAAAGGTTACGAATCGCGGAGGAATTGAACAACAGAGTGAGTGATTGAGCGAGCAGCGTTCATGGTATCCTACCGTGTTTTGTATCTCCCGGTGCTTTACGCTTGTTATCGCCGGTGGAGGATCTGCTTTCTGCCGCAACACGCGGCTCTTCGTGAAACCCAGAAAGAAAAAAAGGGGGAAAAATCCTCGGGTTTTGGTACAAATATCCGCAGCAGGCGCTATTAAACAAACCATACAACCCCGCAAAAAAAGGCAGCAACAAGTCCTACGGAGAGCGGGCTGTTTCTTACGGGAGTGTGTCCTGCCAGAATGACAAACAGCCCGAACACAAGCCCCGGCTCTCGGCTCTGTGTGGTGGGACGCAGCGGAGGCAGGAGGCGGAGGGCTGGGACTGCCCCGTAGGGCGGTGATAGGACGGTCACGCTGTCTGCTTTAACCCGCTCACTGCCAACAAGGTATCACTGCGCGTTGTCGCATGATGCCCAAAACAGAAGTGAAGGGAAAGTAGTTCAGTCCGAGCGCCACTAGTAGCAAGGATGGCGATGCATAGGCTACTTCCTGATTTAATCAATTACACCTTTTTCTTCAAAAATGTTACATCCTAAAGCTTTTATTCATTAAAATGGCATTATTTACATATATAACTATTTCTTACTCGCAAAACAAAAACTTCTCAAGAACGTTTGTGTTCCCAGTATCTTTTACATTGATGATATATTTGTATGTATTTGTTGTACATTATTTTTTGTTGTCAATATCAATAAAGTTAAAGTTAAAAAAGTCGTCATAACTGATCTAATACTTCCCCCTTAACATGCTGAACAATACAATTATATTAATTAGATAATTACAATTAAAGTATTTTTATACTAATGGAATTAATAGGGACCAAAAATGAATTGAAAAAAGTTAAATGAATTAATTTACAGCATTTTATTGATTCTATCTATGGATAATTACAGCCATAAAAGGTTTTCTTTGGTCTATAGTAGAGCTGCAACAATGAGTAAATTAATTGGTTAGTTGCCAACTGTTACATTAATCTCCAACCTTTTTGATAATGGACTAATCAATTTGAATGATTTTTAAGAAGAAAATGTCCAAATTCTTTGGTTCCAGCTTCTCCCGAATCTGTTGGTCTGGACAAAATAAAGATATTTTATTTAGCGTTTTTGCCTTTGGGAAAAGTTGGAAGTCACATTTATCACCAGATGAAAGATTTTAGTCATAGAAACAAGCAGTGAAAACAGCATTAGCAAGCTGAACAGCATTGGAGAATCAATGATTTCTAACATGAAGCATTTTTTTTAATGCATGCAGAATCTGCCATTGTACAATCAACATGCTGTTTTCAGTACACAACTACTCTACTTGTGTTCGTAGCACCTCAAACCACAATTTGTCCTCCATTATTGTTCAGAAAGTCACTACCTGGGCTCCACATTGGCCACTGGGCCCTGTGTCAACATCGCCTCCATATTGGTCCGGGAAACTTGCCACAAGCTCTCCCAAGACTGGAGACTGTACTTACCCAAAACTGACATCAACATATGTGGGCTTCAAAAAAAAATCAAGAAAAAATAGAAAAAAATACACATACTCAGTGGTCACATACCACACACTTTAGACAGGGAAGACCTTTAGGATCTCATTCATTCAGAGCCACGCGCTGCACATACGGCTGCGTCAGGCTCGTCTTAGACACAGGAAGTCTATGGTTTTAAACAGGAAACCACACTCAAAGATGTATGTTTATAATAGAAAGGATTAAATATAACAAAGATTAAAAGGCAGACGGTTAAGGCAACAGTGATGAAGATATCAGCAAAATGACCATCAGGTATGGAGCCAAGACTCATCATCATCATCCAAAATAAACATCACCAACCCTCACACATACTATGGGTATTTTTTAAATGAAGATGTGACATTTTTTGCACATACCTGAATCTTTTGTCTTGTAGAAGAAATTATTATTATTGATAATTGAAATGATTAAGATGAATTACTTTGTAATATTTATTGATTAATCGTAAAATATTACTACTGATTGTACTTACTTGAACTGTTACACTCGTGCAGTTTTGAACTATGGCTTCAAGCTAAACCTTAACTTCATTTTTTCTTTTACATTTCAGCCTGACACAATTATAATAGATACTAAGTAGCTTATTGAAAAATCTGAGCTCATCTAGCTGATTAGAAAGATAAGTTTACGGAAGTATGCAGGGAATATTAGTTTCACTGGCCATGTAATGATTGTAAAGATACTTAAGACAACCTCTCCATGTAGGGATGGGGAGAGCTGAAAAAGCTATTAGAGATTCTTCTTTTAAGACAACCTGATTTGTGAAAAACGGCATGTTTGATATCTGGGAAAGTATGTTGTAATCATGTTGTTCTCCCTCCCTGTTATACCATGTATTCTGTTGGGTCTCTAATCTCTGATAAACTGGATCTCTGACCAGAATTAAGTCATTTCCATCATCCAACGATCAGATCTTTATTTCATCCATTCACTGCTCAATTGTTAATAATTTGCCTCGACAGTCTGCATACAAAACAATTGGCTTTTTCTATTTCCCACACGTGGGCTAAAGTTAGAACGTGGACAAAAAACAATTTTCTACGCTCCCTCAACTCAGAAAAGCGGAACTAAACCCGTTTCATTACAAACCCTAAGAAAGGATTATCCAAGTTATCTTATAACAATTATGAAACTGCGATAAAGAAGCTACAGTAGGAATGTTAAACAATAGTAAATAGAGTTTAACTGCAACATTAATTACGAGATTAGTTTCATGAATGACTAAACCGACGGAGGCTTTCCCTACCTACAGAGACAGAGAACAGCCTTTAATTATCTGAAATCTGACCACATAATTCCTTGATAGTGCCGCACCGTTCCCAACACATCAGTTCGCTTAAAATTATAGATTACTGTTCAGATGTGTTGGCTGCGTTTCTGGGTTTAGTTTAATAACTAGTTTAAAATAATATCTTTGCTCCCCGCCTAAGGCAACAAAAGCCCTGGGTTACTGCGGTTTCATTCAAACCTCGGAGGGGGCGGGAACTGTCCGAGTCAATACACCCTCAAGTTAATATTTTCATTTTAGATTAAACAGCTGCCTCCGTCGTCTGGGACCCCGAGGGAACAAAACGGTGACGTTTCAGGAACGTTATTAATAATTTATCCTGTTGTGTAATAAATGTGGTATTCATTTTATGTCCTATTTTTTCTTCTATGTCATCAGACTTTTTCTTTATCCTCATTTATGCGATTGCTTAGCCAGGAAACACAGGCTGATTTTATTCACAAATTGCAAACTCATGCTCTCATGCAAAAAGAAAAAAAAAAATCACATTAGAATAAAATCAGTCTGTGTCATCTTTATCTTTCGGTTTCATCAGCGTCGCCTTACGGAGACCTGGAGACTTCTTAAAAATGGATTTTTTTTCCTCCTCCTCCACTCGCAAAAACAACAGATTCTTCTCGGCAGGGGAGGAGGTTTATCACAGGGAATGCTGGGAAGGCAGAGGGCCGTACCTGGCTTTAATTTCAGCTGTCCGCCAGGATTAGGACACAGTTCATATAGCAGCTGTAATCATCTGCAGTAGTGAGGCGCTCGCTTGCTTGCGGCAGCCCCCAGGCTGGGTGAAGCCAGAGCCATTCACTGCTTTGTAGTCGCCTCAATAATAATAACCTGCTACTAATAAGTTGTGTAGAGTTTGTTGTGTTACGTTTCGCTTCAGGCTGACAGATGAGTAGTTTTAGTTCTCATTTTGTCAGTGATATTGTCTAGAGTTAAATTACATAAAAAAAAAAATCTGGAATATTTGGATTGGATTATTCCCGCCATCCAAGAATCACGCAGGCTTGATCAAACTGTTGTTTTCAGGCTCCAAACATACTCCATAAAAAGCAGAGGAGCCCTGCGGGTGAGCGGACTGTGAAGTTTTTCACAGCTCATCACCGTCCTACAGATCACACGGTCGGGTCAGGCCGGGACAATCCAGCTGATGCTTTAAAAAAAAAGAAAGAAAGAAAAAGGGCGTTTCCACAACGCCGACACCTCTGTACGGTTTCTCTTCTCCACCGGGATCAGCGTCAAGCTGATGCACAGTGTTGGGAAAAAAAAAAAAAAACGCAAATCGGGAGAAACTCTGGGTTTAGGCATTGAGCTCCAACTCCTGCCCCGCATGGAGCTGAAAAGGAGGAACCACATCAAAGGGCGAACTGTACCAGGAAGGACGGAGGCCCCGGAGGAAGCCCGAACGGCCCCCGGGATGATTGCACACAACTCATCAAAGTGACAGGTTTAGCGGACAACAACAAAAAAATTGGGAGGGGGAGGGGTCCAAGCAAGGAGGGAGGGAGGGAGGATGTTTCTGAACCATTTAAGGCTTCGCCCATGGCGTGTCAAAAATAATGTTTAATGCCTCTGCGAGCTATAAAGAGGGGACTATTATTCCCTCCTTTCGTTGTGGATTTAAGTGGAGCAAATGTGGCGCAGGCAAGCAACTCAAACAGCAAAGGGTTGTTTTCTCTCTATATTAAAGCTCACACAGCTATGTAAAAAAAAAAAAGAAAACTGACTCCACAAAAGGCTTTGTGGACATAAACTGAAAATCACATTAACAGTGATCTAATAGCAGGGCGTCAGATGCTGGGTCCTAAAGTGCTTGGACATATACTGTATGCAGGAAGGCAACAGGTAACCCTAGAAGCCCCCAGGAGCCCTGCAGCAGGAGAACGAGACGGAGGGGAGAGCGGGACGATCAGAGAAAGTGGGAACGAGATTGCGTGAATCCAGGCTGGTTGTGTGTATGCGAGTGAATGTGTAAAGTGGAAAAGTAAAACATGTGACCGTGAGTGACCGGCTGAGACAGGATTGTGGAATATGAGAAATACAAAAAAGTGAAACGCGCAGATGCTCCCAGGCGGCGCTGCTCACGTTGATCCCCGGCTTCTGTAGGTCTCGAGATTCGGAAACTGGAGGAAACTCGATCCCTTCGACACCTCCGCGGCGAGAACGGACATCTTCCACCCCATTTAGCACCACCAACACCACCACCACCACCCGAAGCCGAGACCCCAGTGATTGTTGAGTTACCCTGCTGTAGATAAACCTCAGATGGTTCAGTTCCTTGCACAAACTCCCAACAAAAACAAATAATATACAACAAATGCATAAATATAGTTTGAGGTAGCGCCATCAACAACTATTGTATGATCTTTCCAATTGCTTTCAAGCATGTTAGGATGCACCTTATTCCATTTAAGCCCAATGGCAACTATAGTAAATCCATCATTGTCACTTTCTACTCAAAACAAAACTATCCATGTGTTACTCATACAGTTTTTTCAATGACATGACAAAGGTCTTTCAGGCAGATTCACAGTCCTATTTTAGCGTCTTTGAAAAAAGGAAACAAGCTATACAGGTGCAGGACATCCCCACCAGGTCGCCCCAAACGATGGTGACTGAAGGTCCGATTACCGTGAAAAATCAAAGTGATCCAGAAACCAGGATTTCTTCTAGATCATTACCAAAATTTAATCATATGTTCACGGTACCATTCCCAATGTTTGATGAAAATTTTACAAAAATCTGGCCATATCTTTTTGAGATATTTTGTTAACAATTAGACAGACAGACAAATACCGGCTAAAACATCATGTCTTTGACAGAGGTCCTTTACTCCATTTTTTGTATTATTTGTTTTGTTTATTGTAAATTTGAGAAGCATTTTATGACCTTGCTCTGTGTGAGGTGCTAAACTAATAAAATAAAATAAACTTACTTATACTAAGCTCATGACTTCTCTTTGTGGAACTACTGAAAATTGTTATTATGCATTTCTCAGTTAAGCAGGACCTCTAGGGCTTTGTATCGAGATCATACAAAGCCATAAAAGACTTTGTATGATTTCATTCTTTTTTTAAATCTGTTTCTCGCTACTTTACGGAGGTGCAAATTGAAATCGCTGAGAGCGCCGATTTAAACCAAATGTGTCAACAACAATGGAGTGTATGTCAAATCAGGAATCTGTGGGAAAGCGCTGTTTATTTGGCTCATGAAATCGTTTTTTGTTCCGTTGTGCAATTTACATGTTTTATGTATTATTTTGCAAATACGTGTCGTCAATTGAACATGTTATCCCCTTTGAGTTGCATCCGAGAAGTCCAGGGTTGTAAAAGTCAGTTTTAAATCACCGGCAATTATGTGTGTGTTTAAGTTCACAAGAACTTCCACTGATTGCTGCAATTCCATTTGGGGGGGGCAGGAGACGAAATAGCAATGGGCCTCACTAAAACAGCTGTGATCACAGTAAACGGGTGCGATGATAACAAGGCGTCCATGTCACCGGAGTGGCACGTGCTCTGCTGTTTTTGCGGGTTCGACATTAGACTAACAAACACATGCGTTGAATTACGTCTGATAATGTCCTCGCTGCAGTGTGCGAGAACAGGTGCAGATCTGAGCGGAGCGGCCATGTTGCCTGCGGTACGCAGACAGACACGCTGCATCCAGATGACCCGTCTGTCTGTTTCTTATCATTTCTTCTCATACACAACAGACACATAAAAGAAAATGACAGATACAAGAGGGAGGGGAGGAAAAAAAAAAAAAGAAAAGTAAAAGCGGTTGGCTGCGACTACAAGAGGTTGGCCCAGCGGTTTTACGGCTGAACTTCTGGTCAACATTCTTCTCCGAGGTGATGACTGGCAGCTCAAAGATGTGAATGACATCACACACACGTGTTCGCTCGTATTGGTTGGCAGGTGCAGGGCGTCGAAAGACAGGATGCCGCGTGAGTTTTGAACGATAAGACGACTTTGATATGCTTCGGTTTCAAAGTTGTGTCACTCAGCCACACGGCTAAACGACAAAAAGCCTGAAAACTGAGCCGAGGAATAGAAAGTTATTCACACACCTTAGACTGAACTACCTGTTTTCCACCAGCAGAGCCACGAACATATCACTGTGACCGCAGCTAAGCTGAAAGAATAACTGTTGTGTAAAGTAATTAGCTTCTACGTTTTTTTTGCCAGCAGAGCAGTGAGAGTGTATCCAACAGTCACATAAAAAGGACGGGATAATTGATTGAAGACATACGCGGTTTATGTTTCCACAGTAAACAGTTGTGTAACTCAGAACTCGGGTGTTTTTATTTTCAATTAGCCCACAGGAGTGGGCCCGGGCCAGGAGGTCAGAAACCCTCCCGAGGGGTCGCGAGCCAATTCCCAGGACAGGAAAACCAGGACAAACATTTCTGCGGCGAGTCACGGCTTCTGTTTCGTTTTAGACATGTTTCGGTCCCATCTTTCGCTTCGTTTTCTGGCTACGTTTATCTCCACGGGCTTCTGAAGACATTTCAAATAAAACAAATCCGGGATTGAATAATCATTTATTTGGCGATGAGGGATCTTAAGTAGACATACAGTGGTTTGTTTTAGAGAAAGCAGGAGCCAAAAAGAGAAAGAGCAGGAACCCTGCAAGCCCTGGAGCCAGATGCATCAATAATGCGCACACACACAAAAAACTGAAATTTGCTGCTTATAAATGCTTTTTTTGTAAACCCCAAATGCCCACCGGTTTCCACAATGACTGAGCTTTGTACCACACAATCACACATACACACACTTTTAGCAATCTAAGCAAAAAAAAGAAGATATTTTATGCTGTAAGTTCATAGAGTTTAGAGATGTTTTAGTTCTGAAAAGTGGCCTATGTCCTCTCACAGAACAGCATTTGCATTTTAAGAACAGGACTGATTCTGTTCTGCATTTAGTAGTTGCCGTTACCAGGTTTGTGGACATGATTCTTCACAAACAGCTCCAGTTCGCCAAGATGCTGGAATTCCAAATTATCGATTCCAGACAGTAGCTGGCCCTCTCTTCAATATAATGTATAATAATCAAGTTGCTTGTGTTGCAGGCCGCAGATTTTCTACCTCTGCATTCTGCTCTGTTCTTAAAGTATTTCCACACTGCTGACATGGCTCCTCCCTCTGGCACCTTGCAGCCAAGCATAGAAATCACGCCCTGCTGTAAAATGCTATCAGACGTAAAGTTATGAGTATGATATACGGTAGAGGTATTAGGGCATCTCTACTTATAGCAATTCTTGCATGTTATGGGCTTCATCTCCTCGCCCTCCCTCTGCCGTCTACTTTGCCTTACAGCTGCGTGAGTGTGACCTGTAAAACTGGCATGAGGTTTCAGAGGGAGGTAAAAAGACGATGAGAAGAAGAGTTATTTCCTGCTGGATGGGCCACTTGATCGGTCAATGGCCATTAGTGGCAATACGAGCTGCAATAAATGATCGCTGATTGCTTAAATATGGACAATAAAGCAGTCAATGTTCAATCTACCCGTATGGATTGGAACAGCCCTGTGCTGTGGAAGGAATGCGTTGTGCATGCACGTCTCTTTCGCAAATTGTGCAAAGAAAAATGTCAACTTGATTATATGCGATCATCCGACACGCAAATTATAATCCTGATCAAAATTCAATTAATTGCACAGCCTCAAGTTTGGCAGAATAATAAAAGCAATCATTAGCCAAACCATCAGGGTTAGGAATTGCAATGCATGCAGAATCAATACTGGCCAGCTGGTATTATTTGGCAGGGGAACAAGACAAAGTTTGGAAATTAGAAACAGAGGCCCGTTTCACTGCTTCAACACGTTCAAATATGCACACTTTTGGCACAAAGAGTGGGCCCGGCCTGTTAATTGCGGCTGTTTTTCCGAAGGATTTTGCATGGTGTCGGGGAGGGCCACGACACACATAGATAGAGTAGTGGGGAGGGGAGGGGACGGACCGAAGAGGGGATGAAGTAAAGATAGGAAATTGAGGTCCTTCGCAAAGAAGTACGCGGGAGGAAGCGGCACGAGAAGCAGAAGAGGAGAGTCAGCAAAACACAGAGCGCGGAGGGCGCAAAAATATGCCGGAGGAGGAAGAGAGGCCGAATGGTTCGGGAACAAACGGGGCGACAGGAGAGTTTAGCTAGAACGCACAAAGGGCTTTTTAGGAGGAATTTGGTGAACAGATGTTTGTGTGTGTGAATTAGTGGAAATGTGTTTTCTTCTTTGAGGGCACTGGAGTTAGTGTTTGCAACCCGTCCACTGTCCCTACTTAATCAGCAAAATGCATCCTCGGTCCTCCTTAAATTTGCAGTTAAACCAGTCAGTAATTTCCCATCCTTTCTCTTACTTTAAGCTTTGTAAACTTTTTTTTAGCCTCTCTGCATCATTAAAAACGCTCCAAGACAGCCTTATGTTAGTCGAGTTCGTCAATGGAAATAAACGTCATTTTAAACAGGATTTCCGAACAGAAATGTAGCCAGTATTTATGCATTTTTTGTTAAACTTATTGACAGCTCAGACAGTGTCATTACATTTACGGCCGTTATTACCTGATTACCGAGCTAATATATCATATTCGTTAGATTATTTTTGCGCTGTTCAATCAATCTTTCCGTCTATAAAACATCACGACAGTCCAAATATCTGTCACTATTTACCACACCCCAACATAACCTCTTGGAAATGCCTGTTTTATGCGATCCATTAAATTAAAAACCCGAAGATGTTTTATTTTCAAATCATAAATCAAAGGATGAAGCCGCATATTTTAAGAGAGGGTATGCGAGAATAAATAGAGATTTTCCCCTTGACTGGAACTGCCAAAAGTTTTTTCCAGATGATTTTTTTTGCAATCCGCGTAATAATTAATCAACTGTACGTGTGTTCTTTTGTTCTAATTCATCTCTCGCTCATGAAAGTTAAAGCGGAAGCTACACTTTTACTGAGGAACAGGATATTTTAAGGCAACAAATGGCTAAATACCTGAGCACATGATGGCGTCTGACAGTAAGAATCTAACACGGACGTGGGCCGACGTCGCTCTGGAGCAAAACTGCGATAAAACTTGAAAGATCGCATCCGTGTGTCAAATTTCTCCGGGGGCCTCTGAGGGCGGCAGGACCCGACGGCCCCGTAGACAGAGGAGGAGGAGGAGGAGAAAAAAAAGTCACATTTTGTGCAGTTGAAAATGTCAGCCGAGGTGTGAGATCACGTCCTGCCGTCAGAAAAAAAACCTTCCGCCTGGTCAGAGGCAGCGAGATAGGGCTGGGAAACGCGAGAAGGGAGGAAATAAAGGATGGAAAGAAGGGAGGGGGGGTGGGGGGCGGACTCTTCCCTGTTAATACGATCTCCAGCCATGCTCGGAACACTGAGGCCGAGGTGTCACCACGTTCAGCAGCTGGAATGCACACAAGGCCGCTCCAGAAACTTCTCCTTGACTCCCAGCCCACTTAAAAAAAAGGACTTTCGCCGTCTCAGTCATCGTCTGCTCCTTGGAGGAATCCCCCCCCCCCCCCCCATCCGTCGGCCTTATCGCCGACAGACGGGCTTAATGTACGCTCCGCGGGATGTGCGCTGCACCCCGGCCTCCGCCGTTCTGTTTTCCATCAAGAGCATCAAGTGTCTCCGGCGGTCCGCGGTGTTTTTTGTGTCCCGACCACAGGAATATAACACAGGGTCGCCGCAAATCACGTTTTATACAGCCGGCTCTCTGTTTTGTTGCTATAGGTATTTTATTCGGCCCAGATGAAACCGCTGCAGCTTGGACGACGCTCGGGGTCGTTATTTCGCTTCTGAGAAGTGTCAATGCTCGAGGCCGCTCCATAGCCTTTTAATTGCACTGTACTCTGTGTACCGCAATATTTAGGACATTGTTTCCAGTAAGTGAGGCCTGACCGTGTCAAAGGAGACATTAGAAAATGCCCAATGTGCCATTGGGTAGAGCTGCAATAGTAAATCGATTGATTCCTTAGTTGCCAACTTTTAGAATCTGAATCCCCGCATCACAATGAGGCTGAATATGTTTGTTTCGATATGTTACTGCTCCATCTATCAGCTGCTGTGCTAACCGCATAACCTACAACAGGTTGCCTCATTATCACTGGAAGGACATGAAGCTATAGCTACTACTATTCATCTAAATGTAGCAACATATATTCTGTTTCACTAAGATAGGCTATCCAACTCCTTAGTTGGTTATGTTTGACAACATATACACACACAACAGTTCCCCAAATTACGAACATCTGACTTACAAACAACCACTAACTGATGTCCATAAATGTTCGTAAAATATTGTATTGCACTCGCAAGTGTGTGTTTTGAACCACACGCTACATGCATGTGTCTCTGTGTATCTCAGTGGACCATTGTTTGTACCCCCTTGGATACGTCACTGTTTCCATAACATAACTTATCCTGATCCTAATTACATTGAACAGCCTCTCTGAACCTATTGTGTTCAGAAGTTGGGCACTGTCTGTTTTCTTAAAATATATTATAGATTATATGACAATTTGACAGTTCTCTCTTCTGTAGAGGCCCAAGGAAGAATCTTCTTCCAGAGGCACAAGCAGGAAATAAACTGATCGGGTCATGTGACTTGTGAACAGATTTTAAATCAAGCCAATCCAATTTTCATTTAAAGGCTGAATTTCTTTGCCTGAACACGTTGAGAGTTTCCAGAACAAAAAACAAAGTCCAGAAAATCATCATAATTGCATGATATTGAACCATATACACTATTTTTTTAATGAATGCTGTCAAACTGAATCATCGGGGTGATTGGCCACCAGTTGAAAGCCACAACCTGCTCCGCTCAGCGGTTCTGTAGTTAAACCGTGCAGGCGTCGGAACCCCTGCGGATCTCCGGACAAAAGAAACGGAAGTTTCTTGCCCGGCTTGAGTTTTAGCTGGCCACGTCCCGCGCTGCAATTTGTCGTGCTGCACGGAGGACACTTTGGTTTTTATGGCCCCCGCCCCCTCTCTCAGCGCGCTGGGCAGAGCACTCCGCTGTGAGAACATCGCCCTTGGCACGTCACCACCGTGCCTGAAACATACGTGCCGGTGCCAAGGCAAATGGAGTGACTTCATCCTGTGTCTCACTGAAGGACAAGTGGGCTCTCGGAGGGCCCTTTGAGGGATAAGGGGGGGGGGCTGCAGCAACGAAGGGGGGGAGCTGAATGAGACTCAGTAAAAAGGGCCTTTCTGGCTCCACATGGATGCGCCGTGGTGCATGACAGAGATAAAGAGATATATTTTATCCAGAAACTACTCTATTGTTACGCTCCGCTGTGCCCCTTTAGCCTTTTCTTCCTGGATGCCGTTATAATAATGTTTTCATAACGTTCATGCCAATAAAGTTGTTGAACCGGATTGAACTGATATGATACGGTGAGCCAAGAATATGAGAGAGGGGGGAGAGAATAAGGTTGAGTGCGAGCTAGTGACAGGCATGTAATGTCGGCTCTGTGTGTGTGTGTGTGTGTGTGTCAGGAAGGGCTGACTCTGGTTCTGGGGGCAGTTAGAGCTGAGCTCGGGGCACTTGGAGTCCTTCCCGCTCCCTGTGGAGAGGTGTGCGCCAGCAAGACGGGAACCAGGGCCTCTGCAGCTGCTCACTTCTACACACACACACGCACACACACACACACACACACACACACACACACACACACACGGACTTGACATTCTAAAACAATGATCGTTTCACCTCTCTCGCTCCATCCCTCCCTCCCTGTGTTCGGCCTTGTGCTTTCATTTTTTTTTGTATTATTTAAGATCTGGTTTAAGGAGATTAAAAACAGAACAGAAAAGCAGCATTTGCACAGACATGTATAAGTCACATATGCTTAATAGCATTGCATACGTACGTAGTTCATGGACAGTTTAGGGGACAAGCCGTGCATTTTTCGAGAGATGAAAGTGTTGCATGGGCTGCCCCGGAGTTGCGCAAAGTTGAGGTCTAGTTTATTTTAGCAAATCAGGCACATCCAGCACAAATGTCCACTGCTGGATTCTGCTGCACGACCATTTAAAACCAGCCTTCGTTGTTGTAGACAAAAATGCTTTTAGATACACATTTCAATAGACTTTTTGTAATAAAGTAAAAAGTCTAAGAACAAGCTGCCATGTTGGAAATTCACCAGTAGCCCAACTATCCAATCCAGGGCAGAAAGGGTATGATGCTCAGGAAGCAGCATGATCCCTCACACCCAAAAATGTCCATGTGGATCTCTACTAAGGTTGGAAAAAAAAAAAAGACTATTCTGATCAATGAGATGACTCCACCAGAGCCCTGTCTACAGAATGCATGTAGATTATATTTGTATCTACATGTTGGAGGATTCACTTATAAATTATTTTTTTCCCCAGGTTTTTGTAAAAGATGTTAGTATTGAGATTGATTTGTGTATACAGATAAATAAATTCAAGAGTAGGGCTGCAACTACCAGCTGTCCAGAATAGTCCACAACCCAATGATCCTCAGTTTACCAATATGAAAGAATAAAGAAACCAGAAAATATTCAATTATGATAAAGCTTGAAACATTCTCTTCTTAGAAATGGCTCAAATCAATTAATCAATTCTAAAAACAGTTGATTGATATAATAGTTGGCAACTAATTGACTAATTGACTAGTCATAGCAGCTATAAAGCAGTTGCTACCTTTCCAACTGAAAAGTTCATGCTGATACCAGGTTATAAGAGACATGAATAAACACTGTGGAAAAATCTTGACTGGCAGCTGGGAGACGTGATGTTTTTTTACAGGTCTGCCGGGACATCGGTGTTGCTCAAGGACACTGAGGCAGGGCGGACGAGGGAGGAGGAGGAGGAGGAGGAGGAGGAGGAGGAGGAGGAGGAGGAGGAGCGGCCCAAAGATGCTGCGTGTTGAGTTCAGGGTTCTGGTTCATGGCAATTCAAACACAACGTGAACGGTAAAAAATAAGCAGAGACAAATCCAGCCTGATTACTGGAATACACTGCAGGGACTGAACGCAAACAGATCCATTTAGGCGGTTTACTGAGGAGGGGAAAAAAAAGAAGCATGGGAAAGAGTAAAATGAGAAAATGATTTAAAAAAAAAAAAAAAAAAAAAAAAAAAAGAATGTGGAGAATTCCTCTTGACTTTCAGAGTAGGACTGTGACCTGTCTCGCCCGGTGTCGCCTCACTTATCTTCGGGGTGTGTTTACTGGGAAGTTTATTGTGTGTAAACTTGAGTGAATGTGTGTGTGTGTGTGTATGTGCATTTTTGTGTGTGTGTGCATGTGTCGGGTCAGGTGTTGAGTGTCTAAGCGAGTACCAGCAGAGCGTAATAGAGACGTGGTGGGAAAGCTGCAGCTCTGACACCAGCGGGTCCATGATAAATGTCTGTTTGACAAATGGGCCCGAGGAATAATCCCATACACACACACACACACACACACAAACCTCCAAAACTAAATAGGGTGCAGTAAAGGAGTGTGTAGGCATATATATGTACGACATAAAGTCTGTTTCCACGCACCTGTTTTTTCCATTTAGCACTTAAAAGAAACCGGAGTGGAAACGTCGGAAATTCTGAAAAATAGTCAAAATATTGCTTTAAAAAAGGGAGAATAAAAGCCTGGCTAAGTTGGAAAAGTTGGTGTTAAAAGAATCAATCACAAAATGATATACGCCATTATTTATTCAATTAAGAGAACTTAAAGAGCTAGGGGACAACAACTGATCATGTATGAAGTGTGAAGTAAGGAATGTACTTCTTTAAAAGGCGTTAACTTGTGGAACAAATCTTCCTGAGGAATTGAATGATTGTTAGATTTAAATGTTTATTACAATGGAAGATGACTGAAAATGACCTCTTTGTACATATCTCTTACCGCTCAGGGAATGCAGCGTGGTCTTTTCCGGTCGTAGGAACAATGACGCTTTTCTATCTGCGGTTTTTACAAGATTCGCCGGGAATCAACGTCACATTTTAAACGCCCCCCCCCCCCCTCCAAAGCATAACCACGGATGTGAAGGTAACTCTATATTCTTAAAAACTGTGTTGCTTACGCTAGCAAAAGACTGGCAGTATATGTGTGTAGTTATTTATTACTCTTTGTATGCATGCTTATAGTCATTTAAAATGATCCCCCCTCTCCATGGGGAATTAAGTCATTTCTCACAGTCCCCAGAGTTAAATTAGTGAGCAAAACCATTGCCCTTCACTGGGCGTTGTAATGCACAGCGTTGATGCCTAAGCAAAGCTAACAGCAGTTTATTCCTCTGGGGACTGGGAGGAATGACTAAATATCAGATAGGAGTGGGGAATCCCTTTACATTGGTAGGAATGATACATGAGCACACGCATATACGCACACAAACGGCTTTCGCTATTGTAAGCCACAAAGTTTTAAAGAATACGGACGTACTTTCATATTTGTGGATTGATGAAGATACAACCTGAAGGTGTGTGTGGATTCTGCTGGTTGGTGCTCTGGAGGACGCCATGGAAAACACAGAGTATGGAAAGCACCATATGAAAAAGAACAGGTCAAATTCTAAAAAGTCCCATTATGTGAAAATTGATGATTTTGTTACATTCTGCTTTTGAAATTGTATCTGGAGTATTTATGATTCAGTTCAGTTTCATAAGTCATTATTTGTCCATTTTTGTTACTTTCTTTTACTGTTACTATTGTAAGACTTTTACTGACTTGTAACTCAAAAGAAAAAAAGTGAGTTGTGGCAGTTTCCCCCGTCCCTAAGATCACCAGCGATTCCGTCTTTTAAGTGCAAACACACTGTCATTGTGCCGCGGTGATCCCGGCGCCCGTTTCTCCCGCTGACAGCTCATCCGCTCTTACACAACAGCCGAACCCCGGGCGGCCGGCGAGGCGAGACGGGCAACAACAAACTCCACATCAAACGGGAAACTGATACAGTCCCAACGGAGATGGAGCAGGCCTGCAGGTGTCTGTGTGTGTACAGGTGTTTGTGTGTGTGTGTGTGTGTGTGGGGGGCAGGTACAGGTGTGTGTGTGTCATCCCTCCGCCCAGCCGTGGACACATGAGGGTCTGTTTTTTTTTTTCCCGGGGCGGGCATGTTCCCGCACACTTATTGGACCGAGAACCAGCCAGCGATTTTTCTCCTTTTCTTTTCCTTTTTTCTCTTCCCTTGTGCGAGAAAACAAAGTCGTTATTGCCGTGACTCAAACGGCGGGCGCAGCTTTTCTGGCAGCGGGAAGCGGGGGTAACACTAATGCTAGAAAAATGAAAATAAGGGGAACGTTGTCCAGTTTTCCTTTTTCACGAACGCTGACTTTATTAGCTGCCTGTATATGTCCATAAATATTTATAAACAGAGTGAAATCGCTATAAAAGCAGGCGATGCAGGAAAGAAAAAAAAAATAAACACTCCACGCCCTGAAAAAAATGATGGGGGCCCCAGTCTCAGTCTGGCATTAATCTCACAGTCATTAAATAAGAAGGGGAAATTATTAGTGACAGGCTTATGGAATTACATCATGCTTTGGGTCAACGGGCCTCCCCCCAAAAGGCAAAAATAATAGCAGGACCAGAGGTTTAGACGCGATATGTGCGGATTCAGGACTCGAGTCTGAAGCTGGTCGATCAACAACTGAGAATAGAAACGGGTTGAATCTGTAGACAAAAGGCCCCAGGTGAACACAGGCCTCACGTCTGAATAAATCACTCAATACAACATTGTATCACACGGCTAAAGTACCCAATATATTATATTTTGATGAACATGTACTTCACTTGAATATTTAATTTCCATCCTACTTTATAATTCTAGTTCACATTTCAGAACATACTTTTTATAGCACTACTAAGGCTGCAACTAATGTGATTTTTATATATGTATTTTTTTTATTAGCATAGCACTTCCAATTTCGTTATAGAAATACGATAATGAAGAGGATTCTGATTCAGCAACTAAGTGTTCTGATAGTCGTTTAATGTATTGATTATTGAAACCATTAGTTGTTTTGTTCATAAAATGGTGTAAAATGTCAATCACTGTTTCCCAACGTTGTGCCCTCAGAGGCACTGGCTGAGCCTTTTTGTCTCTCTCTGTGGCGGCCATCTTTGTAGCTCTCTCACACCTACATCTGTGCATGCACGTGTCCACACACACACAGGTATGTGGGTCAGTGAATCAATAATGGTTGCAAGATGAGAAACTCAAAAAAAATTTTTTAAAAACTATAGTTTCATCAGGTCTCTTAACATGTATTGTTTATTTTGTGCAATTTTTTGACAAGAAATTGTGCAACCAAAATGAGAATGATAAATTTTAAATACTTAATCCACCTAGAATATAAAACTAGTAGAGAGCATGTGCTTTTCATTTTTTAAAACCTTTTTGAAGAGATTTAAACTATCTGGTGCAAAGTCTTTAGGGTTACACCACATGATGGTTTTGACCCATATAGAAGCATTAATTTAGATAATTGTATGTTTTACTTGTATGTCTTTAAATGCCTTTTGAATCATACATGCTTCCCTTTTCATGCTGTACAATGATTTATACCAACCTCCACAGAACTCTCATTAGCTATTCATGAGATGAACCTGGTTCGTAATGATAAGTTAATTATTAATCAGAACTCCAACTTGAGTTTATTATAATTTATGAGACTGAATCAATTATGAGACTTATTTATGAGAGCAAATCATCTTTTCCTCTCTCCAAGAGGTGGTGCCCCAACTCTAGGACTTAATAATTAAACTCTGTTTTTAGTGAATAAAATATTATTTAGGCTAACTATTGATTTATTTCAATAGCAAGTTTCATCTAAATAATTAGTGCAAAAGATTTCTTTTTATTGGTAGCATGAGGTAAGCACTACAACAAAGTTGAGATTGCATGTTACCATGAAACAAATGAATCAGAAGTTTGTTTGCTCTTCTTGCCCATTAATCACCTCAGGACCCCTCACAGTTCTCTGCTGACCCTTTGAGAGGCTAGGTTGGAAACCTCTGGACTAAATTAACTAACTAACTAAGTGTATATAAATTACCACATGCAGGTCACTGCAATACTTTTAAGTACATCGGACTAAAAGTTGCATACTTTTTATTAAGTAGGATTTTTCATGTCGGACTTCTACTTTGAATAGAGTAATTTAACATTGATGTACTGGTACTTTTATTTAAGTAAATGATCTAAACACTATTTCCATCATTGCATGGCTGTTTTATTTTCCTTTTTTTTTTTTTTTAAACATCATTGCTCACTGCTTTGCGTGCGTACTGTATCTCCAAATTACCTGCAGTACGTTATTTTCCACACGGGGTAACTCCAACACGAATGGCTTCCAGGAGCCTTGGAAAGAAACACATCCTCTGAATCTGATCTCGCGTTTGCCAGGACTGTTTTGCCGATGATCTTTTCCACATTGGGGCGGCTTCGCTTTCATTCACGACTTGCCAAAAAACAATGCACCCGCCGCGAACGGTAATTGCGCTTTTCCGTCCGTGCCCGATTGCAGATTATCGTCAGTGGTTCGTGCGTCCTCTACAAGACGGGGATGGACGATTATCTTATTTGCTGGACGGATGCATCACATCTGCGCTGACTCATTAGAAGAAGCACCTGCAGTGATGTGAAGGATGTCCTGCTAAATCTGTTTTAATACGACTTCAATTAAACCCCGTCCACACAGCAGAGAAGCCAGACCTCTCCAGGAAAAATCACCTTTAATCGGGAGGGAATCGTCCTTTGTTCAATCTTGAATTTCCATTGTCTGAATCATTCCTGTCCGGCCCATTGGGAGCCGTCGCCGTTCGCGCCCCGGCGGACTTTGACAGCTTCTGGGCTGGAGCCAAACCCAAGTTCAGTGACTACGGCGGAGCTCTTACTTTTATTAGTCAACGTGGTGTTATGAGGCAACGTGGATCACTGTTTCAATTATATGTGCTTTAAATATAAATCTCTAACTGAGCCTTGGCTTCCCCAGGATAAATGTTAAGTGCACTTCCTTTTAAAAGGTCCCATATTTTACACTTTTCTCCAGCTTTATTTGAAGTTTTGATATCCCTAACAAGATATATTTGTGTACCCAAAGCTCCATATACTTTCCATCTCCCTAAAGCCTCTCTCTGGAGTTTTTATAACAACAGGCGTGTCGAAGCCGATAATCTAATAAAAATATCCCGACCAATAACGTAACAAGGTTTTGCACACACTGTAAAAAAGTTATTACATTACCCACTGGTTATTACGTTATTAGCGGAGTGAAAAAATAAATCATAAAAGAAAAGTTTAATAACTGCAGCCAATGGCAGGATTTCCATGACTGGATGGGTTTGCATGTACGGGAGTCGTCAGAGGTTCTCACACAAAGTATAAATTAACAGACACAAACATCCAGTTAACATCCTCCGCAACATGGAGGGTTTGAAACCGAAAAAGCTGAAGTGGCTCGTAAAACGTACAGTATTCTGGCAGGAAACGTGCCCGTCTCGGCCAAAGTCTTCGCTGCCGCCATTTCACACCGTATTGGACATGTTAGTGTGTACTTACGTATTCAACAACTTATCTGTTAAATAAAAAAAATAAAAAAAACTGTTGAGTTCTCTTTGCTAATGACATGAGGATGTGTGTCTGGGGGTGTCAAACATGTGGCCCAGGGGTCACAACCAGCTCACTATAGGGGTCTATAGCTCACCGGGGTCAGGCGGCTCTACTGGAGCCAATCCCAGTGTCTGGGGTCCACCCCCCATGGGGCTGTATTATAAGAAGAGGATACCAGAAAAATGGCCGCCATGCATTTCAATGAAAGTTACTTGCCAAAAAAAAGTTCTTGACTTTTGGGTTTATGTCTTGTTATTTGATCTATAGCTGCACAGTGATGCTCTGGGGCCTCCCATCATGCCCCAGGGCGACGAGAACTCGCAAATTGTGAAAGAAAAAACTCACCTTTGAGAGGATTGATTCAGTTTTCGGACCACATTGAGCAGCGTTCAGAGCCCCATTAAGTCAACAGGCAGCGTCCTCGCTCCAGAGACACAGCAGAACCCATGCTTTTTTTGATGGGTAAAAAAGTCCATGACTGAGAATACAAAAGTGGTTTGAAGTAGAAACCAGCACTTTTCCTTGAGCTGAAACACTCATCGACTGAGTGTGGCCCAACAATTCTATATAGTACATGATCATAAGTAACGTTTCAGTAGCCAATTATCCCAGAAAGTGAACATGTGGGGAGGCCCCTGCTTGTAATAGACTGGGTGTTAGTCACTTTGTTACATGACATGTGCTGAATACATTTAGAGGATTTCTGCTGCATCTTTTCACAGATGTTGCGAGGTGCAGCATATCATGATTATTTTGCCATCTTCTGTCCTTTTTATTGATTTAGCAGGATTTTTTTTTCGTACACGTCAATATTCTCCGCTGCCTTCAGGGCCCTTTAATGTCACTCAGACAGAAAGGACAAAGAGCTGTGTCAGTGTGTTTCCACACAGCTTCACTCAGCTCTGCTGCTTAACACACGCATGTTAATTGTGGTGTGTTCTAGTGAGACTTGATACACGTAAAAATCCACAACCCAAAGATCATTAATTTACATTTATAGAAAACTAAAGAAAACAATCTGATTTGAGAAGCCAGAATCTGAGAAATTGGACATTTTTTTTTCCTTAAAACTCTCTCAAATCTGTAGCTGGAGCTTGTGTTTTTACCTCATTTTTTATTTTAATCACAAATCATATTTTGACTTTTTTTTTTAAATAAATTGTTGTCTTTTTTTAATCTCTGACTTATAACTGACTTTTTATTATATTGCAATTTATATGTATAAACCTTTTTTCATATAATCTTTGACTCATTTATATTTTTTTAAATCTAACTCATATTTGTCTTATCTTACCTAAATTTGTCATACATTTCTTTTTATATTATATTTGTGATGTTTTATCTCAATTCATAATTTTACTTTATTTCATACAATTGCTTTAATATTTTGTGCGATTTTAATCACAAACCACATCAACTTTTTTTTTCCCTTTATAATTTTGACTCACCGGATTTTTTATTTGATCTCAGATTTTTCTAAGTCAAGAAAAGTTGAAATAAGCGTACTTATCTGCCTATGGAATAAGGCATTTGAAGCAAAAAAATGTGAGTCAACAGTTGCAGTAAGTGTACCAAAAAGCAGCCGTTTCCACTCGGTCAGAGTGAACGTCTCCGGGCTGCATCCTAATCCCCCCGCAGCCCGTCTTCAGGCCCCGGCCGACACCAGCCTCGTCTGCTGGGGCCTCGCAGGAGCGGGGGGCCATTGTTGTGGGGGGCTGATAAATATTTACTCTTCCCAGCTTGGCAGGGAAATGAGTGGGAGGGGAGGGGGGGGGGAGAAGGGAGCCATTGTGACGGAGGGGGTCAGAGACGCTGATGAGCCAGCAGGGTCCTTCCCTCCCAAAGCCCCAATACACTACCGGGGTTTCAAGCACTGCCAGCAATGGTCAGCGCAGTGTGTGTGTGTGTGTGTGTGTGTGTGATGGAGAAAGTTAGGGGATGGGGAGAAGAGCCAGGCAGACGAGTCATGTAGGCAACCACAGAAAAGGAAAAAAAAAAAAGGGGGGGGGGGTGCTTTTTTGAAAAGGAGAGTGGAGAAGAGCTGTTTACACGACAGACCACCAGCGGAACTCTCCAGACAATAGAGCAAAGAGGATCCACGGCGGCAGACAATGCTGACTCAGAGAAGAGACGCACCGGTGTTATGAATACACACGTCCCTCCGGGCTGCATCTCCTCACTTCACCGACAGAAGAAACGCGACAGTCATTTTTTTTTTTTTTTTCGAGGCAGAGCAAGGATTAATTGCCTGTCAAAGCAGCAATATTTGTTTAGTTACACTTCTTTATGGAATGAAAAAAGTGGTACTTGTCTATGGGAAATCTAGTTAGAATAAGTCCTCACTATTTGGCCTTTTAGGGTCAAAACTGTATACTTGTAGAGGTTTGAGCTGACCCCAGCATGAGGAGAAAAATCTAACTTTAATCTCAGAAATGTGATTTGGGCGTCTGTTCCAGTAAAAACTCTCTTCCATTCGTGTGTGGCCATGTCAAACAGACGTACACAAGATCATCATCTCGTCTCCCTACTGCTTCCTGGTTCTACGTTACCGTTTCCTGTCTGGCGGGAGCTGGGAAGTGAAGGAGAGTTGGTGAAATCAAGAGTTTTTTCAGCCTCTGACAGGGCTGAATTAAACATGAGACCGGAGAATCCAGCGGAGATATGAGAGGAAGCTACGGTTTCCAGGAGGGCTGCAATAAGTGATTCATGAATCTGTTGATCGGATCAAAATGATTCATTGTTTAGGTGTTTGGAACGAGTAACATTTCATTCACTCTTTCCTAAACCTGAAGATTCAACAGTCGACAACCCGAAGGTCATCAGTGTACTATTTTAGAAGACTAAAGAAACCAGAAAATAATCAGATTTGAGAAGCTGGAACCTGAGAATTTTGAACATTTTCTTCTTAGAATGACCCTAATCGATTCTCAAAATAAATAATGGATCTTTGGGTTGTGGACTGTTTGACATTTTAGGTTGATAAAATATTTAGTTTTGATTTATAAAAGATTTGCAAGGCAGGAGATTCAAATTCAATAGTGGACAGAGTGAATATGCAAGAACTGAGACATCAGATTGTTGAAATCTGTTTTTTTTCTCATGTCAGCTCTTGTTTAATAAATTGAAGGTTAATTATGAATATATACATAATATTTTGCTTTACACACAGAAAGAGGAGGAATCTGTAGGTGTTATTTAGATGTTAATTTTACTGGTCTCGCCCCCTTGAGCTCAAATGTTGCTCTATGTGGCCCATGAACTAATGTGCAGTAATGGCGCAATATTACTTTCCCGGTTTTATAAGTTGTTGCAGGAATGATGTAAGGTGAGTCGGTTTATTTGTGATGCAGTAATGCCGAGCTAATAAAAGGCTCCCCAAAGGGAACAATAAAAATATATCTCATCTTACACGTTTTTCAAAACCACATCTGTTGCCGAAACATTTCAGGCTTTATTCCTCACAATGCTTATTTTTAAGGTCACTTTATTGCTAAGAGTTTATAACTCTAGAGTGGCACTTGGAGAGAGAAATGGAGGAGTTTAGTGAGGAGATAAAACAAATAGAAAAAAAGTGTGTTTGCTTTACATTGTTTAGCATATACATTATATAACCATTACTGTACATAACTCTGACAAGAGTCCAATAGCCAATAAGCACACTGTACATTTGTTCCTCCAATAACCTTGTGACTACCGAGCCAGGTGGATTACGTCGGACATTTTTCACGCAGGAAATGCTCTGATATGCTTGGAAAAACGGTGTTGGTAATTGCTGTGGGGGTTTTGGCTCTTTCTTTTTTTTTTCTTATTGCACATGTCACACACCCGTTGCGACAAATTGAGCTTGAAGAGGTTAATTATCTACGGGATGTTTGATGCCTTGAATGCTGATAAGGCAGATATATGAGGAGTTTGCTTGTGTAAAACTGCTAAAATAAGAGTTTAGGGGGAATAAATCCATTTCGACGAGTTTCAATCTATGCAAAAAACTACATTTGAGTTTGTTTCGTTTTTTAAGCATCTGTTACTGATCACTAACCAGAATTCCACTCAGGCCTCATTTTTCATCACATTTACTGTCCCTGGATGCTCAGATTTAGTTTCATTATTCCAAGCAAGGTTGATCGTAACTCATATCATGGAGACATTTCATAAAATCATGTTTTTTGGCAGCACGGCCGCCTCCAACCGAGCTTATGCTCTGAAGTCTTTTCGCCGCACCTGTGTCTTGTTATATTGAAGGAATGGCGTTTTCCCATCAAGCACCGCAGCAGATTATTAAATTCAACATATCATAAACTTTAACGAAGAGACATCATCTTCCAGCCGTCGCAGCTGAAGCTTCTAATGAAGCGAGCAGCGTGCGGTTGTCTGTCGACAGGAGGGTTTTTTTTTCCCTCGGACATGAAACGGCTGCCGGAGGCGTCTTCAGACGCAGGCCCGGGCTAATAAAGCCCGGCGGATAACCCGAGGCCTTGGATGGCGGGGCGGCGCTTGTTTACAGCTCCACCGCGATCAAAGTTAAAGGCGGGGGGGGGGCGTTGTAGGCACAACTCAGCCCCAGAAAGCTACAGGCAGCCCAGTAATCAAGGCTTCCCAGGCACGGGACAGTCAACACAGCTGGCGGCCGAGGACGGTGGGGGGGCGGGGGGCGGAGCAGCCGGGAAATGTTACCCGCACTGGTCTGAGGCGGCGAGCTCACGCGGCAGCGAGAAGCACGGGATACGTCCTTTGAAACGCTTTCTTTTTCACTTTCTGTCTGCCCGCCTTCCTGTGGGTTTCCCATCCATTGTCTCCCCCAAACTGATCGCGTTCTGTTAGCTCTATGCCGTTTCTGTAAAAACGTCTTTAAAGGTTTTTTATTAATAAAAAGGAAAAAAAAAAGGGGCTACATTTGAATACATAATGAGGGCTAACACTTCATAATGACATGGTTAATTCATAGTAAATTGTGTTATTAATGTGTTATTATTTTACCACTAATTATATTAGTTATTTGTTATAGCTGATAAGTGAAGTATGAGTCGAGCTGCAACAATTAGCCGATTAGTTGCCAACTATTACAAAAATCAACAACTATTTTAATAATCACTTCTAAGTTCTCTGGTTCTAACCTATCAAAATGTATTATTTTCGGGTTTCTTCTGATGATGATGGGTTGTGGACTGTTAGTCTGGACAAAAGATGAGTATTTTTAATGAATGAGACTTGCTAAAAGTTTGAAAGGATTAGTTGTCTGGTTTAGAAAATAGTTTAAAATGATGATTATGATGATTCAACCTAAAAATTTTCATCTTAAAAAAATGACTAAAATAGTTGATTGATCAAAATAGTTGAAGATTAATTTAATTAATTTCGGCAACTAATCGACTGCAGCTCTACTGCAGGCGCTGTGAGTGGAGGAGGATCAAACGAGGCCCAGGATGTCGTTTTCAATCTGGATTTGAAAGTCAGGGCCCACGTTGACACTGATGCGGTGTCACATCCTATGAGTCGACGCTGGTAGAATTTGTTACACACATTTAATTTCGGCTCTTTCACCAAATGCCTCAATTTACGTCCCTCGCGTAACCACCGCTGTAATTTTGGTCTACTTGATTATGACCACAGTTTCCTGCAGGAAATGATGACACCAGAAGAGGAGAGCACACAGCAGGAGAACACAGCTCCAGTTGGTTGAAATGTCCTCTTGTGTCAAAACACAGCCGATTACAGCAAACGCTGTGGCACACGTTGTTAAGGGGAAAAAAATGGAATGGGTAACCATTATTATTTGTGGCCTGGCGTTAGCCCCGGGCTAAGGTCAGCGAGCCCTTCCTGCACAGCTCTGGAAAAGTCTCCAAGTAGCCTCCACACTAGCACGGTCAACAACGCTCTGTCCACAGCTGCTGCTTCAGATTCACTCAGAATTCAGCCCTGATCACACACACACACACAATAAATGAGTCGAGACACACGACACATTGGAGCCTTCGTACATGTACGCTCACAAACATACAATGGAAACGCATTGAAGAAATACACCATTAATCATCATTAATAAATTGACTGTTCAACTGAGATAAAATAGAATAAGAAAAAGAAAACTGTTAATCAAAAGCATCTAGGTGCAGCAAACGGAAACGTTTTTTTATGAATCAGACAACTAATAATTTCTAATAGGTGATAAATTAATCGACTATCAGAATAGTTGTTAGTTGCAGATCTACCATATTCCTTATCAAATTAGGGGAAACTGTCTGTTATATGGATAAATCTCTTTGCTGTAATTCTGCAGAGCCTGATGTAAATGTGTTTTAGGCAGAGCAGAGCAAACTAAACCAATCTTAAAAGAAGCATTTTAATTAGATCAAGATGTTTATGAATCTGGCTGATGTCTACTAACAAAGCCACGTGGTACTTCGTCTTCCAACGGCTCCTAATGGTAGAGAACAGAGCTGCAACAATTAGTTGATTCATCCATTAGTTGCCAACTATCATATTAATCCCCAACTATTTCGATGATCAAATAGACTTAAGAAGAAAATGTCTCTGGATTCCTTCTATCAAAGCAATGTCATCCGTAGGCGCACACACAAACACACACACCGGTTTGTCTTTCTGAACACGACAAGGCTGCCAATGTGCAGGAATGAGGAGGGGGGGAGGGAGGGGGGGGGAGCAGACGGCGTCCAACTTGAACCTGCCGAGCCTCCTCTGAACACAGAGAGCTGTTGGCTGACTGACGCTGCCCTGAAAAGCCTTTCAGCAGGTCAGGGCAGAGCGAGGCAAGAAAGACAGATTGAGTGAGTGCGAGAGAGAAATGTGTCTGTGTGTGTGTTGGACAAGGAATGGAAAAAAAAAAAAAAGAGAGAGTCAAGAGCAAGCCGGTTAGTGAGAGCACTGTGTGTGTCTGCTTGTGATTACCTGTGCATGCAAGGCTGCACCGATCACAGATTTTATATACGTCAACATGAAGTCGTGTGCCGGAGAGGGTCGGACGCACTTCACCCCAAACTGCTGATGATATTTTTCTTGGTGGGGATAATGTGTGAACAGTCGTACGCCGCTACACATTCGGCGAGTGCGATGTTCACGACGTGTAATAAAAAAATCAGCATCAAGAAAGCGGTCAAGACGTGTGTGTTTTTCCTCCCGCTGCTTCTCGCTCGCTCCTCCTCGCTCGCTCCTCCTCCTCCAAAAACACCTTCACCTGGCGCGCTGACCCAGTCGTAGCCAGGTGAAGAACAAACATCCTCACCTTTTCCCGCCGGCCTGTCTGGACTCGCCAGACGGAGGGGGGCGGTTTGTCGCTCGGCAGCTCTTTACTCTCCTCCGTGCTCCCTTTATTAGGCTGCTTGCGATTAAGGGGGGAACGCCGGGTTTTTCCATCAGCTACACTGATTGTCGGAGGATTCCGCGTCGGCTTTATCGTACAATGGCAGCTTTCTTCACAAGGTTACGTCAGGCGGCCGTAGAAATCGCAACCTATCGGTGGATTGAAAACTAAACAAGTGAGAAGCCCTGGGTTACAAGGCTTGCTGTGGACAATCATATCCATGGCTATTGTCCAAATATGGGTTTCAAAAATATATATTTTGAGGTTATTTTTTTGTTGGTGTCAAAGCTGTTTTTAATACAGCGCCTCCTAACAAACAGCATCCCGGTGCCAAGTCACACACACACTGGTCATAAATAATCCGCCGGCCCTTCGAGGCCAACAGCCGTCGTGATAATAAAAAATTCTCTTTCACAAGGCGTTTGGTGCGGAAAGTGGCAGACTCTCGGCTGCACGAATAAAGCAACAAATAATAAAAAAAAAAATACTTGTGAAATACTTCCATTCATTCACATCTCCGTTCATAAAAAAAAGATCATAAAATGTTTTTTTTTTTTCCCCCCGCTTCATTTTGTCTTTAAGACTTGTCATTAAAAAGTGACATGTTTCTCTTTCTGATTGCTCTTTCCTTCCATTTTTATGCGTTTTTTCCAACAAAGCACTGTGGCCGCAAGACAATAAAAATGAAAGAAATGTGTTGAGGTCCAAGACGGATGAACACGTCTGATATTTAAAGGGGACCATACTCATGTTTGAATTCAGGGTCAAGTCTTACCTGTAGGATGATAATGGACCATGCTCTGCATCTGTTCATGCGTTCAGACTCTCAAACTCCTCACAAGAACAGACAAATCTGTGGAGAGACACAAAAACGATATGAATTTATTGCTGGTGCTTTCATTTAGCATCATTACTTTCACAGATAGGGCCAAGAACTCGACATTCTTTACTCTGGCTTAAAGCTGATGCCACTTGTGATACCGAGCTCAGACCAACGTCCAATGCCATCAAAAAAAGCATTTTAATCTCAACATCTCTCCTCCCCCAGCGAACAAAGACTTCCACTGGAGCGACAGATCAGCAGTGCTGCTGCAAGAATGTGGAAAACAAGACTTTACAATGGCTGCATCTGTATGTACCTAAAAGGGGGGGGGGGAGAATAGGAATAAGTTTCCATGAAAATCTTTTTGGAAACAAGTAACCCGCAGCTTGCCAGCTACAGAGGCCGGACTGCAAAACAAGCGATGGGAAAATAAATGTTTTAATTGGCGGGGAGGACAAGAAACAGACTTGAGAATGCGTTCACAGGGAGCTCCTGGAGACAAGAGTCAGGGCTTTGTGGCTGCAAGAGCACATATACAAGACAACAGCAGAATACACACACACACACACACACAACCTGCAAGTCTTTCTCCTCTCCCCCGTCTATTTAAACACACTGACCCCGCAGCCGAGAGGTCAGGCCGCTGCAGGGTCCCCACGGTCCGTTAATAAGGTCTGAGGAGGTCACTTAATGCTGAAGATTACACACACTGACAGAGCGACACCTGTGAGGACATTCCTCCGCACACTGTAAATCTGAATTTCACCGGTTTAAACCCTGAAAGATGGAGGATAGAGGAGGCAGGAGAAACCCAAGGAGACGCCGTGGCCTCGCCGCGCCGCGCCGGGACAGGAAGGGACAGGTCTGACCGGCAACAGGGTTATGATTCGTCCTTGAGCACGGGAACAGAACAGAAGGCCATTCAACGCCGACATATGGTCCACATCACCAATTACCAAGGTGTGCGTCGATAGGGAGGAGATGGAGAGGGTGGCGGACGCAGAGGGAGTTTAAATATGGACGGATGAGGAGAGGACGGACTTTTGGCCAATTTGGAATAACAAGCTCAGGTCAGGGGGAGCGACTTAACACAGAATAAAGGCTCCAGCCTCCTCCCTGGACGATTTATACATTTCAACTTTCTGCTTATCAGATAAAGATGGTTAGATGTGCAAAAGAGGTCCCTTGCTGGACTTGAATCGGGGATGTTTGCAGATATGCGGCAGACTCGATAACCATCCTTACACAGAGAAAACCTCACCATGCTGGGTTGTATTAGGGCTAGAGGGACTTTGAAATTATTCTTGATTATCTTTAAATCAAGTTTCAGCACACAACAACATTTACAAACATCACAGGAACTTATATCATACCACTAAAGCAATAAATGCCATAACTTTAATGAAAAGATGAAAACCAAAGTGTGGAATTTATTTCAAATGTTGTCCTATTTATTAACAAGGAACATTCTATATATACACACACACACACAGTAGGCTACATCCAGTGGTTTGAGCAACAGCAGTTATTACTGAAAAAATAAAAGTGCATCTATGTCTTAACTTGAAGTAGAGAAAAACTTTAAAGTAGTGAAGTTCAGGCAGGAAACTCAAACATATGTAATAGTTGAAAAAAAAAATCTAGTTAGGAAACCATGGGGGTTTGCAGCTTGAAATCACAGATTTCGATCTAAAAAGATCTAAAATCTAATGATTGTTCAGGCCTATTAGGACAAACTATTGACTATTTTGGTAGTTGATTAATCTCTGTCCATCAGTATAAATAAGTCATAATAGTGAGTGTTAAAAAAGTGAAAAATGAAAAAAGATAATTATAAACTATTATCACTCATAATGTATTCAACTTATTCATTAATAGCACTGCCTGCAGGACCTGTTCAGGTTTAAAGATACAGAGAGGAAGAAAAAATATACTAAATAAGTTAAGGAATATAAAAATACTAAGTGATATTCTGGGCTACTCAATTATTAGGAATGCATTGTCGCAGGCAGCTCTTCTGTGAACATATGACAATAGTTTTCTGCAGTTTAAATCCCCCCCAGGCCTTCAGGCCCGAGTTCTAGGAAGTTGAGCCTCATTAATTCCCACACAACCATCCCCACAGACAATTCCCATCCACCCCAGGTCACTGGTAGGACCAGGCCAAGCATGCGCGGCCCAATTAATCCAATGGCTCGAGTGGCAGTCTGCTCTCATTTCCAAACAAGTCACTCACGTTGCGGGGAATGAAACCCAGACCATCTCCCTCCAAAACACAACACTGTTCCCAGTCAGAGAGATCAGCAAAAACTCAAAGTTTAACAACAACAGTGCTCGGCTAAATGAAACTTCTCCCCCGAATTCCTACCTGTGCACAATTCTGGAAAAAAAAAAAAAACGTTCCCTTTGAGCCTGTGAAGACACAAACAATGTGTTGACTCAGTGGCAGAATCCTTTCCCCTAAGCCGCTATTTGCTCTAGCGGCGATGACACAAGGGGAGGAATTTGAGCAATGCCTGTGTATCAGAGACTCATTTCCTCCCAGAGAGAGGCCGTTTCCAGACAGACGGGGAGAGCAATGAAGTCTGGATCTCAGGCCTGTTCCTGTGGCTGCAGGTCAGCCGGCATCCTGCAGACGTGGTGCACTCCGATACGTGCAGACTGGGCAAAACACGCACGTTTATTACGAGTGAGGCCTTGTTTCTTTAGAGGCTACCACCGGCGATGCATGCAGCTATGAGCCAACTGTGTTTTCTGTGGACTCTGAACTTTGTAAATCTATGTTTCGGATGTAAAAAAATTGGAGAAAAAAATGGTTTCGTGCTGACTCGTGCACCTTGCAAATCTACATTTCCTAAAAAAAAGTTTGGAGAGGAAAAAAAATGTTTTCTGTGGGCTCCTGCACTTTGTAAATCTATCCATCCATCCATCCATTGTCTATCCCGCTTATTCCCTTTCGGGGTCGCAGGGGTCTGCTGGAGCCTATCCCAGCGCGTTAAGGCGAGAGGCAGGGATACACCCCAGATGGTCGCCAGCCAATCGTGGGGCACACACACCATTCACACACCATTCATTCTCACACTCACACCTATGGGCAATTTAGAGTTTACCAATTAACCTGAGCATGTTTTTTGTATTGTGGGAGGAAACCGGAGTACCCGGTGAAAACCCACGCAGACACGGGGAGAACATGCAAACTCCACACAGAAAGGCCCCAGACCCAGGCCCAAGGCGGGTCTTGAACCTGCGACCTTCTTGCTGTGAGGCAACAGTGCTACCCACCGCACCACCGTGTCGCCCTTTGTAAATCTAGTTTTGCAAAATAAAAAAAATTTGGAGATAAAAATTGGGTTTGCACATAATGCTGCACATTATAAATATAAATGTCAATTTGCAGAGATTTTGACGCAATTTGAAATAGGAGGTGTCAAACATATGCAGGTTAAAGCACTTATTACGTAAGCTATAATGTAAATAAGACTTATTTATACAGGTTTATGTCACTTTTTAAATGTGCAGGATGTAAAATGAGTGCAGTGAAGTTTCAAATACAAGCGGTTTCATCACATATTACATTTGGTACGACTACAGATGAGTTGTATTCCTTTTAAAACATATTGCGCATGTTTTTAACAATTCAAGATTTTTATGAATTTTTTCCACTTGTTGGATCCGTGAAGTATTGCAACATGTGACCAAAAATAGAACAGTTGTAAAAAAAAAAAAAAAAAAAAAAAAAAATTACACATCCGGTAGATCACCATGCATGTCATAGCACAGAGTAATTTCAATACACAGGAAGAGGAAACTATATTTTCCAATGACCTCATCAGACTTAACAGGGGATAAGCTCCATCTCTCAGCACTTGTTTGGTTAAATCGAGGCAGCGTCTGATCGCTGGCGATCAAAATGCTGAAAAAATTCATCTGAAGCTGCTCTGTAGGAAGACACCAACAGACTTTAAGCATGTGCTGATCCCCCGTCCTTTGACTATTTTACAAAGATTTTGTGTTGTATGTCGAAGAGAGGACTAACAGCCCATAGGATTCCGCGGGGATCACCCTCCGATTGTGTACAAATGGAAGCCTCTTCCAATTCTGAGGGATCAAAGTGGACCTCGTAACTGCGCTGCTCTCGAGTAGAAAATGAAAAAGCGTGAAAAAAGCCGGAGCGCACTCGCCCCGCGACGGGATCAACTCGAAGATCCGAGCTGTTTCGGGGAAAAGTTTGCTAGCTGGATGAGGGATGAACGCCAAGAATCATTGTGGCACTATCCCTCCTCCCCCCCCTCCTTCTTTCAGTTTACTCCCTCTGATATTTTCCACCGGTGGGTCAAGTATATGTCATGAATTTAGAATGCCAGTAAAATTCTATGGTTGGTTTAAAGAGCACTGAAGGATGCCCTCAAGAAAGAAACGGAACGGGCTGTGCAAGCAGATTAGGACCCTTTGCACTTGGATGGACGCCGGCCAAGAAACATCCAGCCAGTCTTCTTTTCCACTTGTGTCTTATTTCAGCTGTTTCGATCCCGTGCCAGATATGTAAAAATCGCTTTTTGAAAGTCGCACAGGAGCTCATACGGGACAGATCGGTGTTTTAAAAGGCAACAACGAATAAAAAAAAAAGAAAAAGAAATGAAGCCAGTATCAGATATCATGGGGATATGGACATGGGAGATCTCCAGCGATGAAAGCAGTGAGAGAGAGCAGGACCAAAACAGGCTGTGGAAGTGTGGGCTGGAGAAAATGAAGGATCGAAGGACAGGGACGAAAGAAAGTTAAGTAAAATCAGCCCTCGGAGTTAATCCCATTACTAGCTACAAGCCGTCTGACGGCGCCTAGCTTTACTTTTGGAAAACTTTGACTAAAGTGCTTGCGGTTAAAAAAAAAAAAAAAAAAAAAAGAAGAGAGAGAAAAAGCTGAATACCCACATGCACAGGCAAGTGCACATCCACCAGCACACACCTGTCTCCTATTTGTGTGTGTGTGTGTGTGTGTGTGTGTGTGTGTGTGGGGGGGGGGTGGATCACTCACTCCCGTCTGACTAAAACAAGTTTTTATCTCACCCAGATAAAGCGAGCCGAGATCACACAAAAGAAGCCAGTTTGTTTGGAAACCGGGTGCTGGAGCGAGCTTCAAAGACACGTCTGCCCGGAGCGTGACGGGTTCGCTGCAAGGAAACACGTTATCCGCGGATTAATTATTAACATTAAAACAGATCGGCGAAGCCCAGCTGGAATCGCATAATCTTAAATTAAAGTTTTATACAGTCGCGTGTTTGTAGAAGAGCTTGTAGAACAACACGGTTTTAGTTGGTGGACCACGTCCAGCACAGTTTGATCACAAGTGGCCCGGACAAGTAGAAATTTACATAAGACCTGCAAATTTATTTTTTATTTTTATGTAGAGAAATATATTATAAATATTTACAGGATTACTTAACCTTCAATCTATAAAATAGGAGGAAAAAGTATAATTTTAACAATCTGATGTCTCAGTTATTTCATATTCACTCAGTCTGAGTGTTACCATAACCAGATTGGACCACCTTAGGATTTGCCTTTTTTGTTGGCGTCTCTGTTTTCCAGTGAAATGACAAATGGGTGTCGGGGCCGGACGGAGCGCGGCGCGGGGGCCCTGCAGCTGTTCCTGTGTGCCTTAACACGTCACTGTTTGTGTTCCCAGGAGAGGCGGACAAAGCACTTCCAGGTCGCCCGCGAACCTGCCTCCTCATTACCAGAGGTCAGCCTGGCCAACACAACGCTGACCTCTCATGCCAAAGGTCGGGGAGAGAGGAGATTTGAGAAGAGGCGGGGTCGGGGGGGGGGATTAGGAAGAGGAAAGAGGCAAGCGGGGAAGGTAAGAGAGATAAAACCAGTCTTTGTGTCTCATTTTCATTTCACCTCAACATCCGATCTGATGCATTCACATCCACTTGAGTAACATGATAAACCATGGAGCCTGTTTGAAGGTTCAATCACTGCAATGTTACCAAAGAACACAAACATTCAAAGTGATCCAGAAACCAGGGTTTCTTCTGGATCATTACCCAAATGTAATTATCTGTTCATAGAACCATTCCAAACATTTGCTGGAAATTTGACAAAAAGTCAGCCAAAACTTTTTTGGCGAAAACATAACCTAACCTATAGCTATGTTGAGCATGGATTGTCGTACGTCTGGTGGTTCACATTAACCGAATAAAATAGACTGTTGTTGGAAAAGATAGATAGGTTGATCTGATTTCTCATGATAAGATAATGTCTTTTATCTGATAATGCAGTGGTGTCGAAAGTCAGTTGAGGTCATGGGCCACCGCCAGTGCAATTTGATCTCTAGTGAGCCGGACCAATTCATTAAAAAACATCTACACTTTTCTATTTTTCATGTACAATATAAATATTTGCATGATTAGTTAATCTTCAATTTACAAAACAGCAGAGATAACATAAGAAAAAAAAATGCATATTCAACAATATGATCTCCCAGGTAATAACATCTTATTTTATTGCACAAAATAAAAATGACATTTTCCCCTTATTGCATTTCATTTTCTACAGTGTACTTAACATATTCCGTTTTTACGCAGCAAATGAAACCTATAAATATTTTATCCCTTGAGCCCTGAGAGGTGCTGAAATCCCATAAAGACCAGCTCATTGTGTGTATTCAAACGGCCTCTCTGTTGTGTCACATAAATAATCTTGAACATCTTCCCTCCTTGAGGCACTTTTCTTAAGAGCCAAAACAAGCAAATAATCTGATTAAAATGCTCCAAATAAGGCCACTGGGTCACATTAAAGGCTCCAGTGGGAAAGTTTGCGTCGTTGCCTCTTATTTCCAGGTTAAGCGTTGGGCTTTTGGCACAGGCGCTGGGTGGATGCCTATAGATGGTGTTGCTCTCAGATCACAGCGAGCTCATTAGCGCCGGCCTGCTGTTGCGTTCACTCAAACCAGACCAGAGATGTGATCGGGTGGAAATTCAAAGAGGGCGAAAGGGAGGAGGAGGAGGAGGAGGAGGAGGAGGAGGAGGGGGGACAGATATGTTTCCTCGGATAAGAACAGAGCCCTAATAATGACTTCCTGTATTTAGCTTGGAAAACAAACCGAGAGGCACCGCCGGACGATGGTGAGAACACGAGCGCCGGAATTCCTCAGATACGATGTAATCTATCTCTGAGGTTGTGTACAGTACGACGGTGACGAGCCTCGGGTGTACGTTGGGAGGTTACACCATCTGGATCTTGTAGTATGTGCCTCTGGAGTTCTGTCAGTCTCTCTCTCTGTCTCTTTCTCTCATGCTGCCCCCCCCCCCCCCCCCCCCTCCATTGTTTGTTTCCCCCCATCTTTTCCACCTCTCCTTCGGGACCATGTGAAAACTCCCCCAATTACCGGAGAACGTGAGAAGACGCCTGTCAGACGTGAACTTGGGATATGCAAAACACGGGAGCCCTTAACAAGGGGCCACGCTGAGACGTGATCGAATGCGTCAGCAGGTCGTTAAACAAAAAAAAGGCCCCTTCAAGATCAATGTAATTATGAAAGCTTTATGCGGAGGACTTTTTCCGGACTGGGCAGTGACGAGGCCTTCCAGCTGCCTTCCATCAGCCGCTATAATGGAGAAGGGGGGAAAAGAAAGACGGGACGAAAGAAAAGAGGTTTATAACACCTGCAGCGGGGTGCCGGCAAACATTCCTCGGGCCGCCGGCCCCTCTGCGATGCACTCTATAAATCCTCGTGATTAGCTACAGTAGCGGGCCTGAGTGCCACTTAAATCAAACCCCAGAGAGGAAGTCGCTGTGACCCCCGAGCTTCGGAAACATGATTTAGGCCAGAGTGATTATTACAAAAACACAAAGCTCGTTCTGTTTCCCTCGCCGACAGAGAGGATGGAGGAGGGAAGGTGTGATGGAAGCGTGGCGGCAGGTTTGCAATAAGCAGCCGTTAATCGGGGGTTCCATGAGCATCAGTGGAAATAACTCACTCTGATTAAGCTATTCTATAACTTCCAGCTAATAGTGAGTCCATTATGTTTTAGTGCAGTGTATTCTGGAAGAACTAAACCAGGAGTGTCATTCATGTGGCCTTTGGGGCCAGAACTGACCTGCTACAGGGTCTAATATGGCCTATTGTATAATGTAAAAGGCAGACAATAATGCACAGTGTAATAACTATAGTGATGGTGGAGTAATCTACTGACTATTGAAACGAATAATGACATTTTTGGTTCATAAAATATTGTAAAATGTAGATTTTAAAGTGGAAGATGCAAATTAAAATGCCTTTTTTTATCCAAAATCAACAGTGCACAGCCCAAAGAACATCAATTTACTATTATAGAAGACTAGAAAAAGAGAACAGTCAAATTTGAGAAGCTAGAACCAGAGACTTTGGACATTTTCTTTAAAAAAAATTGACTCAAATTGAATTATTGACCATCAAAATAGCAGATGATTAATATGATACTTGGAGATTAATTAACGAATCTTTCAGGACTCAATGGATGAAATATACAGTTTTGATGTATAAATGAGTTACTGATTTAACTTGTGGCACTGGGTTTTCATTCTGTGGTACAGCGCCACACAATAGTTAATGTGTGGGAAACCCTGGAGTGAATATGGAATAAATGAGACATTTTTAAAATTTCACTTGTTTTTTATTCATATGTAATCTCTCTAGTTTGGCATATTGAAGGGTAATATAACATTTAAATACTAAGAAATTTGTAGATTTATAATTTATATGTACATTTTGAATGATCTGGCCCACATGAGATCAAATTACTTGGTATGTGGCCCATGAACTAGATTAAATTTGACTCCCCAGGACCAAATACTGAAACAAATCACAGATGTGCATATGTGAGCAAAGCCACGATCATGTTTTGATGCAGTAAATGTGAAAACTGTATAACTTGTAGTTTGCTTTATCTCCAAAATCTAAATCAGCACCTCATCCGTTTATCACGTTTTCAAAGCTTCTCCCGCATCTCCCAGTTCCCAAAAGTGACAGCAAAGATGAAAACGCAGTAGAAATTGTCAATCAGACTCAAAGCTACTATCCCAGAAGAATTCACTGAGCCATACCATGTGGGCGGGCAATCACAACATTCTGCTGCTAAACCACAGAAAGACAATAAATGAGAATTGATTGAACCATATACAGTGTTTTATTTCAGGACATCTAATAAAAAAGCATCAGGTCTGAGAAAAAGTTTAAAAGTTTATGAAATATAGTGTTTTGCCTGAACATTTCATACGATTCATATTTTTGGGCCAATGTGAACGTACTATATTTACTGCCTGATCAGTCAATAGTGAACACATTCATTCTGGGACCATCTAAATATGTTAAATGTGTCATTTTCCAGGCATAAAACCTGACTAAACACATTGTAAAGAGCCCTTAATATTCAGCTGAAAAACATTAAATCTGGCTACAACACCAGACACCAGTGCTGCCTGTTGACTGTAGCAGGATGGAAATGACTTCACACATTTGTGCAAACTTTGCTCCTTGAACTTTTTTCCCCCCAAAAAGAAAATCTACACTTCCGACACATCAATAGCAGACATAAAATGTAAAAAAAAAATGTAGATAAAAGGTTTTTCCTCATTTTTTTGAGAATATCCTGTTCGCAGTGAAAGGTGAAGCTGCTGAGAGATGCTGTTCCCTAAATGCTAATGAGAATCCTGGTTGGATAAGGATTCAATATTTGATATGAAGATAAAATCTAACTCATATAGTGTCAGTGTTAAAACTGATAAATAAATATATAATCGATGTCTGTGGATCTATATGGGCTTTGGAAAATAATAAATCACAGCAACATGTTGATCAGCATCATTTTGAAATGCCAGCCACTTGTATTCCTGATCTTGTTTTTCAGAACAAAGGAGGATGTATTTAAAGGCTATCTCTCCATGTGACTTTTATTTATTGTTTTATAACCTCTTTCTTTAATACTGAGAAGGTCACCAATAATAGAAAACATTTCCTTGGTACTTCTGATTTTTTATTCATAAGATAGAATTCGTACTTTCTGCAGGAAAGTCGGATGACATGCAAATCAAGAAGCTGGGTCCTGTTAGCTCAGCTCCTTTCTTCACTGTGATGGACGGGTGCAGCATCCGCATCGCTGCAGACACTGCATCGATCCACCTGTCAATCCATCCCTCACTCATGAACAGGCCCTAAGATACTTGAACCAGATCTCCGCCCCTGCGAGAGCTGAAGGTCACGATCCACATCTTATTGTCATGGTGAACAGCCATTGGTGCACATGCTGAATATTCAAAATATTGTACTGAATCTTTTCTTTTCAAAACATGATTTAAAAACAACAGTGTATTCAATGAAATCACAATTAAATAAGTGTTTGTAGAAGCAGGTCTACAAAGTATATCACTTTAAACAAACCTCAGCCCTTTATCTGAAATGCACCACAAGAGACGAACCAAAAGGACAGAAAGTTTTTGTTTTACACACAAAAACTGCAAGGACACGGACACACACACACACACACACACACACACACCTGCAGTCAAACACTTAACGGTGAAACACTCTGGCGTTGGCGCTGACTGCTGAGGACAATCTGTGAGAAGATTCATGTCTGCAGTGACAGTTACGACACGATCAAGAGCCGAGTCTATAAAGAGAAAATAGCCCCGATATGTCGTTATCGAGCGAGGATTTGTGCTTCAGAGGGTGCAAAAAGTGCCTGAAAACACAAACACGATGTGATCTAGACGTCAGGTGATCTCTACACGCACGCTCAACCATCTAAATATATGCAAAAACAGTTCACAGCCGTTTATAACCAGATTTACGAACTGGAAGTTGATATGTTTAATGTTGACATTTATTGGAGTTGGCTTGTATTTCTGAAATTGTTTTACATTTCCACAGATTGGTTGGTTTACACATGTGGAATGAAAAGAGGCATTTGTGAACACCGTGATTTGCCTGCAAATCATACCGTACACACACACACACATATATATATATATATATATAAATATAATCAATATACATTTGTAAATCTTGTTTTTATTCGAGGTTCATGAAACATGCATTTGTCAGCAGTACTGAGACTAATCTCTCTCCATAAAAGTCTTACGGGGTGACGTAAGACTCCCGCATCCTTGCCAAGGGTTGTGTGCTTTCATTCGCACGTGTATAGACTCTCATGTTTTCAGAGAGGGGGATATCTGGCTTCCAGCCCTGCGCTCTACGGGCCTTTTTGTTTCTAAATAAGGTAGGAAACAAATGACCGAGTCCCCTGGAAAAACATACAAAGACCTTATTATGTGGTGCGGTGTAGTCGGTGTAATTCTCACACATTAAACACAAACATTATTTAAGCTGCAATTTGTAATATCGCATATAAAAAAAGTCCAATTTGCACATTTGATGAGGAGAGAAATCCCCATGAAAGATAAGAATGAAGCGATCTCTGGGAAAGGACGCGGGAATATTACGCAGCGACTCTCGCTGCCAAACATGCCCGCGTCAGGAGAAAACGTAATAAAAGCGTGTTGATTACATACATCACCTCCGCGAGCCAACAATCAAACCCGAACACGGGCTGCACATCGACTATAATGCAGCTTTTTAACGCCTCGGAGCTCAAGCCAATTCACATTTGTAGATTCATGGACTGTAAAATCGGCTTTTTCTACAGTCTAGTTTGAAGATTTCATTCACAGTTACAATGTTTTCTTTAAACGTTGACATATATGTGTGTACTATGTGGGAAAATGGGGTTTGACTATTATTACCATATATGTGTACAAAAAGTTGAAAAAGCTAGCATAGACAAAAAATAAATAAAAAGCTTAAAAACATAGAAAACATGCCAAAAATGCTTCTGATCCACTACAACCATTAGATCTGGAAAAAGTAGTTTTTGCAATAAAGCCTTAGAATAGGAATTAGAATCTAAAGCCCAGTGATTGGATGCAATGTACAGAAATGCTCCGTGAGCATTCTCATGACATGAGTTACATTACTTTAGTAGATCTAAATACAATTTTGCCAGAAATTTAGTGAATCTAAAATACATTTTGGCATAAATTTAGTGAACACTAATCAAATAACCAAAAGATTGTGTGAGTAAATTAATGCAATGTACAGTATTTCAATACTTACTGTGACTTTATTGCAATGTTTTTATTTAAAAAGGACTGGTATTGGTCACTTCTCTGGGTTTGATGTCACCAATAAGACATATTTGTGGTTTTAAGCACCAAAAATCTCTTTATTTTACAGGCTTCCTTCTGGAGCTCTAGAAAGAACAGTTCATCTGTCTTATTAGAATCTATGATTTTCTCCGTTTATCAAGTGTTTTGAAACATGGGGAAATATTTATATAAGACTAGACTGTCGTATAATCAAAAAAAAAAAAAAAAAAGATAAATTTTATAATACACAAGCTTGTGCCGTCTGCTTCGTTTTTTTTTAACCCAAAGAAGCAGACATGTTCTAGTTGTTCCATTTCTTGTACTGATGAATCACCCAGGAGAGTTTCATGTCAAGCCATGAATGGGCCTTTTCTGTCTTCTTACTTATGGAACGAGTGATCCTCTCACTTCAAACCCCTATAATAGCATTTTCTCTCTGTAGCTGCAGCCCGTCTAGACACGACAAGACACACACACACATTTTAAATGACTGGGACACGTCAGATGTTTAACCTGCTCGAGCTAAAGCCTGTGAAGTGATGTACATATACCATTACTAACAGGATTATTCATTTACAGGCTATGAGTATGATTTTAAGCCTTGTTTTGCTATGAGAAAATTGTTCTGCACATTTTCAAGTAATAGCGCACTGACAAAGGCATCAGACCGTATCTGGACTTAAATTGCGGCCAGGAAAAAACACTTACAGCCGACTAGGTTAGGAAAAACTTTTCTAAATATTGAATGGAAGGAAGAGAATGGGAAAACTGTGTGGAAAACTGCAATAAAAAGCAAGAAAGGAACGCCACGAGGAGCAGAAAAGGAGGATTAATCGTTGTGCTCTGGGTGCGGGCCCAAGTGGGTTGCCATTAGTAAATACCCTGGAACACGGGAGCCAGGCGGGGCCCCGCGCCCGGCCCGGGGGTCACGTCCAGCCGCTCAGAGCGCCGCCGCGTCCACACGAGGGGGGGGGGACCCAAAATGAAACCAGCGGTAGTGGAACGCCATGCTAAGAAAAGCCAGCTTTGAAGTGCCGTTTCCCCCTCGTGGGTTTCTATTCAACCTACCCCCCGCTCCCTTCACGACGCTTCAAAAAGACGCTGCCAAAGAAAATTCAAGCCAAATGTTGCCGCTCCCTCACTGTATGTTGACATGTAAGGGTGTGTGTCTGTGTGTGTGTGTTCGTGTACTGCATACGACTGTTTGATGTAGCACGACCTTATCAAACTGGCACGCAGCGACAGGAACATGCTTTTTGTCAATTTTAATCTACACATAACAAAAGGGAAACTCACCGGCTGACGAAGAGAAATATCTGGTTATGGGGAGGATAAAAAGCTAAAGCAGACAAGAAACTCAAGCTCGCAGAATTAAACCCACTCTAAAAATCACTGGTTAATAAATATTAAATAAAATTCAGCTAAACAAGAAAAAACCTTTTCAAAAGATGGGTAGAACGAGTAAAACAAGGGACAAAGGGAAGGATGAAAGATCAGAGGTGTCAAAAGCCTTCACATTCATTACTCAGGTAGAAGCACAGATAGAAGGGTTTAAAATACTTCTGGAGAAGTTGAAGTATCAACTCAAGCATAAGTAAGTAAAAGTGTAAATTAGTATACTAGTATAAAAATTAAAGTAATGATCAATAATCTAAACAGATTAGCTGTAATGATGTTTTGGCAGAGATTTTGCAGTTTAAGTGCTTTTCACTTTTTGTCGAGAGAAAACAATGTTTTGTGTGTTGTATAGTCCTTCTAAACTACTGGTTATAATTTAGGGTCAAATAATTCACTTTTTTTTATAAACATCCTCCCTACTCCTCCTTTTTCCTGCTTGTTTAATAGATTTTAGGTCACTCATTCACTTTTTAAAAGGGACAATATGACTCATCAACTGCAAATTCCCTGCCAAGAAGTGATCGCTGCTCATATAGTTTGATTTTCTTCATTATTTTAAAGTAGTTTTGACATATCCTTGTCTCAAATTTACCTGCAACTGAGAAAAGGGTCCGCCTCCTCATGCAGCATCACCTGTTGTTTCAGCAGGTTAATACGGCCATAGATATATAGGACAATGACAAACGGTCATGTGGTGTAACCCTTAACACTTGGTAGCAGATAGTTTAACGCTCTTAAAGTTTTAAAAGTTAAAGAAACTCATGCTATCAACTAGTTTTATATTATAGGTGGAATAAGAAACCAACATGTACAAGCTGAGAGGTTCAAACTTATTTTACATTTTTTCCTGGGATCATTGCTGGTTGCATTGTGTACAAATATATTGAATCCTTCTACTGTTGTAGACTATGAACTCCTTTAGGATGAATTAAAGCAGAGACTGAGAGCCAGGCCTTCTCCTCCAACATCAGTGTGACCTCACAAATGCACTTCTGGAAGAATGGTCAAAACTTCCCATGAACACACTCCTAAACCTCGGGGACAGCCTTTCCAGACAAGTTGATGTCACCTAAATTCAAGGCGAGTCAAGGCAGGTGAGTAAATGGTTGCATTCACAGGTGCAGCAGCTGGTAATCATAGTTTTAAACTGCCCAATAGCAACCGTTGTGTTGGGTCTCTGTGTACACTGCAAGATGTTCCAGTAAGTGATATAATGAATGTGAATTTTTTTTTTAAATCTCTGCATTACAAACTAAGCAACAGGCCCTCGGTGGGTCAGAGGTGGTTTGGACCCGGGCCAGAGATCGCTCTCTTCCCCTCAGCCCCTCCCTGGGAGCACCTCCCCACCCACCCGAGCCCTTCTCTGGTTTGTGTCAGTCTAATGAACCTCCCCCATGAACTGCCTGAAAGCAGACGGAACTCTGGGACGATTTACAGTGTGCGCAGGGAGGGGGAAAAAAAAAAACGAAAGGAGGGAACGGGGCAGTCGCGGAGGGGAGTACGAAAGGCGCGCTCTCAGAGTGTTCTTCTGGCCGGCAAAGCCCAAAATATGCCTTACAATTGCACATTTTTCCAATTTATCTCTTATTGAATTATGGCTTCAGACTGCAGGACGCCTTTTCAGGAGAATATAGCAGCAGCAGAAGGAAGAGGAGAGACACAGAGTGGTAGACATACATGTGTCAGAGGAAGGACTAAATCCAGGCTGATCCAGGGAGATGATACATCATTTATTACGATGATGGCAACGGCGTCCGGCACGGAGCCGATGCGATTGCTCAGAGACACCATTAAATCTTCTAACTCCCTCCAAATAGGAAGCGTTTCACTTGCATCGTACAAAAAGTGATGTTTCGCTTCCAGAAGCTGTATATCGCGCAACATTTGCGTTTATGTTCTGTGTGCATTTAGGATCCGGCCTCCGTGCAGCGGCTGATCCTATCCTCATTCCTGGAGAAGTTCTGCCTAAGTGTTGAAATTCGACAGCTTTTTCTTTGGAAGTGATGCTATGGAACAACCATCATGGCAAACTGCTTGTTAAATGTACCAATGTTCTGGCATCGGTAAAAAAGAAAAAAAATGCCAGTTCTCCATCTGCGATCATTAGGTCCAGTTTCCCCCGGCTCTGTCGTGGGCCACATTCTCGGATGTTATGGGTCTCCACGGTGTCCCCGAGTAGCCAAATTGAACCGAGGCACTCAGAGCGAAAGGGTTTAGTCAAATAATGCAGACATTGTATGAGCGCGACTGAGTAATCACAGCAGTTTCATAGAGGTCACAGGGGACTGACATTTTTAGGATAGAGGGACTTTCACAGAGTAAATGTCAAAATATCAGTTCTGTGCTTTTCCAGAACATTACGTCACAGTGCCTCCAGGCCCAATGAGCTGGAAGTGCACACATTGTGACATTATGGCGTTAATATCCGCATAATTATTCCTAAATACGCTTTACAGGACACATGAAATCAATTTTCTTTTACCTACAGAAAATTCATTCATCTACCTCTTCGATTAACTTTACATCTAGATTAAAGTCTGATTTAATACACCAAGACGCTACAGTAGAGATGTCATTTTAGTTCATGGGCCACATACAGACTATTGATTCATGTGGGTTGGACCAGTAAATTCGATCCATAATAACCTCCTGTATGAAAAAAAATACCAACCATTCACAAAACAGCTGATTCCTTCAGAAAAAAAAATATTTATCTTTTTATTATAATGCTGTGAACACAGGAAGCACCAGGGCTTCATGTTTGTGTGAAGAAAGAATCTGGTGCCAATTTTTTCTTAGAGAATTCAAAACTCTGTGTCCACTTTTTTTCAGTCTACAGAGTCATTCGGGGGTCAGACCAGGCTATTTGGTGGGCTGGTTACGGCTCTCCTGCTCTATAGTTTCCACCTAATCATGTCACTTAATTTCATTCTATTTTTGTGTTATAACGTAGTATTTAAAGTGTTGTTGATTGACTTTTGAGTGTTATATTTTGGTTATTTTATCTTCATTTGTGGGAAAGCTTCCCTGATGAGACCATTTTAACCTCTCCAGCACTATCTGCATTATTGTTGTAGATTTTTTTTTATTTAAGCCATGTTGTTGTGTCTGTACAGTATTATGGTGCAAAAAAAAATCAAAATCAATACATTAATTACCATTTGACCTTTCTCTTGACACACTTTACTCTTAACAGTGTTTTGATCCAACAAATCAACTGTTGAGTCACACACAGGTTTTTCCCCATTTAACAGTGCGGGTTTCATATATTTTGGTGACTTTCCATGAGTTTAATGAAACGGTCAGGTGTGTGTCAGTAACGATTTCGCAGCATGTGGTGTAATCAGGTGTAAAATATTAAAGGGAATTTGGACCTGTCGCGTCCATCAGCTCAGAGAAGGTCAATGATGCACAGCGTGACGCCATTTTTATGGCTTTGCCAAGCAATGCACACATCAGCATATCCTTCTGCAAGTTAGAATCCTTCAATTCTTAAAACAGATTACAATAATGTGTTACACTCAGGTTTAAAAAAAAACTATTCTTTATATATTATATTACAACATGGCCTTGTAAGGAAGGGGCAGAACATGAAGAGCAGATCTTCTCAAAATCAAAAAGCTATTAACATCTATTATATGGAATCTTTATTATAAACACAGATGAGCAGTTGTTGCTCATCACGAGTGTCAGTCTGGTCAATGATGGTTGGGATTCTGGAGGAAGTAGATTCTACAACGGGAATTTCCATCACGATTAACTCTGCTACCTAATTTTCACACAGTGGGCATATGTCTTTCTGGGGTTGAGTAAATTGAATGTAAATTCTTATACAAGATTTGTGGCAGGTCAGGTTGCCAGAGCACCGGAGAGCGGAGCTTAATGCATTTTAGGGGAAATAAATTTGAAATGTTTTGATTGGCCAACAATAATACCGGCCCCCTGGAAGATCTACTAATGATATGCTTGTGTAATCCAATGCGACTGCCAACTGCTCCGCATGTGTGGTGCATGCTTCTGGCCACGGAATTATTAAAATATCAGTTACCGTTCCATGCGCGCACCCTGTTGTGAAATTCGACTATGCTCTACAACTGTGAGTCTGATTCAAAAAGAAAATGCGACTATTAATAGGCAGTAATACAAGAATGCAACATTCACATTCACATTTCCCTGTCCTCAGACTATTGTCTGCTAGCTACAGTGATAGAAAAGTCTTACATGGTTTTAAGCGCCTTCACAAATGTTTAAACAGACTCTTTAAAGCATTTTCTCATGCAGAAGTAGAAGAAATAGATACTTTGACAAGGTGTGGTTCATATGAGCGTGCAAAGAATAAAGAATTTGGGAAAGCAGCCTCATTTAGTGGAGCTATTTATACTCAGCAACATAACGGCCAGAAAGTAGCTGCTGAGTTGAATATTGTTTTTGGACATTTTGTTGCGTCAGATAACAGGATAATTTCATAAATATAATCACAGTCTTACAGAATCAGAATTGTTAGCGAGGTTTGCTCATGCCAAACAGGTAATTTGACTCTGTTATATCTCAACTATACATCGACATAAATAAAAATTAACAAAGACTTTGGTGTTAAAAAAAAGTCTGAGTCAAGTTAATAGACAAATAGTAAATGAAAGTGCAAATCTTAGTTTACATATAAATTAAAAGAGAAAAAGAGAGAAAAAAATGACATGAAAGTACAATAGTGCAATGGGTGACAGTTTTTTTTGGTTTGTATGAATGGGTTTAAAAACAGACAGGACATAAACCTATAGAGATATTCCGTTTACGCTCTTTTTGCACCTCTGTGCATCATCTACTTTGCTCCATGTGATGTAAAACTGCAAAAAATCCAACAGAAAACCCACTTCCTTCTTCAATTAAATTAAAAGAGACAACACCGTAAGAGCTCAGCTTTTTTTAAACCAGAGCTAAGTGAAGCGAGTTAGACGTCGTGAGCTGGAAACCAGAGGCTAGGTGTTGAGAGCCCCGGGGACTTGTGGCTGTGGGTTACATATTCCATGTGTCCAGCATTACTCAACATTGGCTCGCACCGGTTCCTATGGGAGCGAGCCCCCATAGACCCTTCAGCACTAATGGGCTGACAGAAAGCAAGACTACAGAGCACCTTTACTATATCATCTTTGCAGTGTGAGAACACAGGGAGGCGGCGGTCAGTGTGGAAAAGGGGCGAGGAGATGGAAAAACAGCGCTGGTAGAGAGGTGGGTAGAACTCAACGGTGATGGGAAGCAGACAATCACGAGCTCTGTTCCTTTGTCTCCAAATCCTGCAGGACACACTCCCAGCTGGAGCTTATCCATGACGTTGTTGGTGGTGACACAATCAGGATTTTCCCCTCTCTTTATTTGCAAGTTCTGGGAGTTTAATCAGTGTCTGATTTTCCCTTTCTCCACCTTTTTCCTACACAGATCAAGGTAATAATTATGATTGGACAAAATAGGCTTGGGCAATAAAGCGATATCAATATATAAAATTCATTATCCACATGAAATTACAATAAGAAAATGGGTCAGTATAATAGAGCTGCAATTAGCAATGAGGGGCCAAATCATAGAAATGTTCCTCAACAAGAAGTTTCATGTTGATACACTAAAGTTCCACTTCCTGTTTGGTGGCTTCGCTATCAATTTTGATTGGCTCTGACGGCTGAAAGCTTACATAAACACTAAGAATCAAATTAAAATGTGTGTCAGGCTTTAAACATCATGTGTGTTAAGCTTGGTGCCAATCAGCCAAAATATCTGGGCGGTGAAATAGGTTTTCTGATTTTGATAAAATCCAATATGGCGGCCAAATACTCTGCTGACCTTGAAAGTGGGAAAAGACCAATGTGACAACCTACAGAATGATCAGGCATTAGAATTTTTTTCTCACAGCGCACCTTAGACGTCAAAGGTCACCAGATTTCTTGAGCTTTCTTCAGATAGGCTCAAAAGTAGTTTTGCCAAGTTCGATTTTGATCCATGAAAGTGTAGCTAAGATATGGACTCACTTCCTATTCAGTGGCTTGCTGCAAATTTTGATTGGCTGTTACAGTTTTTAGTTCCAAAGACAAAAAGTACAAACGGTGTGTGTCAAAAATTTGTGACCTGTGAAAACATTTAATTTACTCCTGCATCTCGCGAGGTCAACATCAGCTATGTCTACGTTGCCTCAACAGGTTTCCCATTTATTAAAACCTTAAGTTCTATTTTGCATACAGGCCTCAGTATTAGGTTGGTCCAGGGGTAACAGGGCGCCCTCGACTGGGATCCGTATGAGCCAAATGTGATTCGACAAGGCCCAGAGCTCTGGGGTCAGGCCGCGGCAAGGAACATGTGTCCCTGGAAGGGAAAAAAGGCCTCGGCCAGCCAACATTCCCCGGTTTGTGCAACAAATCCTAATGAGGCTGTGGCTCCACGGGGGGGGAACGAGGGCCCTGTCTACGGGGATTTGCCTGAAGGGCTAAACAACCGGGGGAAGCAGCAGCGAAGCGGCCGACTCATCGACACTCCAGCTCTCACACGAGACTGATGAAGTGAGGGGAGGCAAAACCGTGTTTTCCAGGCAGAGGCGAGAGCTGAAGTGTCTTCACCCAAAGAACCAAAGCATGAAATATTAACCACCAAATCCAGGCTGATACGTGAGTAATGGCTCGTGACAAAATATCTATTTGGTTAAGCTACTGGCAGTGGGTTAGGTAAGCACGAGTGGACTCGAAAAACCCCTGAAGTTAGGTTGTCCGCGCCGTTAGGCTGCGGTCTGAGCCTCTTCAGATCTGGTTTTAAGGTTCAGGTCAAATAAATTGAATTTTATTGCTGTGAAAACAAATACGCTCCAACTTATAAAAAGCGCAAGACCCGGGTTCTCGGAATTGGAATAAATAATCGGATTGCACAATAAAAAATGTATCTCAGACAAAAGAAAATCGGATATAAAGTTTCCATCTGTGGTTAATATCCTTACAAAGTGAATACAGGCTAATAGTTACTGAAAAAAGAGACGGCTGGACGGCAAAGGCGAAAGGGTTCAAAGACATTCCCGCGTTTCTGATCTGTCTTTGGATTCCGTTTTTCCCCCCTCTCGGCGCCTCTTCCTTTTCCTCGGGAAAAAACGGCGAAGGTAATACTTTGTAGCAAAGCTCAATTTAAAAGTCAGATCGCCGTATTTCACAACGATACCCTCTGACAACTCTATTGACTGCGGCCCGCTTTTTTTTCCCCCCTCCTATTTCCCCTTCTGCGGGGGTGAGGATAAAATAGTGGCACTAATACGCAACACCTGTTCCTTTTTTTTCGGCATCCGTCGGTATATCAAATATACAAACATTGACAGCTGCGGCGCAGGCGGCGATGCGGCGAGGGTTCGGGGCCCGGGTGATGCGAAAGACAGAGACATGGAGCACTTCTTCCCACACGAGGCCCTCTCCAGGTCAAAGCCCCGAAAGTAGAGAGGCCAGAGCCTATAATATTTCACATATGCTCTTTTTTTTTTAAATTTGAAGAGCACCAGACGCTATTGATTTCTATCATCTGAAGTCCAGGGAACCAGAAGGGGGGGAAAGGGCTATGACAATGGCCTGCTTTCAATTACAACTTCTGCAAAGACACTGAGATAGGACGTGATGTGATGGATCATTCTGCTGGGATCATGCCATGATAGGATCCATTCCTGCATCTGCTCAGGCTCAGAAAGTTTGACTTTGAGTTCCAGTTCGTCGGCATTGCCAACGACACGCCCAGCTGTCCATTCACAATCAAAGGAAAGGGTGTAATCAAGAAACAATTACAAGGATCAGGCCGGAGCGTCGGGGATCTGCCTCTGTACGAATGTGGCGTAGGAATATCATGTCTGCTTGTTTAAAAAGGGATAAATGAGGGACTGGAACGAAACAGGAAAAACATTTTTATTCTAATTAGGGATGATTCATCGTTGGAGAAGAAGAGATAAAAGCGGGCCGCGTGGCAGCCGAACAGCGTGCGAGTACGTGATGGGAGACGCCGTCAGCAGTCAAAACAATTGTGAAAAAAAAGCCTTTTCACCAGACCTCGTCTATTAGTCATTGCTCAGCGTTTCCGCTTTGCTTTCTGGGTTTAAAAGACTGATGCAGCGTATGAGGGCACCAGGTGCAGACGTTTATAACACAGGCCCGGATTCCTCCTTTTTTTGGCTTCTCTTCATCTAAACCTGCGGCTGTTTATTCTGCACTTTCACTACTTGCTAGATTGCATTTAAAAACGAGACACTCAAAACTGAATTTGAATTGGGAGGCTTTTTTTTTTGAAGTCACATGCACTTCTATAATTACAGTGTGAGTTTAGGATAAAGTTTCTTGGCACTACAGTAGGTCACAGTGCATTCTTCATTTAATCCCACACAGGGTTGAGAATGAAAGTATTCCAAGCTCCACAACAACTACTGAATGGATTTCTACAGTGAAATTGTTTAGTAAACTACTGTTTCGTTTGGGATTACTGTGGGATACTATAATAAATAAGGGATCAAATCCTCTCGATTCCTGGTTTCCTACTGACTTCTAACAACCTCCTTATGTTACATTTACCGTTCAACTCTTTCTTTCTCACTTCAATATCGGGTCAAAAGACCTTAATAAAGGCTTTTATCCAGAGTGATCTACATCTGAGAGCAGGAGGGGAGGTGGTGTGGAGAGAGCAATGGAAGGCAATAGGGCTGCATTTTGATAGTCAAACAATTAATTGTCTGGTCCATATATTGGTTCATATCAATCACTGGCCAAAGCTGAAGATTCAACCTAAAATCTTTTTATGTCAAACCCCCAGTCCACAACCCAAAAATCATCAGTTTACAGTTAAAAAATACTTCATATTATCAGATTTGAGAAGCTGGAACCAGAGAATTTGGACATTTTCTTCCTAAAAAGGACTCAAATCGATTAATTGGTGATTTGAAATAGTCGTGATTAATGTAATAGTTGACAACTAAGCGATTTAACGATTGATCTTTGAAGCTCTAGTTCATGCTCAGACAAGCGGGGTCTGATCTTTCCTGATGTTGTACAAGACAAATGAACACGACAGAGAGATTGAGCCCATGTGAACCGCAAAGGTTAGTTGCTCATCAATCATGACACCCAGGACTTTGTAGGCATGAGTTGATTCAAGTTGGATATTGATCCGCTGCTGTATAGAGCAGCTCAGTCTTAGAATTGTGTCCAGTAGCTCAGACACAGAATCCATTTTAATTTATCACGCACGCCTGGTCTATTCAACCTTCAGAAACTCAAAATATAAGATAACACGCTGGTCTCGATATGTTTCTGTTGCTTAAATACAGACTCAGACACCAAACAGGATGAGAGCGATTATAATCTGACGGATCTGCTAACACGCCAGAAGTTAGGCCGGTCTCCCAGGACGGGACTAAAACTTTGAAATCGGAGTCCCGAGTTGGATTTCATCCCTGCTGAAAGCTTAATATTTATCTCAGGCTGATCTAAATCCACGTCCCCCTGTCGGGCCTGATAGCGGGGGAAAAAAAAGGCTTCAGAGCTGCAGTGAGCATCTCCTGCTGAGAACGGTTCAAGCTGTGGCTCCGGCCAGCCGGCGTCACCGGCCCGGGGACACCGGATTAAAGGGGGATTAAGCTCACTGGTGCCACCGGGTCCACAGGATCCACCAGTGACTCCAACACAGCCAGGCCCACTTGAAACACTCTTGATTCTAGCAGTGGCAATCAGCTCCCTGAACAAGTACAAACACAACGAGTAGCACAAAAAGATAAATTACGAGTCCAACAACTACACAAAATAATCAGAATGATAATATTTGTACAACACATAGTCATTGGGATGTATAGTAGGGAAATACAGAATCACTCAAGCCTTCAACTCCTGTCTTTACAGTATAACTTACAGGAGGATTAAACTCTTCTTTACGAAAACAATATGCCCTGGTTGTAAGTAGCACAGTTCCTACATGTCATGTGTCATTCTAAAGCCATGGCTATTGGCCATCAGCCCTGGATGGTCTCGCAATGGAAAATTACCATTGGGTCACACTGCTGTCCATCAAACCAAAGGTGGTCAAACTTTCATAGTCGGCCCTCAGTGTCTGACCCCGTGCTTTAATTGGCTAATGCATTGTTTCGATTAATGGAATGTAAGTGCTTCCGTCTTATCATTATACAGTTATAACCCATTTAGGTGGAAACAGTTTCAAAACTTTCTGAACTTTTTTTCCAACTCTAATTAAAAAAGTGAAACCATTCTCAGACTTTTAGTACCCTCTGTGCATCACCTCATTTTCCTTTACTTTCCCTGCTCAGGGAACATTTCCCTCAGCCTTGTGCCAGCGGGTAACAATCGGGAAAGTTGACAGGATATTATCAGCAGATGCACAGTCTCACTGTTATAGAGCGGATGATGACACATGGGATTCATTTAATACTGCGTTCTCAGCAGAAAGGTAATGGTGGTAAACAGAGTGAAAAGAAAAAAAAACAAAGAAGCTAAAGACGATGGCACAACATATGCTTACGTGGAAAATAACTATTTTGTTAATCGTTACTGGCAAAACCCGAAGATCTTGGCGATCATTTCTATGAATGTCCACTTTATTATGCGGGGGAGGCCGATTTAAGTGGACGGTAACAGGTTTTGCCAATGGCCACAAATAAGGGCGTCATTAAAACATAATCACAGAAAGTAACTGTCAGTGTCTGAATGGTGGCACGAAGATAGCAGCATTCAAGACTATTTTAGAAACGGAGCGGCTCACGGAAAAAAAAGACGACGCTGTGGAAGAAAAAAAAAAAAAAAAAAAAAAAAACTCGCCCAGATGGAGATACGCCAAAAAAAAAATTAGATGGCAAGCAGCTGTTGAGGCCAGCTGTCCTGGCCAGTTGTTCAGAAGGACTGGGAAGTCAGGATGGAGGGATTCAGAGAAATTCTGAGGGGGAGGAGGCCGGCGGGGAGGGGGGGGGGCTATCGATATAACAGAGAGGCAGAAATGGTCAGGGATAGGAAAGAGAAAAAAAAAAAGTTAAGAGAATGGCGTTTGGCTCAAATACTTGAGACACTGCTGCTGATGGAAGAACTTTTATCTCTATGGATGTTGCACAAACCACATGTTGGCACATTCGTGGAATGTGAGTGTATTTATTTTTTTACCCGTTTTTTGGGGGGGGGCTTTTAGAATATTTCTTTCATTCTGCTCAACTCCCATGTGTTACTTATCATGTTCCGTGTGTCAGCGATGGCTGTGCAGCATGAATGTGTAGATGTGGTTACTGGACTGTAGTAAGTGAATTGCCCTTCAGGGACAAATAAAGCTTTCTGTATCTCTATCTGTACAAAATGTGACTTTCCTCTCAACTGCACCTTTTCTTTGAAATGCAAAAAAACTGGACTCAAGTCCCATTAGCTATACAAAAAAAAAAGACACAAATCAAGTCAATATTATAAATAATGTCTAAGCTGTTTCCTTCAACAACCTTTGAATAATTATTCGAATAAAACAACATGGTAAATAAATCTTCTATTCTGGGAAGAACTGTGTGTTTGTCACTGTTTTTAATTTAAAAACACAGAGCTGCTGAGAGAAACGTTTTATCATTTGGTGATTCAATAAAAACACGTCAAACATATCCACATTTTTTTGCCTCTGCTTTTTTTTTAAGACTATGGTCAACTTCTGTGGAGGAATGAAAAACATAAGACTGCCCTCTAGTGGCCTTTTCAGAGCTCTACAGAGAGGAGTCCAGGAGGATTCAGAAGCATCACTCAAACTCAATTCAGTTCATGTTCTATATACAGAGCAAATTTGAACTGAAGTGGGTTTAACCAGTAAAAATAAACACTTAAATTACACCTACAAATTCCTCTCCTCCTTTTTATGGAAATGTTCTTAAGCAGCAGGTGAGGTTTTCTACTGCCTTTCAAACCATTTACTAATCTAAACTGAAAATATTTCATCCCTTGAAACCCTGAAAGATGCTTATTGACGCTACACTCATCCATTCAATGGGCCGGATCGGACCCTTTATAGGGCCAGTTCTGGACCCCAGGCGCCATGTTTGACACCACTGACTAAAGACAGAGGAAAGTTCAGTTTCATGCTTGTCACTTGTCAAGTCACTAGAATGTTCTAAACAAATAGAAATATTTGCATGTGACCAAACCTAGAATATGTGTGTGTGTGTGTGTGTGTATATATGTGATGATCTTAGCATGATCTATGTGATGCATATTGCATTGAAGTAGGAGTTTGATGGATGTCGAACTTGAAGTTACTTACTGTAAATTATCGAAGATTATCTCCGTTTTAGTCCCCTTTCTTTTGGTAGCGATGCGATGATCTCACCAGGCAGCCTCCAAGAAACACTGATAAGGGAAAAGCATTAAAAGAAAAACAAATACAAAAAATAAATCACTGAAAAAAAACATTGAGCAAGATTTTCCAACAGGCTCATTCCTCCCGCAAAGTTTTGAATCAACATGAACTGACATTCATTCATCACTTTCTTTCCTCGATCTCAGACGAGGCCGCAAAATGTGTGAGGAGCTGATGTGGGAATTAAATTCATTATTAAACATATTTGCTGAGCCCACAGTATATTGAATATTCCAACTTCGGTCTTATGAATAAAGTTTATGAATATTGAATCTTAAAGAACAAGATTATGGAGTCCCTTGTAATGCGTCAGGTGTGTGGAATGTGTCAAGTGTTGTTAGATAAGCATTTATGTCATCATCTCTATATTGATTCACAGATTTCGAAGAAACTACACAAAAGGCCTCATTTTTGCACCAGATGCATTTCAAAACCCTTTCTCAATAATGCAATAATGAAGTATAATGCCAAAACTCTACCTAGTGTAAAGACTGCTTTCTCACCCACTGACCCAGTGCTCTTTGCTCTGCATTTTCCAAACACTTACGAAGCCTGCAGAGCTACGGGTCACGTTCGTATGAGTTTGAGAAGTTATAAGAAGAGGATTAGCGCGTTAATGCTCGTGAGAGAAATACTTCCACAACAACCTAATGACACAGAGCTTAGGAACCCACTCGTCGGTCTGTTTGCATGCAGGACACCATGTTAACTTTCCACTTTATCCCATAAAAAAAAAGAAATTCCTAGGAGCTAAAATTCTGAGGCCAACTCACTTGGTTTTTACTGTTAAGCTTTGAGAGGTTTGGGGATTTTTTTTTGATGGCACCATAATTGTCAATTGATAATTTTTGACATGATGGTCAGTGAACTGCTGTCAGAAAGCCAATACAAGAAGAAGACTGAGAAATGAAGGGTGAAAAATAATAGCTGAGTAGGGTCATTTAGAGGAAGTATTTGACAAAAAGAGGGAATGCAGCTGTATTATAACATGGGTTTAGCTTATTGATGGGCTGCGGACAGTTAGATATTGATTGACACTTTGGGCACAATTGGACGTCACTTCCCTGCAAACTCTTCCCACGGGCAGGTGTTCAAATAAAACAAGTTGAGCAACGTCTTAATCGTTGGACTAAGCTTTATTTTTCAGTCAGTTTGCACATTTTCTGGAACCATTCGCAGCCAAACGCGGCAGGAGAGAAGAGGAGAACATGACTGTGTTTTTGCACAATAATAGTTATGACATTTCCGAGCAGAGAGTGATATACAACTGGTTTCCCATAAACTGACTTTATAAAACATGCTTTCGCAAACATGTAATGGGTTTATGTATTATAATTGGGTAAAGAAAAGAAAGGAAGGTGTTATATAAATACTGCCCATTGTTTCAAATAGCTTATCCACAAAGAAATGCCTACAGCATATTCACAAACTGCCTTAAAACGAGCCTTCTGATATTTATTGCACCTAAAGTATCAATATAATAGAAATAATTTCATTTGTATAGCACCTCTCATACTTAAAATTGAAAGAATATTAACAAGTAAATACTCTTAATAGAAAAAAAAAAAGTATAGTTTTATGGGAGGATTAAGTTAATTCTAGGGGCACTGGGTAATTCAGGATTCCACATTACACTTGTGTGAACTGAATATTGATGTTTATCCAGAATTTGCTTCCAAACTATTTGTGATGTCACAAGTCACGCTCATATCAGGTTGTTTGTGGTCTGATTTCACTACATTTTGATAGATTTTTTTTTTATTAAGTATCAAAAATGCTAAGTGGAAATGTAGTAGAGAAAAGGTTAGACCTATATTTAGGATATATAGTTGAGTGAAAATACACATATCCATATACATGAACACACACAGTAGTGTTCAAAGGTTAAGGGTCATGCAGTCACACTTTGATTTATCAAAGGAGTTCCAGACTGAATAGAAAAATTGCCAAGAAATTGTCAGAAATAGTTTTTTTTTTTTTGAAGAATGCTCCATCTAAGCAGCTAATGTCTTCAGCCGTGCTAACAATTTCTAATAATCCATTAGCTTCTAATGCAATTAGCAAGCGCAGTGTACCATTAGAACAGAGAAAAAACAGCTAGAATAGTCATTTACCACATTAGCAATGTATAGAGTGTGTAATTCTGTGTGTGTGTGTATATATATATATATATATATATATATATATATATATATATATCTTAATTAATTACACAGCTATAGTTAAGTATATAGTGGAGGAAATGTAGTAAGCTATATGCTTAATTAGGTGATATAGTTGAGTTCAGGTAATGTTACAGGTTTACTTAGAACATGCAGTGGAGTAGAAGTACATTTATTTGGGAACTATAGTTAAGTACAGGTACAGGTGTAGGTAACGTGGTAGAGTAAAAGTACGTTTTTTTCAGGAAATGTAGTGGAGTAAAAGAGAAAGTTGGCAGAAACGTAGAAAGTGGAGTAAAGCCCCGCTACGCCCACCGCAGACAGACCAACACATGAACTTTATAGCTTTTAAACGTCAGTTTCAGCCGCAGCTGTTACCGGCTCCATTAACGTGGATGACGTTATCGTTAAAGCTTCGGCCTTATGTCAAATCACAGTTGACCCTTGTCTGCCGAGCTCAGCCTCAACCCCCGCTAACGCAGCCGCACGCGCCAACCCGCAACACCTCGTTACATCCGACACGCCGCCGCGGCTCCAAACTTCACGCATTAAACCGCATTTTTTAGCACCGACACAAACAACTCGGGCGCCCGGCGCTCCGCTCGCCGCCTCCGAGCTAAGCTAAGTTCACGTTAGCCGCGGCTGTGACGCTGCTAGCCGGGCTAACCTCGCTGAACCGAAACAGCTGGCGAAACAGCTGGTTTTATTCCGAGCGGGGGCAACGTTATACTCACGGCGGCACACGCGGGGGGAAGCGGATCACTCGTCGTCGCCGTAGCGGACGCCGGGGAGGAGGAGGAGGAGGAAGAGGAGGCGGGGAAGTACTCCCGTTCCTCTACTTTAGTTTGTGCCGGATGCTGATGAATCCACTATCCAGGCATCGAACCATGTTGAGTGGGCAGCTGCGCACTGAGTTCTGGCTTGCACCCGTGAGCCATTGGTAGGTCGTAGGAAACGTAGGGGACCTCGAAGGGCGCGAGGACGGAAGGATGCACCCTCCAGTCCTTTGTCCCAGCGGTCTGGGTTCCAAAGGAAGTGGCGCGTGAAGTCCCTGAACGCAACACTCCAGTCAAAGTACAGAGAATGACTTTGGTGGAAGTTAGAGTCTCCTATTAGAATATTACTGGAGTAAAAGTCTTAGATATACTATATCAGAATTGCAACAATTAGTCACTTAATAAATTAGCTGCCAATTTCTACACTAATCCCCAACTGTGATATACCAACAAGCTAATTTTCTTATCTTATCTAAAGCATATCAATTTCCAAAATATACTTTCTCTTTGGGAACTTAAAGTACACATTAAATTAACCTTGACATTAAAATGCTGCTTATGAGTATTAAAATTCACCTGTTACTATATTAGAGCTGCAACAATAAGTCAATTATTACATGTGTTGCCAACTATTACACTAATAACAAACTACTTTTTTAATGCTAACTAGCTACTTTTCTGATCAGTATTTTATACCTAAAACACATGATCTGTTTATAAATTAGACATTTCCCTCTATTGGATAACCAAATAATGCAAGTTAACATTAAAATGCTGCTTACCTGCATATGTCAATTAAAAGAGTATTAAAATTAGATTAGATTAGATTAGATAAGATAGCTCCCTTATTGTCCCACAGTGGGGAAATTTACAGTGCCACAGCAGCATTGAAAGAAGTTAAAAATGTAAATTAAAACCAATATACAGATATACAGATATATACAGTATAAATTAAATGATATACTTAGAGCTACGATAGTTAGTTGGTTAATTAATAGGTTGTGGACCAAACACATTTTAGATTGATAGCTTTGGGAAACAATGATTGACATCTTACACCATTTTATAAACCATACAAATAATTGATTATTAAAATAAAGAACCAATAGATTCAACATAACTAAAAGTCGAAGCCCTAAGTGCAAAGAATATGTAACATTGATCCACATTGATGAATTACTAATTACTAATCTAAATGTCCTTATGTGGTTGTTAATGATTAAAACAAACAATATACTTAATCATAAGTCTTCATAATGAGTAAATTTAATTTTTATCTTTTTAAGTATATTTTTCTAATACTTCATTTGATGATATTACTTGTACATTTTCAGATCTAATTCAGGAGGAATTAAATGGGAGGAGGAAGGTCAAATTAAAGAATTAAACAAAAACATTAAATATATATAAACAAGCCTATAAAAAAGCATTAAAAAGAAATAAATACGTAACCTATGGACGCAGAATGTAGAAGGTGAGCAGGTGACTGTGCAAAAAGCAGCAGAATGTGCTACAGCAGCACTAAAACACTATATTTACTGCATTTCCTTATTAATAGCTCTGACAGCCTGGGGATAAAAATGCAAGGCAAGTTTATTTATATAACACATTTCAGCAACAAGGCAATTCAAAGTGCTTCACATAAAACACTGAAAGCATTTAGAGAAAGTGCAAAAGAAATACGCTATAAAAGGACATTTACAACACAATTAAAAGAACAGTCATTAAAAGAGCCCAAAGACAACAAACTACAATAGAATAAAACAGGTATAAAATGCAATACTAAAATTTACAGTGCAAGAAATATTCTTGATTTGATTTATTAAAAGGCGGCTGCAGTTTGTTCTAGATGTGTGGAGCATATAAACTGAACTTCTCCGTGTTTATTGTGGACTCTGGGGACAAAAAGCAGACGTGTCCTAGATGATCTGGATAGTTTAGAACATAACAGAAGATCAGGAATTTAATTGGCCCTAAATCATTCGGCGCTTTATAAACCAAAAGCAGTTTTTAGTGGTAGTTAAAAACTCCTTGTGTCTCCCTGTCCAAGCTTTAACGCTGCCAAGGCGCTCGCCAGGTTTCATTAGTGCCAACAGGCCATTACTAGGGTGAGAGGAGACTTTGGCAACATCCCGAGCGCTGGTCCAGTACCCATTTGTAGTCTATGCAGCTTTTTTTTAATTACTATGAGGGCACATTTTTTGTCTTAACTCTGCAAGTGTCCTTCTTTTGCCCTGTGGGGTTAATTAAGAAAAAAAAGTGGGATAATTTCTGCAATTGGCACTTTAGCAACATATTTTGACATTAAGCCAATACATTATATCTGCACCCAATACCATTGTGAAAATCCCAGAGGAAATTTAATTCTATCAAAAAGAGAACATAAAATATAAAACAGTATGGGACAGTTCCAGCTGAAATCTGGGTACTCTCATAATGTATTATATATTAATAATGTACCTCCTGCCTAAAAAAAGCTCCCTGGGTAACTATTTGCCGTGCCCGTTTAAGGTACTTAAATGCACCAATTTAACAACATGAATAACTGTCCCATCGTTTAAACTTTTTTTTAAAGTGGGACAGTAAAAACATATGAAACAGGATTTCACTGCCACACTATTATATATTTTGAGGCAACCCTACCTCATTTAGTACAAATTCCTATCCCTAACATTAAATGACTAAATGCTTTGTCGGTGACCTTTGACCGGACAGCTGTTCCTCCTATTGGGAGATTACTGCTGCAGTTTATGACATCACATGGGTGGACTCATGTAAATTTTAATTACATTATAGTCAAAGTTTCATTTCACAGCAGCGAAAATCATTAGCATTTGGTAGAAAATGATGCATTTCATCTTAGGTGTTTCATGTTACAAATAATGCTTCAAAATATAAAACATATACAGATTGGGTGGTAGGTATTTAGCAGGTGGTTTTAACATGTATATATAAACTATGACAAATTCCTCAAAGCTGTTTAAAAAGCATAATCAAGATTAAAAAATAACTGCTGGTCAATCATATATTCTCCGTAGTCACCATGGTATGTAATGAAAAGTAATGAACTTGACAAAGAGGTTTTCCAATAAATGAGCAGATATTAGCAGGACAATAGGAGCAGAAACTAAAAAATCTAACATATTTATAGATATTCACTTTTAGAAAATACAATCCATTACAATAATTTTCTATAGGTTTACCCAGTACCTGTACGTTTAAGTGAGTGAGTGATTCAAACATGATTAGATTCCCTACAACATTTAAGACTATGTGTTTTTACAGACTTATTACAACGTCAGTCAGATCGTTGTCTTACACACTAAAAGTTGAACTGATACGAAGTTAAGGAACGTTAACTATGAAGAGTGGTCCAATTACTGTGAAACAGTTGGAGCAAGAACTGAGAGGACAAGAGCTCTACAACCTATAAACCTGATCTACCTGAATGGGAAGCAGCATTATAATTGATGTCATTAATTGGCACAAGTGTCTGCTGTGCAAATGTGTCCGAGAAGGTTCACAACCAGACACATTATCTTATTCTGGTTTAAAAAAAGCTACTGGACTTCGTAGCTTGTTTTGAGAGGTTTCATGTCTCAGAAGCAGAAGGATGCTTCTTCACTTCTGAGATGAATGCAAGAAACCTATGTATTTAAATCCAAAGTGGGTGTGAACACACCCCGTCTGGATTTGATAACACCTGGGGGGGATGTGACAACTAGTCACATGACCACTCCCCAGTTTTCAGGGATGATCATGTGACTTTAGTTTCCCAACCACTCTGGGTTTAAATTACCTGGGTTGCTTGCATTAGTCTCAGAAGTGAAGAAGCCTTGAAACAAACTAAAAAGTCCAGTTGCTTTTTTCTACAACTTCACAACAATGCTGCAAAAATGGTTCAGTTTTGCATTATCTTGAAAGAAAAAAAGTTCAACACTTTGTCAAATGCAAAGTAGAATATCACATAACAGGAAAATTTGCACAGTATGACAACAGCCTGCAAGCACACATGCTCATATAGGCATTTACAAGCAGCAATTACATAGGTACACATAGGAATTGGATAACAGTTTGTTCAGTGAGGTCATTTTGGAAAATGACGCTGGATCAAATTCAAAGTAGAACGTTTCATATATACATGGTACATCTTAAAACATACCTGGAGGGAGTCATTAACCGTCTCATATTGTAGACTTTTCCTGGGTTTTATTTCAAGGGTTTTTTTTTGTTTAAATCCCCAACAAGATATATTTGTGGTTCTCTCTGGAGCTCTAGAAGGAGCAGGTCATTTTGTATGTGTCTTATATTAATGAGCCTCTCCTTTGATTGGTTGATTTTGAATCGGTGGGTGGGCGGTGACTGCATAGATGTGACATCACTACCTAACAAAAGTGCTGGTTTTTAGCCTCATTTTCTGAATGCAGGCTGTTTACATTTATCTGTGGATTTAGCATTTTGAAACATTTATGTACCTAGACTTTCTAATAATCAAAAGCAATATAAAATCTCAATTCCAATCATATGGGACCTTTAATGTCCAGCTTGTCACTGTAGAAAAAAACAATTAACACTGACAAGTACAAATAATGTAGCTCTTATATTCCCTTGTGATTATTTTTGGTTAGTATTTGTCACATGGGGGCAGTATGACTGCAAAGACTAGAAAATTGCAAAGATTCTTTACGGCAGCATTCCACACCTCAATTACAAAATGCATGGTTCTCCATTTTAAGTGAAAGCTATAGAGTGTCTCATATCTGCAATTACGGCATCATAAGCTCCTTATAGGAGCCCTGTGTGTCTATATACATTATTCATGACTGGCGGCTCATAGACAACTGCTTCAACAGCATTAACATTCATCATATTCTGTTGTGCAGCACAAATGTTTTAAAAACGTATCCGTCGACTCGACACCTCCACAGTGGCAGATTAGGTCTCACTGATCTCGTTCAAAGGCACTTTGACTGTTGTTAAGGGAGAGCAGAGCACTTATCATTCGCTTTGCTCCGCTCAGATTTTCCCCGCGTGACCTCTGGATCAAACGATGCATGAGACGATTACGATTCATAGGATTTTACCTCATGCTAAAATGTATTTTCCCGAGCCCTTCCATTTCCTTTCAGAGTAGGCGTCTATCTGATCTCTATCTCCAGTTTAAACTTCTAACAGTCAGACTAAGAATAAAAAAAAATGTATAGATTAGAAACAAAATTGACAAACAGAGGGTCACTAAACCTGTTTTTTGTGGCATGTGCAGAGAATGAGAACGGAGTATAACTGCAACAACTGCAGACGCAAAGCAGGTGCAGGCTGAAATTAGGCAGGAACAGCACAGCAAAAAATATTAATGGTTAACTTAAATAGGCTGTGTTATTCTGTCGAAACGTCTAATTGATGCGCATGCTAAATTAGCCACCTGGATCCATTTCCCCACCAGAATTAAACTTTTTTTAATTTCTCCTTATTGCTCACCTTCCTCCTCATCCTGAACCAACTGAGTAAACAGCTGCACATCTGAAACACCCAGTACTAAAGCATGCCTGTTTTTAACTTTTCCGTTAACGTAATCTTAGTCTTGTTACTGATAAATTAGTCGGGTCAACTTTTACGGATTAGTTTGTATAGATCAGATCGTTAATATCCATCAGGGATGAGGTGAAAAAAAGAAATCCAATGTGATTAAGGGCAGGTGTGGAGGAAAACACAAAAGTCCTACCAGAACCCCAAAACACAAAAAACTAGAGTAGACTTCCTAATTTATAGTTTCTGTGATCGTTGGTTCTTCTAGGTCTGTATTTCTGTTTCCTTATATTCTCCCTTCACTCGTGAATGTATATCACTTATCAGTAGGGTGCACAGACTTTATGAAGGGCAGGGGTGAAACAAATAAAGGGTACTTAAAGTGTTTTATGTATATTATATATGATTTGTCATTTTAAAAGTTAATTTAGTCCAATTGGACTACTCAGGGTATTTTGTATTAAGGATCATTCATCAGAAATGTTTAGATTTAACTCATGGGTGTTAAAAACAAACAGAGACATGGATCCAAGAAGGAAATAATGAATTAGAATAAGAAGGGTATTCTTATTAGGGCATGAATGGGGGTGATCACCCCACACACACACACACACACACACACAAACACACACACACACACACACACACACCCCATGCACATCTATGTCACTTATTGTTCTTTGGTGGAATGTCTAACCTTTCCTGCAGACTGATGTTTGACAGAATAGGTCTGTTTTTCATATCGCTGAAGGGTTGCTCACCTGAGTCAGTTGTGGTCTAATATTCAACTTACAGTATCTGGGTTATGACGTACATTAAACAAAACAGACTACAGTCAAATCCACTGAGCAGCAGTTAAACTTTGGAAATGTTGATTTGCATATTCATAGATTCTGGATTTTTTTAATAGAAGAGAGAATAGAGACTCCACTAGGTGCTTATTTCTACATTTCTTTATTGCGTTATTTTTTTTATGTATGAGTGCCTTGAAAAGTGCTTTATAAATAGTGTATATATTTTTTTTATCATTGATTGAATTCTACTACATTTATTTGACAGGTCATATAATGATTTCTTTAGTCTTCTACAAAAGTAAACTGATTATCTTTGGGTCGTGAACTGTTGGTCTGGGAAAAAAAAATTAGTTTGAGTTTCTATCTTTGGAAAAAAGTCAACATTTAACCAGAGATGTCAAAAATGTTCATTACTCAAGTAGAAGTATAGGTACTCGTGTTTAAAATGTTTCTGTAGACGTAACAAAGTAAATACAGTAAAGAACCATGTATAATAATACATCAACTAATTTGAGTTTTGTTCATTTTTGGATAATAAAAAATAGAATAAATTTACTAAAATCAATAAATACAATGTAAACTAAAACTCTCTGCCAATGGAATGAATTTATTCCTCTTCTATACACAATATTGGATTTATTGTGCCAAGAATTTTTGCAGAATTTTTTTGCAGTGTACTTTATCCAAGTGGGTTTTTAAAAATGTAAATAATGTAAAAAGTAAAGATAATTTTGTGAAAATACTCAAGTTTTCTATTTAATTGAGGTAATGAAGTATTTGTACTTCATTACTTGACACCTCTACCTTTAGATCTTTTTATGTACTGATCGAATAATTGTTTTAATAAATGACTGATCAATCGAATATCAAAATAGTCATTAATTGCAGCCCTGCTCTTAATATAACCCCAAACATGGCCGTTTTTACACTTTAAGTAGACTACATTTTTTCTACTAATACTTCTGCACTTTTGTGACGTCATGGATGAAAGACTTTTACTGATAGAGTACTTGTTCACCGTGGTATTACTACTTTTCCTCGTGTAAAAGATCCGAGTACTTTTTAATCCCCGACCATTCACCCATCGGCAGGTTTAGGAGCCACTGAGGCCACATTAAATTCTGCATCGCGTTCTGTGACAACTGTAGATCAGGGAGCAGCAGCTCCTCCTCCCGCCGGGATTTGTAGTCTTTTCACGCGCAGGACGCCGCCTCCCGTTAGAGGCGCGTGTCAGCGCCGAAACTACAGTTCCCTCGGAGCTACTTGGAGGTGTTAGTTGTCAATATGGCTGTTGTCAGACAGACAAAGCAGAGAGGCAAATAATTCGCCTCTGATTAGAAATCCTTGGAAAGGGGTCGGACAGGGCACCGTAATCAAACCGCGTTATTGTTCGGCCGCAGTAAAACACGCACGGCGGGTGTTCTGCGCGAGTTGCGAAGTTAAATGGTGAAGTGGCCGATTCGAACCGAGGTAAGTCATGTACTTAAAGCCATGTACAGCGCTGAAAGTGATGTTATTAATATCAAACATCCGCTAGCCAAGCAGCGGCGGCGGCGGCTAACGTCAGCGTTGGCATGGCTAGCCTGTTATGCTAATCACTCCACGGAGCTAAATGCTAACGAAAGAGCCGCCGTTAAGTTGCCGGTGGTACCTGTGCGGTGCCGTTTGGGGTGTTTTTCAGCGGAATGCACGGGGGGAAATGACTTAAATTAGCGGGGTTAGGAGGGGTGCAAGCTGGCTAATTGAACGTCACACACATCACATCGGGTATTGTCCGTCTGCCACAGAAACATTTGCTAACGTTAGCTTTTGGGCAAAAAGGGCGTGAAAAGCTGGCATCACCCGGCGGCTTGTCTGCAGTGTGGAATCCTCTCACCGCACACACACACACACACTCAGCAAAACAACAACACATGGAGGAGGAGGAGGAGGAAAAAGACACTCGACACACACTTTTCTCACTTGGAGGACAATTAAGAAAACGTTGAATATGCGGAGTTTGGTTCACACCAGAGATTTCTGATGCATGCGGAGCTGTCTTGAAGGGTGAGGACGGGTTCCCCCCCCCAGGATGCTGTTGACTCGGTCGGGTCGATCTTCTGGAAGCTCGAGACTTTTCGCTGAACTGGAACTGGAAAGTAACTAGGTACATTTACTGAAATACTGGGCTTGAGTAGAGTTGAGGTCTGTCTGCTACTGTGATTCGAGTTCTTATAATACATTTCATTTTTACACCACTAAATTTCCACTAAGCATCTTTGTTACTGAAATTGATCTGTGGTGGAAACAGCCCAGCATGACTTGTTAATGAAGCGGTAAACACTGAGAATAAACAATCATTGTCACTTATTTTTTACTAAAATGTAGTTAATACTTAAGTATATTTAATGTGAAAGGGGCGTACATTGCCTGTCAGCTACTTTAAGACAGGGGTCACCAACCTGCTCCTGGAGGACTACCATCCCGCATCCTGTTTTAAGAAGCTCCCCCCTTCCACCACACCTGGTTCTGATTATCGACTTGTTATCAAGTAGCTGAAGCTTGTTAATAATTAGAATCGTGTGTGTGTGTGTGTGTGTGTGTGAGTGTGAGAGAGAGTGGGGAGATTCCTTAAAAGCAGCAGGACAGTAGCTCTGTAGGGGCAGGGTCGCCGACCCCTGCCTCGAGGGCTTTTACTTAAGTATTATTCGTGCAGGTGACTTTAACTTATACTAAAGTCAGATTCTGCTCATATATCTGTACTTGTACTCACGTGTGGCGTTCAGTTTCCTCATACACAACTGAATCTCTCAGTTCAGTGAAATCTAATACAAGATTTATAAAGTTCCTGTTTGTTGAACTGTTATCCAGTGGTGGAAATTAGCTAAATACATTTATACATGTATTGTGCTTGAGTAGAATTTTTAAGGTGCATGTGTTTTACTTGAATATTTCAATTAGATGCTACTCCTTCCATCCCATTTCAGAGCATACTTAAAAGCCCCACTACATTTATTTGGGTACCTTTCAGATGCAGATTTTAATACTTTACATAAAAGGAATATACTTGAATATTCAATTGAATTGTCGCCCTTTTCTTTTTACATTTCTTGGAATTTTTTATGAAACATGCCAAATATGATGGTCGTACTGTTACTATGGATCGACCCAAATTATCTGATGTATGGGTTTGACAGAAAGTATCATACCATTCGTAACACCTTTTTATCTATGATAAAATAAAACACTAAAATATAGTGTATTGTCTTATAATGATATAACAGTCTTTAAGTACATTTTACATGATAATACTATATGCATTTACTTAAGTAACATTCAGGACATCAGTATTTAACTCAAAGGAGTTTATTACTTCATCCACCACTGCTGTTATCGAAGTGATCAAAAGCTTTTTATATTTATATTCTGTCAGAAGAATCAGTCCTAAACCTAATTTCCTCTCATATGTTCAGTTTGTGATATTTAACCTACAGTAATCCAGTGCAGGACATTAGTTTATATCATATAGGGTTAAATTTTTGCTTCCATCCATCCATCCATCCATTGTCTATCCCGCTTATTCCCTTTCGGGGTCGCAGGGGTCTGCTGGAGCCTATCCCAGCGCACTTTATGGGCGAGAGGCAGGGGGATACACCCCAGATGGTCGCCAGCCAATCGTGGGGCACACACACCATTCACACACCATTCACTCTCACACTCACACCTATGGGCAATTTAGAGTTTACCAATTAACCTGAGCATGTTTTTTGTATTGTGGGAGGAAACCGGAGTACCCGGTGAAAACCCACGCAGACACGGGGAGAACATGCAAACTCCACACAGAAAGGCCCCAGACCCAGGCCCAAGGCGGGTCTTGAACCTGCGACCTTCTTGCTGTGAGGCAACAGTGCTACCCACCGCACCACCGTGTCGCCCCTTTTTGCTTCCATGCTCACTGTTTTTTTTCTTTCTTTTAACCAGTTAAACAAGGTTTAACTTAGTGAATAGTTAACTCTGCAAATACTTGGATGGGACAGGGCGGGTTTTTCTCTTCAACAGTTTTGGCTGCATAAAGCGAGCCTGTAGATTAGTTAAGAATGTATACATGCAGGCACATGCATGTTTAACAGTGATATTATTCTGGTAAAAGTACCTAGTTCCACTTTTCAGATCTGCGTTTGCTGATCTCTCTGCAATGTGACAGGTTTTTCGAACAATGATTTACATCTTCGGGAGCCTCTTCCTTTACAACTGCATAATGACAACTTAACGAGACTAGTTAATGTTCAGCAGTGCTATAGCTAGTAAGTGTTGATTCAGTGCTGCTGATCTAAAGTGACTTTGAAATGTTGCTGCTCATTGTACTTCTTAAAGCTCAATGTTACAGACCTCTGACGACTTAAATGTATTCGTTCCCTCCAGGATAACCTCAAAAACACCGCTATAGTCTCAAGTCATCTAACGTCTTTTTTGTCCTCTGCACAGATGTACAAGAAAGAGAGGGGGAAAAAAAGCCAGTGACCCCTTTTAAACCATTTATCATATCAGCATAGGTCGGGCTGGCACAGAAGATGGAAAATCTGCCGCAGTCTGATTCCAGTTGCATTGATTTTGAGCACAGCAAATTGCTTATGAAAAACATACGGCGTGGGTGGTGTGCAGAGCCGGGGATATATTGTAGCTCTTAAAGAACGGCAGTCAGAATGTTAAGATAGCATCAGCTGTCAAGGTGACTCCGGCACTCTGCGTGTGTTGCCTGCTGGTTCCCAAAAATAGCAGATTTTTATACCCTGCCCCTCCCTCCCCCTTTTTCTTTCACACTTCTATCTCCTGCTCTTGTCTTCCTTTTTTCTTATCTACTGCTTCTTTTATTTCCTTCTCGCAGGTTTCCTCTCCTCTTTCTACTTTACCCCCCCCCCCCCTACCACCACCACCACCAGCTCTCTTCCCCCCTCAGTCAGCCTTTCCTCTGCCTCACTCCTCCTTTCCCGTCATTCTCATTTTCCTCCCCATCCGCGACTGCGTTCCTTTTTCACTCTTTCCCACTTAATCCTCTCATTTCATTCTCGCCTCCGCCATCCCTTCATCTGTCTCATTTCTGCCTGAGTCCCTCTTTCCTTCTCGCTCTTCCTATTATCTCTCAATTTCCCTTCCTGTTTCCTCTCTGGATCTTGAACGTACCTTTCTTTCTTTAAGTCCCCCCCGCCCCCCAACCCCAGCGTTTCCTGTTTCCTCTCCCCCTCCTCTTATTTCTGTCCTCTCTCTCAACCTGTCTGTCCTGTCTCTCATCCAGCAGCAGGATGTCTGAGTTCAGCGAGGAGCCGCGCTTCACTATCGAGCAGATAGATCTGCTGCAGCGGCTGCGTCGCTCCGGCATGAACAAGCAGGAGATCCTGCACGCGCTCGAAACTCTGGACCGGCTGGACCGGGAGCACGGCGATAAGTTTGGCCGCCGCACCTCTTCCTCCTCCTCCTCCTCATCCTCCTACGGAGTAGGCGGGGCCAACGGCTGCACCAACAACTCTGCCTCTAACACAACCACGTCATTCAACAATAACAACACTGCCTCCGCAACCACCACCTCTTCCGTGTCGTGCAACGGCAACAACAGCGGCGAGGGCGGCACCGGCGACCTCTCGGCGGCTGCCGCCTCCTCCTCCACGGCCTCCAAAATCTCCACTGCCACGCAGACGCAGTTCGGTGGAAGCAGCGGGGGGCTCTCGCCGTCCCCCAGCAACAGCTACGACACCTCCCCGCCCCCGGGGCCGCCGCCGCCGTCCGCCATCCTGCCCTCGCCGGTCTCGCTGGTGGCGCTGGCACAGAACGGGCGCGACAGCCTGGCCGCCACGCCCAACGGGAAGCTGTCCCCGCCCCGCTACCCGGTGAACAGCGCGGCGGCGGCACGAGCCTTCGGGTTCGAGGCCACAGAAGAAGACCTGGACATTGACGATAAAGTGGAGGAGCTGATGAGGTCAGTAGACAACAGGGAAAAAGCCTTTGAACTTTGTGTTGGAAACTTTACTCTCATAAAACTTTTAGTTGGTTGCTTGGACAATCTTTTCTTGTAAATTCTTGTTGATGTGAAGTTGATCAACTGAGGTAACCCTTGTGTCTTTTGTGTTTTTCAAAGACTCAATTCACTCACGTCAAACCATGTGAGGGTTTAGTTTTCCTGCTGTAGGAAATGATCAATGAATGAATCCACATACACAAGAAACCAGTGTAGGTGCTTCTTAAAGCTACCTTGAAGCTTCATTTCTACCTGATGTGTTGAACGGCTGTAGTGTTTGATGTTGGGGGGATCGTCTTTATTGGTAGCAACGCCCATAACGAGAAGGCAAGAAAGCACAGTAGTATATATTGTATATGACGGGGCTTAATTCAATGGAGCCAACTGGAAACTCCACTGAAGCTGCATTGTGTGCAGCTGCTGCTTAATGAAGCACTAACTGAAAGGTTCATTCTTGACCTTGTGTACGGCAGAGATTCGGGGGCAAAAAAAGGTCTTCCCCAAAGCTCCATTTATTTAGAAAGCTTTTGATCATGTTATGTTATGATCATCTGCAGATGAAGTTAGATGTCATGAAATCGAGATTGAATTTACATTCTTGACTGAAAGAGACGGTAGGGAAAACTTTTATCACTTCCAAGTTTAGTGGCTGTAATTGAATTCTTTAATTTAAAAAAAAAAAAAAGAAGAAAGATTTACATTTAATGTGGCAGAACTGTAAGTTTAAGGGGGAAATGCCAACCAATTTACATATCATAGTTTATTTACAGGTCTGTGTGAAATCTGATAAACTGCCTCAAGTTTTTGGTTTAGGTTGAAGACTTTACATTTGAAAGTAAAGAAAATCTGTTTGGAGTTTGGAAAGAAGTTACTAGACATCTGCAGCTAACCCTAAGTTAGTTTAACCCACAATGTATTTTTTTTTCATTGTGGGTGACGTAGGCTGTGACAAGGAAGAAAGATTCACGGTTTAGAACAGATGGTATCTCATTGGTTTTGATTCACTGCAGAGTCTTGCACTAATGTAGCATAAACCCATTTCTGCATTTTGTTGCTTTGAAAAGCTTCTTATCGAGCCCGTAATCAAGCTGATTTATAGATATCAGACTGATAATTGCTTAAATGCGTTCTGCCGCTGATGCAGCCAGAACCGGCTGAGACGCTGTTGTTTGCTTTGATGTGGCGCAGTGTTTTCTTAGAAAATCTGGCCTCCGCCGCTCTTAAACATTTGATTGTCGGAGCGCTGCTTGCAACCCTTGGTCGGCGTGCGCCCTACATTAGCAGGCGGTGTTGTTTGTAGCAGCGCGTGTGTGTGTGGGTGTGGGTGTGCGTGTTGTGTTTGTCCTCATGACGGCAAAGAGAGCGTGATTCAACTATCGATGTTTGTCAAATCTCATCTTCAACCTGCACCGTGTTGTCTTTGCTATCAGCAAACATCACAAATCCGAACACAAACCAATCACAGCTGTCATGCACTTTATGTGGGTCATATAGCCTCGGTATGTTGGTACAACAGCAAATTACAATAGAGCCAGCCCTCTGCATTCTTCCTTAACGTAAAGATGATTGGATTATTTTCTCATTAAATTATGCTTTTTAATCTATGAAATCTGTGTGTGTTTAATTTCTTCAAGATCAAGGAGACCCATTCACTCCTCGTTTTGAACCAAAAAGTCCAAAGGTATTTAAATTACAGTCATATATGAAAGAAGACTTTGACAGCTTTTTTTTTTAACCACATTTCAAGTTGTGCATTTAATCAACTAGATGAAGACAAACTAAAGATGCAAAGCTGGACAAATAAAGAAGCAACAGTAGTGTGTTGTCAATGGCCTTTTCTGCTCCGCAGAGCTGCTGACCACATGACACTTGTGCTGATTGTATTTTTTTTTGTATACCTTGTTCCATATACAGAACTACATCACATGATGAATTAAAAAAGCAGACAGGCATTAAGGCGTTCTTGTTGAGATTATGCGCACTGTCAACAAAGACTTTATTACAGAAACACAGGAGTATTATGGGTAGGAAGCCGTTCAGTCTTTTCCCCTTCGGCAATGTGACGCAAAATCACACATCCTATAACATTAGGTTTGAGAACACACGCGCAAACTAGTTACTCGGAGCAAATGCTCCGATGGTTCCAGTGTTCACGAGGTGTCACTATCCACATGTTTGCCTCCTACTCAGCTCCTCTAAGCCGAGCACTTCACACATGAGTCCCGTCCTCCGCTGCCTTCCAGATGCCCCGTACCAACAGTCAGAATAAGAATAGGCATTTAGAGCTCCGGCTCTATCCTTGACACTGCATTAGCCGTCGTGTCGCTCATTCACGCTGCTTCCGCATTAAATTACACGTCCTCTTTTGACGGCCTGGAGAAGTTAAATGGCGTTCAAAAGCCCTCGTCCTCCTCGCCGCGGCTGTAGAGGCCTTTTTTTCCCTCTTTTGGTTTGTTGTTTCTTTTTTTTGCTACTCAGGACTGCAGGGGCACGACACGCCGTTTTCAGCTTGTCAACAATCCCACAGTGCCCTTCTGAGTTTTCCCACTTTTATGTGCACATTTCCATCTCTGCAGGGGTTCGGCCTTTGAGTTGGCATCAACCAGATATCCCCCTCCTCCTCCTCCTCCTCCTCCTACTCCTCCTCTTCTTCCCACTCTTCCTCAGTCTTGTACAGCAGCTTGTGCTACATCGATTCGCTGGTGTCGATACAAGTAGCGTTTTTTGAACTCTAATTTTAGCTGCGCCGCAAGAGGCCAGCGTGGAGGAATACTGATGCTGGATGTCAAGAGTCGTGACGCATTTTCATCTCAGAAATATGGTAACCGCGCACTCAGGACTTTGATGTGATCCATTTTGACTGTGTGAGTGTGTGGGACAGTGACCGGTTCAAAGGACGCTGTGATTCCACAGCATCAGGGCTGTTTAAGGCTCCACTGGAAATACCTTCTGAGGGAGGGAAAAAAAGTATGCACTATTAGTAAAGATAAATGCACCAGCCAGTTTACATTTGACAGGTGTTCACAATCCGCCAGCTATCTGTAGTAGGATGAGGAATTACAGCAAGACAGTAATAAGCTTGTTGGTATGTGTTATTGTGTATGTAGAGGGGAGGGGACTGGGCTGGAAGCCAGAAAACAGGGTGGGTACATTGTGTGACTGCACATGTTCACTCATCACCCTCCATTCCTGCAAGTCTCTGCATGTTTCCTTTTTTTCTTTTTTTCTCCTCGGCTGATGACTGAGACAGTAGAAACATGTCCACCACATACAGTCCACATATGTGTGTGTGTGTGTGCGTGTGTGTGTATGTATATATATATATATATATATATATATATATATACACACACGCACACACGACTGTGCCTCGCCTCAGTCTGATTCATAAAGTCATTGCCTTTGTGTGTCTCTGAAATGCAACGTTGATTATGTGAGAGCCATAAAGAAAAAGAACAATACGCCATTACTGCTGTCGAAACGCAGCCCAGATTAAAATGGAGCCTTTGTTTTATAGGTTTTCCATGAATATGGATAAAAGGGGGAAAAAAAAAACACTGATTTGATTGTGTCGCATGAAAAGTGGGAATCTGTTATTGAACGTTGTGCCAAAATGAATGGGGGGAAATACATGCCCAAACAAACATTTAATCTTTACTTGTTAATGTTGTGTGACGTGTGTGTGTGTGTGTGTGTGTGTTTGCAGGAGGGACAGCAGTATGGTGAAAGAGGAGATCAAAGCGTTCCTGGGGAACAGGAGGATCTCTCAGGCAGTTGTGGCACAAGTCACCGGTTAGTGTGTTTCATTTTACTGATAAACTCGCTCTGTAATGCCGCTGATACTAGCTCCATTTTCTTGTCTTTATTCATCCGCCGTGTTTATTTCTTATTAACAGATAAGGCAACTATAACTATATAACTAGGGCTGCTGGACATTTTCTGATCTTTTTTCCTCATCTTTTCATTCTAAATAGACTTGATTAATCAATTATCAAAATTTTACGCAATTAATATACTTGGCAACGTATCTTTTAATCAACTAGTTGATTAATCATTTAAAATATAAAATAGGTGAAACTAGCTCTGTAACATGCTGCACATACACTCAACATCAATGCTTCATGTTAATATTATAACGATTTCCTATATAACCAAAGCAGTACTTTTACTATAATACTTTTAACTACTTTAAACTCATAATACGTAATGCACTTTTAGTAAAGCAAGATTTTCATGCAGGAATTTTACATGTAATAGAGTATTTTTACAGTGTTGCTTTGGTACTTTTAACTTTGTAAAAGATGTGAGTACCTCTTCCATGTACTGCCTTCTACACCTCACGAATGGAGAATTTTTATACACACATTTAGTTGATTAGCTTTGATATTTATATGGAATTCCTTGAAAATCTGGGTAAAAATTATGGAATTTTGCCTCACGCATCAAAGTGTTCATGTTCGAAAATTAGATGATTTAGAGAAAATCAAGGAGGAGACATTTAGACAACAACTTAAAAGTGGCTCATCTCCTTTTATCTTTCTGTTACTACCAGTTTGGAAGCTGAATTTTCCACTTTCATGTCCATTCCTATACTATGTAACCCTGTACCTGTTAAGTGTATCAAATCATAGGTAATTAACAGCAATATTGGCCATGAAATAAATATTGTGTACTCATTTATTGCAAATTATTTAGTAGCTTGTCCCTGAGAAATGCCAAAGATTATGTGTAAAACCTGCCATCAGTTACGTAACGAAGCGGTGTCCAGTCTCTGCAGAATTTAATCAGTGACTATTTTACACCTTTTTTATAAACTATCATTCAAAGCCTGATTTTGCAGTTTAACAAATTATTGGCAACCGGTGGCAACAAGTTGAAGGGACCAACAGTATTTCAGTGACTGCAGGTCATCGAAAAGACAAGAGATCGAAGAAGAAATAAATTCGAGGCTAAGGAGAAAGAAAACACCTTTCTGCCTTGTATACCCTGGTGTCTCGAGTTCTTCCAAAGGTTGTCTACAAATTGTTCCCGGGCCCGATGCAAAAACACCGTTGTAATTCGATGTCTGGCTGCTTTCCAGGCATCAGCCAGAGCAGGATCTCCCATTGGCTGCTGCAGCACGGCTCCGACCTGAGCGAGCAGAAGAAACGGGCCTTCTACCGCTGGTACACGCTGGAGAAAACCACGCCAGGTACACCTCGTGTTTGAAACCCGTGTGTGACGATGTGTTAACGATTCAACTCATGATTCGTGGGTTCCGGTTCAAATTAAGGGTGATATCACTTCTTTTAAGATGATCCGATTCCTGATATTTCCTCATAAGTTCAGGTATGAATTAATTATGAATATAAAACAATTACCTTTTTAATCAATGTTAGATCAATTTGTTTTCCAGTAGGCTACATTTCAGAGCACAGATCAATATAGTTGGATCGCAGGAATATAAGTCGATATATCAGGATATTGATGCGATAGATGCATTAATATAACTCACAGATTGTTTAAAACAAGAGAACGTCTTTTCACACCACCAAACTCCCTCAACCTGCGCGGAAGCCGCTCCAACTCTTGTGCAAAAACTCCCGTCGACTAAGCGAAGGAAAAGTTGAGGAGCTCGGATGTAAAGGCGGCACGAGACCGTGCTTCAGCGGTCTCAGCGGGGATGCCGCTCCAAACAAAGGAAGCGCAGTAGGGAGACGCTTTGCTGCCGGCGGCTTCCTGTTAGACTGTTAATGAGATAAGTAGAGGTAGTCGGCGTCCTGTGATAAATGCGTCGCAGCGAGATGATGCCTCGGTGTTTCGTGGAATATCTTAACATTAGCAGAACCATTTAGACATGTGAAATGAAGCGATAAGGGAGGATAAGATGCTTCTTTTTCACCAAGATTATAACAGCAACGTATCGAGTCTTATTCTGGTTGAGGATGCTAAGAGTGAATGGGTTTCATACAGCAAAAACCGCTTGAATTTCTTTAAAAATTCTGTTAAGAACCAGGTGAGCTGAACGGCTGCAAACAGGCACATGCTCAAGAATTGGTTGACAAATGCCACCAAAAACAAAGGCTGACGTACTGTTAAATAAAATTAAACAAGGTGATTGATGTTTGATGCTCTGGAGAAATCACACGTTTAATCAGCAACTAACAAAACATTTGTGACACTCACTAAATTCAAAAGTTGCTGAAGGTACGTTTTGCCTTTTGGACCTCTTCCCTTCCAAGATTTTTACAGGGATTTTATAGTCTCAATTAGGATCAATAGAACAATATTAATTCTTTAGACTCCAAATTTAATAATCCGAGCTTTACGATTATTCAGAACCATGCAGTATAATAATCTAAATTAGATTACATGATCCTCAAAAGCTTTGCCTGTGTTGGACAAACAGTTTGTGAGAAGTAGATGTTTTTATCATTTTTTTCTCTTATAGCTCTGGAGTTTTTAACTAAGAGAAGAGCTAAAGAAAACTTTGTTATAAACCTAGAAATTAATAGTTAAAAAAAAAGTCGTGAATCCCGCGTGAGGCCCGACTTTCACCAACCATCCATTGTGCTGTGATTATCGCTCCGGTTGTATAAACTTTTATAAGCAAAAGTCCAACAAACGCAGCGCCTGCTGGGGACGAAACACTACTGTGAAAAACCCAGCCAAAACCCAAATAGCGAGAAACGTTTTTTAAACGCGTTGGGCAGATTCCAACATTCACAGGTCTTCACACGCAAATTGCTGTTTGAGATCTGCAGTATTTGAACTACACGGCATCTGTCCTGCCTGAGTTTAGTTATTCTTATTTTTTCCATATTTCACTAGATAAAAGCTCATCTTCCCTTTGCATTCGCCTTATCTCACCTTCTGTTCTCTGTGTCCTCTCCTCTCACACTAACTACCTCCATGTCCTCTTTCACTACGTGCATAAACCTCCTTTGCGTCAATATCCAGAATGAGTCTTTTTGGGATAAAAAGTTGTTTAAATGTTCGTCTTGCTCGTCTGTTTGCCATTTTCTGCAAAAGTTGCAAATCAGCTGCGTTGCACATGTTTTTTTTCCCCCTAGCCTTAAAGCCAGACTGTAGATGTTTTAACAGCAAACACAGCAGGCCTCCTGCTGCCTGTGCTCGTGCATATGCATGTGCATACGTGCGCCCGACGCGTCCACCTATAGCCAGCCGGCAGACATCCCACGCCTCGTCCTCTGCGGCATGTTCCTCCGTGGAGCCCTGCCAACACCGGCAGCGCTTGGAAACTGCTCTATGCTATTTATGGCCAGACCGAGGCCGGCCCAGCTCCGCTCAGCTCAGCAGCCCCCCTCACTGCCGCAGAGCCCGGGTTGCCGTCCCGCTAACCCGGGCCGGTGCAGGCCGACCCAGTTAGGGCTCCGTCGGGTCGGGTTATGACACGGCGAATCGGCCTCTGACCCCATCATCCAGCCCAGCGTTGGAGCCATGATGTCGGTTAAAGAGTCGCAAATGAGTGCAAATCAAATCTTTTTTGTGTTGGTTTCATTTTTTTCTCTTTTTTTTTTTTTCCCCCTGTGGTTCCGCCCCGACATGAGGCAGCAGAGTCCTCGTCAGCAATATTCCCGAGCGTTTATAATCAGAATGTATTGTTGTATTCGCAAAAGGCGACGTGCATACATTTTCATGAAGGGGCCGGCTCGCTGCCTGCTGCTCCGTTCATTTGTCAAAAACAGCCTCCATGCATTATTACTGCTTTTCAGTACGCTCACAGGCACAGTTTGGTGCTTCCAAAACCACTAAAACACATGCGTACTGTTCCAAAAGGCACGTGTGCGACTAACAGCCGTTGTGATAGTCGATTAATTCTTTATCAACACATTTAGTTGATTCGGCTTCTGGTTCATAAAATGGTGTAAACTATCAATCACTGTTTCAGTGCTAAAGATCAGCAATGTATTATTGTAGAAGACCAAAGAAGTGACTCAAATCAATGATCAAAATAATTGTTGATTAGTTTTTCACTTATTGATTAGTCAACTAATTGTTGCAGTTCTAATAGAGCATATAATTAGATTTTTAATAATCATGGTTGTACAGTTTGATCCTGGTTTATTGTTATGTGTATTGTCCTTTTCTCCCACTTTCTGCTGCCTTGTTCCTCCTGAGTTTTAAACATATCAAATGTTTTTCATTCATAATTCTTATCCAATCGCTGTGTCGGTGGGTCTGATTTGTACCATTTTTACAGTTGATTCTTTCTTACAGGCTACTAACATACTTTTCGTTATATGCCAAGGTATAAAAATGTACATGACATGGGTACCATGGCCCAAAAATCTGCCAGTAATTAGGTGAACACCTTTCTGAAATTTACAATTGATGTAATGTTTTACCAGCTGTGACTGTGCTGCTCCCCGCTCCAGGCGCCACGCTGAACATGCGGCCGGCCCCGCTGCCCCTGGAGGACATGGAGTGGAGGCAGACCCCGCCGCCCCTCACCACCACGCCAGGAACCTTCCGGCTGCGTCGGGGAAGCCGCTTCACCTGGAGGAAAGAGTGCCTGGCTGTGATGGAGAGGTGAGGACACACGGACGTAGGGAAGGAAGCGTTTTTAAGAGCAGCAGATAAAAGATGATGGATGGGGAGTTTGTCTCATAACTTCTCCATAATTTCCTCAAGGAATTGAGGGAATATTGCGGGCCGGTTCTATAAAACCGCCGGCGCACGGGGGGGAAAACAAAGGGCCGCGTTTCTCGCCACGCTCGCTCAATATTAGCTCGATACTGCACGCTTAACAAACAGTAACGCTGCTCTGTTGACATCGTCCTTGTGTAGTGAAATTAATTTAATCGCTGTGACTCCTCCTCTATTTATAGCTACTTCAATGACAACCAGTATCCAGATGAGGCCAAAAGGGAGGAGATAGCAAACGCCTGCAACGCTGTTATCCAGAAACCAGGTGAACCACACACACCATGTCACTCACTATTAGTTTTATGTGGAAGCTGCAAATAAGAATCACCACTAAGAATCATATGGAAATTACACTGCATCAGTGGCTGTGAAACTTTTTCAGGTCAAGGACCCGTAAACGCACAGAAACTAGACCACAGACCCCGTCTGATGAGATTGTGGCTGTGGAGGAAATGTAGGAAACACGAGGTCATAATTATGGAGGAATGAAACTGCCTGAACAAAATTAAATGAATCGGGCAGTAAATGCACATATTTATTTAATTTTCCATTTAATTATTGAAATGTATTTGTGTATCTTTCCCTTTTGCACATAAGTGCTGCTTTATTTGATTTTTTTTCCTTTTTAATTCTTAACTTTTACATTTATTTATCTCTCTGCATTTCCAAGTCAGTACATAAAATCAATTGAATTCATGTACAGAGTGAAAGTAATACCCAAATAATCAATATGTTAAAGGTGTTTTAAATTATTTTTTTTATTATTTTAATTTTTAAATTAAAATGATTCTCCTTTTTTCTGGGGACGCCATACCCCCTCCCAAGGACCCCACTTTGAGAACCCCTGTCCTACATAATCTACACAACAATGCATCTTTGTCGTTTTGCATTTGTTAGGAGCTGAAATGTCTAGTTGATTGGTAACAAATGTGCTTACCTGTTTAACATCAATGTGGCAGCTGTGAACAAGGAAATGAGTGGTGAATTGGCGGTTGGTATATAATCTGTTGGTAAATCCCTCACGGTGCAGCGTAGAACCATACATGGCCATTTCTAATAAAGCTTCAGATGGTGGATTTTTAGTTTTTCCACAGCCAACATGTCTTCACTGCATATTAATGTTATGTCTTTATAAAATGTCTCTGTAGACATTGCAAATTTTGTTAAATTGTGTTTTTGAAATCATATCCGGGGGATTTGTTTGTTATGAACTCCTTCATCATGTTTTATGATTTTCTTTTTTAGATTAAGTTTTTGATCTGTTGTGGGACGTAGTTAAGCTTCTGGCTTCAGCCTCTTTCCGCTTTGCTTCTATATTGTTGTTTCCGTGACCGTTATTAGACTCGTATTGTTTGTTAAATTGTGAGATTCTAATGCAATGGACTGGAAAAGTAAATTCATTCATTAACCACTATCAGCTTCCAAGCACAGATAAGACGAGCTTATACGTAACTTCTCAGTGGGATTTTCAGAAAGTCACCAAAGACGTGTTGAGTGTGATTTTTAAAGTGTCCTGTGTGTGTGTGTGGTTTTTTTTTCAGGGAAGAAGCTGTCTGATCTGGAGAGGGTCACCTCTCTGAAAGTTTACAACTGGTTCGCCAACCGCCGCAAAGAGATCAAGAGACGGGCTAACATTGGTAATGTGGGTTTAGGGAGGGCTGACGAAATGACTTGATTGCAGCACGCCGCATATTTAATTACATCCCTTTGTGTTGACACGACTATTTCCAACCTAATAGCAGTAATTATAATGTTCTGGATACGTTGAATGGCCCGCCGTTGCTTCATTACATTACTATAATTAGGCGGCTTGTTGATCAGTCACCTGTGATTACGTCTGGCCGGCCACTGTCATAATTGCTGTGAATTGGAAAAAAAAAAAAAAAACCCAACAACAACCTATCGCTACTTACATTAACCTAGAAGCCGTTCGTCCATTATTCTCTGCTAAATGGATCAGTAGAAACGACTAAAAAGTGTCAGTAAAATTGAAGCATTTTATGAAACCAGCGAGTTCCACCATTTATCACAGAAGTCAAGCTCACCATTTTATCCAGCACATTATGTCGCAGCTCAGTCTCTGTTATACACACTAGCATTATGGACGTTTTTAGAGGCTTTAAAAAGGTGACCTTTAATTTTAAGAGCATCTTTAACCTGTTAAAATCCCTGACCCCCTGATACGGACGCAGCATTGCAGTTTCTTCATATATATCGCATGAGTGAACCTCATGTAGTAAAACCCAATGTTACTGTTACAGCACCAATATGCACTACTGTTCTGCAGTTAGGGGTCAGCCAGACAGTTTAGCGATCATCACGAAAGGTCACGCTTATCAAACGAGTTGCAAAATAAATAGAAAACAGTCAAGATTTTGACATGATTAGTGCATGAATAGCCTTTTTTTATTTGAAATATTTTTCCCCATCAAACTTTGCTCCATCTAAGCAGCCAAACTGTTTTCAGTTGTACTAACATAATTACAACAAGGGTTTTCTATTGCAGAGAAAAGGCCTCTATACACCTATGTAGATATTGGAGTAAAAAGCATTTGCAGCTAGAATAGTCATTTACCACATTAACTATGTATAAAGTGTACTTCTGATTAGTTTCATGTTGTCTCCATTGAATTGGTTGTGTATTTGTTGGTCATTTATATCTATAAGTGATATTATCAGCCGTCTGTCATAAATCTTACGATTCATCCTGTTTCTCCAAGAAGCCACAATCCTGGAGAGTCACGGCATAGACGTCCAGAGTCCGGGGGGACACTCCAACAGCGACGACATTGACGGGAACGACTTCTCAGAGCAGGTGGAGAGTGATTAACGTCCCCCCCCCCCCCAAAACGCATTAATCCTGATTATGTTCCAAACACCGGCATGTACGCCTGATCTCAGCAGAGAGGAAGATGTCCCTTCTTCTTCTTTTTCTGTTGCAGTTTTTTCTTAGTTTTTTTTTTTTTGTTGTTGGTGTGATTTAATTAAGATTTTCTTGAACACGCCGTTTTCCTAATGTGCTTTTATGGGTCCGCCTCTCGCCAGCCACTCGCATCCATCTCTCCCGGTGAAAGGCCGGCTCTGTTCTTGTATTCCAGTCGTTAGTCAGATATGGTCGTGCATTTTACACGTCTGTTTGTTCTCACCGGCCCATCCGTCAGCTGACTCCATTAGATTCCCTCCCTTTGATTAAACGTTCTCGCGGATTCACATGAAAAAAGACGAATTTCACTCAAAAGAATTAAAAGAGTGTATTCTGACTCAAATCCAGTTCCTGATCAGTGCAAACTGTTGCTTAAAGCACTTTTTTTTATCAAAACTAGATTTTTACCCCCCAGTCAGTGTTGATTTTATTCTGTTGAGATGGATTCACCGTGGAGTTATTCTCAATATTCAGATTATTCTCCTTTCCTCAGGCCTGTGACCTGCCCTACTTTGACAAGCGACCTCTCAGCCGACCTTTTGGCCTTTACCGACTGGAGCCCACCTCCCCAACACAGGTACCTCTTCCCATTTTTAAGCGGAAAAAGCTCCATCTAATACCATGTTCTTCCTGTATTTCTGCCATCAAACCACAGGCCGTCGTTTATCACGGCCATCCTGCCACTACAGGGGCAAAGGCAGAAATGCTAGATCCGTCCACTATGATACGCCTCTGATTGCAGGTCTTTAAGTAGCTGCCGGTGCAGAGAAATCAGATAAAGGTTGATTTGACACTCGATTCCTTTGCTCACCCAGTAGCGCTCTATCCAAGCAGCATTTTAGGCCTGGATGTGCGCTGAAATAATTATCAGTTGCTGCAAGATGAAGAGGTGAGTAAGTGGGAAAAGGAAAAAATCCACATTCCTCCTCTTGTGCTTAAAAAACGCACATACAGCCACAGTTGATATAAAGCAAGTCAAGTGGGAATTTTCCACAGTTAAAGGTGGAAATACGTAAAACGAGCAGCATGCCGACATCTAGCGTTTTAAAGTCATCGTTGCAACACAAAAAAAAGGAAAACCACTTTAGCAGTGGGTTGTTGCTGTGGTGAGCGATCAGGCTAGTAATAAATCATACAGGGCAGCTACACATTGATCTGATTAACGTCATTTGGTGAAAACAAGCCACGATGTTGAGGAATCTGACCGTTGGATAACGTTAGCCGATTTTGCAAGCAAGTCGCCATATAAATCCTTTATAGGAGTCAAAGACGGCGCCCAAAGAAAAAAGCTATCCCCAAACACCCAAATTAAATTTGAGCCATGCAGAATTCACTGATTGGTTGATTAGTCACTTTGATCCGCGGCTTCCTGCAAGATCAGAGCGTTTTTTTTCCCCCCTCTTATCGCCGGCTAATTCGTGCGAGTTAGCGAAACGCAACACGCCGCCACCGCCGCCGTGCGCAGCGAGGTGACTTTCCCCTTGCCCCGCCGGGCCGTAAAGGAGCGGCCTGCCCACCCAGACATGCAGCTCATTACATTACGCGCTGGCAGCGGCCCGCCTCGATAAAATATGGCTCCGTGGTGCCGCTAGTGTTGAAAAGCTCAACAGAGAACCTTTAACTCCACAGTAAAGCCTGATTAGAACCTGTCAGTGTGATGGCAAACAGCACATGGAGAAAATGAGTGCATCTGCTGCAGGTACGCGGGGGGAAGAGAAGAGAACGGCCACTGCAGAGATTTATCTCATTTTAACATTTTTGTTGGGTTTAGACAATTTAATCTGTCTCCCATTTCTAATAATTTAGAGAATAATTACTGCAGGAAATTGGCTTAGAATGCGCAGACTAGTATCAACACGGGTTTAATTGGTGCTACAAAACGCTGCTGTTCACAAAGAAGTCGTAGCAGCGAGCTCGTGTTTGACTCGCGTTTTGTGTCGCCATGCCAACGTTAACGTTACCAGCAGACGTGGAGGAGCACGCAGATCTCAGTTTGATGCATTCTTCATATTCCAGGACGTGTTTGTGGAGGAAATGGCTTTCCTCCTGCAGCTGCAACTTTAGCCTGAAGAACATTTACACATATCACATATCATTGTTTGATGGACACGGATATATATTTATATATATATTTATATATATTTATATAGTTAGGTGTTATGTAGGTATTTAGGCTCTGTGTCAATGACATGTTCTCCGCCTGTGTTGTTCACCTCCACACACACACACACACACACACACACAGTCTCTGATGTTCAGTATGAAACAGTAACAGACCCAGTTTGGGGAAAAAAAAACTTGAAATCGGCTAAATGATTTATAAATCAACTCAATATTGGACTGGTTGTATCAAATATCAAATACAAGACATTTTCACTTGTTCTGACGTAATTCCTTCTCTTTTTTTGTGTGCTTCTCCTCCCATCAGGACGACAGCGCCGCCCACAGCGAGCACCAGGACCCCATCTCTCTGGCCGTGGAGATGGCCGCCGTCAACCACACCATCCTGGCCCTGTCCAGAACCGGAGGGGTGCCCGGAGACATCAAGACGGAGTCCCTGGAGGACGAATGAAGCCCCCCCCCCCCCCCCTCCCCCAACCACCCCTTCCCTCTCCCGCCTCCTCCTCCTCCTCCCCCCCCGCACGCAGGAACCCGGGATGGAGGACAAGAGAAAGTGGTGTGGGGCAAGGGAAGGAGGATAGAGGGGGGGGAGACGGTGGGCTTCATACGGAGACCAAAAGAACACTACTTAGTAAACCTGAATCTGTCCCTCCGCTCTCGTCTCCCCCCCCTCCCCTCCTCCAAGAAGCTCTGTGTAAACTATAACCCCCCCCCCCTCCCCGACCCAATATATTGACACATCTGGCGGAAACGGGTCACTATACATCCTCCTATCTCCCAGTCCTACGGAAAGAAGAAAAAAAAAAACACAAAAGGGAGTAGTCCAGGCCTCCTCTCCCCTAAAAGGGGGGCGGCCCTGGTCTGGGATGGAGTCTCCCTCCTCACAGGATACCTCTTCTCTTTCCTCACCCCCCCCTTAGCCCCGCCCCAATCTTCTTCTTCTTTCCTCTCCAGCCTGGTTGTCTGAGCCGATCCTCAGTCTATCTCACCTCAACGTCAACCTCAGAAAAACAACGTATACTGTATATATAATAAAATATATATATATATATATATATATACACTCACACACACACACACACGCATATATGTATGTACGCATATACGCGTGTGTGTGTGTATGGTTCTTAAGGTTCTCAGCAGTCACACTCACCTCATGGTGTGCTACCTACCTAACGACCTACCTACCTTCAGTATCTACCCTCGAACTTCACCCTCCTCATCGTGCAATCCGTTGGAAGAGCAGTTTCCAGCCTTTTCTCGCCCCGGGGAGGAGCGCGGAGACGCCACGACTCCACGTCTCCGGCGCCGAGGCGCTCGCAAGGGATCGTACCGGCTCACGGAAGTGTCCAGTCACTGTCACCCACCTCCTTTTTAAGCTGCCGTCCCTCAGCGGGAATAACGGCTTCTTTTTCTGTCCCTGCAGTAAAAACCGCTGTTGGATGAAAACCCTCTGAGAAGAAGTAGCCTTAATTTCATACAGCCATACCTTTTTTTGTTTTTCTTTTTTTTTTTAATCCTTAGTATGCAGCAGGTTTCTAATTTGTATCCCTAACACTAACGATCAGAAAACCTCCTCTGAAATATTTTAGTCAGGGAAAAAAAAAAAAAGGTTTTTAAGGTTTCCATCCAACAGAGGTAATCGTTTCACTTTTTTTTTTTTTTTAGGCGAGTGGATATACAATCATTTTGCCTTGATATTTAGCTTCCCAGAGACACTATTGGTAAGTACTTGAGGCTTCGAGAATCAATTAAGGGTCAATGTGATAATCAAGCAAGCTTAAGATATAACGTGGGGGGAGGAGAAATCCGCTTTGTTTTTAAATGTTCGTCCATGCCAAAGGAGAAAAAAAAGAAAAAAAGATGCTGAGGTCCGGCCCTGTTGTTGCACCAGAGACTGGTCTGACTGGTGTCGGGCTCCATCCAAAGCGGTTCCCACCAGCGGACTCTGCAGCAGGCCTGGGTGCGTGACGGTAGATCTAGCAGCCACATTTAATGATGAAATACCCCCCAGCTATTTACTACTCGTTCTGTGACGCTGCCTCTTTATAATCGCCTAAAGAATGTGCTCTCGGAAGGGTTTTTTTTTTTTTTTTTCTTTCTAAATAATCATTGGTATGAAATTAGACTAAACCCACACTGGAAATGGTTTAGAATATCGAAGAAAGGGGGGGGGGGAAAAAAACCTTCTGAGGGCTGTTTGTTTTATTTTATCTAAATAGCCTCAATGGTAAAAGCGCCACTTTGAAGGGAATCACAATCAAAGACACTTAAAGTGGTAATATTGGAAATCAGTTTCCACTTTTTTTTTTTTTTCTTAAGCCCAGGGCAGAAGTTCTCCAAAACCACGTTGGATCATAGAAAACCTCCCAAGTGGAGCAGAGTGCTTCTTAAAAACTAGAAAACGCGTGGCGGCTCCTCGCTTGTTGAGAACAAGCACAGTTTGGATTCATGGTCTCTTAAAGGTTCAGTGTGGAGTTTCTGCTGACATCTAGTGGTGAGTTGGCAGATTGCGACTGAGTAACTGAAAATACAGAATGGACCCACTAATAATGTAGATAAAACATCTTAATATGGATATTCTATTCCATTCCTACAAAGTCTGCTGAATCTTACACACTGGACCTTTTTTAGGATGAGAAGTCTGACATGAGCAGAGTATTCGTACCAGAACCAGGAGACCTCTACATTAGCATAAAGACCAGAAACTGATAGCACAGTTTTGTCCAAAGTATATATATATAAAAATCCCCACCTGCACCTTTTAAAATTAACATTTTATCTCTTAAGTAAATTTGCAATACTTTTTTATGCTTCTTCACTTAATGATCATTAATTAATTATTTTAGGAGGAGCTACGGTAGGATTTGCACCAATTAAACAAGCAAGATATAATTTGTTAATCAGGTGCCGGTCTGAGTATTTTTTATTTCTGTATTTTTAGACTGGCACAAAGCTGGGCTGCAGTTTCCTGTCTTCGTGCTAAAGTGGGCTAACCTCAGCTAAAGCAACGGACTCTTGGCTCCAGAGCGCGAGTAGAATCAGCCTACGCTAAACCTTTTAAAAAGGAGCCGCCGCCTCAGTCGTGGTTTTGGAGAATGGAGGGGGAGACGAATACAAGCAAAGCAGGAACGTAATAAAAAGCTCCTCGTCTTTGAGGATTTGGACGTCAATGGTGAACCTAATAATCCGGCATTGTTAATTGATAATATTGGCGGTTGGAGGCTTCCTGGGTAATTTGTGGACCCCTCTTGCCCTGGGCTCTAGTCTAGTAAAGCTCTATTTAAATACTCTGCTTCAACGTGTACGAAGCTGCAATACAGCGACTCAGTACTGGGACCTGTGTTTCTAAAAGAAAGGGTTGAAAGATAAAAAAAAAAACTAAAAAAAAAATGTATTTATACTCATTTTTTTATGGTAATGTACAAAAATAATGACATATGTTTTGAAATGAAACATGCTTTTATTGTTAAATTAATCATGCTTTTTAATTCCTCCTGACCTTATTTTTTCTATTCTCATTTATTTTTTATCATCCCCTTATTTGACTGAACAACAGTCTCCCCTGTTTGTGTCTGAGGTAGTAAGCTATTTTGTGAAAGAAGAAACGATGATGCACCTTATTAAAAAAAAAAAGAAATAAGTATTGCTGTTGATTAAGCTTGAAATGTAACCTCCTCTCCCCCGAGCCTTTTATTGAAATGTCAGACGTCCAATGTACTAGAATGGGGTCGGTGTGGAAAAAATACCATTTCAATACAGCTGCTTTACACACCATATCATGTGAAATCAAATCCCCAAAACGTGCTGTTTTCCCCTTAAAAACGCCACACCAAACTCCATAGTGAAATCTAGCGTTTTTAACGTCTAACTACATTAACTACAACTCAGTGAATCCATCTAGGTTTATACAAAAACTCAGTGCAGAACTCCATCTCGTCCATAGAATTGAGGTCAATGGAAATGCAAAAAAAGAAGAAAAAAAAAAGGTTTATCTGGAGCTTTAAAAGGAACTTTACTGCTTAAAAAGTAGGAGATGGAACCAAGGTGCTAACTCACTGTGTTTTTAGCTACTTGCACCCTAAACTGATTAAATCACACTACTCGCTCACCGTTTGCAATAACTGGCAAACCTGTTTTTTTGTTTTGTTTTTTTAAAAGGTTTTACTGTGGAGTTTTTTGTGACGTCCTTTCCCCACACAAAGTATATTGTATGTTAGAAATAGTAAAAAAATTAGTCGTGCGTGGAAGGAAACGAGTGCATTCTGAGATTATTCTCTCACTTTAAGACACTTTTAAAAAGTTTTTTTTTTTTTGCCTTCATGTTGTGTGAGAGACGCCGTGGCCCAATTAGCAAAGTACAAGTTTTAATCCATCAGTATTTTACGTGAGTGTCCGAGCTTGAAAGAACTTGTTTATGGGGATTGAAGAGAAGGAAAAAAAAAAAGCCACCGGGTGCTCAAGAAGTGATTTAGGATTTGTTGCGTTTTTTCCCGGAGGGAATCCGATCCATCTGGAATCCGGACTGGAACCCGAGACGGGTTGTCCCCCCCCCCCCTGCCCGACGTCGTGTGTACTCTAGTGGTAGCGCTTACGGAGGGGTGTCCTCTCGTGGTGTGTCAGGGTCAACATGTCTACATGTTCTTCTGTGTCCCCAGTGAAACGCCATCCACCTCATCCCAGTATAGCTCAGAAAAAGAGGACTGAATGCTGTTGTATCAATCTCAAATCTAGTTATGTTCAAAATTACTGTATTGCCCATTTCAGAATTTAGTGCCTTTTTTGGACAGTAGACTGTTCTGTAATTAAGATGTAGTATACATTTTTTTGTACAGTTTCTTTGTTCATTTTTTAACTTGTGTTTATTTTAGTATGATATATATAATGTACAAGAGAATAAAGCTATATCAATGAGACTTTTTCTTGGTTTACGATCATATCTGTTCTACACACGGATGCATCACACGGATGACGAGAGCTGAGTGAAATTTATTTAATATAAAAGTTGATTTAGCTTTTCATTGTCAACAATATCTTGTCTTTAAATAAATAAGCATTCAGGCGTCAAAATGATCTTGAAGTATAAAATCTCACCGAACAAATTAATACTAAATACGTTGCAACAAACAGAAAAATCCCTCCAGTATCCTGATCACACACACAAATCATCTGGTTCCCGTACATGCTGCGGGTTAAAACCCAGTAACACACTCACACAAAAAAAAAAAATTCCAAAAACACCTTTCTTCCAATCAATGTTGACACTCTTGAAGCTGATTAAAACATATTGCAAAATTTCAGTGGAATTTGTCAGGAAAAAGATTGCAACTCCGTTTCTAAAACAGAAATACACATTCGAGGGCTGAAATATGGAGCGTTTTTAAACCAACACCAACAGTCAAACCTGCTCATTCATCATTAAGGCACATATCGAGTAGTAGTCATAATAGTTCAAGGCACGAAAATAAAACAGCAACCAATCGACAATCAATTACAAACATGGTTAAAAGAAATTCATGAGACTCCCAACATGCAGCTGCATAAAATATCTTGACCAGTAGATGTATGAGCACTTGTGTGGTGCCAGCTTTAGATTCTGACATAATCCAGTGAAATTGTTAGATTCTGAGGCAGTGGTTTGATTGTAATCTACAGTTTTGACTGAAGTAAAGCTTTTAAAAGGAGACCTCCTCCATCTAAAAACGTGGCATAGCTGAAATTCATTAAGAGAAATGGTTATTTGCATTCACATTCATTCTCTGATAAAGCGTTTGCTATTTCTCTGTAGTGTTTAAATAGCGAGAACACCAGGTAGGAGGCAGGTGCTGAGAAACATGAAGTAAAAAAACGCCGTACGAATAAGTCACTGTATTGTCACAGTTTCTGAACATTTTACCCTCTAGCCACCGACCAGGTGTCCAGCAGTTACCCGTTCACCGTGCATGTCAGGGGTTCCAGGACTTGCGGTTCTCTCCTCTGCTGCGTCCCCCCACCGCCCCCCCACCGCTGCCGCCGTCCCCTTTAGCCAGAGCGGTGAGGGCCGCCAGGTTGGGGCTGGATCCGGACAAGTTGGCGCTGCGGCGCTTGTGCTGTTGCTGCTGGCGACGGCGTTTTGCCCCGGAGCGGCTCACCCTGCCCGGCCTCACCAACACGCCGTAACCAGGGTTACAGTGGAAGTAGTGTTTCCCGCCTACCGAGCCATCGTTCTTTCCTTAAAAATACAAAAAACAGTCATCAGTACATGTTACATGTTAATGAACTGATTGATAAGGAATAAGCGGAGCTGATCAGTTCAGGTGCAGACGTCTACACGACTCACCTGCTGGTACCTCCAGTTCCACTCCCACCCAGGTGCCCTCTGCGAAATCCGTGGGGCCAACGTACCGGACGGTGCCGTTTTTATTGGTCCCGACGGTCACGAACTCTCCTACCTTCAACCAGTCGGGAACAACCATAGCGGCGTCTCCCTCCTCTGAGTCTGAGATGATTTCCAGGTTCTCCGTCGGCACGGAGAGGTTGAGTCCTGCTCCGACGCTGCTGGCCCTGCCCACCTGTCCGGGAACGTCCTTTTCCTCGCCCACGATACGGTGGAAAGACTTGAGGTCGGAGGACTTCACTTTCTGGATCTTGAAAGGGTTGACCGCCGACGTGACGGGTTTGGAAGGCTGGACTCTGGGCGGAGCCGGAGCTGGAGCTGCAGCCGTTTTGGTTGATGTGTCGACGGGTGATTCATCTGTGGTTGAGGAGGGGGCTGTGATAGAGGAACCATCTGGATTTGAGGCCTTAGAGGGGGGTTGTTCCTGGGACCCTTGAAGAACCGAGTCCGCAGATTGCACAAGAGCAGGCGAAACCGGGACCAGGTCTGGAGCTGCATCTTTAGAACTGTCCGAGGCTGCTGGGAGAGATGCCTCTCCATCTCTGGATGGAGTCAGGCTAGAAGCACCATCTGGGTCCGAGGCCTCCAAAGAGGATTGTTCCTGGGGTGAATCCTGAAGAACCGCGTCCTCAGATGGCACGGGAGCAGTTGCTGCAAGCTCGGACAGAACTGGGCTGAGGTTTGGATCTGTGTCCTGGGCACTGTCCCGGGTCGTCTGGTCTGGCTGTGGGACGATCGTTGGACCTTGTGCAGACGATAGTGTTCCATCATGGATCAGGAGTTGGGATTCTGTGTGGTCTGTGGCGTCCTCCTTAACATCCTGTACCACCGAGCTCTCTGGTTTAGAGTCTGTCTGTTCTGGTTCATTCTCTTGCACCAACAATGAATTTTCGAGTACCTCTGAATCGTCCAAGTGGTCTGATCCATCCTGGTCAGATGTTGAGTTTGGCATTTGTTCGGGCTCTGGCTCCGACTCTTTTAGTGCCTTCGGCTGGTCTGATGAAGACTGATTTGGTTCTTGAGGACTCGGATCAGGAGCCGACTGAGTATCTTTTGGTTCGTGTTGTGCCGAGTCAGAAACCTCTGCAGCCGCCTCGCTGTTCACCGCCTGCGACTGGTCGGCCAGAAGAGACTCCAAATTCTTGTCGGAGTGGGACGTGATGCTCTGAAGCAGATATTCCTGCGTGGTTTTACTTTCCTCCTCCTCATCAGGCTCCGCCTCGAAGCCGTCGGCCCCGCCGTTGGCCGCCGGCGGCAGGTCCCAGCTCAGCGTGTAGACCTCGGACAGCGTGGCCGTGGACATGCTGGTGGACATGTAGCCGCTGGACGCCTCGCTCTCCGGGCTGGGGGCGGAGTCTTCGTTCTCTGGGATGATTGGCGGGGGGAGGGGCACGGATCTGGGGCTCTCCGTGTGGATGTCGGGAGGGATGATCTCCTCGATGGGAACCTTCGGGGGAAACCATGGCAACAGAGGCATTAGGGACTCAAAAAGGGCAAAGATCCATCCAGCCGTTTGCAGCCCGACATTTCTCATCCAATATTTGTTAATTGTTTATTTCTCCTCAAACTTCTAAGGTAAAAATCTTGCTCTTTAGCTGTGCCTGTTTGCTGCTGGTCAGATAGTGTACAGTGATTTTTAAGTTGGACTGACTGGCCACTTCTTTTGTTTGTTTGCTATTTGCATGGATATAACAACAAAAAAAGAACATATACAGCAAACTAAACATATTAAACCAAACACCCCATCTAGGATTTCCTGAAATCTGAAGGACATAATACATCAGAAAATAATAAGTGCATCAGAGACAAGTATAACAATTCTTCAGTTTTATGTAGAATTAATGACCAGGATAGAACAGTTTACACCATTCATCCTCTCGACAGATGGCTCCACATGAATAATGGTAGGAAAAGGGTTTGTAATTGAGTGCAGAGGTTTACAAAGTAAAGCTATAATTATTTTGAGAGCAGAAGCTACTGATAAGGGGGAAAAAAGAAGCTTTTTCCAAGAAGACAAATGATGTGCTGATTTATCATTTAAAAGGAACACAGAAGGGGAGTCTGGTGTGGCCACATTCATCAAAATCAGATGCAGATATTGAAGATACCTGTCTCATATATACGTTTAAATACATAGAGCATAACAGCATTTAAACACAGTGTGGAGAACTTACAGGCTGCTGCTGTTTGCTGAGGCCCTCTTCAACACTGGCTGATTGCACCATGATACGAGGTAAACTCTGAAACAGGAAAAAAAGACGTTACAGATCTGTCGTCGGGCAGATTTTCAAGATGGAGACGGGTGTCATTTTCAGTCAAGGTTAACCTAGAGATTAGATATTTAAGCCTGTAGATCTCCAAACCTTCATTATACACTGTGCATGAAGTGGTGATCAGCTGCTGTGAGGGAATTAGAACGAGCTCGTGTAGGAGAAAGTTAATTTAGGACTGGAAAAGACAAAGATCCTGTAGGCCTGTCCCACGGCCTCATAGAATACTAAACCAGGAGAACTAATGAGGCCACTTAGCCGCCAGGTTCAGGAGGCTTTGACTTTTAGAATTGCATACAATGAGTTTGCTTTTTTAATTGGTTACAAAGAAGAAAAATATCTTATTTATTGTAGTGATTGGTGTAGATGTTGATATGAGGAGCAGAAATATTTGTTCACCAGATACACTCAGACAATCATGATAAAACTGGTACAAAAAAAATCTGGATAATTGCACCGATCGTCATTAATTCAGTCTTCTACTTGATTGAATATTGTGCGTTGCTTTTTTTTGTACCTCTTCCTCTTCCATCTTGAGACATTTTAAGATGTTTAATAAATTAGGACGATTATTTGACTGTGTGCTGGCGGTAATCAGGAATATTATATAACTCATGCATCTTGCTCTGAGGGAGCACTGCCGATCACATGCAGGCTGTGGTCTGATGCAGTGCTTACATGAGTTGTTGTAGCATCTGATATATAAGAACAGCCAATAACATAATAAATTTGCCCTCTTTAAAATGTAACAGGCCGATAATGTAATAAAAGTCCTGAACTGATAAGGTAATAACTTGCCTGTCAATAATGTAATAACTTATTACATTCATTATCAGCTCAGTTATTACATCCACACATTTTTTTTCTTTACCAGGCCAATAACATCTAACCAGCATTTTATTACAATAATGGATGGCTATGAATTCAGTAGCCTAGTACATTTTAAAGAAGGCAAATTTATTACCTTAGTGGTTGTTATCGGCTGCTACAGTTGTTTATAGAATAATCAGTTCATATTCCTGTTTAGGCGCCACGGAGCATAATCTGATTATGACTTTCTGCCTTTTTTTTTGGTTTGTTGACACGTTCACACGTTTTTTTGGGTGAGATTTGTCAATTAAAATGATTGTTCTCAGGCAAATGTTAAGATCAAGCCAATACAGCGAAACATGTACCTGAACCCTCTCCTTCCTCGTATCTATTGTGCTGGAGTAAGCAATTGAACCAAATCAGATAAACGTGATCCCCAACAACCTGCTAATATTTCCAGCACTCCGGGCTTTTGATTTTGGGTTGACCTCTGTAAACATCTGTGTGAGGCGCTAATTAGGGCGTCGGCCCGAGACAAAGCGCCGACAAACACCCGACGGGTTTCCTTTTCCGACCGAATACCGCGACACATGATTTCCCTGATTAGCTTCCCTCAAGGTGCTAATCAGTCAGATGAGCCGCCGCCGTGGCGGGCTGGTGTGAAGAGCCGCGGACTCCCGCGTCTCCGTGGCACATGATTGGAGATCGGCGGATGAGGAGGTGGAGGAGGGGGGGCAGGGGGTGACGGGCTTCACCTGCTCCTGATTAACCCTCCCCACTGCCAGGGTGCTCCTGTCTCTGTGGGGGCCGCTTGTAGAGCCCCGGCTCTCATCACCAGCATCAGACGCCGCGTCAATCACCGCTCAGACGACACCTACGTCTGGCAGCTTCTCCCCGTCACTCTGCGCTGCTTCTTTAGGTTTCTACACGCGTCAGAACTCAGAATAACACGGATAAATCCTTCATTTAGGAGAAACGGCTGCTAATCCTGAAAGGATTCCATATTAACCCATTTAAACTCATAATTATATCAACTGAGTCACTTTATCATTTTATGTGTCCTATTTTATCAAATTTTATAATCTACTTTAAAGAAATTAATATTTTATTGACAGGCAACTACAGTACAATGTGCCTATAAATAATTATAATAAAAAAACAGACACACATATTAATATATATACATATATATATATGCGAATGTGGGGATTTTTGAAAACACGCATTTCTATGCATGCGTTCAGCCTTCCATTCATTCATTCATCCAAAAAAATCCCCCTCCCAAAAAGTCTGGTTGAGGGGAAAACCGCAGTTTGTTATTGACATTGTGTGATGTCACACTGTGTTGTTTGTGGCAGATTTTGTGGTTTCATGTGAATGGATACTATATAAAATGTATAGACTGAAATAGTTCAATACTGTTGCATCTAAATTCTTTGAAAACATTGTAGTAAGTGTTATTTATTTAATAACTTCTGTAGGGAAAGACATTTCCTCATCAGTAATAATTCATCATTTTTTGTGATGGATCACAAAGGTCCTTTGAAAGTCTTATTTTCACAGCTTGACCCAAATGAGCCCTTCAATGCACACTGTGTAAATTCATTTTTAGGCTCTTGAGGCATCTCTCAATCAGAATTATAACAAAAGAGTTGATGATGCTACGAGTGGGTGTGGGATCATGGGAGTTGCGGTGCATGTTCCCTCAGCATGTTCCTCCTACGTCTCAAAGATCCTAACATTCAGGAGGAAGAGGACCAGAGGCCGAGAGACATTCCTCTAGAAAATCCTGGCTCCTGCACGTCCAATAATTCAACTCAAAGACAGTCAGGAGGGGACATTTGTCAATGTCAAATTATTATAATCACAAGATTCAAACATGTAATTATGACTTGGATGTTAACAATATATCTGACTTGGCATTTAATTAATAGGAAACAAGTACAAGTCACGCGGGGTCATCCAAAGTCACAGAGTAATTAAAGCCAGTTTGATGGATGTGGTCTCATACTGTCAATAAAGCTGTTTATTTTAAGTTGGACTATTCTTCAGCATAAAAAATTAATTATCTGATCAGTAATGATCTGTCCCGAGTTTTAAATGATCGGTGTCGGAGTGAGAACGTGACGCAGTGCAAATGAACCTCCAGCATCCGTCCCACATGATGGCTACGTTCTAGTCACGGCTCTTTAAATACACGTCTGTAATGGAAACTTACTGTCAGAAATATGTCTGATTGTAAGCTATCTGGATTAAAACCCATTCATAGTGTTTTCACAAGTTTCACAAGCAGCAGCACACCAGGACGAGTTCATTCACTTTAACAAGGATCACTATGAATGAAATGTGCAGTACAGTTTAAATCATGGATTGGTCAGTTTGGTTAAAACAGGTCTATCTAATAAAAGTTCTGATTATGTAAAAAAAAAGCAATAGTACTTCAATATGAAAAACTAATACAACTTATAAAGAAGCGGTTCTTTACACATATTTTCAGTTATTTCATAAACTTGTATGTACTTAATTACTAAATGCGTATTATATACTTAATTTAAAGAGCAATAAATACTAAATTAAATGGTATCTTGACCCATTGTAGTATGTATTAAATACTACAAGAAGAGCTTTTAATCTTGAATTTTAATCTATATTTCTTTGTGGTTGCACATATTCACTAAACATAACACAATCTCACTCCTAATTCACTTGTGTATCATGTTTTCAAAAATGATGAAAGTAAATATTCAAACCTATCCAAGATCTAACAAGTCTAAATGCATATTAGACTGAATAAATAAATGACAATAATTTTGCTTTTGATTGTGTCTGACGCCAGATTTAATGCACAGCTAGGACTTTGGTCTATAATGATATACAGTCAGATTTGGTCAATTAAGTGACTTTTTATTTTCAAAATTAAATCCTGTTTTATCCAAATACTCAACAATCCGTGAAATGTATAAATATTATATGTTAATGTTTGTGTGTGTGTAATCATGTTTTGCCCCAAAATCTTCCAAAACTGACATAAAAATGCACTTTTTTATGATCAATGATTTTTTTTGTAAATGTCTGACAACCATTTGTATTAGGGATTTTGGGAATTAATTAAACATTTTGTTTATTATTTGTGTTCCCATCTACATAAGCCCAGTTTCCATGGCAACAGGAGAAACGGAAATAGCTTCTGATGAGTGGAGGAGATATTTACATTTACAGGCTGCAGCAATGCGGCAACTTTAAATCCCTGATAAGACAAGTCGAGGAGAATAAAAGCTTGAGTCTGGAGTGAGTGAGTGAGGGAACGCGTGTCGGCTACCTGCTGACGGACAGACGTCTGCTCTCCATTATCTTCTTTCCCGCCGGGGAGCAGCGACTTCAGCAGCTTGGGCATGGCCTTCACTGGAGGGAGATAAGACGCAGCGAAGCCTGAACGCACTGATGGGCAGGACGGAAGGAGAGAGGAGGGCGGACAGAGGCAGGAACACATGATGGCAGATAAAGGTGTGTGTGGCGGGCAGAGGGGGCATACACACCGTGTTAGCAAAGAGGAAAACAAAGTGGAAATTAAGACTCGGAGATTGCTGACAGAAAGATCTGAAGCATCAGAAGCAGAGCTGATGACACCGAATGGGAAGATAAGTGGAAGACAGACAAAGGTTTACGTCGCTCGTACCTGTGTCCGGGTTCAGGTTCTGGGATACGGAGCTGGGCAGGGTGCGTCTACACGACGGAGGCGGAGCCACAGACAGATCCTGATGACTCTCCCAGCCCTGCACACACACACACACACACACACAGGACAGAGCACACACAAGGCTTAAAGGAGGATTTCACTCACCTGTGACCTTCAGCAGCCTCTAATGGGGACCAGAAAGAACTGCAGCCACACGCATACTGACAGTCTGCAGCTGGTACAACAAGCTGAAGGTTGGGCCACTGAGTTTAGTTTTAGGGAAATAGTAGAAAGCTAGGAAGCACATAAACAATATGAACTATCAAAGTATAAATATTCTAGTATAATCATATTAGAAATAGGCTTTGTTAGCACCACTTAAGCCGCCACAGGCCTATTGTTCACTTTTCCTGCTATATATGATATTAAATCTAGAATATCCCTACAGCCATGAAGGTTGTGAAACTAAACTTGGCACCAAAGAAAGGTGACTACAGAAGTGTCAGAGAGAAAAAATACTTGGAATATTGCAAAGAAATATGAATAAAATTGTGGTTTTCTACTACCTCAATGCACTCTGGAAGATGTTATGATATGATCATAGGTGATCATAAAGAACCTAATTAAATTCAATAATTGCAATATATATATATATATATATATATATATATATACAAACAACTAACATTGTGTTTTACTAAATACTTTATTTAGTGTTGTAGCTGAAGTTTCCTAACATAATCTATGAATACAGTTCAAAAGTCAATGGTGACCCTGTATCAGGGGTTTTGGATTTTATAGGTTAATTTCTTCTAACTATGGTTAAACCTTTAAATTTATGTTTTGTTCTTTCGAAAATAAAAGCAGCTACTTTTGACGCGAGAAATGACAATTATATTCTTAAACCTTTATGGCTTTTAAAAGTACATTTTTTTCTATACAAACTTCATGGGTTCTGTCACCTTTTCTATTTCAATGACACAGTAGAGTTTCAAAATAAAATCTTGAGCTGCTGTGATAAAAAGGAACAAATATTCAAGAGAATAATGATTTTATATCTGATAAAATGTATTTATTTTATTTTCTTAGACTGTATATAGTATAGAGGCCTGAAAAAGTGACACTTAATTTTAAAAGCATCTCCAAAACCTCCTGATACGAGGGCATCATTGAGTTTATTCATAGATCACTGAGAAAACCTCAGCTAGAACACTAAATGTAGGTTTTTTAATCTGTAGTGAATCACATTTTTAGATCACTATATTTGCACCGTCACAGCAACATAAATTGTTTCTGACTCTTCTGTAGTCACCTCGGATGTAGATTTGTGTTGTCACCAGGTTTAAAGTACAATTACCTTTGTGAAAAGAAAAGAAAAAAAAGAGTGATAAAGATGAATTTGATGCATCTCTATTAATAAATATCTCTATAATGACAGGAACTGTATAAACATTCATGGACCCTAGCAGATAAATCCTAATACCTTTGCTGAATCTTGTATTTCTTCCTCTAGTGTCACTGTAAGGTTAAACGTTTTTTGGCTTTTATTGAAAATAAAACTAGATGGATCGCCATGAAAAGCGGTGCACACATTAACTTGAGATCAGCATTTGGGCAAAGGGAAAAAAAAGCGGCCCAAGGGGAGAACAGAAGCTACACGAGCTGTAGAAGTGACTTTTTTCTTTTTCATTTCATATATTGCAGCACATCTCATTCCCCTCCCGCTCAGGCTGGGAGCCGCTGTTCTGAAACACGACAGATGCTGCTGGAATAACTTGTTTTCCCACTGCAGCTTCAAAACACATCCAAACTCCTCTCCACAAATCCAACAGATCAAATCTCACTTTTTTTCTCCCCTTTCTGTATTAATGCCAGACACATTAACGCACCATTTAAAGCCTGAACATTCTATGGCTTCTCTAAAGCTGACAGTCAGGAGACGAGAACAGAAAACTATAAATAAATAAATAATAAATGAATAAATAGAAATAAGAAAGATGAATGGACATGATGTACGTTTCTCACCTTGAAGCCACTGAGCGTGTGAATGGAGGAGGAGCAGAGATCCAGACTGCTGGCTGACAGCTGGTCGGAGGCGGGATGTTAGTGAGACGGATGGAGAGTGGTGAGACGGGTTAGTAGCAGCTTAAAGCCCGGAACACAAACTAGTGGAGCTGCAACGGTCAGTCGATTAATCAACCAGTTGCCAACTGTTACATTCAATTATTTTGATCATCGATAAATTGATTCGAGTCATTTTAAAGAAGAAAATGTCTCAAATGATGGGAAACAGTGATCAACATTTTACACCATTTTATCAACCAAACAACTAATCAATTATTTGTTTCAGTCACTGATAGATTAATCGACTCAAAATAATTAAGTGGTGTTTGCTTACTAAAATCTAGATGCTAGATGTTAATATCTTTTTTTTTTTAGTAGTAAGAAGTTCTAGTGCCTTAAAATGTTGTGATGTCACAACTATACAGCCACACTCACAGCCAATCAGAGTAGAGATCTCATTAATCTTAATGAGCCAGATGTACTGTCTTTTACTGTGTAAACTACACAGATGATTTTTGGGAGTTGAAAGCACAAATCTCTCCTGTTCGGGACACCACAACTTCAAACTAGGAAAAGTGTCAAATATGGCGCCTTTAAAAAAATAAATAAATAAATAAATAAAAAGAACTTTCCCCTTTCATGTTCACGGTTTGCACAGCACAAATCAAAACTTGCTCCCTCTTACCCGATTGAAGTTTGGAGAGCTGAGGCAGCGTCTGGGAGATTTTCCTCTGACTGCCAGCTGTTCCCTCACAGCCACCTCCTACACACACAAACACATACACACACAAATGTGTTTGGGAAGCATTTTTAATTGTGTGATTTATAGACACTGTCACTTTGTCACTTGGTATTAAGTAGAATCTTCAGGTCTCTCTGGAGGTTTTTTTGGGAGCCAGGAGAAGCAGAAAGCAAAACTCTTCATTTCCATCTTTAGGTGACATTTTCCAAATTGCAAAAAAAAAAAAAGATTTTTGATTGAACGTGTCAAGTTTCAGCGAAATATAAATCAAGTGTCACACAGTGAAATGACAGGGGGGACATTTCCATTATTCAGGTTTGGAGAGTGAAGTAGATGAAGATGAATATTAAAGGAGGGAGAAGCCTGACCTGTCGGAGTCGGTCCAGGGTGAGGACGTTCTCCACGGCGAGGACGCTGCGCAGGTATTTCTCGATGGCCGCCTCGCTGTCAGCTGACTGGTCATCCTCGGTGCTGGCGGCCAGTCGGGCCAACATCTCCCTGTCCTCTGGCCCGTGGATGTCCTGTAGGAGCAGAAAACATCAAAAAAAGGAATGATCTAGGCACGATTCTGCTGCAGAGCTGCAACGATTTGTCCATTTGAGTCAGCTTTTAAGAAGAAAATGTCCAAATTCTCTGGTTTCAGCTTCTCAAATCAGAAAATTTTCTAGTTTGTTTCATTTTCTATAAAAGTAACCTGATGATCTCCAGGTTGTGGAGTGTTTCTCTGGACAAATAAAGTTTTAGATTGAATCTTGTATCTTGAGTAGACATTCAGATAGACATTTTTACTAATTTTATGAACCAAACAACTACTCAATTACCGTTTCAATAATCAATAGATTAATTTGCTATTAAAACAGTCTTAATGTTTTCTTTAAAATGTCAACTACAGTTTTATGAATCCTTACAGGCTTTTTCACTGTTTTCTAGTTTTTATACTTAATTCTGGTTTTATTTGTACTGAAGTTACTGAGATTTTTTTTAATTTCTTCTATCTTCTATCTATGATTGAGCCTTTAAACTCATGCTTTGTTCCTTAAAACATTTGAAAATAAAATCAGGAATCTACAGCAAAGAGTTAATTATTCTATATGTTGGTAGCTTTTCATGCATCTCCAAAGGATTTAAATAGCAAAATAAATGAATGACCTTAGCTGACAATCAGGTTATTTTTTTGCATCATATCGAGGTTGTTGTTCCATTAGATTAAGAAAACATTATTTGTTTCATAAACGTTTGGGAAGATTACATTAAAAAGTATCTAGATAGTCATTAGTTGCTGCCCTATTCTGCTGCTGCGGCTGAGTTCAGAATTTTCAGTGTTTTAACGATATGTGAATTCTCCTTCTTCTTTATTCTAGTATAAACTAGTGTGAAACCAGGAGAAACAAGGCACTTACTCCTGGTATATTCGAGACGATTTCGAAGGTGACTCCACAGCCGGGGATGGTGCTGCGCTGCGACATCCTCTTCAACAGGCTCTGGGCGAAACCCTGAACACACGACCACATCCGCTCAAACTCCACTGCATGCGCGTCACGCCGCTTTTATAGGAATCTAGTGAAACACGCGTTTCCCACCTGTCTGCCGGACACGCTAACACAGATGCGCTTCCTGAGGACCAGCTGCATGTGGGCAGGGTGGCTCAGCTCCACCACGGCGCGCACCGTCAGGTAAACCCGCTGCTCGGTCGCCGTCACGCGGCTCAGCTGCGGGCACTCGTGGACCGTTGAGTCCCAGGACGCCTCCACCTTCACCTGAGCCACATTACATACAATTTTGGATTTGCAGGAAAAAAAAAATCTACAATCTGCATTATAATCTGCAGCTGTGCGTCGTCTCCCACCTCTGGATCGTGGTGTTTGACAACATGAAGGTCGAAGAAGTCGTCCTCATCCGCAACGCCGAGAAACGCGTCGAGGCCCCCGGCCAGCGGCGGCGACAGACTGGCCTGAAAATCATCAGCTGGAGGGAAAGAAAAAGTTTAACTGTTAATGAGAGGAGAGCAGAGGGGTTTTACCGAAATTACCACCGCAAAAGACGAGTGGAGAAACAACGAACCACTGAGATCCAGGAACAGGACGGGAATGTGTGTTTCCATTCCAGGGACAGGAACTCTGAGAAATAAAGAAAAATTGCACCGTCATCAACACTCACTTTAAATCTATTTCATTATATGAACTCGACAGCTCCCTCTGCTCACAAAAGATAATGAGGGGTAAATCTTGGTGAGAAAGTTGACTCTAAAGCTTGTACCAAATTCTCTTTGCGAATATAAAATAAAACGCCCTCTAAATTCTTAACCTAAAACCTGGACCTCTTTTGGAAAATTTAAGTTAACAAGGGCTGTATTATAATAAAATGAAAGTTTATTTCTCACACACCTCTCTACCGGCGCTCCGGGGATGCCGCTGCCAGCTGACGGCACCAGGACAGCGTTCCTCTCCTCAGTGAGGGTCAGACGACACTCCAGCAGCTGCGACTCCCTCTCCACATCGTCCTCCGACTTATCTGCACAAACACCAACAGAAAGAATTAGAACCTGGCCCAGGATTGATTGTTCTTGGAATACAAGAAGGACTTGTGAAATTAAAGGGATAGTTCAACATTAAAAAGAAAACAAAAAAAATCATTGTCATGATTCGCATAGTAGCTATATATGAATGACCTCTTTCTGTCGATATAAGCCGTTTCCAGGCCAGCTAGACTCAGCTTGCTATTGCTATGACAATGGAAATGAGGGGTGAATTTTCTAAAATGTTGAACTGTCCTTTTAAGGGTGACTCAAAGCCTCCTGTGACATACAAGTGCGTAGAAGCTTATTAAAGATCATAGTTAGCAGAAACTTTGCGTTCAGAAAGTTTAATATTTTTTCCTAAAACAAATTGATGGGTTTGAAAAGGTTTATTATCCCTGAGGAAGGATCTAGAATCACTGCTCAACAAGTGGATGTTTGTACCTGGTTTGGACACTATCTTCTGAAGTTGCTGGTCCAGATACTCTTGTCTCTGAGTGAGTGTGAGCAGCCACTGTTCCCTCATCCGCTCCAAATCTACCTCCTACACACACATTTATACATATCAAGACTTGATTTTAGACGATTTTCAGAGGATTTAACTTTACCTTTACTTTATTAAGAACAAAATGGCAGTTAACTCAAAAGAAAAATTCCCCACAGTTGATGTACTTACTTGGTAACTGTCCATATCTTCATCTGTGCCCTGAAACAAAAAAAAATATGTCAAAAATATCATGTGGTGTAACCATAAAAACTTGGTACCAGACAGTTTTTCAGTTTTCTTTTGAAATATTTTGACTCTCTCATCTTGCACAACTTGATTTGTCACCAAGCAAAAGAAACTAATTTTGACTTATATAAAAAAGGAATATTTACTTTGGAGGGACGCATCTGTCGGACTTCGACGTCTCCGATGGACACAGAGAGGATGGAGGCAGCGATGAGGGGCATCGTGCCCGAGTCTGGAACAGAACGCAGCTCCACCTGGACCCGACGGGACTGACCCTGGAGGTAGGGGTTGTTGTTGAGAGATATTCCTTATCTTATCGATACAGTACTGGCAGCATAGTATTCCAAAAACAAAAGGTGTTTAATAATGGCTGACGCCTTTTTTTTTTTTAAATGACAAAGCTTCAAAACCCCAGAATAAAAACTGGTTATCTGATTAGCTCCTCTGTCCCTTAGCTTCTTAAATTAATAATTTTAATAGGATGCAAAATCTAAAAATCCACAGAGATCCATGACACCTGTCTGAGCTGGAAGATTCCTCCGGTGCGTACGTCCTTAGCAGGAAGAACCTCCACAGCCGTGAACTCGCCTGCGTCGTTCAGCTCCATCAGCTGCACCCACAGCTCCAGCCGGCGAGTCACCTCGCTCCACCTGACAGGGGTGAAACACGCATTTAAAAATATATCACAAGCAAGTTTTTCCTTGTATGATGTGAGGGTCTAAGGACAGGGGACGTTGTCTTGCTGTTAAACTGTAAAGTCCATTGAGGCAAATCTGTGATTTGTGATTTTTGTAGTTATACAAATATATTCATTTATATATTTATTACATTACATTAAGATAATGATAATATTGACACATAGAAGAGCTACATGTATAACTAATGTATAATTTTCAAAATTTAGATAACAATTCAGAACAACTAATATTATCAAATATCTTTGCTGTGTGATGCGTTGCGTTAATGTTTCTGAACGTGGCGTTTGTGTGACCAGACCTCTCTCTGAGGGACCGGGTCTTGGCCTGAATCACTCCCAGGTCCCACAGTGCCAGGTTTCTGCGGTGGTTGGCCTGTTTGTGGCCGTACACTTCGATGGCCACCGCCCCCTCGGACAGAAACTCCACAAAGTCCTCCGACACGGACACAGACAACTCCTGGAGAGACGACAGAAAGAGAGACCTTTTGTTTTTAACCTTTTTTTTATTAGTCCAAGCAGCCTGTAGCTTGTGAGCTGAAAGTTGCAACATTTTTCCATTTATTAGTTGCACATCAGTGAGTTGTGCAATACGACCACTGTGTAAAGGCTCATTTATATGTGGCGAAAGCGTCAACACAGAACCCTCCAAAAATACGCTAACTGCACGTTGCATCGACTTGAACCTCAAGGCCTGTGACTGACACAGCTCAGCCATGGCGGTGGTACAAGCCACCTCAGCAAACAGTTTGTCTCCTGCACTTTAACATTTACAATAAAAACATTTGCTCTTTGACCTCAATGAGCTCCAAACACACGTGCTGCATCCTGGTTGAATGTAGCAGTATTAGGGCCAGGCAAAAAAAAAAAAGTCAGTTAGAAGAAAGAAAGAAAAAAAACAGATAAGTCCAATGTGATATCTGTTTTTTTTCTCTCGTGCCAGACTTTTTTTTTCCTTTTCCCTGCCGTACGGTTGCCACTGTGATGAGGAGAAAAGAATTTAGCAGAGCAACTTGTTTCTCAGAACTGCTCAAGGTCTGCGTCATGTCACACGTTTTTTTTTTAATTAATTGATGGAGAAAAAAAACAAGTTACCTTGGCGCTGTCAAAGACGACCGTGCACTGAGGGTCTCTGGAGGCGGACGCCGAGCTGGACGACATCTCCGGGGCGATAAACACGGGCTCCTCCTGCCCCCAAAAGTGATACTGGCAGAAGACGAAGTTAGACAGGTGACGGGGGAGACCGGTGGCCTGGAGGATCTTTATCTGAGGGAGACATGAAGACACATTGAACAATGTAGAAATAGACAATATATATGTTTTTTAAAAGTGAAATTCAATCAAAAATTAATAAATCCACAGGATAGCTAATATTTAAAGGCAATCACACTGAGCCTAATCCTTACACCCATTTCATAGACGTAGGGAGAAGGCTCAGAGCAACTTTCACCTAGACCATGCTTCAGTGGGTGACACCATCGCTTCAAGTGTGGGAGAACAACAAAATATGTAGAATTTTTCCCTTTCCACTCTCCTCCTGGCCCTCGGGACCTCTGTTTTAGTGTTTAAGTGTTTCCAAAATATTTACTGTAGAAAACACATGCTGGTCCATATTATTTTCTGATAGGAGTTACTACTTTGTCAATCAAAGCTCAAATATGAGATCAGCGCAGAGGGAGAAAAATGCAGTTTTTTCTCGACATTTCTGCAGTGAAGCCATCGTCATTGGCAACCAGCTTAAGTTGTCCTGGTAACCTTTGAGGTCAGGCCACAGCAAGATAAGGTTTATAAAGTAACACCTGGTACTCATAACATATAGCAAACCTATTGAAGGGACATAAGTTGCTGAATAAATAGTTGATCAGAAAATCTTTGTAATATCATAAATTTACTAGCATTTTTCATTTAAAACTTCTAAAGCTCAACATAATTTACACACTGGCAGTAGCCCTTTAAAAATGTTCCCAGAGGAAATTTTGCAGTTACTCTAAAATTACAGGAAAAAGAAAAAAATTAAAGAAAAAATGTAATCAAAAAAGAACATAGCTAAGGGAAAAACATGTATATATGTAAATGACACACAATAAATATATATTCTATAGAATTGCATCTGAAACATGGTGAGATTCTTCGAAAAAGATAGTGACTAAGTGAAAAAGACTACTTTTAGTTTGTCTTGAGTTTATTATCTGAAGACATCAGAAGCAACAGATGACAGATATGAACCTCACCCAGAGTTAATTAAACTGGTCACAGTTCACAGTAAAGTGAGCTGGAACGCCTGCCAGATCCATAATTAATCTGGACCACTTTTCCTCTGGCAATTCCTTTATCTGAAGTCATACTAAACAGCAACTGCAGCATCCTGATTTACATATCAGTGAAAGACGGGTTTTGACATTATCAGGTGTTTTTTTCCCTTCCAGGATTTGGCTCATTTTGAACCAAAAAAAAAAATCACACGGACAGTAAGCAGAGATTTGCATGTTCTCACCACACAGTTCAGTTTGCGTTCCTGTGGATCTCCATCTGTGTTGCCCTGCCAAGTGTCAAACTGTCCTGAACTTTCCTCCTCCGAGCCGTCTGTTCCTCGCCACAGCTCCACGTGCAGCCGACCTGCCACCTGACGCACGCACGCACACGCACACGCACACACACACACACACACACACACACACACACACACACAGCAAGATGCCGATTCACTATGGTTGTAGCTATTCTTCTATTGCTGAAATTACAAGAAATATCTCTACTTTCTTCAAAGGAACAGGTGTGTGTTCATCTTTTAATATATTACACAACCAGTTACTTTTATTGGTTCTTATTATCTAAATCAGAGATTTTAAACTTAATTTAGTTCATGGGCCACATCCGGTGCAATAAACATATAATCGACAACTACAATTTCATCCTACTTTTTACATAAAGAAATGCATTTTAAATATATTAAATATTCACATGATTAATTAACATTCAATTTACAAACAGGAGAGATGACCTAATAAAATATAGCAATTTCAAAGATATGTGTCAGATATTCCATATTCATGCATTTCTATTCCTAACATTTGAATGGAACAATATTTATTTTTTTAAGCAGCAGGTGCAGTAATTCCCTGCCTTACAAACCATTTATAAATCAAAACTGTAAATATTTTATCTCCTGAGACCTCAGGAAAACAGGAACTGGCCCATTTTTTTAAATCACACTTTGTAACCTCATCCAGTGTGCCATATTGGACCCTTTAGCCGGCGCTTCTGGCCCCTTGGCCGCACGTTTGACAACCCTGAACTGAATGTAAGGACCAGCTCCAGCAGCTCCTACCTCTCCCTTCTGGTTGATGATGGGCACGGCGTACTGCAGCTTGACGTCGTAGAACAGGCAGGCGAGGAAGACGTTGGCCACGCCGATCAGGCTGTGGTTCTCCTGCTCGTCAAAGAACGGGTCGGCCCGTTTGAAGTAGGAGCGCATCACCTGGACGAGCGAGAATAACTGGAATTCAGCGTTTCTACTTCTTCTACTATTATTATAGTATCATGGCATTGAAAAAAAACTCTCATAAGCTCATAATACCAAATATTGTACAAATTTTTTTAATCAGATTTCTCCCACTTCCCACTCACAGGGTTATCTTCATCAAAGTCCTTCCACTCTTGGTAAAGCTCCCTCATGTCCACCAGCCTGTTTTCCATCTTCTCCAGAGCCCAGATCTGCTTCCCTTTCCCTTTCCGGCGGACCTGGATGGCCGGTTCACTCAGCACCACGTCACGCTGCGAACGGAGAAAAACGCAGACGTCAGGTTAATTTATTTTTGTTCAGGCAGAATCATTCCTCCACAATTTTGGCCATATGTTTCCTGTTTCCTACACTTTCTGAAAAAGAAAAAAAATCTCCACTACCTTCCTGTTGGCGTCCAGGTTGGTGGCCGGTATCTGCAGAGTGACCAGATACTCCGTCCTCTTGTTGAGCTCCTCTGCGATGAAACCGGCTTCCTGCGCCAACAGGTTAGCTCGAACTATCTGCTCCCTCAGACGCCGCAGGCTGCGTGTCATCATCGCCTCTCTGAGTAAAAAAGAAACACGCAAAAGTACAACAAGATGTCCAGGATATCTTCAGCACAGCACAGTGAACCTTAAGGACTACAGTCCTATATTTATTTTCATGATAGAGACCATTTAATTTCTGAGAATATTCTGCAGGGTGATGGTTGCAGCTGCTACTAGGGTGGACTGAATAGATGGAAACAAAGTATTAGGAAATACAAGAATTTAAAGGCTGTCACCCCAATACTAAACGCTGGTTGAATAAGGATTAAAAATTGAATAAAAAGAGAAATCTGACACATAGTTTTAATGTAGAAAACTGATAAATAATTGCTGTCTATGAGCCTTGAAAATAATTTCGACAAACAATAGCTCACAGAAACATACTAGTGAAAATAAGAACTGTAAATTTGTGAATTGAACCTTGGAGTAGCTCATGGAGAAAGTGAACTTTCCAAACACTGCATGTCGCGTCTCACCTGTCCTCGCTCCAGCGCCGCATTCGTTTGTGGGGGGCAGGACTGGGCACTAGGCCCGTGAGATCCAGGAGGTGTGAGGGTTTCTCAGGAGTGAGCCGCTGGCGAAGCTGCTGCAGCTCCTGTTCGTACATCTGCCTCTGACGCTCTAGGGCACAGCGCTTCTCCTCCTCGTGCTGTCGCTCCAGGGTCTGTAACACTGACTGCAGCGGGTCTGAGGAAGAGGAGGACAAGGAGGAAGAGGGGGTGATGGATCAAGAAAGAACGGGTGAGTGGTGCAGAAGTGATGAAGAGATATGAGATATGACGGATGAAAGGAGACAGTAAAGCAACAGATATAAAAAGGTTAAAGGAATTGTTCATCCTGAACTGAACATTCAGACTTTGGCACGTCACCATTGTGTTACTGAAAATGCCTCAAAAGAAAAAAAAGTGGGTCTTAAAGGGAAATATTTACCTCATTATTCCCATTTTAAAAAACTGAATCCTCCAACAGCCTTCACACAACCAAAACATTGTGGAAAACACAGCAGATAACGAGGTAAATATTGAATTTGCAGCCCAGTTAATTGGATTGTAATGCACAAGCAGCTAGGAGTAACTTGATGGATAAAGAGAGTACAATAAAATGCCAAAAAAAACAACAGTGAACAGTATTGCCTGTGTTTCTGAAGCCTGATAATCACCAGTACATCACAAACTGTTTTTAGCTGTGCTAACATAATTGCACAAGGGTTTTCTCATCATCTATTAGCTTCTAATGCAATTAACAAACACAATGTACCATTAGAAACCTGGAGAAATAGGCCTCTATACACCTATGGAGATATTGGAGTAAAACCATTTGCAGCTAGAATAGTCCTTTACCACATTAACAATGTATAGAGTGTATTTCTGATTAGTTTATGGTCTTCAATAAAAAAACTTTCAAAAATATGGACATTTCTAAGTGACCCCAAACATTTAGTAGTGGTTTAAGTATCTAAGTTCACAGTTTGAAATCTGATTCATGATCTTATTTTTATGTACTCCAGGGAGATTAAAAACTCACCATTGTTGCCCATGCCTTTCATCATGACTTCAGCCTGAGCGAACTCGTAGCCGAAGCTCAACTCGCTCGACGCGTCGCTCGATGCGTCGAAGTCCACCTCCAGGTGGTCGGTGCTCAGACAGGTCTTCATCGCAGGGCCGCCGTCCTCTTCCTCGCCCCCTGTGTGCGCCATATGCCTGGGTAGGTTGATCCTGCGTGTGTGTGCAAGCAGATGGTGTTTGAGAAAAATGGAGAAAAATACAAAGAGACACATTGAAGAGATTGTGATGTAAATGCTGTCTGGATAGTGTGAGAAACATAAAAAAAACAGAACCACCCGGGGGCCAGAACCAGCCAGCGAAAGAGTCCGATCCAGCACAAAATGTGACCAGTTCAGTGAGCATCTTTCACAGCTTATGAGTAAAATCAACTGCAAAAACTAAAATATTAAAAGGTGAAAATATCTTGTTTGTTACAATTAGTCTAATATGAGTAGAATTTTTTTTCCTAATTTGAAATGCATGAGTATGAAGCAAGTTAAAATTGAATTACAGTCAGTTAATAAATTAATTTTTTATATACCTAAAAAGGAGGAGAAAACTTTGTAGGTGTTATTTATATGTTTATTTCGACTGGTCCGGCCCACTTGAGATAGAATTGTGCTGAATGTGAGACATGAAATACGTTGAGTTTGACACTGTTGAAACTGACCTGAAGAAGTGGTTGTTTCCCCAAAGGATTCGGTCTCCGTGGTGAAGCTGGACCGGACTAGTGACCACAGCACCATTCACACATGTTCTAATATATAAAGAAAGGTTAATGAAAAATGAGAAAAACTACGAGAATTGGCACACAACACATATTTATTTATGCACAAACTGACACTGCATATGCCTAAAGATATTTTTCCACTTCAGGTTGGTTCAGGGTTCTGCAATAATTTTTTTTTGCACAAACCAACACAATAACTGTCAAATAATGAAAAGCAAGGCTCTAAATAGAAAGCGCTCTACCCCTGCATCACTGCAGCACACCTATGGGATTTTAACTTTTATAGTGAAAATAATGTGCTTAATTTCCATCCAAAATTTCTATTCTACACCATTGTGCCATGCACAAGCTGTATCCAAAGTTTGCGGTTGATCTGACAAACAGTTGGTTTATATACGGATGTTTAGCAACTTGTCCGATGGTCTTAAATTTCAGAGATTACTCAGAAGTGTTTTAATGGGACTGATAAGAGAAATGTATTGATATATTGAAAATGCAGCATCTGCTGAATCAGCGGTCTCTTGTGGAGCGAGAACACACCGAGCGTTGCGGTGAGGAGTGAGCACCACGCCGCTGTTCTCTGTGATGTCAATGACGCAGTGCTCGGCTTGGATGGCCATGCCGCACAGCTGGATGTCCTGCGAGTTGATGGAGCCCACGAGTGTGTGTTCCTGGACCGGAAAGAGTCACAAAAAAAAAAAAATGTTTTTGAAAGACCAGCCACTACAGCATTAAACTGTGTGTTTGTGTGTGTGTGTGTGTGTGTGTGTGTGTGTGTGTGTCCGGTACCTTCAGGTAGTAAACCAGCAGCTCATTAAGGGCGGGGTCAGCGTTCAGGTTAACTAGGAAACACTTGTCGTTCACCACTCTGATACCAGACGACTGCAGAGAAATGCCCAGATTCTCCAGCTGCCTCTGACGCTCCTAAAAAAAAAAAAAAAAAAAAAAAGAATCTGTTTATTTTTCCATTTTAGATACTTTCACCTTCCCCGTCCCCATGGGGAAATCTGTTGTGCTGTGATGTTCCCAGAGTTCACGGCTTCCGTATCATCACAGTGCGCAGCAACAATAAATAAATGTCAGTTTCACCAACGATTACAGAACAAAATGTTTTGCCAACAGTACACGCCAAACTATATATTATGCATTCAGGATCTCAACAGATGTTGGGATGAGAGAATGTTTGTAGAGATTCAGCCTGCTCAAAGGAACTCTAAATCTCCTCCCAGGAAGAAGCAGCTGGTGCTCTGTATGGAGAATAAGAGATTGATCAGACAGCTCAACTCAACTCCATTTATATAACGCTAGAGAAACAACCACAGCCGCCACAAAGAGCCATATACAAAAGGCAAACAATTAAAACAACTCACTAAGACATTAAATAAATAAAAGCAATACATTCATGATTTGAGTGAAACAAGTAAGGGTCAGAAAAAAATAATGCTTGGCAGGATGAGAAACTCAAAAACATTTTAAAATACCGTTTTGAGAAGCATTCATCAGGCATCACGAAATGTTCATTTTGTGTTCATGATGGTTTCGGAACTCTCTGTTAAACACTCATCAAATTCCTTTTTGTATATTTGCAATTCCATTCTTCCTTAATAGCAGCAGGCATTGACTGATAGGAAACCAATTATTCATCTAATTAATGCAAATATTTATGAAAATATCAGTGCCACAGAAGGGACATGTTTCAGTAATTTATAATAGTTTCATGTGCAGACCGCCTTAGCGATAAATGTATGGAATAGGGATTGTCCTGAATCATCTGGTCTGAAGTTTGGAGGAATGTGGCATGTTCTTCACGAAATCTAAATAAAAAGGTAACTAATCTTAACTTTATATTGTACATACCTGACACCAAAACGGAGCTTCATAATCAAGTTAAGTCTCATTTGATTGAGTTTAATCAAGATTCTTGCATATCAGGTGGTTGTGTCCAGTAACTGTGACTAATAAAACATCTCCCTAACACACTTAGAGACTGACCTTTCTTCAAGATGCTTCTAAATGAGGATTCTGGGCGAAAAACCTAAAAGCAAAGGCAGACAGAATTTTTGGAGGTTGTCCCATAAACAGTTTGAGGGGAAACATCGCATGTTGTGCCAGGCTGCTAACCTGTGTTTTCAGATGCCTTATAGAGCTCCCCAGTAACAAAACAAAAAAAATGAACATCTGCTCAACAAAAACTCTCAATCTGTGCAGGAAGTAAAATCTCTGCTTCAGTCTGGAGCCAATAGTCAAACATGGACCCTCCAGTATGTCGTGTCTGATCGGTGGGAGAAAAGACCAGACAGAAAAACAGGAGCTGAGCTGAGGTGACTTTGAAAAGAACCTTTGTATTGATGATTCACCATAAACAAATTGGATTAGGTGGAATTGAGTTCTGTTTCTTGAATGTGTCTGAATGAAAAAAAAATACAATTACTCACATTTTGATTTTATCTCTCCGGTTTGATTAAACATGTCTGTTGCACTCTGTGCTACGTGCAAAAAAAAAAAAAAAAAGAATCGACAAAACGGTAATGAAGTTCTGTTTCTGTATAACGAGTACAATGAACTTTTTTTTTTTTTTTTACTATTGATCGCTATACAGGAAATTAGTGCTGGTGTGTGTGCGTGCGTTACCTGTGCAATAGCCTCAGTGTTTCTAAGTTTGTCCTCCCAAGTAATCGTCATCTCCTGGATCAGTTTCTCAGATTCCTCCAGTCGTTCCTTCAGCTCAGGAGCCTTCATAGACTGAATAATGAACAACTGATGTCAAACCAAAGGCAATTTCTACTCCCCCCCCCCACTTTTTTATTCATCAAACCCAACGTGACATTAACCTCGGCCTCGGTGAGCTGCTCCCTCAGCTTCTCCACCTCCTCTCGGAGCTCCCTGATGATCCTGGCGTTGGGGTCCTCGTTGACCACGGCGTGGTTGACGATGCTCTTGGCCCTGTCGGCGTAGCGCAGAGTCGACAGCGTCTCGTCGAAGTTGTCCGCCGCAGGGCTGATGGTGGCGACCATGGCGGTGCGGCTGTTCCCCCCCAGACTGTCCTGCAGCGTCACAACACCAGAAAAACACGAAAATCATGGAAACTACACTGTTTAAAGTGCATAGAAACAGTGATTGCAAAAAAAAAAAAAAAAGACCTCATCACCTCCTAAATCAGGATTTAGCAATACAACTTCAACTTATCAAACAATTGCAATTGAATCTATAAGATAATAGAACTTAGATGAGTTGCTTTATAATGATAAAATCATTATAAAGGAAAATTACTTTTGGTTAATAATTTAACAGTCAATTTTCCTTTAAATAGAACTCAATCAAAAAATAAATGATAAATAAATGAAAACCAAGGCTGTCTTCCCATCAGCTACTCCAGAATGTCCTCACAAACTTCCTAAAACTGAACAAAAAGCTGGAAAAACTGAATTAAACCAAAAGAATAGTTATAAAAACATATCTTAACTCATCACAAGTCAAACTTTGGAAAATGATTAAATATCAACAGAATTTAATACCTCATAAAATCATGATTAAGAATTTTTAATACTTTTACTACTTATAGTATTGACTTTTACAAGGTTAAACAAAATAATTTATTTACAAGAGAACAAAATGTAGACTTTCGTCTGGAATTTCCTTTAATTGGGAAAATTTCAATAGTTCTTTTTGTCATTGAGTATTGGGTATGTTTTAATTTATCTTTAATAAGTTAAACAATTGCTATGTCAGAATTCAAAGATGTTCCCATATGATATTTACTGAATTAATTCTTTTTTCAAACAAAGTTCTTACTGAATAATTGAGTTAAATTTATATGTGCAAACTGTGTTTGGCTGAAATCAGGGCTTCTGTGGATGTTTAAAAATGTACAATTAACACTATCACAATGCAGCAGCCAAATCAAAGATTGATTAAAAAACTCTAAATCAAAAGACACCAAGTTGCAAAGAGCAGCCCTGTTACGAAATAAACTGTGAGTAATGTATACAAATTAAAAATAATTACATTATACTGGTGTTAAGATTAACACACACTGTGAGTTTCAAGCAAGTAGAGTGAAAGTGAACTAGTCAATGAGATGCTGAAACCAATGAGAAAATTTATCAATTGAACATATTCAACAGACTCTACTGGACACTATGAGGAAGTGAAGGGCAGGACTGAGTCATTCTAACTTCTGCTAGTCATGTCATGTTTTTCCATCGTCCTAGTCTAGCCTTCCTTCCAGCAGAAAGTCATTAAAAGATCAGTGACAGTTTGGGAGTAGTTAGTCAGCCTCACACCTTCTCTACAGTTTGCAAGGAAATGAGGGAATAAATCAGAAGCCGCTTGCTCTCAATATTTCATAGAGGGTTACTCGACTTCCTTTAAATGGTTCACAGCCCTCTCAGAAACAGCTTCTTATGAGCGACTAATGCCGTAAATTACCAAATAATGGCAGCGTTTCAATTAACCTCTGGGTCCCCTTTAAATGCTGGCTGCAGGTGTATATTTTGGTAAATAACCACCGGTTCCAAATAAATGTGGTCTACTCAGTAAAACCTTTAAGGTAATACTGCTTAATTATTGATCATCATGGCTCCGGTGCAGAGAAAAAAAATAAGAAAGATGACAGGAATGGTAAAATATGCAGAGGAAAACTTGTTGAACTACAGTACTGTAATCTTACTTTTTTTTTTTAAATGTGAGTTACATAGTAGTCATAGTGGTTTAATAGAAGAATTTGAGTAAATTACCAGAATTATTTCAATTTTGCTGAGCTTTTGTCAGGAAGGAATTAGACGTCTGTCCCAGATTGCCACCTGGTCTCAAATAAATGCCTGATCAGATCAGTGATTGTAACAAATGATGCAACTATTATTTGGTAATTTACAGTATATCAGATGAATGATAGACACCTATGTAAAAATCTGGCAGCCTTTTCTAACACAGATCAGGGAAGGTATACGTGTGTATAATCCAAACCGGTTAGGGTAATGGGTTATTTCGTTTACGTCTGTGAAGGAAATAAAAATGATGATGGCAAAGAGTTAAACAGGGACATTGATAAAAGTCAGGTGGAAAACACAAGGTATAATTTGTGGTTATTAGATAAAACAGCCTTCTTTCTTTCTATGAAAGTATTTCTTGGATTCATTGAAGTCTCATAATCAGTCTGGTAGAATTACAATTGGATTCTCCTGTTTGTTCTGTGGAATCTCTTATTAAAACAGTCTTTTCTTGTTTGTACCTTGAGCAGCCAGGTGAGAACAGAGTCTCTGTAGGGAACAAACTTGCTCCTGTTCTTCCCGGCTCCGTGGTCGGCCAAGGCCGAGATGACCAAACCCAGGGTACTGAGAGACCTGCACAAGACAGAAAAAGACAGATTACATGTCGACCACAGCGTTTAGTCTCACGTCAGGTTCTAGACAGTGTTACATTCATCAGTCTAAAACAAAATATAACCATCAACAATAACAGAAACAAGACAAAATCTACTTTATTAAATAAAAATGTCTCACAACCCAAATTACTAAAAAATTCTCTTTACTGTTCACTAGTATTTTTCCTCCAGTGCATGTATGTGTGTGTTAGTGTGTGTGTATGTATCATCCATCAGTGTTGTTGGCACTAAATGAGACATGGAGAGTGCTTTTCTGGGAAAATGTGCTGGTAAAAGTAATCTCACGTGTTAACTCGTGTTTTAATAAATATCCTTCCTAAAACACACTGAAAAAAAGATGATGATGTCATAGCTGCATCTGGGTCAATATGAATATTTACCTGCCTGCTTAAAACAAATAAAATTGACTGCGATCTTTAGCATTTGCAAGTTACCCGTCTTACTTCAGACATCACATCAGCATTATTTTTGGTTCAAATCAGTACTTTATTAACGTGGCATGGGTTGACAGAGAACAGCATATTTTTGTTTAAAAGTCTTAGAGTTGCTGAATCAGGTTAGTTCATGATTAAATATGCAAAAGAATGTACTTTATGAGGTAATAATGACAATAAATCTTCAGAAAGAGACTAGATTTATTTTGATTAACATTACTAACAATCTGCTGTCACGGATTAAAACTAATTAAAATGATAAAATTTAGACTTTTCATCAGCAAAAATGTGGCTAAACAAAAAAGAATACAAGTTGACTAAAACTAAGATGGGTATTTGACACAAGACCAGGATTAAAAAATAAATTGAACAATAGCCGACAAAATTAACCCACGTTCCAGACAGGAAACAAACACAATCCCGGCCAGCAGTAATTCCCTTGAAGGGAAAAACTGCTTGGCCACTTAATTTAGTTCCTGAACGCGACAAAACTGAGGGTTATGAGGCTGATATTAGGATGTAGTTTTCATTTTATTTTCACTCAACTTACTTATTGATGTTGCTTCCTTCCTTCAGTCTCTCCCCTGCCGCTCCAGTCTTGGCTGCCCGCTCGCTGCCGGCCAGATCCACCAGACTCAGCTTGCTCACCTTCTCCCCGCTTGTCTGAAAGAAAAACACACACCACTTTATTTATTACTACGCTTTATTACACAATACTTTATTAAATGTGTAATTCTGGAAATACATAGACGACTAACAAGTTCATGACAAACTTTACATCCAAGGTCATTTTATTTGATTTGATCTGAGCTTTATTTATCTCAAACTATGTTGATTTTCATCTGATGAGATTAGACAAAATGTATTTGTCAACAATGATTTTTTTGGACCAAACTGCCAATCAATACACTCCTCCCACGTGTTGATTTTAATAAATGTTTTACTGCCTAAAACACACTTAACAATGGATGATAAGCATAGTTTTGCGCTTGGGTCACTATGTAAATTTACCTGCTTCAAACCCATCTCGCACACATCTGGCTGTTCATGCGTGTGTACACAAGGAACAAGAGAGAGGATTAATTTTATTCTCTGTTCTGCTTATTTAATCTGTAGACTGTTTTAAGAGTCCTAAAGAGCCTCAGTTGTTAAATCATGTTGGTAATAATAAAATATAGAAGTAGGAACATTAATGTATTTTTAGGACTATCAGAGCAGATGCCATAAACAACATAGCGTTCTTAATCAGTCAAACATGTGGAGCTACTTCATCAGGTAAAAATAACATAAACTTTGTGAGACAAGTGAGACTAAAATACTTATTTTACTATTGGTTGGACTAGATTGACAGTAATGTTAATTCAAATCAATCTAGACTAAAATACTTTGTATTTTCTTTGACTAAAATTACGCTAAAATGCCGTTTTGGCAGACTTTTCATCTACTAAAATATTACAAAACAAAGGACTACAGTCGACTAAAAATGACAAACTTTAAGGCCATCTGATACAAGACCAAAACTAAAACTAATTTTAAAAACAGCGGCAAACTAAACACCATCTTGAAAAGATGAATTTTTTTTTAAAAAAAGCTCACAATGGTACATCTAAGAAGCAGAAAGATTGAGCACTGGCCATTTGTTAGAATGTCCTATGTGAAAATAAAATAAAACAGAGGAAAGAGGAATTGACTAAAGGGAAATCTCAATTGGGAAGGTGAAGAAGTTAAAACAATTTTTTGGCCATTTTAAAATGTATTATTAATTAAACTGCTAAGCGACTTAATTGATTAATTAGAATAAAAAATGGACGGCATCATACTGTATTGTTTAAAACTCCAGTTTTGTGCTGCTGAGCGAGTTTGTGTCTTACCCCTGACTGCAGGTCCGTGAGTGTGTGTGTGAGGATGATGTTGAACACGGCGTGAGACCTGCTGCTCTCCTCGTTCATGTTGGTGGCCGCCACGGTGCGAGATTTATTTCCCTCCGACATCAGGGACTCGATGTCCTGTCAGAGGCCACGCAAACAAACACACATCACGGCCGCGCTCGTCCTTTAGCAAACGACCTCTCCTCCCCCCGCTGGCGGCACGCCGTAATGAAAAGGTAAAAGGAAACAGCGGCAGTAATTACTGTAGATCCATAAAGTGAAAGCCTGCGGTACCTTGTAACTGGAGACAGCCAAGCGAGACAGGCCGTCCACGTAAGGCCCCAAAACTTTGTGCTCTCTCACCCGCAGAGCTTGTCGATTTCTGGGGAGACATTTCTTATTAAATATGGTTCTGTTCAAGTGTAATAAAAACATGAGACTTTAATTCTCTTGAAGCACAGAATCGCCCGAATAACGCATTTCCTCCAGCTTTCTATCAAGAGCTGAAGTGAGTGAATTAGAGTTAGGTCTGTTGCAATGTTTTCAACGGAAATGAAGCTAGTTTTACACATTTACACCGCATTTCATTAGCTTTTTATGCATCTCCAAAAACAATATTAATATATCATTAATACCCACATCATCCGTCGTCATCCATCTCTACAGTTATGTATTAAAAGTGGGTACTTTTCTATATTCAAAAGAAATGTATCAATATCTATCAATATAAACACATTTTACAGTGTTGTAACATTGGCAGATAATTTCACTTATCTCATGGATTTTTCTTGATTTTAGTCTATTTATTTATTTTTTAAAAGACAAGCTGATTCAACTCGGGAAAATAATTTTAAATAAGCCAAGTTATCAGCTATTGGAATGAGATAATTCAACTCATTACTGGAAATAATACGAGGCATTTTTACTTGTTGCAGTGTGGTCAGACTACATAGTTCCTCACCCTTTGGGGTCAAGCAGGTCTCGGACCTTCTCGTTGTAGATCTCCATGTAGGAGACCTCCACAGTGAAGCTCTCTCCCTCCCGGGCCTCCTGGGCGATCCGGCTGAACAGGGAGCTGCAGAGTCGGGGGATCAGACCCGGCTGCTCCGCTGAGCCCATCATGGTGTACGACTTCCCCGAGCCTGAAGACACGGGTGCAGAGAGAAGAACTCAACGCCTCTTTATTCTCAGCGTTACTGAACACATGCTGTCAATAGTTTTATAGATGGATTTAATATTTAAGATTTGTCTTATTCCTACATGTTACAACATTTGACATTTCATGTCACGAAAAAAAAAATTGTAATTTTCTTAAAAGAAAATTATAAAAATGGACTTTTAAAACCAACTTGTTTTTTTTTTTTACTATCTTATCCTGCCAACCATGAATTGTCACTGGTCTATACACATATACACAATTTGATCAACTTCAAAACAAAAAAAAAGACTTAATATTTCATTCAGATCTGAGGAATAGAGATACAACGATTAATCAACAATTTTGTTAATCAAATAATCATTTTGAGTTATTTTTAAGGAGAAATGTCTGAATTCTCTGGTACAGGCTTCTCAAATCTAAATACTGTCTGCTTTCTTTCATTTTCTAAACTGATGATCTTCGGGTTGTAGACTGTTCGACTGGACAAAAAAAAAAAAGAAAAGTTTTAGGCTGAATCTTTAGTTTTGGGAAACCGTGATCAACATTTTACACTTACCAATAAAACAACTTAAATAAATTAACACTGCAGAATAACACAGAAATGACATACAAAAAAACAGGCTATTAAATTGTTTGCTTACTAGAAAAACTAAATCAAACATAGACTTTTGGTTCTATGACAAGTCAAAGTATCTGCTGTGACACAGCAGAGTTCTGGAACTAATTGGAATGCAGCTGTTATCGTCATTAGTAATTACAGATGTGTCAAAGGTTGTTTGATTGTTTGCTGGGGCTGAGACAGTCGGCAGCCGTCACGCCGGCAAATGGAGAAAACGGCTTGATTTGTTTGATTACTGCAGCTCGCACTATAAAACGCCAGAATAATAATAATGAGCTATGATAATGAACCAAACACACAATTTACAACATAGTGACCTTTGCTGAACAAACTGCACTCTTATTCTTACTTAACTTGCACATTATCACCCTATTAAAACCCTGGGAAAACACAAATTATTAAAAGATTTCAATCGAACTAGCCTTGGGGATGTATATAGAATGTTGTGTAGCACTTATGTAACACTAGAGAATAAAGTGCCATTCTAGTGTAACTTTAGGTAACTTTAAACCTGGCTCAAAGTTCCCTTTCTTTCTGTAGTGTAAACTCAAAATTAAATTAAACAAATGTCAGGTAAATCAAATTAGCCAGGAGGCAGTTTCCCAGGTCTTCTTTGTCTATTTTTTATTGAACTAACTCATTTCAACATCCACTTTTGATAACTTTAAAAACCTGCATTGTGGCAAATGTTTGACAGGTCACAAAAATAATGTTCAGAGCTTCTTCTACATCAAAGAAGCTTCTTGAAGCAGCTGCCTTTAAGAAATTTTATTGTCCTATAGGGCATAAAGAGTCTCATTCTTCTCAGGATTAAACTGATGTTACCAGATGTGGCAGCAGCATCAGCAAGAGATGATTTAGGCCAAAAACTCAATTTCTTCAAAAATTGACAGGAGTCATTGTTTTAATGGGGTGATGAGATTCTACTGTATTTAAGTCACTCCTGAACCTAGCTTGTATGGGTTCAAATGTCAATGAAATGTGACCTGTCTGTCCATAAGCAAAGATGCAGGCGTTGTAGCCCAAGAAGGCGTTGTCCAGCAGGCTCTCCCCAAGGCACTGGAACACTACTTCTTGACCTGCAGAAAAAAAAAAAACACTTTAAAAAGACAGATTATCTCCTCCTGAAAACATGCACTTTAATTCCAATTAATAAACTTTAATAGCAAAAGAAATGTGGCAGAGATGTTGAAGGCTTTTATAGAAGAAACTCTACAAAAGAAAGTTTTTGAGTTTCCCCTCACATTCTGCACAACTTATTGTTCTCTCTCTTCAGAGAAAACATTCACTGACAGCATTTTGTTCAGATTCAATCTAAACTGGCTGCTGACTTCTCATATTGTTAGGAAACCCCCTGACACTACTTTTGTTTTACAACTTCTACAAGGTGAACAATGTGTAACTTTAAATTCTGTGCCTAAGACGGACCCTTTCTTCCGACTCCATTAATAGTTCATAATATCAGGACACATTCTGTCAGGAGATAAGTTTGAGATATGACTCACCGGGCAGCGAAGTGACACACCAGCTAAAAACAGAATCAGGCTGAGCATGAGTCACAGTGACCAAGCGAAAAAAAAAAGTACAAACCTGCAAACTTGTCTTTCTGGGATTCATCAATGGACCAGAAACAGTGATCATAGGCGAAAACCTGAGAACAGACAAGACACCAGTTTGAGCAAGAATTTAATCACCATATAATTATAAAGAAAAGCTATATTTTTAGAATGTAGAATTTATGCCACCATTACTCTAGAATATAATGTAATTCACACATGAATTCATTACTCACCTTTGGCTGATTCCTGAGGGCAAAAGAGAGAAGACATTAAAATATTAGTCAGGGTTAGAGTTGGTAATCCTTCCTTTTACTGTCCCCGAATTACTAGGCATTTCACCAGTAAATGTATGGTAATAATAACAAATTATTTGGTAATTATGACTGTCAATAAATAGGTAAATACAATGAAACTACTAAGCTAATATACTCAGTATTTAGCTGGCATTTATATGCAATCATTTGGAAATTACCAGTGATAACACATAGGTTAATGATTACAATCTATAGCTCAAATACTAGGCATGTAACCACTAAATAATAATATTCTCATAATATACTATTGAGTAATTACCACTCATAATACATAGATTAGGTATATACACAGAAAGTAAGGCTGTATGTTTACACAGTAATTATATGGTGTTATTGGGTAATTACCACTGGTTGTAAGTAGGTAAATAGAGACTTATTACTACAATATTTCCTCTAGTGAAACTTTTGGTGGGTTATGATGAGCTTCTCAGATAATAATAACAAATAATACTAGTAAATTTATAATATTATATACAATGAGCACACCTACAAACTTTTTCTTTTCAACCATTTAAAAACAAATTCAATAATTTGTGAGTAGTGAGACATGTAAATTCACTGCCGTGCTTATTTTTACTGAGGTGTGTGTGTGTGTGTGGTTCAGTGTTTAAACATGTTAACGAGCTGTGGCCTGAGCCTCAAAGGTTACCATGGTAATTTAAATTGGTTTCCAATGATGACGGCTGCACTGCAGGTAGAGAGAGACAGAAATGTGGAGAAAAATAGCATTTTTCTCACTCTGCGCTGGTCTCCAATTTCAACTGACCAAACAGTAGCTTCTATCAGAAAATAACATGGACCATCATCACTGTAAAGACTTCACTAAACTTTTGCTGTGACTTGGTGTTTCTACAGTAAATATTTTGGAGACACCAGCAAGTTTACAGTGGTCTGTTTTTTTTTTTTTTTGGAAAATCTTTGTACTAGAGGCAATGAGGAACAAAGACAGATGTTGGCACTCTTAGAGGCTGCCCATTCAAATTTAGGAAATCTCTAAGATATTTTGAGCACATTGTATGAATAACAAGTTTCTCTACAAAGTTGGAAAAATCATTTGTTTAGGTTGTAAATTGTTGCCAGAAAGAGTGTGTTGTTCTTCTACATTCTAAGTGATGATGTCACCCACTGAAGCATCATCGTCATCATCATCCCATAGGCTCTAATTATAAAATCTAGATGTATGCAACAGTAATCATTGATTAGAGATTGATCAGTAACTTTTACCTATTATAACTATTATTATACCTCATCATTATGTATCAAAATGTGCAATAATACATTGATATATGGGATATGTCTACAAGTTTCTAGGTGAAGTATGCCTAAGCAGGCACTAGTTGATGTGCAAAAACGGATGATTTGTTTGTTTTTTTGACCTTGTCACATTCATTCCCTAGGAGAAATGAATGCATAGCTTTATGTTGCAAACAAGAAAACATATTTCCAGATAAAGGTAAAAGTACTCAACTCCCTAGTAAGATGCACAATTCAATTTATAGGTCGCTTGAGTCCTCTCAAATCTGTAGGACAATTTATGTGCTGAAATATATTCGGAAGAGGGATAAGGAAAAAATCATGGCATAACAACAGTGGTATTTCATAGCTGTAGAGAGTAGACTTAGTGCGATTGCCACAGAACCCTAAATAGATTTTAATAAATAAATAAAGGATATTTTCCACCTTTTGAGGCAATTAACACAAATTTGTATCATGTAGGCTGTGAATTACATATTGAAACATGACATCTTACACAGTAAGAGGGCAGGATTTGTACGGTAAAATGAAGACCTTTTTGTTTCCAAATAATATAATAGTATTATCATATAATTACTGGTTAAATATCTAGTAATTAGGGAACTGTAAAGTGAAGGGCCACCAATGTATCAATCAACCTGTTAAAACTAAATGAATCTTACTGTGACTGTCACAGGTCTATGGATTTAACACCGGAGGAAACAGAGTGACCAACATTTTCCCATCCAGCCTTGGGGAATATTGGTTCATTGACCTTTAGTCACAAGACTGCTTCTCTAACCCTTAAGCCAGCATTTCCCAAACTGGGAGTCACATGCTAATTTTAAGGGATTTGATAGATGGTTCTAGGTTTCAAAGATAGAAAAGCATTTCACCGTTAAAAATGAATGAAATAAAAATGCATGGTATTTTTAACCAATGATTAGAAATAATTTATAAAATAATAGCAATAGAAATTGTAAGTTAAAATAAAAATAAGACTATTCAACCTATTACAGGTCTACAATGTCCTGTCAACTACCAGATTTAAAATGTAAAAAATAGTTTGGGATTTTTGATTAACTGTTCCAATGCCTGTGATGAGAGGAGTGATGCATCAAATCAGCTGATAGGATAAAAGTCTTAAGCTTGTTGCTTTATCACCTGAGGATCTTTATTTGAAACACTGCAAAAAGATGCAAAGGTGTCTTCTCGTGAAATATATTGTTCCATTGGCAGAAAAAATAAAATGTCTTATAACATAAAACGTTAGAGGTTGAAAAATGTCCTCCGGCATGACATTGTTCCCGTAATGCTTAACGCTTAGTGCATCCTGACTCAGGAAAAAAAATATACAATAAGAAAAACAATGCTGACTGATGCTCGGTGCCTGTTTTTGGCAAAAGCAGAAGAGTACAACTGAATCTCTGCAGTACAGGAAGAGGGAAGCTGGCAAATATCATGACACTGACTTCAAGACAAAGTCAGCGCGGATGTGGAGGAGTTTCAAGGATACGGAATCGAGGGTGTTTTAACTGTAACGCGGCTTAAAAAGAAAAATCTGTCAAGGTGACTAATCCTCTTTGGCTGGTTGCGAGCGAGGAATGTGACCTTCAGCACCAGCGAGAGTCTCTCGGTGTCCCAGAGATGCCTACCGAGCACAATTCTCTGCATTCTTACACCAGGGAAACACAGTCTCTGTGTATTAGCTCCATCCCGGCTCCGCCGACAGTTAATAACCCTGCACATCACTCACCAAACACATCACCACATTCCAGCGATTGGCCGGCAAATTTAATTATCAAACATGTTCGATGCTCCAGTGCAGCTTGACTTTGTTAAAGTTCAGCATAACACCTGAGACTTGGTATTATGCAGTTAGAATAGATCTGTGAGAATGAATACTTTACATGTTAAGGTTACAACAGAAACTAAATCTCTTACTATGCTTCATAGTATCTAGATTAGTATCTAGTGTTTGGAGAAAATTTAAGGATCTAAAAGTCTGCCTTATACTCCAAAAATAATATATACGTCTCCCGGCTGGCCTGGGAACGTCTTAGGGTTTCCCTGGACGACGTGGCCCAGGGAGAGGGACATCTGGGCCTCTCAGCTGAGGTTCCTGGCCCTGCTACCCGGCCCGGATAAGATGGATGGTGTTTGTTTTGTGTAGGACGACAGATGGAAAGTAGCTTACTGCTAAATCTCTCTCTTTTTTTAAATGATTAATGTGAGCGCTCACTGTCCTGTTCAATAAACAAATAAACCAAATAAATAAAAGATGTAGACAGTTGCAACATCTGTTGACTTGCCTGTGGAGAAAAGTCGCTGAAGACAGTTCAAGTGTGTATGTGTGTAAGATCTAAAAGTAGCTGAACTGTCATTTAAAGAAAATTAAACCTATATACAGGTTGAACATGTCACGGTAAGATAAATCATACTAAAACATAGGAACCCAGTCTTTAGGGATGCTCCATCAAACACAGTCTCCTCTTAGGCGGAGATCAATTTGGGTTTTAAAAAAAAGAAAAAAAAGGCTGCAAATGTAGTCATGGCCACACACGGGGGGCTGTAATGAAACAAGGCCTCCCTATGCAGGACTTGGCTGCCTCATGAAAGAGCAACATTAAGTCCTGTCCTCTCCTGGGCCGCCGAGGACATTCCTGAGATAACTGGCGGAGCCGAGCAGCACTAGAAGGAGGCGGGAGGAGGACGGCAGGTCGGGCGAGTCCACACCACAATCAGCCCAGATTTCAGCCACTTCAGGGACGGAACGATTACACACATACACAGTTCTCAAAAAAAATCAGGATAAGAAACCAACAAATGTGTGTGATGCAATAAACAGATTTGAAAAAAGAAAAACACAAACTACAAACCGGAGTTGTTATCAGAGGCCAGATAAGGACGCTTCACAACTTCTGTTTCGTTCTTTAAACTGTTTCGCAAACTTCAAGGTCAACCTGCGGCACAGTAACAGGGAATTTGCGACATGTTCTTTTACAGGTCTGCTAATAATAAGTGGAACAAGGCTTTATTAATCTGAGCCATCTCAAGGCTCTGACAGCACCTGCTGCAGCGACCACGGGCGCCGTTACATATTAACGCCCCCCAAGGCTCCAGCAGCAATTCAGGAAAACCTGTCAGGCAACAAGCTGACTCAGCACAACCCGTGTGGAACTGGCTACTCCAGTGAATCCCGCCGCAAACAAAGCTTGTGTGAAACGGATTATGCTCATAACCTAATGCTGTCTACTGAGGAAATCCACCAAACCAAGAGCCCTGTGTACAGAAACTAGTGATTTCAAGTTCATGTTTCACATTTGACACTGTTCCTGGTACTCATAATAGTAAAGAGAAATAGATTGTTGTTTCAATAATAAACTGAAATAAAAGGAACTCATTATCTATGAAAAAAGTTGTTTGTTGCATCCCTAGTAGCAAAACAATAAGGTATGTTGAAGCGGGCAGGTGGATGCTCCCTGGAGGGTTCTGGCCTGTGCTCAGGTTACGGTGCTTGCTAAATATCCTTTAGGACAAACCCCTGCAGACATGACAGAGAGAATGCCCCTCTTTGTTGAAAAAGAGCATCTCATATTCCATAATTATCCTATGCATTTTTCTGCATGTGTATAACAGTGTGTCTCTTCTGCCCTGACATGCTCCTGCTGCAGTGTGTCCTCCCTTCAGGGCTCAATATGAACAGGTTTCACCAGCTGCACGTATCACAGACAGGAACATGTGGTCCCAAAAGCCTCGTACGGAAGCAGAAATGCAAGAAGTGAACTTGTCTGACCCGATCTGACAGCTGTTTAAAGGCCCCGTGTCGGAGAAAGTGAGATTTTACCTGCTTTTTGATTAGAAGAAGGTCCTGGTGTTGTATAAAAAGTGTCCCAGGTTTAAAAACACTTATCTACAGGGACACAGCCCATACATAGAAAGTGTGCCTTAAAACAGAGCGGTCAGGACTTCAGTGAAGTTGTGATGTCACATCTATACATTGAATGCCCATCCCCCATTCAAAGACATTTAATCAATCATCATATACAACTATTTTGGTAATCAATTAATCTATTGATTATTGACACAACTAATCAATTAGTTGTTTTGTTCATAAAATGGTGTAATGTAGCTAAAATAGATTTTTTGTCCACACTGAAGATCGTTGGTTTACTATTATAGAAGACTCAAGAAACCATAAAATTATATCATTCGAGAGTAGATTCCTCCTAAAATGTCTTTTTAGAAGAATAAGGAAACCAGAAAATTAAAGGAGCGAAAGATAAGATTTTAGATACTTAAACTGGACATTTTCTTCTTAAAAGTAGTTGGCGCTTAATGTAGTGGGTCGTGATCAAATGTAGCAGTAGTCAACTAATCACTGCAGCTGTATTCCTGAGTGTTTACAAATCTCCATACTGACTGAAAGCGCAAATCTTAACTTGAAATGCTGAATCTATATTGTGACGTTCACCCTTACTTGAGTCAAAACTAAAAAATAAGACGAACTGAGTAGGACTGAAGTGGAACAGACACACCCTTTGTAAAGAAAAGAATGATGCAGAATGAGCAGAGAGGGAGGAGGAAGAACAGAAAGGAGACGATGGGTGGGGACAAGGTTCGACCTCAGTCTGTTCCGTGCAACATTAGGCTCTAACCAGACAGGCTGGTTAGAGCCTGTAGTGTACACACTGAGCTGTGTGGAATGAGGTTTGTCTGTAAATACTGTGTGTGTATGTATCTTTATTTCTATTAAATAAATTATATTCTGTTTACTTTAACTAGCTTTTCAGAGCTCTAAACTGTCCTTTTATCGTCAAATAATGCTGTATTTTATTACATGAGATATGTTGTGATGTTTGAGAGGACATGACAAGAACACAAACTGTTTATTTTGAGAGAACTAATGACTAATTTTAAAAACTGTATTTTAAAAAAGGTTTTGACTTCCTCATTTTGACAACCATGATTTGTTACTGACCCATAAACCCAGACAAAATAACCTGTCATAAACATGAAACTTTACTAGCATACTTTATTGAGCTTATGACGTCATAATAAAAAGCACAACATTAAGGACACATCCATAATAATCAAATTGTGACAACTAATGTCATGATCAGACAGTTTAATCTCAATGTCAGACATAAGCTCAATAGTGTTTAAAGTCTGACATGTCAAACAATGTCAACATTGCATCAAAAGTGACATAATTTTTCCGAATGACACTAAACTGTCATAAGCATTGACATTCATTAATGTTCATGATGGGTATCATGTCATGATTAGGACAGTGTTATTAACCCCTGTTCAAATAAAGTGTTACTGTCTAGACTTAACTTTGATTAGACGATATAAATCCAAGAGAAAACTAAAGACCACTCACATTTTCTGGGTGTCTTAATCAGAGTTGGAGAACTCTAAAATTTATAGGAGTAACATGTAGTTTACTTGTACTTCAGTTGGCTAGTTCTGCTCAGATTAGGCAATAATTACTTTTTTCTATAGTGACCTGCAGAAAGCTACAATATTTTTATTTTAGGTATTTGTAAATATATTTACATTATATGAAAGGATATTTCACATCAGCCTGCTAAAATGTGTCATTAAAGACAAATAAATAATGGTAATGGTTTGCTGAAAGATTGAATGGTTCTACATATAATTGATGATAAACTGATGAACTCATGTGTGAGAGTGTGTGTGTGTGTGTGTGTGTGTGTGTGTGTATAAGCGCATAGTTTACCGGGGATCTCCTTTGTTCATGTTGGTGACTGCGGAATGCAGAACTGTTTGGTTTCCCTCCATTTCCACCACACATTTTGTCTTCAGGTCTTTTTCTGGACAGAAACAAAACACCACAAGAGATTAAAACAAAAAAATGAGCACATTATGCATTTTATTGACTGATTATATGAACTGCATGAGGAGCACTTAGGAACTCTAAAAAAAAAAAAAAAAATTGTAACACTGCACGCTCTCATTACAGAATACTGTGTATGTGTGTGTGTCAGTTACTTGGGATCATAAACCCATTTAGAGAAACTGGAAATATTTTTATTATGATGATTCATCCAGGACTCCTAAATAAACATTACAACCTGTTCACTCCTCCTACTGAGAAAAATCAGGGTCACACCTTCACTTCCTCATTGCTGCCTCCAAAGGTTTTAAAAGAGGTGCCAACAACCCAGGAACTTCCCATTTGAGCAGGATTTATGTCTTTTAGTTTCGAAAAGGCAATATATGGGTTTATAATAGCACTACAGAGAAAAGATTAATAAAAAAGGACATTTTAAAAACAGTTTATCTTGTTTTGTGACACAAAAGCCTGTCAGCTGACACTTCATTCTTCGACTTTTAACATTCACACTGGCAATTCTACATTTTTTTGACCTTTGGCCCCTAAAAATATGAAATGTCAGAAAACTGTGAAAAATATCAGTTCAAAATTGAAGGTTTTGTGATTGAAAATATTCAGCTTATTGCCAACTTCAGCAAAGAAAAGCAATAAATTCTCATACTTAAGAAGAAAAGACTACAACAATTATTCTATTATCATAACATTTTGCTTATAATTCCTCTGAAAATGACTGACTTTTTATTTCATTAGAATAACTAAAAATATAGTAATCCTCAAGAAAAAAACAGCAGAAATATTGACAAGAGATGAGGGGAAAAAAGCACCCAAAAACACAATTTTATGTGCAAAAAAATAAAGTTTTTTCCCCTGAATATGAGCCTTTAATTAATCCAGGTTGGGACCAGCGGCGGTGCATAAAACGTGTCAGCATAAATTCATTACTGCATATATTCCGGTTTCTATCAGGATGTGATGTCAGTGTCCCTTCCATGATTTTTCCATTCCTGCAGCAGTCCTGACAAGCCCATTTCCAAGAGTGCTGTAACCTTTTCAGAGTCTGCCGGGAAAAAAACAAACTAACTGCAGGAATGAAGGCTCTATTGTTTGTCGAAAACAACAAATTAGCCCTAGGCTTCACAAACAACAGATATGGCGTCTTTCGGAGTTTATAAGCCACTTTGGAGCAGGAAGGAGTTTTTTATATTTAAAAAAAAAAAAACAACCTTTGTTTGATCTGAAAGTGAGTGTCACAAGACTCGCGTGACTTTTATGACTCACCTCTCCTGTTCATGGGCCGCACACGGACAGCCACCTTCACATTGGACTCGGTCAGGCTGCTGTCATCCATGATGCCACCTGACCTTTGACCTGTGGCACGGGAAGGAACCGACACAAATTAAAGCAGTCACATATATACAAGGACACCGCGCTCAACATCAGGGGGTCGTAATAGTTTTTGAGAGACAGACAGACAGACAGATAGAAAGCCTTCTCCAGAAACCCTGCTTGTTTAATTTAAAGGAGGCACAAAACCCTGTTCTCCTCATATATATTTAGCTAGTCTATAAATAAACAGTAAGGTACAGACTTTTATCCATTTATTTCATTAAAAGTAGCCTGCTGGCAGCAAGTTGGAGTGTATTTAAAGGTACAACCCGCTGACAGGGTAACTCCATTAGTGAGAGGAGTTCACTGACCGTGTGAAAGCAGCAGTTGTTTCCCTGTTCGAGTCCCACAGGCACCTTCAGTAGCAGCAGCGACTAGCCCGTGACGCTAGCGAGAGCTGGATAACACACACACACACACATAAACACACACAACAGGTCAAATGTTTTCATATTGACAAGCTGATAAATGGAACCCGGCTGCGCTCGACGCCGTAAATCTATTTATTTTTTTTCTAAAGTCCGCCAAGGGCACTTACTTGAGCCCGCGGGTCATTTCTTCTCGACTCTTCCACCTGTTATAACGTTTCCTGAAAGTTGCGCGGCGGAGCTCGGTCAAGCCATGTCGGCTCGCGGCTCAGAAGGGATTTACCGTGAGCTTATTTAGCGGCGAGCCTGCTACAGGTTTCCCAGCTGCGCCTCCCGCTGCTCTTGCGGACACTTTGCACGTTTACCTTCCGAGGAGACGCAGCGCCACCGGGCGGAGGCACGTGCGCGGCGAGGCTGAGCTTTTCCCTCCAAAACAACAGAAACAAATATGTTTGATTTAGCTGTTTGGATAATGCTAAATAGGTCACGTGGTGTAACCCTTAAAACCTGTTGCCAGGTAGTTTAACTCTTTTGAAGATCTTTAAAAAATAATATGCTATCAACTTTATATTCTAGTTGGGTTGAATATTTAAAATTCATTCATATTCAAATTCATTTTTTAGGTTATACCATTTGACATTCTCTGTTAAAAAACATACACAAAATGTACATTTTTAAGATGTGGTAATGCTTCTTAAAACTGTATTTATATATATATATATATATATATATATATATATATATATATGCCAAACAAGATTTGTCACTGACCCAGTAATTTTATTTTTACTCGTAAAGCCCAGACCCAATAATACTTAAATAAGAATTGAAGAAATTGATGTAGGTTATACCATAGACCGACCAGGCCACATAGAACACATTTCAAGTCTTTTTCAGAATAATACTTTTTAGTCATACAGATCAGTATTTTGACATATATGTAACATTGGGCACCCGTGGTAAATATATTCTATATTAGGATGCTTAGTATATGTCACTTTGGGACTTAATGGGTTAAGTTCTGACATATTATAAGGAAGAGTCTGGGGCATCCAAAGTTCTTGTTACTCCGGTGACACTGTTGTTCCTTGTTGGTTAAGTCTATTATTGTTTGACTTTTATTCTGTAGTTATTTTACGTTTGGTATTTTTTTCTGCATTTTTTTTAAGTTTAGTATTGTTTTACTGTTATTTTGTATATTTACGATTTGTGTGACATTTTAGATTTATTCTGCATTTTTAAATAGGTTTAGTATTGTTTTACTTTTATTTTGTAGTTATTTTAAGTTTGTATTTTAGTATTATTATTATATATAGGTTATATTTGTTCTGCATTGTATTATAGTATTATGTAATATATTTAGCATTGGTTTACTTTTATTATGTAGTTATTTAGTATAAGTTTGTTGACTTATTTTTGTTATCTCTCTCTCTCTCTCTCTCTCTCTCTCTCTCTCTCTATATATATATATATATATATATATATATATATATATATATATATATATATATATATACATATATATAAGCTTAGTGTTTTATTAAGGGTAGACTATTATTGATTCAGCACTTTTTTCAATATTTATTAAGTTTTAATTTAGTATTTTTTTAATATGAGTCTCTTATTTTACTATTATTCTGCATTTTTTATTTAAGTTTAGTCTTTTAGTATTATTTCAATTTAATTCAGTATTTAATCTAATTTACGTTTAGTATTTGATTTAGTTTTATTATATTATTCCTATGTATGTATATTCATTACTTTTTCTTTCTATAGATATCTAAGGCGTAAGCAACGTTTTGGACGCAAAGAAGAAGAAAAAGAATAATTTTTACGTCTTTTCACGACAGTTTCATTTGCTGAACGTCACGAGTCGTGTTTGGCAGCAGCGTGGAGTTGTTTACACTGGTTTTAAGAAGATTCTCGGTTAGAAAAACGGATGTGCACCTTCTAACAGACATTTACCCGTTTGACATTAGACACGTTTCTCGAAGGAAGCAATGGGGAAGCCAAAGAAAAAGAGTAAGTGCGATACAAGTTGAATAAAATAACTTAAATGGCTGTGAACTGGACAGGCTGGCTGTAGCTCTTTGCTAATGCTAACTAGAAGTGATGTAACTCTGCGCAAACATTTTCGAACCTTTTCAAGAGAGATTTTCCTCTATTGATTATAGTAAAGCTTGATATTTTCAGTTAATAACGTTATCCTTAAGGACACCGGGCTGTTAGTTTATATATTAGCTAGGTTTAGTGTTAGCTTAGCCTACACCTCCTATGAATAAAAAGTGTCAATGTAGTCATGTAAAATACTCATTACAAGTAATAGTATTTATGGGATTCATGTATATATATATATATATATATATATAGAGAGAGAGAGAGAGAGAGAGAGAGATTATAGACTAACATTAACCCTTAAAGGGTCACCAGAATGATCTTCAGGGTCTTGTTTTTTTGAGAAATATTGGGCCATTTGAACCTTTATTGAAATTAAAACTTGTGAGAAATTTAAAAGAATAAAATAACTCTTTTGTGGTGCAAATCTGCATCTGAGTACTAACTAAATGTAGTGAAGAGAAAGAACATTATTTCCCGCTAGGTTGTAGTGGAGTGAAAGGATAAAAAGTGGCAAATGGGGATACTCAAGTCAAGTACAAAGACCTCAAATTGTGCTTGAGTACAGCACCACTGAGTCAAGGAAAGAATTGTATATTTTTTTAGTCACATCCAGTAATTATTCAACACTTTATGGATTCTTGCTGTTTGCCAGGTGACGTCAGCCGAGCTGAGCTGATGATGATGACTGTGACAGATGTCATCATGCAGCTGGTTGAAGCCCACGAGGAGGGAAAAGACATCAATCTCAACAAGTACGTATTCTGCAGCATAAACATACAGCCATAATAATTAAGTGCATTTTACAAAGCTTTTAGTTTAATTCTGTGTAGGTTGTTTGAATGTCAAAGGTTCTAATTGTTCTTCCAGTCCACAGTTACTTTATGGTGTATTTAACTTGTTTATATATTTTTCCTTGGTTATTAAATAATTAGTCAATCAATTAATCAATCAACCAAACTTGATTTGTATTGATGTAGGCCTAAACAATAATATATATATATATATATATATATATCCACATCATCAATACAATGAGATCAACAAAATCAAGTTTATTTTGAAGTGGCCCCATTGACCTTTTTTCTCCTGGACATTATTTAAAATTAAAGATCAAAAATGATCAAAAGTCAAAGTTATCCACTGATATGAAATACTTCATATCAATATATGTTTTAGGTTTTTCCTCTGCCTACATTAAATTTTGAAGAGTATGTTTTATATATCTCACCCAACCCTAACGTGTATTCATACAGATCAGGTAAATTCAAAGTAGAAAATTATCAGTAAACATCTGACAAATTCAAAAATCAACTCTACACTTTAATTTTTACTGTTCTTATCACTGCACCGTGTTGTAATTGTTTTTTTGCAGCCTGTCTACAAAAAAAAACAATTACAAAACTATGAAAATTAGTGCAAGTGTTTTTTTTTCTATAAAATAAAATACTACTTGCAATTCACCTCCATTCTTTGCTTTTTCTCCTTACTATTTTTTCCCCCATTTATTTTCATGCAGAGTGAAGACTAAGGCGTCAGCTAAATATGGACTTGAAGTGCAGCCTCGCCTGGTGGACATCATCGCTGCCGTTCCACCACAATACCGCCGGGTCCTGGTGCCCAAACTGAAGGCCAAACCCATCCGCACAGCCAGCGGGGTACGTGAGCTCTAATGTTCATGCCTGTTGCTGCATTTTCTGCTTTAACTGCTCCAATATACTACAAACTAATATATTGGTTATCTGGTGCTAGTATATAAACGTCTAAGTCCTGCAGGCAGCCGGTATCTCAGTCTCTGCCATATTCAAAATTAATAAATAAACTACAGAATGAGTTGTAAGTGTCAAATATTCATTATGACTGTTATGGAATGTTAAAGGTTGAATGTTTTCTAAGCTCTAATTTTGTTTTGCTAATTTGTGTAAAAGAGACAAGAGCTGTACACAAGTGATTGCAGAGATTGTTTTTGGACAGGAAATAGGAAGCTAATAGAATATTTTAGATTGATAGTGCTGTGAAAAAGTGTTTCCTGCCCACCTAATTTCTTATTTAAGTTTGTCACACTTAAATGTTTCAGATCATCAAACAAATGTATCTATTAGTCAAAGAAAACACATGTGAACCTGAAATGCAGTTTTTTAATGGAGGTTTTAATTACTAAGGGAAAAAAATTCTAACCTACATGGCCCTGTGTGGGGGAAAACATGATTGCCCCACCTTATTAACATATAACCTAACTGTATTTTATCACTTGTATACGCGATCTTGTCCTTTCGGTCATTACCCAAAGCTCATGACCATAGGTGAGGGTAGGAACGTAGATTGACCGGTAAATCGAGAGCTTCGCCTTCCGGCTCAGCTCCTTCTTCACCACAACGGACCGATACAGCAACCGCATCACTGCAGACGCTGCACCGATCCGCCTGTCAATCTCACGCTCCATCCTTCCCTCACTCGTGAACAAGACCCCGAGATACTTGAACTCCTCCACTTGGGGCAGAGACTCACCACCCACCCGGAGAGAGCAAACCACCTTTTTCCGGTCGAGAACCATGGCCTCGGATTTGGAGGAGCTGATTCTCATCCCAGCCGCTTCACACTCGGCTGCAAACCGCCCCAGTGCCTGCTGCAGGTCCTGGCTCGAAGAAGCCATCAGGACAACATCATCTGCAAACAGCAGAGATGAAATCCTGTGGTTCCCAAACCAGGCCCCCTCCGGCCCCTGGCTGCGCCTAGAAATTCTGTCCATAAATATAATGAACAGAACCGGTGACAAAGGGCAGCCCTGGCGGAGTCCAACATGCACTGGGAACAGGTCTGACTTACTGCCGGCAATGCGAACACAGCTCCTGCTCCGGTCATACAGGGACCGGACAGCCCTTAGCAAAGAGCCCCGGACCCCATACTCCCAGAGCACCCCCCAAAGGACACCACGAGGTACACGGTCGAATGCCTTCTCCAGATCCACAAAACACATGTGGACTGGTTGGGCATACTCCCATGAGCCCTCGAGGACCCGATGGAGAGTATAGAGCTGGTCCAGTGTTCCACGACCGGGACGAAAACCACACTGCTCCTCCTGAATCCGAGGTTCGACTATCGGTCGGATTCTCCTCTCCAGCACCCTGGAATAGACCTTACCGGGAAGGCTGAGGAGTGTGATTCCCCTGTGATTGGAACACACCCTCCGGTCCCCCTTCTTATACAGAGGGACCACCACCCCGGTCTGCCACTCCACAGGTACTGTCCCCGACCGCCACGCGATGTTGCAGAGACGTGTCAGCCAAGACAGTCCCACAACATCCAGAGACTTGAGGTACTCAGGACGGATCTCATCCACCCCCGGAGCCTTGCCATCGAGGAGCTTGCCAACCACCTCAGTGACTTCAGCCAGGGTGATGGACGAGTCCGCCCCTGGGTCCCCAGTCTCTGCTTCCTCCTCGGAGGACGTGACAGTGGGATTGAGGAGATCCTCAAAGTACTCCTTCCACCGCCCGACAACATCCCCAGTCGAGGTCAGCAGCTCTCCACCCGCACTGTAAACAGTGTTGGTGAAGCACTGCTTTCCCCTCCTGAGGCGCCGGACGGTTTGCCAGAATCTCCTTGAGGCCGTCCGATAGTCCTCCTCCATGGCCTCCCCGAACTCCTCCCAAACCCGAGTTTTTGCCTCTGCGACCGCCCGAGCCGCGGCACGCTTGGCCCGCCGGTACTCATCAGCTGCCTCAGCTGCCTCGATTTACCGGTCAATCTACGTTCCTACCCTCACCTATGGTCATGAGCTTTGGGTAATGACCGAAAGGACAAGATCGCGTATACAAGTGGCTGAAATGGGCTTCCTCCGCAGAGTGGCCGGGCGCACCCTTAGGGATAGGGTGAGGAGCTCGGTCACACGGGAGGAGCTCGGAGTAGAGCCGCTGCTCCTACACATTGAGAGGAACCAGCTGAGGTGGCTCGGGCATCTGCTCAGGATGCCTCCTGGACGCCTCCCTAGGGAGGTGTTCTGGGCATGTCCCACCGGGAGGAGGCCCCGGGGAAGACCCAGGACACGCTGGAGGGACTATGTCTCTCGGCTGGCCTGGGAACGCCTTGGGGTCCCACCGGAGGAGCTGGAGGACGTGTCCGGGGTGAGGGAAGTCTGGGAGTCCCTGCTTAGACTGCTGCCCCCGCGACCCGGCTCCGGATAAAGCGGAAGACAATGGATGGATGGATGGATGGATGTATTTTATCACAGCTGAATTTAAATTCTCTCGCCACACTGATTACTGATACACTTGTTCTTAATCAGGAAATCACTTCAATAGGACCTGCCTGACAAAGTGAAGTAGACCACAAGATCCTTAAAAGCTAGACATGCCGAGAGTTAGGAAATTCAGGAGCAAATGAGAAAAAAGACTAATTCATATAATATCGAAATTTTATTGCTTTTTCGAACTATTATTCGAATGGTTTTTTTGGTATTATTGTCTTGTCTGACGATACAGACACTCACAGGAGCAGCGACTACTCCTCAAGAGGTCACAGAAGACCCCACAACAATATTTAAAGAACTGCAGTCCACCAGTGAATGGCTGAAGGAAAAATTAAAAGACTTTCGAGGGGGCTAGTCAAAGTCCTGAATCCGATTGACATACTTGGGCATGACCTTAACAAGGTGGTTCATGCTCCAAACCTCTCTAGTGTGGCTGATTTATGACAATTGTGCAAAGATGAGTGGGTTAGAACACCTCCACAGAGCTGTGAGAGGCTCATTGAAAGTTGTTGCAAACGCTTGATTGCAGTTGTTGCTGCTAAGGGTCGACCCCGAGAAATCACTTTTCACATAGGCCAAGTAGGTTTGAGTTTTTTTTTTCTCCCTTAATAATAAAAGCCTCATTTAAAAACTTGTGTTGTCTGACTAATATTAAAATTAGTTCTAGAAAATTTTAGTGTGACAAAAAAAATAAGTAACCAGTAAGGGGGCAAACAGCTTTTCACACCACTGTACATTATTACCAGGTCATTGCTAAGATTCGGCTCCTTACAGAATAGTGGAGCAGTTAAAATATTGAGTGCTTTTGTCACAGATTGCAGTGGTGGCTGTGATGTGCAAACCGCATCGATGTCCACACATCAGCTTCACAGGAAACATTTGTGTGTAAGTAACAACAATGTGTGTTTTTGGTTTAGTTGATCTTATCTGTTTTTTTTGCGTTGTAGGTATGAGCAGAGCGTGATTATATTAATTTATGTATTGTATGAACAAGTCAAAGACAAAAGGCTTCAAAAGGCTGGGGCTCTTTAGAAGTTTTTCTCGTTTTTTTATTTATACTGTATCACTAGTTTTTATTTAACCAAAAAGGGAAACTGAAATTCTCCAATCTCACATTGTCCTCATTATTCAACATCCTGTTAGGTTTTTATTTTAGCCACTTGTCTACCAGCTGTTTACGCCTTAGTTTTTCCATTATATAATTTTCCTATACTGTCTTTTTATCCCATTCCCTTGTTATTGCCTTGTTTGAGGGTATTGCTTTTAACAACTTGATTGTAAGAGGTGTTATTTTCATGTTTAGATATATTTGTGTTATTTTATTCTCTAAAATTCTTAAATCGATCTTTATGCTGGCAGATACTGTCCTGGGGGGCCAGATTCAGACTTTGAGTACTCAACACAGTCTTATACTGGCTATGAGGTATGTAAACAACTCGCATATCATCACTGTATCCATAACTGTGACGTATTATCTTTTTTACAGCTCAAGCAAATCAAGTTTTTGGTTGAACTTTACTTTTTTTTTTGATGACAGCCAACGTCCATGCGAGCCATCCGAGCACGATATGACCCCTACCTTCAGACCAGGCATCGGGTGGAGCAGGTCAGTCTATAGACACAGGTACTTATGTCTCCTAGGGACCTTTGACCCCTAGGGAGCACTGTGATTGGTTATTGTAATTTTGGCTCATATCTCATGATGTCTTAGGAATAATACTCCGTTGCCTGATGACACTTCGCACCACATTGATCATCCTCTCCCATTTTTTTAAAGTCCGCATAAGTATTGTACCACGTTGGATTATATCAGAATCAGCAAACCTATTCCACTGACCGGATATTTTGGCTGATCGCCACCATACTTGACTCGACTTGACGCGTACAGTAAGGCCTCAGCTTTTTATTTTCCTCCGATCGACCGCCCACTTGGCAGGTGGACTGCCGAGGACCAGAGGACGAGCGGCGTCGAGCGTGAAGTCGCTCAGATGAGGGGGGGGGGGGGGGGGGGTTAAAAAAAAGCTGCGAGCAGCAATACCAGAGTCCAAGCAAATCAGCACATTCTGAACGGGCACGTGCACTGCGCACGTTATTTAAAATTATGGTCACATAAGTCTAACGCAGCAGAGCAAAGCACCTCAGTGAAATACTTGATGTAGAAAATTCAGTTTGAATATCAAGTCTTCTTAATGGAGTTTTGGTTGTTCAAATTCAGTTTTATGTGCATTTACTGCTTCTTCTATAATTATTAACTGTTATGCTGGAGATCAACATTATGTTAGTGCAGTTCACTGCACATTACTGTATCTAATTAATTACAGCCAATAGAAAGTCTTTCAGGCAGGGAATTGTAAATCGCTGTTTGTGCCGTGCAGCTGAAGCAGCTGGGCCACAGCGTGGACAAGGTGGAGTTCATCGTGATGGGCGGGACCTTCATGGCTCTGTCCGAGGAGTACAGGGACTTCTTCATCAGGAACCTGCACGACGCTTTGTCGGGACACACGTCCAATAACGTGGCCGAGGCCGTCAGGTACTGAAACTTCCTTTGTCTGTTCTCCTCTGTGTCCCTTTGACACATTTAATACCAGAAACATGTTTCCACTGCAGAATTAGTTTTTGTTGTGCTTGGACTAAATGGCAATATAGTATTGTGTATGCCAGAGATGTATTAAAAAAAATGCAAAAATTCTTGACTTTCAAAAATGTTCCAAAGTATCAAATATTATGTTTTGTGTTCTCGGACATAGAGTTCACTACAGCTTCACGGGTTGTCATGGAAAACTTTTTCCACTCCTCTACGATGGCATCCTCAAGGCAGGGTGTGTTTGGGGTCCTTATCATGGTAGACTGAGGGTGATGATTGACGTTCCAACACGTCTCCACACATAAAACCCTACCGAGCTCCTGTGGGACACGAAACAGAGAGAGGAGGAGGTGTGTAACCGCCACCAGCTCCATGACGGCATCATAAAGGAGTGGAAGAGGTTTCCATGGCGACCTGTGAAGCTTTAGTGAACTCCCTGTCCAAGAAACTTAAGAACATGATTGGAAAATAAGAATTGAAAATCGACACTTTCGAACTTTTAGTTCATTACATCAGATTGTGCAACAGTAAACCCAAAAAATACTATTATAACCCTTCATAACTACATTTATAACTAAAATGTAGTATTGAATTTAGTTTCTGTGGATTCTAATGCCATGTCATGGATCTGAAAAATAATCCCCACATTTATAGTTCATCTAAGAATATTTAACAGTGCACTACACCAGAGGGAGCTCTTCTACCATTTGAGCTGGATGTATTCTACTCCTGAATACACAGAAATAAAATGTAATATCATCATACTCATTTAGAGCATTTTTCCCTGTGCTCTGCACCGTCCTCACTGAGCATAAACACAACATGGGCCATATTCTACCAATGCCTTTATTACCTTTTTGTTTAATTTCATCCCAAAACTTCAAAAATCCTTAACCGACAGGAAGCTTAATGATGACTGTCGGCACGAATTAAAGCGGCCAATCAGAAATTTTGAGGAAAACAAGTGCGGCTGCGTGTCAATAAGTCACTTACTCCCATCGATTTTTCATTTATTGGGTTCGGCTCGCTTTCAATGCAATTTGGTGCACGGCTGCTCGGTATGGATGAGTCGCAACTTTTTCAGATGACTTGGAGGAGATTAAAAGTCAAAGTGAAAACACCCATTTGTTGAAGGGGCGAAGACGTCATTGGACCAAATAATGGCTTTTTTTTTCGCGGGGTTGAAGCTGTTTGTTTCTCTAAAGTCAGATAAGACCCCAGAGGTAGTCTGTGGCGATGTGTGTGTTCGTCCTCGTGCGGGCGGCCATTCATGCGTGTGTGTGTGTGTGTGTGTGAGCTCAGGAGGTGCGAGTTTGGGAGGATTTGCTCCGCTATCAGCAACCTTTGTTAAGATGCTGTGATTGTAGTAATTGGTGGCTGCTCAGTTTGAGGAGGAGGAGGCGCCTGGTTCGACGGGGGACGGCCCTTATCTCTGTGTGTGGTGTGTGTGGTTGGTTAGAAAAGTGTGCGCACTTATGACGCCAACATCCCTGGTTCTCACCATGCTCACGCCGCTCCCGATCTGATTCCAGCAGCGAGATACCTCCAGATAATCAGCCCCAGATAATGGACTTTTCATCGATTCATCTCATACAATCTGATCTTCCCCTCTGGAGCATAAACTCCTGTAATTGGTGTAAATCAGCCAGCAGACTGTAAAAGATGGACATTTATCGCCGGCAGATAGCGAATCAGAAAGAACACGAGCTGGCATGAGGCTGGCTAATAGGTCATTGGAGCAGCTGGAGTGTAGCAAATGGCAGCTGGCCGGCGTGCTGAGACGCGTCTGAATCAGTCGCTCGTGTTGTTTATGTGACTCGAATAAGTTTGGAAGTGGATTCCCAGGCGAGACGAGTCTGAGATTGCGTCTGAAGAGTCACGAGCGGGCCTCGCTGCGTCACCTCATGCACGCTTTCTACATCTGGCTGATTCTTCCGCTGTTCTGTGGACACGTAATCGTGTTCATTTTTAAATAATCCTTGTCCATTATGTAACTTGAAGTCCCCACTTCACAGTCAAGTGAGAGGCATCTAGAAGGGAAACTTTTGGAATGAAAAACATCTGCATATTCATAGCTTCTGGCTTTTTTTTTAAGTGAGTATTTTCAGAAGAGCTTTAAATATTTGAATGAAAGCTTGGTAATCGGGGAATTGGAAAAAGCAGAGATATAAAAAAGACTGGGAGTAAAGAGTTTAAAGAGTGGAGGAATCATTTCCACCACAGTAACTGCACTAATGTGTTTGGCCTATTAACAGGACAGATGTGTCTATCTACAAGTTCTGTCACTAAATACAATAAAATACCACCTTAAATTGCTCTGAGACCCAATCTGAATCCCTTTACATTACAGTCAATTACTGCATAATTACTTTCCTTTTGACACTTAAATACTCATTAATATCTCATTTACCTTTATTTGCTTTCCCCGACATATTTTTGCTATCATCTGTTTTTTTATTATTATTACATTAGTGTGTCCTTAATGTTAGTGTTGACTGTCTGATTAATGAGCCATGCAAACGCGCAGCGTGTAAATTGATATTGCTAAATGATCCCAGCAATAGATTTCACTCGTATACCATTGCAACGTACTCAGTGAGATTAAATCGTCAAGTTAAAAACGAACGTTTTTACATCAAAGCATAAAAGAAAATGCTGTTCTACAATACGAGCCAGAAGCGTTTTTTATGAACTGAAATAAGAAGGAATAGAAATGAGCGAGGCGGTTTTCCCCTTTCCCCCCCCCCTGCAGGTACTCGGAGCGCAGCAACACCAAATGTGTGGGCATCACCATCGAGACGCGGCCCGACTACTGCCTGAAGCGACACCTCAGCGACATGCTGGGCTACGGCTGCACGCGTCTGGAGATAGGAGTCCAGAGCGTGTATGAAGACGTGGCCCGAGACACCAACAGGTCAGTAGGTCACGGACGAACGGACGGAAGGACGGACGGACCGGTGGAGATAAGGAACCAGACACGCCGCGATAACGCCAGGGTGTAATCAATGTTTATGTGTGTGTGTGTGTGTGTTTCTACAGGGGACACACGGTGCGAGCCGTGTGCGAGTCTTTCCACCTGGCGAAGGACGCCGGCTTCAAAGTGGTGGCCCACATGATGCCGGACCTGCCCAACGTGGGCATGGAGCGGGACGTGGAGCAGTTTATCGTAAGCGTTTGACTCGCATTTAATCTTTAATGTTTTGCTTAACCCATTAATACAGCTTCAGAGATTTCAGTTTTTCCTCCCCAGCTCCATCTGATTGTTTGATTGTGCATCTCTGTACATCTGTTCAGCAGCCTTGACTTGGTTAGTAATAATTCACTGTAATCTCATAATGGTTTAGGGTCGTAAAATTGAAACTGCTTCCCTATACTGTAAGTGATTGGCCATAATATATTGGTTTGAATTAAAAAAACAAAAAACACAGTAAACTTTAAAAATGCAATAAAGAATGAGTTTCATTATGCTCCTGAATATGGGACAAAAACTATCATTGGTATAATACAGTTAAACCTTAAAACCCTATACAATTTCTCCCTATGTATTTTTATTTAGCATTTATAATTTTCAATACAAACACACAATCAAAATATTTTTAAAAATGCAAAAAAAAATACAACCAGCATTAACAGAACAGGTTGAAGACATAAATCCTCATGTAGAAGTATCACAAGAACCTCGCAGTGCATAGTACATTCATTATTAACTTGAATTTGTATTTACAAGGTACTATGTGGGAGGGTGCCAATTTATTAAAAAATGTTGGTGTCTGTATTTCAAAACACTTGTTATTCATTCCAGCTGAAGTGTGTTAGTCAATTCCTCAAGCCACATCTTAGATGATGGTGTATTTACACTCTTCCATAATGTCAGTCGTTTTTTTTCCCTGCAATTATTAGACCTGAAGGGAAAAAAAAACATATGGACATATTACTGAAAAAAATTATTAATGTCCAAGTCCAACATAGATTTCATCTTTTTTTGTATTTTTAGAAAACAAACAAGGAAGAAAAACTCCGTGACCTAAAAGCTCAATATAACAAGGTCAGACAGGTACGCCGCGGCCAGCCCATTCAGGGACCTGAAAACAAATAAAAGAATCCTAAAATCGATCCCGCACCTAAACGGAAGCCAGTAAATAGCAGAAAGCACCGGGGTGACGTGTTCACGCTTGTGTGTGTCTGTGAGGAGGCGGGGCGCCGCGCTTTGGACGAGCTGCAGGAGCTTCGGCTCAGTGTCGGGAATAATCAGAAGCGATGAATGACGCATGAATGAAGCAGCGATGACGTCTTCAAGGTCTCTTCGATAAGGTTTAACTTTGGCTGCAGTTGATAAAAGCCCGACTTAACAATGGAACTGACCCCTTTGTCAAGTTTTAAAAGCACCATCAATAATAACACAAAGTTTCTTGGTACGGTTATCAGCATGTTCTTGTGTGAGTCTTAATGTTTTGCTGCAGCGTTTTTAATAATCAGATGCTAAAACATCATAATTATTCATTACACTATTATGAATGGCGAGGAAATTGTGTAATATAACATTTATAGAATCTTTACAATTGAGTTTGAGGTCCCTGCTGTGGAGTGTCTATTTGTGATGTCACAGCACCTTCTTTGGCTGATTTTTGTCTGTCTTGGCCACTTTAAAGGCGTCGATAGACAGAAGAAAGATGAGGAGAGGGAGAGAAGATAAGAGTATATGCAGTAAAGGGTTCGTGGTGGGAATAAAACGGCCCTTCTTATCTGGTTCATATGACTTCGCCACTCGATCACCAAGAGGTCGCTCTCACTCAAACATTAGTTTTATTTAGAGGTGGCTGTCACCTCTCGTAATCTGCAAATAATTACATTCCAATTGCAAATATGCATGTGTTTTCAGCACGGTAACATGACAAATCATCATTGTTAGTGTGTGTGAGACATTAGCATCAAAATGTAGCCTCTTAAAATGGAAAAATAGCAAGTAGTGTGATTCTAGGATGTAATTGAAGACTCAGTTTGAGACTCGTTTGCTGCGTTGTTGAAGCAGAACGTGACTAAATAGCACTAATGGAAAAGTAAAAATAAAACTAGTTGGAGCAGGTGGGAGTGCGACGGACGCCCGTGGCTCTTATTAAAACGTGTCTGCAATGAGCAATGCTTTCTCATTGATGTGTCTGGCTTCCAACAAAGATGCGACTCCCAGTGTAGTAGAAGTTAGGTTGTTATTTTTTCCCTCTGGAATGAGCAGCAGTTTAAAATAAACAAGAAAATCACAAAATGGTTGGTGGTGAGCTGTGTGGCACTAATAAATTCCCCCTTTGGGGGAAAAAGGCATGGTCATAATATATTAGGGCCATGCATGTTTGCTCTCAAGTTAAAAAGTGGGCATGTGTTCAATAGGTTTTTACAGTTGTAATAATAATACATTTATATTTATTAAGTAAAGTTTTTGGACGTCAAACCCTATTTTCTCCAATAAACTGCAGCTTCTGTACACTTTGTGACGCGTTTGTACTGTCGAGTAAGGCTGCAACTAATGACTACTTTGCTGTCCAATGATTCTTTTCAATCAAGTAGATGTCCAGTTCATAAAATGGTGTGAAATGTCTATCAGCATTTCCCAAAGCTGAAGATTCAAACATTTTTGTGTCCAGATGAACAGTCCACAACCCGAAGAACTGATCATCAGTTTGCAATTTAATTCCAAAAAAATTACTCGAATGAATTACTCGATTAGTTATTACATTATCCGTTGCTGTTCTAGTTCTAAGGCTCCATTCTCCATTCACACACACATATATATATATATATATATATATATATATATATATATATATATATATATATATATTTATATATATATATATATATATATATATATATATATATATATATATCAGATAACATTCCCGGCACATTCAGTCTGGGCATCAGTGGCTCTGAAAGATTCACAGAAAAGATTAAAGTGGTAGAAAAGAATCGCTGGCTTCTAGCATGTCTTGTGTGTGTGTGTGTTTACAGAATTGCTTCCTAGTGTGTGTATTTGGAGGTAATGCAGAGGGCAGCAGGTCACGACAGTGATGGGAAAACTGCGTTAAACGTGTATTCTGCTCTCCCGTAACACTTCCTCTGCCGCTTGTCCTTGTCGTCCTCTTTAATTTCTGCCTTTGTCTCTTTCAGTTTACCAGCTCAATATTTCCTTCCGTCCGGCCTCTCTTTATCTTCCACTTTATCTTTCTCCTCCCCTGTCCCCTTTCCAATCCTAATATTTCACTTTTACTTGCTCTTCCCCCCTGGACAATCCCTCTTCTCATTTCTTCTCTCACTTCATCTCTCTTGTTTTGAAGTGGCTGTCACCTTTCATAGTGCAGATATGTATGTATTTTTAGCAGAAAATGGGTTTATTTGGTCACTTGCTCAGCTTTACAGTCCCTTTTTTATGCAACTAATCAATTTTTAGGATAGTTCAGCTTGACAAAGTTCCTCAAACGGAAACCGAATCATCATCATTAGTGTGTATGTGTGACATTAGCATCAGATTGTGTCATCACTACATATCAAACAATTGTATCGTAACGAGAAACCCCTGCATGCGGCATCTTAAAATAGCAGCAGAAAAGCTTTGAGATTCGACAGAGAATCCCCAGCTGGGATACGACTGGATAGAAAACCCTGTCTGATGGCGTCTCGACAGCAGGAACACATTACAGCTCTGATTGGAAGCTCAGCCATGATATGAATGTGAGCTGGATTAGGATTGTTAGGCTGCATCCTAACAAGTGTGACGGTGGGACGTAATTGAAGACTCCGTTTGAGGACTCCCAGTTTGGGCTCATGTGTGAGTAAAATCGCAGCGTCGGTGGAGTAAAGACAAAACTAATTGGAGCAGATGGGACTGTGACGGACGCCCGCGGGCTCTTATTAAAACGGGTCAGCGATGAGCAATGTTTTCTCACCGATGTGTCCGTCCCCCAAAGATGTGACTCACAATAGAAGTGGAAGTTTGAATTTTTACCTCTGGAACGAGCAGCGGTTCCAAATAAACAAGGAAAAATTGGAAAAGAAATAATTACAGAAACCTGGTGATGAGCGACGTGGCACCTTATGGGGAAGAAATGCAAATCAATATATATATATATATATAATATAAATAGCTGGCAACTAATCAATTGGTTCTTGCAGCTCTATTTCTTATAATCCAACTTCCAATGATATTGTTGGGGAATTTATGTCAAAGTTTGAATTTCAAACCATATCTTTGATAAAGAACAAGTGTAAATGAAAGAGGGGGGAAAAAAGAAGCCGAAAACAGCTGGTAGTAGAGGAAAAAGTGTAAGATTGTAAAAAGGATCTAAGAATAAGAAAAGGACAATAAAACACTTTCTCACATTTGTGCTATTTACATTGGGTTTAAATAGGTATTCCAGCGATTTAAGGTTATTTTTGTGTGTCAAAATGTAGAAAAAAAGAATCGCTGGCTTCTAGTGGATTTCTAATATTAGGTGTGTGTGTGTGTGTGTGTGTGTGTGTGTGTGTGTGTGTGTGTGTGTGTGTGTGTGTGTGTGTGTTTCCAGAATGGCTTCGTAGTGTGTGTATTTGGAGGTAATGCAGAGGGCAGCAGGTCACGACAGTGATGGGAAACGCGTTAAACGTGTATTCATCTTTCCCGTAACACTTCCTCTGCCGCTCGTCCCCGACTTTCGCCTAATTTCTTCCTTTTTGACTCATCTTTTCTCTTTCGTTTTAACGCCTCCAGTTCTCCTCTTCTTTATCTTCCACTTTATCTCCCCCCCCCCTCTCCTGTCCCCTTTCCAATCCTAACATTTCACCACCGCTCGCTCTACCCCCTTGGACAATCTCTCTTCTGTCTCACCGCACTGACATTTCCACATTATACAGCCCGCGCGCGCGTGGCTCTCCTTCACTCCTCCACACCCCATGTAATCGCATCCATGACACATTTCCTGCCGGCGAGGGGAGGAAATACGCAGGTCTCTAAACGTCTTCGCTCCAGGATCTCAAACTCGGGCGTCCCTCACTTTTTTTTCCAGGGATCCGTTAAATGAATGGCTTCACCTCTCAAACACTAAACGTGGGTGGAGGAAGTGGAAAATACTGTAAAGACAAAAGAAAGAGGAGGTTTTCCTCTCATGTCAATTTTGTATGTATCAAATATCACAGCATTGACAAAGCATATAACTTAGCACTTAGGAACGTTTTCTTTCAGCTTATTGAAAAGCAATAAAGTCCACATTTACATGTAGGTGTTTTACTCCATATTCTCCTAAATCCACCAAAATAATATCTTAACACAGCCTATGTTAAGATAAGTCTGTAGCTATAAGTCTTTGTCTCCTGCACTCATAACTCCGATCTAAACACTGATATATTGCTATCTCCGCATTTGCAATCAATCATAAAGATTAATTAATTAAAGCTATACTCAAAATCTCATTGGCTATAGTAGATTTTTGATTTACATCCAGCAAACCTTTAAGTTTTTAATCCATAACTATATTCAGGAAGTCATAGTTGTGCAAGTTCTCCTACTTAAAAAGATGAGAGGCCTGTAATGGTTTATTATAGGTACACTTCAGACAGAATGGGGGGGGGGGTCCAGTCCTATCCATTCATCGCAGTACTTTATATAACCTTTATTGCCACTGACAGGGGTCAAACGTTTTGTGCGAGTCTCCACCCACCCTATTGCTCCATGCAGATCTCCCTTTACAGAGCTGTCGCTATGCCCCCCCGTGTTGTTCTGGGACCGTTGCTCACCCTTCTTATGACCCATTTCGACCCCACAGGGTGACATCTTGCGTGGAGCCCCAGATCGAGGGAGATTATCGGTCGTCTTGTATGTCCTCCATTTTCTAAAAATTGCCCCCCCAGTTGATTTCTTCACACCAAGCTGTTTGTCTATTACAGATTCAGTCTCCCAGCCTGGTGCAGGTCTATGATTTAGTTTCTGGTGGCAGCTTTTTGGTCTTGGCCATAGTTTTTTGTACAGAGAAATTGACCAGTTGATTCTTTATTATTTATTATAAATCCTACAATGTGATTTCCTAGATTCTTTCTGTCTCTCATAGTAGAAGTGTCGCCCCACTCTATCAGTCATAGTTTGATTTATAGAATATTATATAGTGAAATAGTCTAGATTTTACCATTGTGTGTAATAAAAAGACAGAATTCCTTTTCTGTATATTCCCTACAATTGAATGCATATTTACTCGGGTAATGCCTCGTTTTTATATTTAAACTTGTAATACAAAGACATTTGTCTTAGTGTTCACTTCATTCACCCGTAATGTCTCAGGATTACTGAACGATTTTCATGTGTGAGGAATGCAGCATGTATTTTAAGCATAAATGGTATCAGTATATCATTAATTAATATCATAATTGTTTCGTGTTGCTTTGCCAGAAACTAATTAACATCCCTCCGGTCTCCATCACCTTAAAGATATGTCCTGGAATATTTTATATATTTTTTCAGTTTTTAACAAAACTCTGCCACGAAGCCCATTTCCCCCCAATGAAGATGAAATCTTTAATCACAAATGGAGTCGCTTGTTTTGTTAAAGTAGTCGTTTTAAGCTTTTACCAAGCGAAAGAAAGAAAGAATGCATTTGTTCGGGACTAATTTACATTATTGAGTAGCTGGACGATGCGTGTGGGATTGAATTAAACTAAACTACAGAGTCTGTGTTCATTTTAATAAAGGAACATGTCAAATCGTGTAATAGACGTTTCAGTTTTTGGACATCTTGGAATAATATAGATCAGGCTGTAGATTCTTTAGTTGTACTATTATTTTTATTCACGTTGTTTCAGGCTTGGTTTAGAATTATGGCGACTGAGGAACAGTGCATCAGGATGTTGTAAAGCAGGCATGTCAGTACTCGAGCCCTGTGGCCCTTCTAGAGTTGGAACAGGCTTGCACAATTTATTGAGAGACGAAAAAGCAAATAAACGCTTAAACTTAACGGAGACGAGCTGGTCACGTCGTCTTTGTGCGACTTTAAGGTGCTTTTAAGCACACCTCCTTAACTCTAAAATCTATTCTCAAATGGCCGTGAAGGTTGCTTAAAACAGGGAAGTTTCCTTTTTTTTTTCCTTATTTGCCCTTTGTGGAAATACACCTAATAATCCACATGTTCTAAGATGTGTAGTAAGAGGTTTTATAAGGGAATGGAACAGTTTTGTTGAATGGATGAACTATCTGGATCAATATTAATTATCTCGGTACGGAACAAAATATTTGTGATCGTCATTACAGCCGTAATTTAGTCCGGCCGCCCTTTGACCTTACAAAGGATTAAGCAGGGAAAGATAATGAATGAGCAGCATGACTGATTTAATGCGTCAAACACGGGCGCCGACCCCCAGCAGGCAGCGGCTCACGTCCCTTTTTGATGCATGAATCGTTCAAGCGTCATTTTTCAGCCGTTATCCGTCATTTGTGTTTCTCTTCCTGGTGCCGTCACGCCGGATATCAGCCCGGATCACGGGTGGGGGGGGGTTGTACAGTAGGCCGGAGAGCAGCCGCCGTGGGAACTTTTGCATCCCCCTCACGTCCATCATGGTTGTCCTGATAATGAAATTCGATTAAAACTTCCTCCAAGCCCGAGATGAGAGTACGTCCTCTCTTGGTTATCTCCTGTGTACAGATGCTCCCTGTCCCGGGGGAGGCGTCCTTAACAGGATTCCTCTCCACCGACCAACAGGAGCCGTGATAGGAAGATCCACAACGGTAGCAGGTGCACGATCCCCAAAATAGTCTCTAGGGTCCTTTTTATTATTATTATTGTTATTTTTTTATATATATATTTTCTTGTGGTGGTATTATCGCATTGTTATTTGATGGATTAAATTATCCCCCTCCCAGGCTGAAGGTGCAGGGCCATGCGGGATGCGTTTTTTGTGATTACGAGCTGCGACAAGAGAGAAGGAAAAGAGAGAGATAATGCGACACTGATGATGCGGCCTATTTCAGAGGACGCGTCTGGATTCCAGATCTTCACAGTTTCCGATGGCAACGGTTGGTGCAGCGGAGGAGAATGAGCGTAAATTGCACCGATTCCCTTCATTTCGCAGCATTGAACGCCAGCCACTTCGATTTAAAAAAAAAAAAAATTAATTAAAAAAAATAAGCCCCCTGTTGCCGTTCTCTTTCCCGCTTACTTCATATGAGCGATGTCTGATTTTACTCTCGGGTGCAGGAGTCGGTGACTTTGCCAATGGACCGTTTTTTTTTTTATGTGGAGTTGAGCTGCTTTTGCTTTGGTGCTGTCTGGTCAGGGAGTTAAAAGGTAGATGAAAGCGTTCATCTCTCGGGGCAAATTTTCAAGAACAATTGTCATTCCCCTCCATATTTCTAAATGTGAGCAACTAAAGGACTCCAGGGGGGGGAGTACGTACATAATAATGAACTTCTATAGAGATTTCAGACAAAATAATTTTATTATCGCATTTATTCAGCAACTTATTTCCATACTTCTCATTTAATAATAAAAAGAAAATTCTTTGTGTTTGTGTGTTTGTGCGCATGATTTCGTTATGCTTGTGTGCTTCAGTGTTTAAACATGTTAACGAGCACCAGGTGTAACTTTATACACCTTAACGAGCAGTGCCCTGAGCCTCAAAGGTTACCACGGCAACTTGAGCTGGTTGCTAATGACGATGCAGCACTGCAGGTAGAGACAGACAGAAACGTGGAGGAAAAAACACATTTTTCTCCCTCTGCGCTGGTCTCCCATTTGAGCTTCAACTGAAAATGGACCATGATCACTGTAAGGACTTCAATAAGGTTTTGGTGTGATTTGGTGTTTCTACATGAAATATTTTGTAGGCACAGACAAGTTAAAAATGGTCTTTTCTGCTTCTTCTCAATATATTTATATTTGAGTCAATGAGGAGCAATTTTAAGCTAATCAGTTTCAGAATAAATCAACTTTAACATGTTTGTTTTTTTCCTTTTTTTGCAGGAGTTTTTCGAGAACCCGGCATTCAGGCCCGATGGTTTGAAGCTGTACCCGACTCTGGTGATCCGGGGCACGGGTCTGTATGAGCTGTGGAAAACTGGTCGCTACAAGAGCTACACGCCCAGTGCCCTGGTGGACCTGGTCGCCCGGATCCTGGCGCTAGTGCCACCCTGGACTCGCGTGTACCGGGTTCAAAGGTCAGTGGCTCAGGGCTCATTCAGCTACAGCAGTTTACCTTATTTAAGATCATTGTGCATCTGCTGCTGGTTATGAAACCAACAAAATATGTCTTATGACTTTATCGCTGCCACATTATTTATATAATAAATCGACTAGATACTAGGGCTAGGTGATATTTTAAAAATGGCAATTGATAAAAATTTGTTTCAATATTGATAACTATTGATGCTTTCATTTTAAATATTTGGGTTATTTTTTTATTTCACTCTTTTTTTACTTTAATATTAGTGTTGTTCAATATGTTATGAATAGAAAAAAAATGTAAATATATTTTATTCAATTGTAATGACCTACCTTAATACATAAATGTAGAATATTTTTACAGTTGATAATAATAGTTATTGATCATTTATCTATTTTTAATAAAAACCAGGAGGAATGAATGTAACCACTTTATATTAAACTTGATTTGCCATTTGTTTGTTAAATGACTGTTTGACTCATTGAATGATCCATTATTTAACTATTTTCTTATTGTACCTATTGGGAATTTAATTTTCAGCCAGGATATCCACATAAAGCACACACAAAAGCAACAGACAAGCAACTACAAGATAGCTGCCAATATAATATCCCGCTATTTAACATTATAATAGCAGCAAGAACAAATGAAGCCCTGTATCCGTTTGTCCTGATGATGCAGATATGGACGACAGCAGATATTCGCAGATATGCTGCGCTTCATTAATTTGTTGTATATTGTCGGTTGTTGCCTCTGTAATATCCTGTCTAATTTCTTCTCCCATCATGCCCCTCAGAGACATTCCCATGCCGCTGGTGAGCTCCGGAGTGGAGCACGGAAACCTGAGGGAGCTGGCGCTGGCCCGGATGAAGGACATGGGCACTGAGGTGAGGCTCGAACGCCCCTTGCGTTAAACTAAAAGACACTGTGTCAGCGCCTTTTTTTTTTTTGGAGCAAGGAGGCTAATGAGACGTCAGAGAGATGGCGTGGAACTCCGGCGGTGGCGGCGGCCAACAGATGAATGCTGACTGTTTAATTTATTCGCATAGTTGGCCGCGGTATCGGTCGGGTAAGATGAATGGAAGCAGGCTCCCTCCCGCCCACGCAGGCTCATCGAGGCTCAGTAGGGGAGGTAGGAAGTAGATGATGAGTTCAGTGGCCGCAGGATCCTCTGAGTTCACGCAGCCTGGAAACAACGGCGGAACCCGTCGGACGTCGCGCGTCAGGCAGGGGACCCCTTACCAGCTTCCATCAGAAAGTACTCAGGATACAAATCCTTCATCAGGAAACACCTATGGGGTAAAGAGCATCCTGTATGCTCCACACAACCAGGCTGAAAACCGAACCGTACAAACACCCAGCAGCAGCTGCTCTTTTTCTCCCACTACCAGCTTTTTCTTGGCTCTGTTTCATCCCTTTTTATAACAATAGCGGTTGTTCATTATGAAAAATGCGTATGGCCCAATGCAACCGTCCATGTCTCAAAAAACATAAAGTAGAAGGTTTGATAGTATTGCAGCAATAATAAGTCAGTTATTAAATTAGTTGCCAACTTTTACATTTATTATCCAACCATTTTGGTGATTGATTAATCATTTTGAGTCATTTTTCAGAAGAAAATGTCGGAAATTATGCCGTGCTGTTATCTTACTTTTGGAAAATGTAAGTCGTATACGGTAGGCAAAGCTTGTCCTAAACCAGCCAATCGGAGAAGACCCTCACTAATTTAAAGAGACAGACACAAAATTACCTCAGAAGAGAAACTCAAGAGTGATGTCAAACTGTATGGAGATGACTTTTGGTTCTTAAAGCCACAAAAGTCACCAACAAGTATATCTCATTAGTGACCTCAATATGGAAACTGTGAAGCTGTAACCCTTAAAATTTCAGTCCCAGTTGATTTTTTTTTGACATCTGTTGCTATTGGACAGCAAATGAAGCTCCTTCATCAACTCCATCAGAAACACAGAAGAGTAGATGGTGTCTCTGTTCATATTTCCATCATTTTCTGAGCATCTGCCACCATGAGTTTAGATGGTTCCTGCTCCCTCCTGTCCCATTCCTTCCTGCTACATTTATTGAACCGCCATCAAAAAATATAAGCCGGAAATGGCCCGTCTTGTTTTGTAGATGTGATTTTGATGGATGTTTGATGTCAGGCGTAACTGTGGTGACAAATTATACTTTTTTATGTTCCCTGTAACAGCTCCACAATAAAAGCATCTGATTGTCTCATTTTTTGGGGATATATATATATATATATATATATATATATATATATATATATTTTTAAAAAGAAAACTTTTTGCAATTGATCAATAAGAATAAACTTAAACACACTTACTTGACTCAAAATTCAGTACATCCATAAATTTTCCAATACCTAATGATTGCATGAAAAGGATGAAATGTAGAATATATATGATAAAGAAAACATTTTTAAAAATGTACAATCATTACAATCAAATTGCGTTTTTATGTGGAATTCCAAATCAACTTTTAATATTAGATTGTCTCATTATTATATTATATATAGTATTTTTTTAATATTTGTGTGACCCGTTGAAATCTTTCCCCGAACGCAGTGTCGAGACGTGAGGACCAGAGAGGTCGGCATCCAGGAGATCCACCACAAAGTCCGGCCGTACCAGGTGGAGCTGGTGCGCAGGGACTACGTGGCCAACGGCGGCTGGGAGACCTTCCTGTCCTACGAGGACCCGCAGCAGGACATCCTGATCGGCCTGCTGCGCCTGCGCCGCTGCTCCCCGCAGTCCTTCCGGCCGGAGCTTAAAGGGGGCGTGTCCATCATCCGCGAGCTGCACGTGTACGGCAGCGTGGTGCCCGTCAGCAGCCGGGACCCCAGCAAGTTCCAGCATCAGGTGCTCACACATCCCATCCCGACTCACCTGCACGATTACGCACAAACTTCCATAGCATGACATTCATGCTGATTTCTGCTTTGCGACAATGGGTTCCAGATTAAAAACATCCAACACTGCTGTTGTGTAGTTGCAGTGTATACCAGGCGCCTTTGCTGACTCTGGTGTGATCGTAGACCATGTAGGAGGTTTTCTATCCACCCTTGAATCTGTCTCTCATTTGGGGGGGGGCTTTGTTAAATAAATCCATATGGATTGATTTTAATATAGACTATTTACCTGTCAGTGTATCTGATCGTCATATCAGCCTCAATATAAAATCCTATAGATCAGTGGATTTCAATAGGTGAGGCAAAGCACACAACGAAATATCACATTTCCATTTTATCATATTTTATTTATTACATTATTTAATAAATGTACTTTGTAAAAAAAAAAGACCATTTGATGGCAGTTGTTATTTATTATTATTTTCATTATGCCACCTATGGGCTTGGCATATGTATTACATCTTTGTCACTCATTATCACCTGTCAGTGTGTTGCCATGGAGATGAAAATACTTCCGGCAACGCTGCATAAAACTTGAATCCACAGAGAAAAATCTCTGTCTCTCTAGCCTGTAGCTACTGCTAAATTACACTTTGATTTCTCTACTTGGCGTGAATCAGATCCGATTTTCTCTCACACTTAAAAAAAAAAAAAAAAAAAAAAAAAAGTGACTGATTTCAAAAAGTAAAATGTCTTCATCCCTGTCCTGTCCAGGGTTTCGGCATGATGCTGATGGAGGAGGCTGAGAGGATTTCCAGAGAGGAACATGGCTCCCGCAAATTAGCCGTTATCTCAGGTGAGCTTCGTTTTTTTTTCCCTCCTCAGATACAAACAATCGTGTTCAGCTGTCATCAGCAAGTACAACTTAAACTGCGGGTCCACATTTCTAATTTTTATTAAACGATCAGAATTGTGTTGTGTGATGTTTGAATCAGCCAATGAGAGGACAGCCTCATTACTAATAATAAGAGAACTTTGTCTGCCACAAACTGTTCTTCAAACACATTTTACATTAAGAACATATTAAAAGATGAATGAAATGAGTTGAAACACATGACTAGTGCGTGTTCATACGTCTGTTGACTTCTTTGTGTGTTTGCAGGCGTAGGAACCAGGAACTACTACAGGAAGATGGGCTATGAGCTGGAGGGGCCCTATATGGTGAAGGACCTGTATGATAGCAGCGACATGAGCTGAACCATCACATTATTCTGTGGAAATTCCCGCGGAATTTGAAGTGACTTTTTGTTGTTATTTTAAAACAATCCGTGGATATATATTTGTTTTGCTGTCAGTTCACGCATCAGGAACAGGACCTGGATCGTCCTCTGGTTCACTTTGGTAAAGAGAGTGTTTGCGAGGACATACCAAGGAGCAAAGTCACAGCAAATACTGCTCACTGCCCCCATAAAATTTAAATAAAAGTTCAGTTTTAAGATCACGTTTCCTAAACAAGACGCGCAAGCAACAGCATTTTAGCTTTATTTATAGTGCCTTTTTTCCAATGCAAATGGCATATTTTAAATTCTACTTGGACATTACGCGCGTCCGGTGACGACAAATCTGAATGTCTAGGTATATCTTTTAATTTCTGTGTAATTTGTCTAGGATGAGAAACCTGTTTAGCACGGCGGTTTAGTTAATCATGTTTATGTTGCAATTAAATAGAAAAGCCATTATGAAGCCAAGTGTTCATTAAGGATTGGCAGTGGATGAATAAACAGCGGGAAATGTCCTCACTGGGCAGCCGTCGTGTAATCGCTCAATTTAGATTTATAGGGCAGGAAATTGAATATTATTGTGACATAAATAGCTTTTTAAAGCGCCTCGGTTAATCCTGTTTCTTGGGTTTTTTTTTTTTTCTGTCATGCAGCACATGTTTCCTTCTGTTGGCATCCAGATGTTTTAACCAGCAGCACATTTTCCTCAAGGAATAAAGTATATTTCATTTAAGCTCCGTTTCCAGTAGTGTTGTATTTGCAAAAGACATTTTAATAGTTAAACCTAAATCTTAAAAAGGTTTTAGCTTCCGAAGCAAAAAAGGTCAGATGGTTGTATGATGTATTCTGCGGGGTCAGAGGTGGCGGCCCTCGCAGGTGACCCCTGATGATTGGCCCATGGGAGTGTTTTACTGGCTCGTTTGACACAGTCTTTCCAATTACATCTCCATCATTTTCCGGTCGATTGCACAGTGACAGAATGCTGTGTTACTGGAAAAGGGTTGGTCATTTCAAAAAGGAAAGAGAAAAAAAAATGGCCAGCAATAAAAAAAACACAAACGGCATCATGAGGACACATACGTCTCATACGGATTCCGACTGGAGCTGAACGGGCCGAGCGTAATTTCCTGGATGCGGCGTGTGCGTGCGTGCGTGTGTGTGTGTCGTGACTGCGCCGTGCGGGTGGGTGTGTGTTGCCGTTGCAGTCGTGATGCGGCGAGGGAGCGGGACCTCGTTCAGGCTTTCTCTTCACGCTCGCTCGCTCTCCGCTATCGGCTGTGAAATCTGAAAGCCCCCCCCCCACACACACACACACACACACACACACACACACACACACACACACACACACACACACACACACACACCCTCCCTGCCGCTCTTTCTCCGAGACTCGCCTGAGTCTGTGCAGAGCTGATTTGTGCCGGAGGAAGGCAGAGTTTAGTTTAATCTGCAATGCATCAAGGCCACAAAAACGCAGCAACTTCTGAACTTTAGCTGTCCGGGCAAAATGAGCAAAGAGGGCCCAAGGGTTGTGATAAATGTACATGTTCTTTTGTACTTTTTCATATACTATAAATTACCAAACATTAGAGACAGATCAGATGTTAATTTAAGATCAGGCGGCAGATTAAATCTTGCTCAGCAAAACTTTACTAAGACAGACTGAAGTAATATTACAGTATTTAATGTATCTTTGGCCAAATTTTATGTCGTACTTATGTTGTACGTAGAAGGTGTTTATTAACATCAATTGAGCATGGTAAAAAAAAACTAAAAAGGATACGCACCATCACGCCATGTGCTGCCAGATTCTTAAACTGAGGCTGATCCAACAATCAGACATTCCATTAGCTACTACATTAGATTAAAACGTGCAGTCGGCACAGATTTATCCTGAAATCATGTCAGATGGCAAACAATAAGGGAAAATATGAAGACTTTTTCCACCCAAATCTCAGCATTTCGCAGAGCTCTCGAGAAGCTCGGAGGTCAAAGGTCGTCCGAGCGAGCTATCGGCTGCTCGGCAGCGCGTGAGGAGCCGCCGACACCAGGGCGGGCCGTAGATCTGTCAGAGACAACCTCATTGAGCCGGGACCAGGGGGCAACTTTACTGGCTTAAATCTCCACGTGTCCCTCTGACATCTATCTGAGGTCAGGACCCGAGGTTTTTCCTCTTGCAAAAAAAAACAACACAACACAAAGTCATCCACTCCAATTTCATGTTTATTATAGAAAATATATAAATATGCATTTCTTTTCCCCTCAAGCATGTAACCAGATAAACGAGTGGTCACCTAAGATAGTGGCGGTCAGTGACTAAGACTGATGAGCAGTAATAAATGCTGCGGCGTCAGCCCGGATACGATCGGCAGCAGCAGCAGCCGCGCCGCCTTTAATTTCCTGTTCACCAGCGGACGGTTTATTAGTGGTCATTAGTCACCGAGGCCGCAGTGCAGATTATCACGAGAAAACCCTCGCACGGGAAAAACACACAAACTTTCAAACGCATCAGTGCTTTTTTTAAAAATAGCAAACTGGGGGGGGAGATGAGGAAACATCTTATTGAATCGCCTTCAAGTTTTTGGTTTAAACAAATGCGAAATGAAGCAATATTGAAGTTATTTTCATGCAGAGATTAAAAAAAAAACATACAAACGTGAAGGAGACTATTGTGCATTTTCAAGCTATTTTTCTGTTCAGTCTATGCTACATCAATGTGTGATAAGAATTAGAGCTGAAACGATTAATCGATTAGTTGCTAACTGTTCAATAATCACAAACTATGTCGATAATTGATTTGAGTCATTTTTAAGAAGAAAAAGTCCTTATTTTCTGGTTTCTTTAGTCTTCTATAATCATAAACTGATGATCCTTGTGGTTGAATCTTCATCTTTCAGAAGAAGTGATCGACATTTGTCATCCTTTTAGGATCCAAACAACTAATTGATTAATCGAAATGACAATTACTTGCAGCCCTAGTAGCAACGTTTGAATATAGTAAGACAAGCGCTTAAGAGCCACGCTTACATTTCAGTTAAATACACAATAAAAATAAGTTCTTCCAGCCGTCCAACAGCAGCATGGTGCTCACATTAAGCAGCAGCTGGAGGTCCCAGTCGATGTCTACACGGACTGGTTGGTACAACAAATGCATTCAATGCATTCAAGGGTGCAGGCCCTAAGGGCTCAACTGGACCACTACTAGTTCATTTTTGCTTTCCCTGTTTTCTCCTATTAGTCAAGTGCATAATAAAGTAATTTAAACTAACGATGGATTTGTTTTTCAAAGATTTGCAAAGTTATACATTTGTGCATGTACAAAAAGCATTGTGTAAGGAGTCAAAAAAATCACTGTGTCTATTTACCCAAATGTTTAGATGAGAATCTTTAGGAGCTAGAACAGGGATCTGCAGCCCTGCTGCTTTCAGGAATCGCCAGATGCTATTTATTAACAAGCTGCAGCTACTTGCTAAGTTAATAATTCAAATCACGTGTTTTGGAGCAGGGAAATTCCTAAAAGCAGCAGGACACAGGTTCTCCAGGAGCCTGAGCTGCAGCATCGATCTGAGCTGCTAAAGCCACATCTTTCGGGGTCAATGGTTCCAATAATATCAACAGTTGAGGTCAATTTTCTGTTAATTCCTCGATGAAAGCTACTTAACTGAGTTCTACCTCATTTTTCTTGCCGCTATCGGATTCCTTTACCCTGCAAATGTGGATTTAGCCAATCAAGCAAATGTTCTAGCTTATTACAAAGCTGATTGGCTGTGGCCATTTTGGAAAATCCAATGTAGGGAAATTAAAACATGGGCTGCATCTGAAACCCTAGAAGGCAGCAGTTGCATTCTAAGCTATAGTAGCTACTGCTAGCTAGCATCACTAACCATTAGCTACTAATGGCGTTTACCAGCAGAAAACACAACAGAACTGATATAATACAGCACCACTGGAAAAGTTATTCTCTTGTAGAGTCACAAGTTAATTTTTGGCAGAAGTTGCACAATGAGTTAAGGTCTACAACAAAGAAAATTACACCTTTTGATATGATACATATGGTTTTACTGCACACTGTAAAACCATATGTAGTAAACCATCCAGGAATGTTCAAGGTACATTTTACATAGTGGATTCCTCGTTTTTCCTAATCATAGGCAGGAAAGTAGGCGTTTCTGAATCCTTACACAACATTCTTTCCCAAAATGAAAATGAAAATCCCTAAGAAAATCAAACAAAATCAACAGTGAGCTTATATCGTGTAATCACACGTATTTGTAGTTTCTCTGCAGCGTTGCAGCAAACTGGCTTTTCTTTACATCGGGGTGGGGGGCGGGGATAGGTCCACGCTCGCCACCGCATCAGCAGGCGTCCTCCCTCAGAGCGGAGAGCACTCTGGCCTCCAGCTGATCGGCGGGGGGCCGGGAGTCCGGGTCGGACGAGAGCATGTCTAAGAGCAGGGCGGAGGCGGCGGGGCCAAGAGGGGGCGGGACCGGCGGCGCCCGCTTGGACTTCATGGGGATGCACAGCTGGAGGTCGGCGTTCTCCCACAAAGCCTCGCCCAGCGGCATCAGCCAGCCCAGGCGACCCTTACACATGTAGGCGCCTGGAGGGGGGAGGGAGAGAGAACCCATCAATCAGGAAGCAGCAACACACGCAGCAGGACGCCACTTGACCTCAGCCAGTGAGCAGCAGCACTACACAGGAAGAGTCACGTTAACTAACAATGTTAGAACATGCTTTTTATTTCATCCTGTTCCTAATGTGTATTCATGGAAATGTGTAACTGTGTCTGTGAGCCTGTCGATTCCGGTCACTTAAACACTATAATATAATAATCATAATAATAATAAATGTATATCAAATATTCTACTTTAATATAATAAGTGTCAGGCGTGTGTGTCACCTCTAGTTTTGTATTGCTCTTTATACCCATCAGTGTTCATTTACATATTCATATTTAAAAACTTTACTATATATTACAATAACTTGACATTCTCTATAAAAATACATAGACTTAATTATAACGTTTATACCTATATAACTAGTCCTCATCTCTACCCCATTACAAAAATTATAAGGAAAAATAAAATCTAAATAATAATATTACTATTGTCTTTGCCTAAATTATGAAATTTAAATATAAAATAAAAATTATTTGTTATTATGAATAAAATAAAGTATTTTTACTTCCCTTTTTACTTCATCCCACCCTAAACAAAAATTAAAAAAAAAAAAGTTAAATTTTATTATTCAAACTAAGGTAGTACTATTTTTCAGATTTAAGTATGAAAGTATCTTTTTTCTTATTCATTATTGTGCTTTCACTCTATTTCACATGCTTGCCAATTCAAATACTCTACATATAATTACATTACTGGTCTTTTGCAGAAGGTTTTGATGAGTTATGGGATCCACTTGACTCTGAGGTGTGAAACAGCATCAGGGTTAAGTGTGAGTTAAGAGTTCTGCATTTTAACGCTCACCAGAAGAGACACACTCACCTGATTATTTAATGACATTTAGGTGACATTAAGGGATTCTGCATGATTAGACCTCTTGCAGGAGTGGATGTGTGTGTGTGAGCTGCACCCATTATAAAGCAGGAGACCGCACGCACGCACGCACGCACGCACGCACGCACACACACACACTATTATGAAATCAATACTTTTATGGCTGCAGATCAGACTTTAGGAAATTAATACAACACATTAGGCTCCAACAGCTTGAACCAGTCCACAGATCACTTGAACATTCTTTTAGAATCTCGACTAAATGGTTCATTGGAAATCATTAGTAGATTAAAGAAGAGTCTAATCATCGGTCGCATCCCTGAAACGCAGCGACCCCTAATATTTTAAGAGGATTATCCGTGGACCGTAATTGAAAGCTGATGAGCGGTAAACGTTTCTGGCAGTGCGATTGCATTTTCCACGCGGCGCCAGTGGTGATCCGTTAACTCACGGCTCCTGATCCTGACCGGGCTGCAGGTCAAGTGGCCTAACTTGACTGAGCAGCAACAACCAAAACGAGCTGCGACTCGAGGACAAACACGAGCGTCGTCTCTCCCCCCCTCCCACTGAGTCAAATAACCCGCAGAGAGGACGAGGATGATGTAAAAATAATAGAGCGTTTCTTCCGTCTGCAAGAAGCCTCCAGCTGCCTCTCCCCCCCCTATTTTCTCCCTTACAAAGAGGATTGTGATTGAGGCTGAGAAATTCTCTTCTATTTTTTCCCCTTATATCATTATTTGAATCCACTGAAACGCCTCTCTGCCTCCAATCATATCCGTTTTCATTCTAACTCCCTGAGCATCAATGACTCCGGGAGGCCCTAAACTTGAGGATAATGGTTCATATCCTCCATTGTCATCAGGCCGGCTCGGGCCACACTGTTTTTTGTGAAGAAAATGAGACATTTGTATAACAGCCGTTTGGTCTGCGCTGACAGTGCAGCAGAGAGCAGAGATGAGCTCTTTGTGCATCAAATTGATTCCACACCCATGTGGTTCTAATTGGAAAAAAGAAAAATATTAAAATCAATTTTACAAAATTGCTATACAAAAATTACATTATGGGGAGTTATATTTTTTTTTCACCAGGTTGGGTTGTAAATTAACTTGTTTGTATATATATTTTTGGTTGTAATAAATGTGTGAAATGTGTGTTAAAAATTATAAATCAATTCATTGAAGAGAAAGGAGTTTATTGTCCTATCAAAATAATGGCATGGAATTTGACTACTTTTTTTGTTTTTGTCCTAAATCATCTCTTGACGACGCCGCCCGGTTTGGTAAAATCACCTTAATCCTGAGTTGGAAAGATCAGACCCTTAACGTCCTAAAGGAAAATGGACACTTAAATAAGGTCATTTTATTTTTTGCCAAAATCAGGATAAAAAAGTCTTGACTTGGGCAATTTAAGTTTTCATGATGGCCTTCCAAACATTATTCTTGAATCGATTTCTACTGGTGAGTGCTATATATGTTTTATAGGTTAGTCATATTGAATAATAATTTGATATAAAATGAGGTGCTTCAGTCTATTAAATATGTGCCATTTCTTCATTGAAAATTTCAGGTTTCAAAAGGATGTTGGAGGTGAGTATGTTCAATATAAAAATAAAAAAACAGCCTAAGAAGACCCCAGAAAGTGATGGAAAAGGGAACTTCGTCCTGACCAATTAGATTAGTAGAAATCCAGGTATTGCAATTTTTGAGTTTGCACTGTGGAATGAAATGGAAGTTTAATCCAGGCTTGAAGTTGCATTAAGTAACACTAGAATGTTCAAAATTGGCACTAAAGTCACTTTATTCTTTAATGTTACATGAGTGACACACAAAATTCTATATATATATATATCCACATTAATCTACTGTCAAGGCACTTTAATTATTGAAAAGATTAATAAATAGAATATTCTCTGAATTTAAAAGTGTTTTTCCCCAAAAACCTAAAAAACATTACGTAGGCTATTGTTTTAACAGGATGACGATGTGTAAGGTTTACTTCTACCTGCTCCTTTTCAGCCATTGTTTTTCGCTTGTTTATTCTTTTATTTTCAGAGCTTCAGTGCAGTGCTTCTCCAGCGATGAGGTTCTGTGGGTCTCCACTCTATTATATCAACCTGCGTCTTTTGCATTGGCATCAAATTGATTTTATCTTCATTAACGTGGATCAAAGCATTGAGTCGGGTTTTAAAAGGCGGAGAACAAGAAGATACGCAAACACAAAACCTGAACAATATGAAATAAATGCTTTTCACGTTGTTCCAGAGGAAGCTCATAAGCTGCCAGCGACATTACATGTGGGGCAGAGCAGAAGGAACTAGATAATGTCAGCTGGTATTAAAAGAGACAGTGCTGCTAGGGTCCATATCAAAACATGCATTACGTGAATCATCCCTCATTTCTCCGCCATTTAGATCCGTCCGTGGCTGATGAATGTATGATGTATGGCATGTGACATTTTTAATATGTGCCGGTTAATTGGATCAAACTCAATTGGGTCCGATGCGTCACCAAACCTGCCCGACCACGCGCAACCTTTGCAACCTTCCGAGGAGGAACGTGCTTGGTTCACCCTTCGCCGTTCCCGTCAAGATGTAGTTGAGAAATTCAGCTCCCCCCCCCCCTCAGAAAAATTTAAATTGACGTATAACTTGAGCTCACATCTCCACTGTTCTGGTCGTGTTGTGAGTGTTGCATTCGTGGCTTGTGTCCTGCGATGTGATCTGAGGTTAAAATCCCATTTTATTGACAGGAAGGGTGGGGGGGGATATAACAATAAACAGTCAAATTTAGGAAGTAATTTCTAGAGGGGGAAATGAAATAAAAATTCCATACCATACTGCTATATGAGATCATTAATCAATAAGGACAAAACTATGAAAATCCTTAATGGATCCACGCCCCTTTCCCTCCCCCCATTCCCTGCTACAATGACTCCCATCATTTGAGCTCGTTCGAGATCATTAAGTTTCATCTCAACCGGCAGAATGTTCAAAAACAGGCTGATTCTGAACAGTGTGAAGTTGTGTGATAAATGACCTACTGGCTACGTATTAGTTTGATTGCTAGCTGACTGTCAAAATTAGCCATTAGCCACTGGCCCCGCCCACTGGGAAAAAAAAGCATCTGGACCAAACCACTTTGAGAATAAGGGGAGGGAAATCATAATTTTTTAACAATTAAGAAACTATTTTTTTCCCCCCGCATTTTTTTCAATTATTTATTTATATAACGATTTTTGTGGAAATGTTAAGGTTAGGGATTTCCGACCAATGGATGTGACGGTTGCCTGCGGCGCTTACCGAGCTGCTCCTGCGTGGTTCCCTCCTCCACGAAGGTGAGTCTCTCCAGGACGGCCCAGAACATCACGCCCAGGGAGAAGATGTCGGCCTGGGCCGTGTAGGTCAGCCCGCCCCACACCTCCGGAGCCATGTAGAAGTCGGAGCCGCAGGTGGAGGAGAAACGCTGGCGGGCCACGCCGCCGTCCGTCCAGCTCATCTTGCTCAGGCCGAAATCTGCCACCTGGAGTTTGGACAAGAGCATTTTATAAAAACGTCAAGATCAACCACATTCATTACTGGAGGAAGGCTTTTTATCATTGAAACTCTATTTTAGTTTTGTAGGTATAAAAATAAATGAACAGATATCAGATAACAGATATAAAAAAAAAAAGTTTTCTGTTTCGAAGTCACTGACATGAGATGATTCTATGAGTCTATGAAAAGTCAGTATGTGGTGTAACCCTAAAAAACTCAGATAGTTTAACTCTCTTAAAAAGGTTTTAGAATTAAATTAAAAACATGCTATGAACTAGTTTTATACTCTAGGTAAATAAATATATATAAAAATCATGATTTTTGTATGAAAAAAGATACAAAAAAACAACATGAACAAATGTTTTGAGAGTCCTGATGAATGCTTCTTAAAACTCTTCGACTTTTTCATCTTGCCAAACGTGATTTGTCACTGTCTCATTGATTAATTTTGCACTAATTATACATAGCATAGATTTTTTTTTTATTTCATTGCTATTATTTATTTATGTGTACCGTTATCAATTACAGACTTGGATCAAATAAATAAATGAATAGTACGACCACTGTGGTGGCTTGCAAAGAAAAGTTACAGTGGAAAAATTATAATATAAAAAAAATAAAAAATTACAAATAAATTTAAAGAAAGCACATTTGCCTCAGACCCTTAACACAGAGGCACAAACACGATTTAAAAGATCATATTTAGCCAAGCAGTGCGTTGTTAAAATGTACGTAAAAAACAAAATCCTTGTAATAATAACAGCATAATATACTAATAAGTTAAAATTAATTTTTCTTTTTTTCTGTATTTTAAAAATGTACACATTTTGATTTAGGATATAGAAGATAGTGTTCAAAATGCGTCAAAATAAAATTGTGTATAACTGTATAGTGCCTCCTCGCCACTGCAGAGGGCACTTTAGACATGTTTAATGTGGTATACATAATAATAAAACATAATTGCCATGTTAACTTAGCTTTTTAAGCTCCCATAAGAGCACGTTTTGGCCCCCAGGGGCCACTTTAGCATGCGTCATTCAACAATCGGGTCACAAGGGAGCAACAGACCCCCCCCCAGCACAATTCCACCTCATCTGACGCCAGCATTTTAAAGTTGGTAACAGCCCGCTCACCTTGACGACGGGACCCGCGGGCGTGACGGAGACCAGCACGTTGTCAGGCTTCAGGTCCCTGTGGGTTATTCCCCGCCGGTGCAGGAAGGCCACGGCGGCGCTGAGCTGCCGCACCACGCTGTGGTTCCGCTGGGCGTCCGGCGGCCTGGACAACAGGTACTGGTTCAGGTCCCCACCGTCGCAGTACTCCATCACCAGCCACAGGGCCAGACAGCGGCGGGGTCCCGGCTCCTCCCCCTCGCTCTCGGCCCGTCTCCTCCTGGCTCTGTTCTGAGGCCGCTGCGGGGTCGTAGTGTCCGGTGGTTTGGTCTTGTCCTGGGGTCTAGCCCTGGCCTGGACCGTGTTGGTCCTGTCCTGAAGTCTGGAGAGAGAGGCGGTCCTCCTCTGAGCACTGACCGGGGGGTTCAGCCCTTCCTGCCCCCGCGACGCTCGCACCACGCTGCCCTTCAAGACGCTTTCAACCAAACGAAGTGGCAGCTTCCCTGGTTTCAGGGTCTTCAGGGTGCTGGGCCCCGTCTGCAGGAGGCAGCCGTGGAGCGCAATGACGTTGACGTGGCTCCTGGCCGTGGTCCTCATGGCCCATAGCTCCTGCAGGTAGAGCTCGATACACTCCGGGTTGCTGCAGGGCAGACGCTTGATGGCCACCCGCTGGCCTGTTTTGGCCATGTGGCCTTCAAAGACCACGCCGTAGCTGCCTCGGCCCACCTCCCTCTCCAGAGTGTAGAGCTCCTCCATGTGTCACAGGCCCAAGCTGCTGCTGGAGACAAAGTACAGAGCTCAGGTCAGCAGAAAACATTCACTTGTAACATTTTACATGCTTACAAGTGCATTTCTAATTGTATTTATTTATTATTATAGTTCTAGGTCATATAGGTCTATAGGTCATCCCACGCTGAAATTATAAAAGGAAGAAATATTGCCACTAATCTAAGTAAAACAAAATAATATAAATAATAAAAATAAATAAATATATTAATAAATACAATAATTGTAAATTTAGTGGCCGCATTTCAGTTTAAGGCGAGGAACACAACCTCCTAGGAGTGTCAGAGGCTAAATTTAAAGTTGATTTGAGAGCAAAATCAAAAAGCAATAGCCTACCAATAATCACTATGCATGCATAAATTAGCCTTCAGCTAATTCTGTTCATCTGTTCTAAATGTGCCTTATAGGTATATTTTTCACATTTTAAACACTCTTAACATGCGAGTGGACAAATAAGCTGCAGGCAAGTGCCTGTTTGCGATTATTGGAACAATTAGAATTGGCCTCAATAAAGTCTAACCTCAGTTTTACTTTTAAAATGCTCCAAAATTACGGAGAACGCCAACCACAGTAGCTTCAGTCACATTGACCTGTTAAATTTAACATTTACTGTATGATAGGAGTCCTACTCACACAACGTAGAGCCCAACTTGTAAATGACAGATGTAAAGCACATCTGGAATGTTCTATATAACTTTAAAAGTTCAAATGTCTAGTAATATAATAGTGTAATTTTATTTGAAAATGTGTCTACTTCACCCAATGTATAGCGAGTGCCATTACTGTTTATAGGGATAAGATAAAATAGGATAAGATAATTACAAACCTACATATTACGACGACATATACACAAACGGAGGTTATTAGAACTCTGAAAAAATGTATAATAAAGGAAGTGGTCTCGACACGCTGTTTATTTACTGAGTAAAACTTGACTTTTTTTAAAGGCGAAACGAACCTTAGATCGCTCGTTACTCAAACTCACCGATATACGCGGTCCGTAGGTTAAACTAACAGGTCAATTTAACCCAAATCCAACCTCTTTTTTTACTGACGCGTCGTCATAAATCATGTGCGGTTTACCTCTTTGTTTTGTTTCCAGTTGACAATAACAGAGTCAAACAGCTCCAGGAAACTTACGACAGCCGCACACTTCCGCGTCTGAATTCAGAGCGTCCCGCCTTGCGTGTGCGTGCGCCGTGATTGGTCAGTGGAAATTCAGCCGCGTCTTCCGATTGGCTGGTGGATAGATTAGGATTTGAATTTTTTTCTTTTTTATTGATAAGATGTCACATACAACACAACAGGCCGTAGAAAACAGAGCAGAAGAAATTGAATTATTAATAACTATAATTAATATAAATTATGCAAGATGCAGCATTATAATAAATTGACAGCCTGTCAACAGTTTAACAGACGTCTCTTTTACAATAATGGATTTTTTCCTGCAGTATCTCAAGTGGCCACTATGGGGGGAGATTGTCCTCATTGACCTTCAGACAGCCGGTGAAAAACGATTCATTTACAGAGATTATTGACATCATCCCATTAGGCAAATTAGCTGCTTTTAGAGTCTCTTGAGCCATCGTTGTAAATATTTAGTTATCCACTTATTCCTAAACTGTTCCTCTATTCATGCTGATATTATTGCCCATTTCACCTTACTGCAATATCTTTATTTCACAAAATCACAGTTTGTATATTTCCTCATAGAGTTGATATAGCTGTTTTAACAGGGTGTCCACAACCCTCTTTGAGTTTTGCCTATATTTTAGTGGGCAATGCACTGGAAAGTATAAGCCATTAATTGTCTAAATATCATCACTATTTATTTCCATTTGTTCCCTATATTTTATTTTCCCATGTCTCTTGAGAACACATATTTTGTGAAGGAAAAATGGTGCAGAATCTCCAATCCCTAGGATCCTCTCAGTGGCGCCACAAAGAACAAAATTCAGTTTAAAATGTTCTGAGCCAGATGTAATGAAATTTCATTCTGCTGTGTACTGTCTGGTATATTGATTGACAATAAAGGAATTTTATCTAATCTAAGCAGCTTGCGCCGCACTTCGCTTCTTACTACATATGAATACGTTTTGATGTGCTTCACATCACACGGCACTTCATTTCATCTGCCTCACTACATTTTGCAACGTTTTTTTTTTACAGCCTCAACAAAACCTGGCCTTTTATTTATCTCCCTGTACTGCTTGTGCCTTCATAGCCTGCTTATATTTCTCACGCCGACGACTTCCAGCATTTAATCGGCCTTTCTTTACAATCAGAAAGCCCCTGCTCACCCCCACATTTCCCACATCTCTTTGCAGTTGCGATATGGGCTCCATACAGCTGCATCTTTCATACCCAATGGGTGGTTTCCTATGTGGATGCACCTGCAAGGACCCAAGGAAAAGCCTCTTCCTGAAAAGTTAACAACCACAACTGTTTAGTTATGCTTAGCTCCATCCTGGAAAACTTTTTGAAGTGACCTCAACCACTTTCACACCATCGATGCTGCTCCGCCAATGAGATTTCAAGCGAACCCCACAGATGGAAAAAATCCATCCTCTCGCCTCTTCCCTGCCATCTCCAGTGCAACAGCTTTGACCAACGAAGCAACTTACATAGGTAGATCCTGTCTGCTAGAATTCTTACATCTAGAACTTGGCCCAGCTATTACTTCAAAGCCTTAGTGAGTCAAAATAGGGTTGAATGAAGTAACCATCACTGTGTTCCTTCAATTAAAAAAGATATCAGAAATTCTTCAGACTGGCTGCTGTCCATTCTCATTATTTTTTTGCCATTTCCTACTGATCTCCTTCTCCTTCTAACATCTGTGATGTATGCGTTTCATTTCCTTTTTTCCTGTTTTACTCTGAACTCTCATTGGCTTCATCCTCAGACTGCATAGTAGGAGCAACAGCTTAATTCCTATCTCTCACAGCTTCAACTCCACTGCACTCTGCATGGGAATCAGCTCAACACCCTACAAATCTTGGTCTGCTGGGCCAATTTATTTATTTTTTTGGTGTAATTGCACAGTCCTGATAACCTTTCAGTATATTGTAATACAAGTTTTCTGATTGATCATCACACTCTGATGCTGAAGTTAGCATCTGAATTGCCAGCCGCCGATTGGGCACTTGGTGGGAAAACTAAAAAGAAAATAACTTTTTTGTAATCAACTTTTTATTTTATTTTTACCAAGAAAGAAGAAAAGTACAAGTCAGTATTATGAAATTAACATATAGGATATGAATTTACATATACAACACCTGTAAGATATATTAAAATCAACAATAAAGTTAAAATATATATATATATATAAATGGGAATAAGTATAATAATAATGAGTGTTTAACTTAACATGCAGTGCAACTGCAAACATTTTAGACATTTTCAGTAAGACATTGACTATTTTATTTTTATTTCTGAAAATGCATGAAGGAGATTTTACTGTTTTTGTTCGACATGTCCCTCATTAGACCAGGTCCAGATCAAAAAACACTGGACCTTGAAGATTCATAAAAACACAGTCCATTTGTGAAAGTGCAAAAAAGCACCTTTTATTGTTGCACATTGCATTTTTCAAGTTAATGTCTTACCTAAACTGTATAAAATGTATTCACTTCAAGTGTCACAAAAACGTGGCAATTAGTGGGCAAACAGTGGCACTGAATGTGAAGTTATTTCCCTCCAAATGAATTCCCTTAAATGAATTCCCTTAAGTTAATTCCCCTTAAATGCTGAATAAAAGGCTGTGGCTCTGTAAACAGAAGGCAAAACCAGGGTTTGAAGGTCTCAGCCAATCACAGCGCATTTCAGGAAATGAGGGCGTGGCTTGACTTTTTCAGCGCCGATGCACGTGCACACCACAACTATGAAGTTTACAGGAGGAACTACCGTGATGGCGGAAGCTGGTAGCTGGAAGACGCCAATTCCATCTTCACAACATCAGCTTGTCCAGCTAAGCAAGCAGTAGAAAGCAAGTTGGATGAAGCCAAACAGGAATTTAAGAGTCTGACAAAAAAACTAACAGGAAACCCATGTATACAAGTTTGGTTTAGCCGTTTATCTCCTGGACCGGTAATTTAAGATGCTAACTTTATTTTTCTGCATAACTTAATGTGTTATATATTGTTAGCGTGTAATTTGGTGATTTGATAGCCGCTGAGATAAATTCACCATGAAAATGGCTGTTATATGACTATGGCTGCTGGTATTAGTTTAGCATTATGCTAACAAACACTTCATTTACTGTTGAAACTGTTGGTAGTTTGTCAGGTTGTTTATGGAACAGTAATTTTCGTGGGTGTGTCTTGCTAGCTTGCACTTGCAGGCTAAGCAGAGCATTAGCGCGTAGCTTCCAAAATCAGGACGTTCATGTCCGATTTTCTCAGTTGCATATCTCAGTTTTAAATTGTAGATCTAGAAACTCTACTATTAACTCCACTTTTCACAGAAAGTATAATAAAAAAGAAGAGGAAGAGAACAGAAAGGCTAGCAAGCAAGTCTTTCCCTAATAGAGCTACTCTGTTAACCAATTAATTAGCAACTATTTTGACGATTAAATGTGTTTGAGTAATTATTTAATCAAAAAAAGGCTAATTTCAGTTTCACGAATGTGACAATTTATTGTTTTTCAAAATAATGAGTAAGAAATGCAACATGTGGTGATGGCTCCCAGGTAGACTGATTATTTTAACTAATTACTGAATAATAATATTTTAATAAATAATGTGATATTTGCTTAAACACAATGCTTAATTATAATTTGTCAGCAACAATTCAAGGTAAAAAAAAACGTCATATTATACAAATATTATAACTGTAGTTCCAAGTTAGGATTTCTCAAAATGTCTTTCAGAATGAAAATGTTGTTCTTGTTAATATCATTTTTGAAAGACTATCAAACAAATCATTTGGCTAATTCTATATTAAATTGATATTGTTTAAGAAGAGAGTTTTTTTCTGACTTATTTTGGTAGTTCAGAGCTCAATACACATAACAAAGATGTTTTAGTTCTAGAAAAAACATGATTTTGCTGAGAATGTCTTACTAAAGTGAAAAATCTTAATCAGTAATTTATTGTTAGCTGTATGTATGTTTCTGCAAACCACAGATACATTCTAGATACACACAGACACATACTCAACATAGTGATGTACTGTGACGTGGTGTGCATAAACTTAAACATAACCACGGAAGTCTATATAATTTCCTGTGTTCTGTTGCATTATACCACCATGAAACACCACCTAGAAATTGCAGTAGTAATGCTATATAACATTTCTTTGTCCCAGTGAGTCTAGAGTATGCGTGTATTCATCTTTAGACACTTTGGGGTACATTTTTTTAACAGTCAGGACGCAACAGGCTTATACAACTGCTCCTTTTATCTATGATGTTCATTAGATCTGCAGAAATCCAGTCCCTCAAACCTGAGACTGGTTTGGGGAAAAAAAGTGCAAAAACTTCTCTGCTGCAGTCCCCTTTAATCACAAAGGCCTTCAGAAAGACACACATACGCAGTGAGTGGGTGCTGCATTAGTATCGACTGTTTTTGGTGGAGGAGCGGCAACACTGGTGATGACAAGAGCACAGCACTTGTGTGTATGTGTTTGTGTGTGTGTGTGTGTGTGTGTGTGTGTGTGTTTGTTCTTCTGAGAGAATATAATAGGAAACATGGTGATTCATAGCAGTGAAGCACACTGAGAAAAGAGGAGCTTTGACGTCTGTGTGTGCGTGCGTGTGTGTGTGTGTGCGTCTTTCTGTGTGTGTGTGTGTGTGTGTGTGTTTATGTGATGCATAGCTTTTTATCAGCGGTGCCAATCATGAATATTCTTCATTGCTTGAGCAAGATGGAGCCAGTCACACCTCACTTGTTTTTATATTGAAGCAAATACCTTCTATTCTATTATCATATCTCACTTGCTTTGACAGATACAGTATCTGGACGCAGGCATGGCTTGTAATATATATTCCGACGGAAGAATTTATTAGAAAATATTTCGCGGGCAAACCGCACAAAAGGAGGTTGAATTGACTTTCTTGACAAATTAGATAAGGCATTTCAGACCCCCCAAAATGATTTTAATGAGTCCAATAAGAATTATTCTTCTAATCACCCCTGTTTTCTGACTAATTGTTTCTGTGGCGGCTTTGCTTGCTAATTATGGAGTCCGCCAACAGGAGCAATGGCAATTATTTCCCTGATTGAGGTCACAACCCTTGCATTTAATCCTGAAAAGGTCTATCCCGAGCCCCCCCACACACGAGAGTAAACACCAGTAAACATTCTCCCAGTGCCACGTACTCAATTTCCGAGCAGTCGCTCTCTTTCTAAATGACGATTCTCTTCTTCATTGAGCCAGTGTTTTATTGGGAAGTCTGCCACGTTGTCTGCCACCTTCCTTTATGTCTCTATGTCCTGGGTTGGGTTCTTAGTTTGAATACATGCTATTTATGAGCAATACCTTGCCTCTTGTCTCGTATGTTCCTCTGCCTGCTGGGTGACTACAGCTGGCAGTGGAAGCCAAATATCTGGAGGCTGTTATGTAATGTGATCGATATATACAAACACGTGAAATAATGCGGCGTGTCTCACCCAAATGCTTACGCTCTGGGGAAAAAAAACTTTCCCCGACTCGATGGCAGTCGACGCTGCAGATTTTCAGGGACGGGGGTGTAATTCTTCCTCTGTGCAAAAAATTAAGGCGGCCGTTTGGGAATGGAAATGCTATTTTTTTTTTTCCCGGGCGAAATTCATTTTCAGGCCCTCCAATGTTAATAACGCTCGGTTGTGTCTTGACAGGTGAAAGCCCCAAGCAGCCATAAACCACCGCAGAGATCCCCCCCCCCCCCACCACCGCTGCCGCCCCGTTCATCTTCTCGCCACACATCATTGGGTTTCATTGTGGAGCAGGACGGTAAAATACCTCAGCATGAATGAGATGGAGAGGACGGGAGGACTCCAACTTGAAATGAACAGCGGACGCAAGCCAAAAGCGGGTCGGTGTGTGAGTTAGATGAACTCTTCTGGCATCGAGCCCATCAGTCAGCATTTTTCCCATCCCCAAAAAACAGCACGGATGCCAAAAAATCTTCTGAATCTACTGTCGAGTTTACTGCGTGAATTGAATAATGACAGCAATCATTTATTTTGGCCATTACACCCAATGACGTAGGTGTCGTTAAAGCATTGAGGAGGACAAATTAAATCTGGAGTCCTCCCCCCTCGAAAAAATTGTGAGCATTCATCTCCTGCATTCTGTATTATTTTTTTTATTTTTTGCATCAATTTATAGTGAAATTTCTTAATTTACATAAAGGAAAACACTAAATTCAGCAAGCAGGTGGCAAGTCCAAATATAATGTAATGTAAATATTGCACATAGTCAGGATTTTCAGAATAAAAGTCCCTTGCTATTTTTATGTTTTTAGTGCAGTGGCCATAGGTAGTATTTATTACGAAAAGTGAAAGCTTGAGTAGACTTTTCATGTTACATAGTCTTAAGAGACAAATTGTACTTTGGGTAAGAAATTAGGTGAAATTAGGTTGATAGGCCAGGTTAAACCAGACTTAACATAAATCTCTTACATACTGTTATATGTTTCTATAAATAAATGAGTTTAGGTCCAGATTATGTTCTGTTCGGTGATAGTACTGGGATTTCCTGAGGGTCTGTGAATGCGTCTTGGAGTTAGACAACTGTGGCCCATAGCTTGTGTTAGCATGAAGAATAAAGTAGCAGCTAAACCGGTTACTTCTTAGTGTGTGGGTTTTGACAGACGTTGCAGTATTTTCATTCAGCTGCACGAAAGAAACAGGATTTATGTGATTTTAACTTTTAATGATAATTATAATACTTTAAATATCCATCAAAAAAAAGATCCGCAAAAAAAAGGTACACACCATCGTACCATGCACAATGAGTATCTGAAACAAACAGTCAGAGATACAAGAGCCACACACTCAGATGGTCTTTGCCTTTATAGATAGACTGAAGGATGCACCCCCCCAAAACCTACTCCTATGATCACACCAAAAATTAGGACTCCAATTTATGTTTGAATTTACAGAAAAAAATCAGCTTGTTTGATATATCTCTATACTGGAAAGCAAGGTCATCATAGACACAATATTGATTGTAAATGCTTGACTAAAATGTATTTTCTTTTATACTTGAATTGACCTCACTGGGAGTATTCTGTGAGAGTCCATATAGCTTTAATGTGTTGATAGAGCTGTTAGAAAGCAATTACACATTTCTATAGATGATTATTTGTGTTTCTAATCCTTGTGGAGAATTACTGAAAGATGAAAGCTTTGGTTTTAGACAACAGTTTTTTTTCCCCCCCAACACTACAATCCAGATATATTTTCGTCTTTTTCTGTTGGATTATCCTTAGAACTAATATTATCCTCCTTGAAAATTGATACTACAGTTAATTTTGTAGATGGAAGTGACAAAAAACGCTCAGCAGCTGCAACAGAAGAGTAACAACGAAAGCTCAGGTTTCATGCAGCTCGTGTCTGGTTAAACCTTGTTTTCTTCATTTTTTTTTTAATTAGGGAAAAAACATATTTATGGATTGACCAACCCCCTATTGTTTATAGCATCTATACTTACAAAATTTCATTACCAAATCTAGACCTCCAGCTTTGAACGTGCCATGGTGCCAATGGTTGAGCTTGACTTTTTCCTGTCATCAAGGTAATCAGTGCCTCTTGGCCACCGGAGGAAGGGTGTATGTACACTGGACAGCCGGTGGATAACAGCGATATCAATGACAGATAGGCCTTGCAATGAGGCCGCTTGTTCTTCTGGGCTCCTTATCTCCGCCCGGCCGAGGGCTCTGTCTATGTACCCAATTCATCCATCACTATCAGAGCCCGCACACGTTCGGGGCCGGCCATTCACGCTGTCACAGGGAGCCGGGTCCGACATCAGCTCGAGATGAAAAGAGGGGTCGATCTTGAATTGTGATTCAAAGTGTAAAAAAAAAAAAAACTTTTTTTTTTGTTCCTGTGGCTGTTGTTATTACCAGAGACATCGCGATTGTTAGTTTCCATCAGAGCCGGGCTTGACGGCGACGTTCGCGAGGGAGACTTTTTAGAGACGGTCCATCCACACTAAATTATCCTGACTGCTGTTGGATGGATTTCCAGTTACATTTAGTCCGGCGTTCATTGTTCCTCACAGCTTTGGTAATTACCATGGCTTCTCATCTAGCACCACCAGCAGCTCAGTTTTACATCTTATTATGAAGTAATTTAAAGAATGAAAACCCTAAAAATAATCATAATAATGAGTGTGATGGCCAATAAATGTGATAAATGCGTTGTGATTCACAGGTCAATCTGAGCAAACTGCGTCTGAAACAACAGAAGAAAAAGAAGCATCATTCTCCAGAAAAAACACATCAAGATCCACATAAGGTAAGATTGTTATTATTTTTATTAGGCTTTTCATATAGTATACTTTAGTATATGTGTTTGCTTACATATACATATTTTTGTGTGGTATCCATATCTTGCGTGATTTGTCTTAAAATGTGAATTAGAAAATAACACAGAACTGTATTTCTATAGAAAAGTAGATATATTGGATGTCCCACACACTGCAGTATGTGCAGTAAATAGTGAAATGATAAAAAAAAAAAACGTTAAATTTTTGCATTTTTATAGTGTTTTAACATTCACAGCGACTTATCTATTAGCACATGAAGTTTTTACAAACTTTGTAATTTTGTCACATTTTTGGGTGATTTACAATATGCAGTTTCTGGCCACATCTAGTTGTGAGATTAAACACCTCAAGCAAAAGATCCTATGTTCCTATGAAAAACGTGAAAGGCTGTCTCAGAGTCAGGGTTGGGATTGTCCCTTCTGGGCCACTGTAAAAACCAAAGCAGGAGTTTCACATGTAGATAGCAATGGGTAAGTCAATAGTAAGAAAGCCATAACAGCTCTTATTCTCATTGAAGTACATATTCATTTTCTGCAAAGTCTCGATGCCACTAAATACTACACACTGCACCTTTAAGTTATTAGTCCAAATTCCTTCCTTTTTTATCTCTTTCCTCATTTTCACATCACATTAGTGTCTATCCTCCCTTTGTGCTTCATCTCTGATTGTCCTTATTCTACCTGACACTGATCATATAACCTAACCGGAAAAAAAAAACCTCTCAAGACATCAGGTCAGGTCTTTTTTTTTTTTCCTCCCCAAAATCTCCTGCATGAGTCACTGTGCACCTGTCTGCAGACCCGGGCTGCACGCTCCACCAATTGACTCTCACTGCACTGAGTGTTCATTTTTTACATTCACGAGGGAAGGAGATTAATGTCTATTTAGTTGTGCCATCACCTCCAACAAAAGCCAGGGTTGTTGTTTTTGCCGTGCATCCAAAACCCCTTATCGGCCCCGCGGTCGTCTGCCCGGCCGTCGCTTTTCTCCTTCAATTTGCATTTCTGGAGTACGCATCTGAATTTTTTATTTATTTATTTATTTTTGGAATGCCATTGTTTCGTGACCTTGGCTGCAGCTTGGCGTCGGGGATGTGGGTTTTATGGACACCTTAGACTCAGGGCTCCTGGATCAATCCCACAGTGGATGATGCATATTTTTAGTGCCCCATTAGTCGCCTAAATGAAGACGAAACCGGGGCTGTAAGCAATGCCTCCTACGTCAGCACGGGCCATGTGTGTCGGTCCGGGGTTTGTGCGTAACAGAGTGGGGGAATCCACCCCTCTCTCACTATGGTGATGTGAATGGTGATATTCAGGGGAAGGGAGGGTTGTGGTGGGGGTGGGGGGGGACTGGAGCCAGGAGGGAAGGGGTGTGCCAATATAAGAAGCCTCAGAGGAGGCATACGTTCAGTTGTTGAAACCCTTAGCCTAAGGATACGAGCTGAGCAACCAAAACCTCCCGTAGCAACAGAAGAGGGACTCCGAGAGAAGATCCTTACGTCACAGACACAGGTAAAGGAGCGCTCAACTTATCTGACTTCTATTTTTTTATATGGGAGTATGCAGGTTTTTGCACTAATGGAATAAGACACTTGACTTGAGCAGGGAAAATAGTTAATCAGGAAAGGACTTGTTGTCTCTGGTGTGCACCAGCCGCTGCTTGACACATCCTGCCCCCCTTTAATTCCCTTTATGTCGGGTCTGTTGGTGCTCTCTGCTGTTTCTGTTTCTGGCTCTTTGATTCGGGATTTTGACCCCTGAGGTGATTTTTAAAAATAAGCCTATTCACCTGGCGTTGTCGCTTATTTCCTATTATATATTTAAAAAAAAAAGACACAAACATGTTGTGTCCCATGGCTCTAAAGATATGAACTGTTTCCTTCAGCAGTGATTGCTGCTTAATTACCAAGGGAGAGAATCACAGATCATACTGGGCTGCAGATTTTAATGGGTAAAGGTGTATCTGGCTTATAATCTCACTCAACTAGAATATATATGCACATGTTTAATTTACAAATAAATGATATAGTAAATTTAAAGCATATCTAAAACAATATTTTAGAAACATTCCTTCAGTTCTTAGTTGTCATTCATATTTAAATTTACCAACACAGGGGCACGGTCTCAAGCCAGTGAATGTCATTGTGCACTATGCCACTCTAAGAGCAGCCTATGTATAGTTTATTTTTCTCCTATTGGTCATCAACTATCATGTGTCAGATTTTAAAATAAATCTGAGAAAGGCTTCCAAAAAACATTGATAACAGCTACCTTATTCTTCTCAGACCAGCTGCAGTGTATCAGACACGGGGAAAGGGGAGGGGGGGTAAAGTCAGAAAGAGGGAATGGAGTCGTTTGCTGTTATCGGGCTAAGTGTGTGATAATGACGATTCTGATGATAATGGTAATGAATGTGCATAATCTTTTCCCATTATCGGGAAAGACGATACACAACCAATCAGGGGAGAAAACGGGTGGTTAATGTGCCGTTCACGGATAAGTGGCTTGACACTGTGCTATTACTTCATATAGAATGAAATATATTTACAGGACATGTCTTTTAAAGGTGTGTCAGACTAATAGAACTAGTATATTTTAGCGTTTTACTTAACATTCATTTAATAAAAACTAGTTGTTTTGTTAAAGACAAATTGTAAAAAATGTTTTGTTCTAATGCACCTTGACTTATTTTATTAGAGTGTTCTCTCCAAAAGTACTAAAAATAAATTAATATTGATGTACTTAAGAAACTGGCTTTTAAAATGTGGTTATTTTTATCATAACTGTTCATCATTTATTATTTTATTTCACCTGCAATTCATTTTTTTTATTTCTTTCTTAATAGCTTTTATGATGCAGGCTTATTCGTGGTTTAAAGGATCTTTTGGCCTCTTTGTCAATTTTCTTTAAAGCTGCATAAACTGTTCTTGTGACCATTAGTTTAAGTATTCACGATTTACTCAGGAACAGAATAGCAAATCTACCACAAACGTATCTGTTGCCCCTCACATATCCTAAGTATTTTTCAGTTTATCAGTTTTCTTTCTAATCCTCGTGATAAAAAAATAAAGAGTATGGCGCTTGCCTGGCTGTGGTAGATTGCTTTTCTCCTGGCTCCATGTCCAATGGATTGGTGCAGGTGTCAACGTGGCCTGACAGCAACCAGATCAAAGATGACACCTCGCGTCAGCTCCCGAACGCTCTGCAGAATCTCAGCCGTACAGGCTGCAAGATACGGGAGCATCATCACAGGTCTATCACGGCTTCATTTCCCCCAAATTTACCACTGGAGCTTTTTTTTTTTGTATGACAGATGAAATAACTTTTGAAAATCACCATCTAAAACTGCTTCGGCTTCATTTGAGTGTTCATGACAGTGTCATTGACAGTTCATTTTTCTGCTCCTATAGAATGTAAAACCATATTATTAAACATATGGAACAAACTTTTAAGGATTGATGTGATAATAAAGCTTCAGGATTCTTATTTATGCACGCCATTTTTCTTTTGAAACCAAAACCTGCTCAAACTTAACCCTACATCAGCTCCATCCTGTGCGACGGCTTCATCAGACAAACTGAGAGACGCCGCATCTCTCTCTCTCTCTCTCCTCCCCGCGCACCATTAGCGAAACCGAACCGCGCTCGGGAGAATGAATTTCGGGCTATTACCGGCGCTTCATGGGGACTGGATGAGATGATTGTTGGTGCGATTTCCAGAGCACCCCCCGCCATGAAGGACATGGCAGAAGCGGGGAACGATCGCAGAAGAGACGTCAGCTATTTAAGCGTCTATACCCTAAGGTGAAAATATGTTCCCAATTAAAAGAAACCCTGCAAGTACAATCGGAAGGAAACTGTAGCAATAATACGCTCGGTTGATCTGAAATGATGGCGTTGATTGTAAAAGAAGCCCAATATGAAGATAAAGCGCAGCATATCTGCACTTTATTGGTGTGCCCATGCGTATGTGAGAGTGTTATAGGCTACTAGCAGGATATGAGGAGAATAACATTTCCACTTAATTTGTGCGCTCTGCGGTCTACATGAGATAAGATTTATGAGAGAATAAAAAAGGAAGGCGAGATAAAAGCATCCAGCAGCAGGAGCTCCGATTCTTCCAGCTGATATGGTGATGCAGACATTAAGAACAATAGGAAATTAAGAGATAAAGAGTTTCTGGCGGAGACGACTTCACCCTATCGCGGTCTTCTTTTTTATACCCTCACTTTTGATGCATTATCACAACCTCGCCGACTCCTGACCTCTCTCTCTCTCCCTTTTGCGATTCACCATAATCTGTTTGTTCTGCTTCTGAGTGGCAACAAAAACTACTTCAAAACTGTAAAAAGGTGCAATCACCAAATCTGGTGTGGCCATGACAAACACGTTTTTAAAACAGATTAAGCACATTCTCTCAGATAAGTATTTTCCTGTGAGGAAGGGCACGATGGCGAGAGCACCTTCTCCTGGTCCTCTGTACTCGCCACTGAGTCACATTCCGTTTATCTGTGCCTGCACAGGCTGGATTTACATTGCTGTGAGAGATGATCCTGTGTGTGTGTATCCGTGTGTGTGTGTGTGTGTGTGTGTGTGTAAACCCTCCATAAACTTTTGGGAAGAGTGACTTGTTATCTGTGTTTTGACAGGATAATTGATTTCAGTAGTATATTGAATGATTCTTGAGCTTTTTGTATTCAACTTCTGGGTGACTTCAGGCAGTGAGATTATAAAAAAATATTGAAGACAAACATCAGTTTTGATAATTGAATATTTTTGGAAGCAAAAATGCCAAGAATTATGGTGGTTTTGGCTTCTCAAACTTAATATTTCACTGAAAATTGTTTATCTTTTGGCTTTGGACTGTAGTTTGGGTGAAAATGACAGGTCATGGACTGTTTAAGCTGTGTATTTTCCTCCACAATTTTCTCTATTGTAGTTGAGTGAAAACATAATCAAAAGGGCAATTACCTGCAGCCTTAGGTGGGAAGGAAACAGAAAGAAACGGCACATGCTGATATTATTTGCATGACTGCATGTTTACCTGAAGTCGAGTTTTGGAAGCCGATTAACCAAAGAGCAATCTGAGAATAATTGCTTCGGAGCTGTAACGTGAAATGAGCCTTAACTGCAGGCAGTCGGTGACTTAGAGTCAGGACGTTGATGAGTCACCACATGATCGTCACTAATACGTCGCAGCTTTAGAACAAACGGCTAAGACACCCAAGCACGGCCACTTTAGCGTGAACCGTCATCAGCCCCTTGTCGTGCTGCCAGTGATAATATCAGCAACAAACAGTGATTAGTGGCTTAAATTCTTATTCCTGTTGCTTCTCAGTGCCACCATCAAGATGTTTGTCCAGGGATCCAAGTTAGCAACTTATCGTCTCGCTTAGTGCAAGACTTATTTATAAAGTTAAAGATGATGAAAGCTATAAGAATTATACTTGCATAACTTGAACAATCATGCAAAGGCGATTTGCACAGAGTTGTTCAGGATGGACTCAGATCAGGGGTTTGGTTGAATGTCTGATCAGAGGCACTTAGGTAAACTTTCTCTGTATTTGATACTAATCTTTGTGAGTGCATAAACATAACCATAGAACAGTAGAATCATACTTTAAATGCAATGAGCAGGTGCTAGGTTTTCATTCTGTGGTGCAGCGCCACACAATGGTCAATGTGGAAACCCTGTTTCTACTTCTGGTATGTGTCATTTGAAGGACCAACTTTTTACATGAGGAGACTTTGAATCCAATGATTCTTTTCTTTTCGCTCTTTTCACAACATTCCATTGGAACGTGTCCAGTGAATTGAATGATTCGGTAATACGGAGCTTTCCGTTCACACACTGAACTGCACTTTATTGGCCCATTATCTCAGATCAATGCATTTTGGACAAGCGATTACAGAGTGCGGGTGATAAAACACTCATGAATCTCCTCGGGTTATAAAGAATTAATCAAGAACTATTAATGGCCCATGAGAAGTAATAGACAGAATTGGAATTGTAATCATTTCCCTCCTACAAACGACCACATCTTCATGGCATCCATCTTTGGTGGCTCCCTATGAAACGCCAGCCTCCAGTGTGGCCTTAATGAAAGCGAGTTTAGATCTACACATCACTGGAGGAGGAGGATGGAAACCTGTGCAATATGTCATCGGAGATAAAAGATCCATGCCACAGATGTGGTAATGGTGGAGAACCGTGGCGAGGAGGAAGGAGGAGTTGAGAACCGGAAAGTGTCTGTGAGAAAGGGAGCAGGAAGGAAACGGAGGGAAAGAGACGGAGAGACCCCTAGGTTATCGCTGCATTAGCAGATTCCTCTGTGCTTTCAGCTTCGAGCAGGCAACTAATGGACGAGATAGAGTGAGTCAGAGCTCTGTCAGAGACGAGCGCCGGGCTTTTCTTCCCCCGCTCATATTCGCGACACCTTGGCCTCCCTCTCCGCCCTTCATTAAAGCCATTAATGCTAATTTGTCCCATTATTATCTTTATTAATACACCTCCCTTTGCAACTTGGTACGTGTCACACAGGCCTCTCCGATCCCTCTCGCTAACACTCACTTGTTTTGGCTTTGGTTAGAAACACAAAAACCTACTTTTTTTTTCTTTCCCTTTTTTGGTTTTGCTCTGACGCCAAACTAATTTTCCAGCTGGAGAAGAAAAGTACTCGGGACAACAAAACCAAATGCATCTGAGTAGTGGTCCGGTTTTCTAAATGGAAAAACAATTTCTCTCGAAAATATACTTTCAAGGTCTTAGTTAACACTAATGGAAGCACAAAACCGTGCGATTGTTTTGGAGAGAGCGGGTAAAAGCATTCATTTGTGGGAGATAGAAAGACTCGTCTGAAAGTAGAAGGACAACAGGCTCTTCACTGGGTCCAATTTCTCTTCTTTTTTTTTCCTTTCATGCCCGCAACGGTTTTGAAAAGCAAGGCTGTTTACATTAGAGATTGATGAAGATCTATTTTCAAATGCGCTCCTCGCTGTAATTAATTCCCAGACTCGGGGATGGATTGTGCCATCTTGGCGCACCGGTGGCAAAGCCCGGTGTGCGAGGATGTCCCCTTCCCCTGCGGTCACCACTCTACCTGTCACATACGGCCGTTCAGCTGCCCGCTCCGTCAGACAGATTATGCAAATGATATGAAACGTTAAAGACAAGCTGAAATAGCGTGCAGATTTATAGGCATGGGTGGCTAAAATGGCAATATCGAGACCTGCCACTGAATCATTAGTGGAATGGAGCAGGGCCGGCAGTGTGCGGGTTCATGGCTCAAAGTGTCATCGATGTGATGGGCACAAATTCAATTTGACGTTATTGAGATATGGAAAAGTTGTGACTCCTTCTGGCACCTCGGTCGTCAGCGGCTCCAGGGAACAGCGACGGATTCTATTGGTGTTTTGCCAAGTGTGATAATCCCAACGTGAGGTTAACCTTTCTATTCAAGAGGAATAAGATCAAATAGAGATCGACAACATTATATAATACATATTTTCTTCACTTTCTCACTTGGATCTGTTTTGCTGAATAAATATCGATAATATCCAGTTTTCAGATCATTTTTAATGTAGCATTCTTTTTAATTTCACTCCAAGGAGCATCTGGACTGTATACAAATACAAGTCTTGATTGCAATGGTAACCTTGCTAATATACTCGGTACTAAGGTTGGCATCCGCTGCTTCTTCTTCTTTTATGGTGATCGGCATCAAGCTTATTTATTCTTTACTGCACCCACATTAGAGAGTAGCAACTGCAGCTAACTGCAAGATAGCGTAGACCTAACTAATCGATTCCTAAATTAGTTCCCAACTACCGAATAATTGATTTTAATAAGATTAGTTAATACTGTTGCTAGCAAGTGCAGCATTTTATTCATCTGCACCTTCTTAAAGGTACAGTGTGTGCAATTTGTGGCATTTTGAAGCATTGAGCAAAACAGATTTGGCAGAAATGTCATGTAATATTGTTTTAATTAGTATATAATTCTATTGTGTTTTGTATCTACATGTGGCCCACCATGTTTCTACACAAACCTAACAATGGCACATTTTTGCAATCTGCAACCTTGCCACTAGATGTCACCATAAACTACACACTGTACCTTTAAGCATCATTATGTGACATGTTGCTGAGTTATTTCTCTCTTTCTCTAATATACATGAGGTATTGTGTTCATGTTATGACTATTTGGACTCAACAACAAAGTCAGTCAGTTAAAATGTTTTTTTGATTCTCCATGGAAAGAAAAAGTTGAGGTCACATTCATCTTACCTAACCATTGTTTTTCTGTGTTTCCAATTGACTACACTGCATCTGTGTTCTGCTGAAGTACTAACTGAAGCGTGCTGCAGGGATTTCAGAAAAGCTGGCGTGTGCACTGTCACCAGCTGTCAGCCAAAGGGATTCCACTTTTACTGGAAACAAGGAGGCCTCACTGAAGCATTTTACAGAACATAAAGCACACCCGGGCACGTCAACCTGCGCCGAAGAGTTCACCGATCATTACAAACGTCCGTCTGTAACGCCCGCTGTAAACATCTCAAGGCTGCAGATTGACGACAGCGTCGGCCGTCAACTCTTAATATCCCTGTCACTTGTTTATCACTAACAATAACGACTGCCATTCAAAGTGGTGTAATTTGATAACCTGTTCCCTGAACCTTTGGAAAGATATAAATCACGATCAGTTGCTCACCTCATGAAAAGCCAGATGCAAAGAAAAAAAAACTTCAATAAAACTGTAGGTTAATTATACTGTATTATTACAATTAAAAGGGTCCTTATGCGATTTTAATTCCTCTTCGATTATAGGAAGTTTCTCTGTCCCATGTTTCAAAATGCGTAATTCACAGAAAAATGCACAAAGTTTATATTTAGAAACTGCTCTGTGAAACTGTGCTCAAATAACATGTGTCAAGTTGTTATCCAGTCAATCAGAGGATAATGATGAGATAGAAACTAAAGCACATGTTTTAGAGCTCAAGAGAGAAACGGGAGAGGAGATCTGAAAATATATTGTCATGATTTTTCACAGCTTTAATAAAAAACCTAAATTAAAAAGTGGAGTAACATCTTATGCACTTTGACTTTTAAACCATCCTGGATGGTTTGTAGATGGTCAATCAATCTATTGATTTTTGTACGATTAGTCGATTCATTGTTTGGTTCATAAAATAGTGTAAAATGTGTAACATTTCTCAAAAGTTGAACCTAACCCAACCTAAAATGTTTCTTTTCTATCTATCTATAAATATCTATCTATCTTTCTTTCTATTATAGAAGAAGAATCCCAGTAATTATCAATATTTGAGAAACCGGAACCAGAGAATTTGGACATTTTCTTTAAAATTACTCAAATCAATTGTCAAATTAGTCAAAGATTAATGTAATAGTTGCCATCTAATCCATTATTCGCCATTAATTGTAGCTCTGGTGTAGTTTAAAAGCTCTTAATGTGGCTTCGTTATAACATAGTCTGAGTTTGCCTGGGCAATAAATAATATATAAAATATACACGCTTTTCATTTTTCAAAAGGAGACTAAATTATATTATTTGATGATGAAAATAATTGTTTAATAATGTAATAGTTTCATTTCAGTTCTTCTAAACATACTAATATGGGAAAATATTTACTATTTTTATTAAATTAGTATATTTTAGACGTCTGGGATATTGATAATGGCCTATTTTCCCCATATATTTTAGATAAAAGCCTAAATTACAAAATTCTTTTATTAACCTCTGAATGTGTGGCAAACAAATAATAAAAAGCAAATGGAAATCTGTTGCCTTTTTGTGAAAACACACAAATTCTGTTTCTTAATAGCGTATGAAAGCCGAATCTTTGTGCTATTGTGCTCCGCTGAATTACTCATGTGTTCACCGTACTCAGTGCGCGCCACTTAAGGGAGAACATAACAGTATCCAACAGGCTTAGTCAGCAGCAAAATGATCATTACACAAAACATTTCAGCGCGGCAAACAAACAGGTCCCTCTAATGATTTCCCATAAAGCCATGTGTATATTTCCAAATGGGCTGGAGTCACACATGACCCGCTCCAACGTATCGACTACAAGTGGTAATGTGTTAAAGTGGGAACGGTCACGGCGAGCTAGTTTCTACTTATTTATTTATTTGCACTCCAACGCGCCCGTCGATACGCCGCCCACTCCGCGGACCGTCACGGGTTCTCATTCACTCCCATCAACCTCGAGGCCAACTCCTCCGTGTGCTGGTCAAACCCATAACGCGAGTTTCTTTTGACCAGATGGGGGTCGGCGGAGGTCAACGAGACGGCCGATGTGTTTTTTTGGTTTTTTTTCGTCTTTAGAGTATCGTTTTCATTTTGATTGAGATCCCATTTATCTGCGGCTTATTCGTGATTCCGCTTTGTTGTGATCATAGAAATCAGAGCTTTTCAGAGCGAGCTCACATGTTTTTAAAAACTGTTTTTATGCCGCTAATGTTCCATTATTTCAAAGTAGAATTGGTACTCATGTCCATGTGAAGAGCACCTGTTACTAGTAATAATAGTGTGTGAAGTACTTGTTAAGTAGTTGTTATGCAGTGGTATATAAAGTACCTGAAAGCCAGATATCTAGTAGAAGTTAGTCACTTATAAGGATATGACTTGAGTAAAAGTATCTGGGGTAGGTTGGGGCAAGATGTTCCTTAAAGTCTGAAAATATTATCACTTGACTTAAATATTCTCCTTAGGGTTTTCTTAACTTAATAATTCACTTAAGTATTTAAGGTCCTTAAGAGATCCCTTAAGCTGTTGCATAAAATACCTTACCAAAGTAAGAAAGAATCCTCTGACTCAATCTTAACAGTAACACGCCAAGTTTAGGAAAATAGAAATTCCTGAGAATCAATTTCCTCCTGCATTTATTTTCTTTTTTCCTATTTGTACTGTGTTTTTGTTGTCATTACTTATGCCATTGCTTTACGATCTATTGGCAGAACTGCAGCGATCAAATCAAAAGAAAATGTCCAAATCCCAGCTTCTCAAATCCGATTACTTCCTGCTCCCGTAGTTTTCTATGTCAGTAAACGGATCATTGTCTTGTTGTGGACAAAAAAGACATTTTAGCTTCATCTTTGGGAAAAATGTGATCAACATTTTACACCATTTTATGAACCAAGACTAAAGAATCCAGAAAAGACAGATCAGATTTGAGAAGCTGGAACCAGAGAATTTGGGGGAAAAAAGACATTTTAGGTTGAATCTACAGCTTTGGTTGAATCTTTGGTTCACAGCAAAATAGAGAATTTTCTTCTTTTTTTTTTAAATAAAAGCCTAAGTTTTAAGAACCAAACAACTAATCCATAAGTCGATTCAGTAATCAATAGAAACCATAGACTGTAACAGATGTAAAGTCTTGTTTAATGTGGTTAACATTTTTCCTTTAAAGGAATTCTTACTCTCCTAAGTTAATATTCCTCATTAAGAGAAACTTAAACACAAAGTGACATACTCAAGTAGAAACCTTTAGGTGTTTTGTGCCAAAGTAATTTCCTGATATTAAATGTACTTGTGTATTTAATGCAGTAAATAAGATTATGAAAGATGTTTCTCATCAAAGTTGTGTGAACTGAATATTGGAGCAGAACTGGCTTTTAAACTATTTGTGATGTCACAAAGCATGCCCAAAAATAATTTCCATCCTCAGCGCATCGAGAGCCAAATGGGAAGTTAAAGAAAAGAGTGAATATTGAAATGTAAGTTTTAAGTGACTCAAGTGGTTAATTGATAAATGCCTAATTGTTCATATAGGGGAAATGGTTTGCAGTCTCTTTCATCTGGGTCTTTATTCATAAACCAGCAGGAGCCAAAGTGAATGTCTGTAGCAGCAGGAGAAGCAATCTATGATGTTCAGAGTGGCTGCTTTTATTTTTTCTCTCTGGGTTATTAGACGATATGAGGGTGAGTGCTATGATGGGGGTCAACTAGCAAACACTGTGCACCTCTTGGCCCACACACACGTGTCCTTTGACACATTTTCACAGGCGGTAAATTGCTAAATGTTCTTCGTTGCACTCCCAGTGCAAATCCGTGTTTTTTTTCCCTGACACTACTGTAGCATATTTCTGTCCTTCTGCCTGTGTAATTCTCCTATCCGACTGGATAAAAAAATCGTTGTGGCTTTGTCCTATCGAATGGATTTTTTTGCAGGAGTGATGCGGCCCCCTGGTTTAAAGCCGATCCCTACCGCCACGCTCCGATCTTACAAATCTCCGACCCCCGACGTATGATTTCCATCAGCGTTCCGGGCCGTCCAAATGGGAAAAAAATACCCTTTTTTTTTTTTTTTTTTTCTCCGCATTTATCGCCTCGGGTCGTGTTCTCGCTCCAACCCACCCACAGTGTCCAATTCCCGATGTTGATTGAGCACGCTCCCACCACCAACGCTGTGACCGACCGCCCAAATCCAGCTAATGAGCCATGTAAACTGCGACTGATGCAACGTTCCCGTCACTCTGTCTGCTCTCTCCTCCCAGGCCGGGCCCGTATTTTTTCGGTTACTCCAGAAGCGCCTGAGCTGTGGACCCTCGCTCCAGCGTCTCCTCTCCCAGGGTTCCTGTGTGTGTGTGTGCCTGCCTGTCTGCGTGTGCTAAGCGATGAAGATCCCTCTGTGGTGCCTGGTGATGCTGCTGGCCTGTCTCTCCACCCCTGGACGCGGCGACTGCCAGGGGGAATGCGTGGCCTGCGGGCTGCTCCTGCAGCAGCAGCAGCTGCAGCAAGCCTTCAACACCATGGTGAGTGTGTGTGTGTGTTTGTTGTGGCTGGTTGTCATGAGTCACTGTTGAAAAGAGCATCGGGTAAATCTCTTTTCAACACAATAGTGTGTGTGTGCGCACTGCAACAAGCTGTCAACACTCTGATAAATGTATGTTAGTTCTTTCCAGTAAGACTGAGAAGTGTACGGTTTGATTTTGTTTCTGATTTAAAATTTCATAATCAGATATCAGGGTTGTCAAACATCTGGCCCAGGGGCCAGAACAGGCCCGCTAAAAGCAGTGGTTCTCAAATTGAGGTCCCCTGACCCCCAGGGGTCCCTGCTGTGATAATTATATTTTTTCATATTTAATAATTAAAATGAAGCCACTATGTGGAAGATAATTCCAACTTTGGGGCTCCAAAATTAATGTTTGAAGGGGAGGGGTGAAATTTTTTTTAAAAAAGGCATTAGCTGCATGTGTTCGTGAACCATGGCGGGAGATCACTTAGTCACTCTTTGTCTGCTAGACCTGCAATTAACGACTATTTTGAAATACATATAATTAATATCCATATAATAATAGTCATTTTCTGGTAATATATCAGTATATTTGCTTAAATGTGGTGTTCAGGTATTTCTTACAGAAAATAATCAGATTTGAAAAGCTGGAACCAGAGAATTTAGACATTTTGACTCCAATCAATGTATCGATTACGAAAATAGTCAGTGATTGAAGTAATCCATAGCAGCTAATTGATTGTCTAATTGTTGCTGCTCATTTCTCCACTAATGGGAATTTTATCACATTTTATCTCCCCTGTTTTCAAACATGCGGACATTCGCCCCCTAATTCCACCTCTGTGTCGTTAGCATTTTGAAGACTGATGGTTTCAAACGTACAAACATCTTATTTATATGATTCTGTAGGGTAATACAAGCGTAAGACGCCTGTCTCTGTGCTGAGTAAATGTGATTGCTCGCTGAGCCCAACCAGAAGTTACCAGTGTCTTTTACAAACAATCCAGCGACACGTCATCGCGTGGAAGTATTCGGCGGCCTTCCATGAATAGCCGTATAGGACGGCTAATTTAGCTGATAATGATGCAGAGAAAGACAGCTGGGACCTTTTTGGGAATTGTAATAGAACTATGTAATTGACTGCTGCTCAGTATCATCGGGCCCGGGGCTTACAACATCACAGAGTGACACATTTTATCAGCCCTGCATTGTGCTTGCCGCCTTCCCATTGAGCCACAGATGGAATCCACTGGGCAATTCCATTGTTTCCACATTCCAGACTGAAGCCGTGTGTGTGTAGGTGTGTGTGTGTGTGTGTGTGTGTGTGTGTGTGAGGCCACCATATAATGTCAATGATTTATTCCTGCACACACCTGTTCAGACACACACATATAAAGTACTTTGTGGTATCATATCCTCTAGGACTAGGGCTATATATCCTATATTATATCATATCTAGTAGGGCTACATATATATATTGATCAATATCAATAATTATTATTGATTTTCCTTTAAATATTTAGAGCCCCGGGTCTATTTTCCAGTGAGGTGGAGGCGTCTTCGGCCCTTCTTGCAGATGGCATGGGTGTTATCAGTCCAGGCTATTGTTTGTTGAGCACCCAGGAATTTGTAGCTGTCCACCAGCTCTCTGTCTGATTTCTTTTTTTTCTGGAAATTGATGATCATCTCCTTTGTCTTACTTGTGTTGAGCTGAAGCCGGTTGAGGTCTCACTCCAGAAGTCCTCGATGATCTTCCAGTACTCCAGGTCTTTCCCCTCAGAAACACAACAGCTGTGTCATCAGAGAACCTCTGGATGTGGCAGTGGGTGGTGTTGCAGGTGAAGTCTGAGGTGTTTGAAGAGGAAGGGGGAGACCACTGCAAAGCCAAACATACTGTGGTCTGTCTGTAAGATGATTCCGTTGTCCATGCAACCAGGCGTTAGTCCAAACCCACATTCACCATCTGAGCAAGAGGGCTGGATTATATTAAAGTGGAGGAATCAAAGAACACTCAGTGTTTCCCACACACTGAGAAGCTTTGTGTGGCGCTAAAGGAGTCGCCCTCTGCCCAGGGGGCGGTGGGTCGCAGCTTTCTCAGATTGAACATCAGGTGAGAAGTCAAGTTAACAAGCCTCAAGTGGCTCATTTGAATGTGGAGTCTTTAGGACCAGGACTCCACAGGAGGTCTTCCACGATCTGGGACCTTCTCCAGGATCAGGCTCGGGTTGAACAGGTGCCTGAACGCACCATAGAGCTGGTCAGCAAAGTCCTTCAAAGGTCTAGGTTGCCTTGATCTTCTTAGGATGTTTGCTCACCTGGTAACCAGCTATGCAGAGAGGGGGGTGGAGGGTGTTGAGAGGTGGGAGTCTTAGGGGGCTTGAGATGGTGCACTGATGTAGAGGGAGTAGGCTGGTGATTGTCAGGTGCTAACTTGGCAGGTTCAGGTGAAGGCTCAGAGGAGAGGCTAGCGGAGGTGTGAAGATGGTGGGGGGAGGTGAGGGAGAGAGAGGAAGCAGAAAAGTCTGTTAAACAGATTCACTTCATCTGCCTCTTCTCCAGTTTTCTCCTTTAGTGGTCCTTCCCCTGCCTGATCTTCATCTGAAGATCCTTCCGGACTCTTGTCCAGGGGGTTAATCTCAGAGGTCACCCAGGGTTTTGCTTTTGGTAAACCCCAATCTCAGGGCTACAGAGTGCATCTCAGTCTGTTGTCTGGATACAGTCTGTAAAGACTCATTTATACTGCTGTGTAGGTAGTGACGCCATTGACGTGACACAGGCATTTAGCTTTCGAAGTTTGGGTACCTCTGTGCCAGACTTTTTTGTCCTTTGGCCTGTTTTTTTCTTTCTTGCAACCTGCAACCTGCAACTCCTCTACTATACAGTATAGTTAAGGTTAAGAAAAGCCTGCAGATAGAATCCTAACACTGGCTTTAGAAAAGTCATCTATGGTTTTTGGTGTTTTTTGCAGCCGCCATCAATTCTCCTGCATGTTGAGGAATCCAATTAGTTCCAATCTGTAAGCAGGTCGGACGACTACAGCACTTTAATTAGTGAGTGAGATTATACGTTCATAACAAGCGGGGGAAAAAATGATTAGCAGTTTGTAATTGAGAGCGAAAACACCTGCAACCTCAACCAACCCCTTTCACGGCTTTATCCGTTTCTCACCTTGGTCGCTGCTGCTCTGAGTTTTGGCACGGTACGTAAATCTCAAGGTGTGAAACTGTCCGACTTCTACACAAATCCCAGCGATACTGAGCCTGCATGCTGCCACCGAAAACCAGACCATTAGGCAACAATGGTGGAAAAACCCTCAGATGTCACGACACCAACAACAGCCTTTTCCTGCATCTTTACCTTCATTTAACAGACAGTTGAGGCATTAATGTTCTTTATTCCTGACTGATAATTCATTATATTATATTTAAGAGGCACCCTGACCTACCTAATATAAAAAATAAAGCATACTCGCCTTTTTATCGTCTGACACACACACACACACACACGCACACACACATCACCCCTCACTCATAAACTCTTTTAGATTGCTCCATTGATCTGACGTGGAGAATCCCCCGGTGTGTTCATTTAATTTACGATGGATGATTAATTTCCGTTGATAGATTCACAGCGGAACTCCCTCTCCTCCCGCTCCTTTGATGTGAGCAGGTTTTTCCGATAACATCGCAGTTTACCTCGTTTGAGCGAGATTTGAGGAGTAAATGGATTCGCTTCTTAGCTCAAACTAAAATTTAACTCAAGCTGCTCTGGAGTTGCACATGTCTCTGTAGTTATTGTCAGATATATACTGTAAAATCTGGAAAATATTATGATATATCTCTATATATACAGTGCTATTTTGCTATTTCTCCCACTTAGAAATCATGGAGGGGTCTGAAATTTTCATCGTAGGTGCATGTCCACTGTGAGAGAGATAAACTAAAAAGAAAAATCCAGAAATCACAATGCATGATTTTTTAATGATTTATTTGTGTGATATAGCGGCAAATAAGTATTTGAACATCTGTGTGTCATCTAGAATTCTGACCCTGAAGGACCTGTTAGTCCGCCCATTAGAAGTCCACCTGCACTCCATGTATCATCCTTAATCAGATGCACCTGTTTGAAGTGGTTAGCTGCATATAGACACCTGTCCATCCCATACAATCAGCAAGACTTTAACTTGTAACATGGCGAAGACCAAAGAGCTGTCCAACGAAACAAGAGAGAAAATTGTACACCTCCACAAGGCTGGAAAGGGCTACGGAGCAATTGCCAAGCAGCTTGGTGAACAAAGGTCCACTGTTGGAGCAATCATTAGAAAATGGAAGAAGCTAAACATGACGGTCAATCTCAATCGGAGTGGAGCCCCATGCAAGATATCACCTCGTGGGGTCTCAATGATTCTAAGAAAGGTGAGGAATCAGCCCGGAACTACACGACAGGAGTTGGTCAATGACCTGAAAAGAACTGGGACCAACGTTTCCAAGGTTACCGTAGGTAATACACTAAGACGTCATGATTTGAAATCATGCATGGCACGAAAGGTTCCCGTGCTTAAATCAGCACATGTCAAGGCCCGTCTTAAGTTTGCATATGACCATTTGGATAATACAGAGGAGTCATGGGAGAAAGTTTTGTGGTCAGATGAGACCAAAATAGAACTTTTTGGTCATAATTCCACTAAGTGTGTTTGGAGGAAGAAGAATAAAGAGTACAATCCGAAGAACACCATCCCTACTGTGAAGCATGGGGGTGGTAGCATCATGCTTTGGGGGTGTTTTTCTGCACATGGGACAGGACGAGTGCACTGCATTAAAGAGAGGATGACTGGGGCCGTGTATTGTGAGATTTTGGGGAACAACCTCCTTCCCTCAGTCAGAGCATTGAAGATGGGTCGTGGCTTGGTCTTCCAACACGACAACGACCCAAAGCACACAGCCAGGAAAACCAAGGACTGGCTCCGTAAGAAGCATATCAAGGTTCTAGCATGGCCCAGCCAGTCTCCAGACCTGAACCCAATCGAAAATCTTTGGAGGGAGCTCAAACTCTGTGTTTCTCAGCGACAGCCCAGAAACCTGACTGATCTAGAGGAGATCTGTGTGGAGGAGTGGGCCAGGATCCCTCCTGCAGTATGTGCAAACCTGGTGAAAAAGTACAGGAAACGTTTGACCTCTGTAATAGCAAACAAAGGCTACTGTACCAAATATTAACATTCATTTTCTCAGGTGTTCAAATACTTATTTGCCGCTATATCACACAAATAAATCATTAAAAAATCATGCATTGTGATTTCTGGATTTTTCTTTTTAGTTTATCTCTCTCACAGTGGACATGCACCTACGATGAAAATTCCAGACCCCTCCATGAAGTGGGAGGAATAGCAAAATAGCAGGGTATTCAAATACTTATTTTCCCCACTGTATATATATAGATAAATTATATTTTAATGGAGTCCAGAGGAAACACAAAACCTTAGATTGACCTTTATCGATGAAGCATGATTTATCGGAAGCACGCTTAAACTGTTTCTTCATTTCTCTCATACGCTCTAACGGAGACTGTCAGGTGTGATGGCAACAAGACAGGGATGTCATTAAAACTGCGGAAAGTCAGTGATTCAGTACCGGAAAACTCGATTCTATATAAAATGTTAATTTTGTCACCAAAGGGCACAATTTAGCCGCTGTCCGTCAAACCGATTTAGTCATTTTTCTTCCAATTTTACGCCATCAATCATTTTGCCGAAGTGGACGTCACATCTATCAGATGATGGACGTTTTATATCGGCACCTACCGTTATATATATATATACATATATATATATATATATATATATATATACACATCTCAGTTGAGTCCAGCTGATATATTATTACCATAAATGAGGCATTCAAGGCAACAGCCAATAGCCCCATTGTTCGTTTTATGACTTTTTCTTTTAGTTTCATCAAGTTCAAGCTAGTTTGTAAACAGCTCTATAATAATAATAATAATAATAATGATAGTAATAAAATATAAATGTTCTCTGTGGGTCCGATTCCACCCAATAGGATATTCAACACCCCCATAACCCTCTAACTACATTATGAAATGTAAAATAAAATGTGATTTTCAGTTATATTTACAGTATTAGTATTTGATTCATAAACATGAACACTCAGGTATTTTATCAACTAAGGAAGCAGTAATATTCTAATACATTAAAACCAATATGGGGCTAGTTGAGTTTAACAAAAACAGCGTATATTTATGTCTATTCAGTTCTATTGAGTGTCTATGTCTAATCTCCCGTACCCAGAGTCTCCTTTGCGGTGCCCTTTTCATGGATCTACGGTTTTGAGTGCTGAGAAAATGTCGATTTCAGGCCCCACTCACTTTTAGTAGCGGTCATTTCCATCCCCGCGGCGTGCCGCCTCAGGCTTTGGGGATCTAACTTTTTAAATTAGGTGTCAGTGTCTCGTGTTGTTCCCATAATGAGAGGCGACGCTCCCAGGTCGGACACCGGGCCTCAGCAGGGAATTATACGGATACTCCTTCCCAATAATATACAGAGAAACTCACATCAGCCTAAGTAAACGCCAACCACGGTTATGCTCACACCCTGGTTGGGATATTCTCTGGATTATCATATCAGTCACATGAATTATTTCTTTGTATTTATACAATGAGTCATCAACAAGAAAAAAACCATAATTTATCAGTAGAAGTAAATTCCCCTTATACCCAAAATTATCTCTCCAAAGTCTTGTTGAGTAAAAAAGACAAAACTCATACAAAAGAGAGAAATCATTTTCTAAATTAGAACACAAACACACAAAAATCTGCATACATTTATACATTCATAGATCTATGCACACAGACCACACAAATGCATACAATACATGTTCAAACTCTCCCCAAGTGGATATTTTATTTTATGTTAAGGTATGTCCTATATTTGGGCACAGTGGAAAATCTATGGCCGCCTTTCTAATTTTCATAATAATGAAGACCAAAATTCATGGAAAATAATGTTAATTTTTCCACTGGTAAAAAAAAAAATCTGAAACTTCATCCATGAATTATTTTATCCTGCATTTTTCCTGGTCTAACAAAAGTGTAACTGGAACTGTGTTTTGTGTGAAGGAATGAATTGGTTTGCAAAAATGCTTGGCAGGTGGTTACAGTCCCACAAACACACATAATGCTCCATCATGAGTGGAACATTTATGCACTTGCAAGATCATTCTTACTTTTTATTCATTGGCTCTTTATCTTTCTAGAATTCGTACCTGTAGACCTGTAGTCTATTTTTCCAAATCATTGAATGATAATAAAATGTTCATTTATGAAAAACTTTACAAATGATTTTCAAAGGTTTGGTTAATTGCAATTGAAATGTTTTACTTTTTATCAAATTTTTTTACAGATTTTTAGTTTTTTTAGTCATATACACACATAGTTTCCAAGGCTTGTCTGTTCATTTTAGGTCCTCTATAATACTGTAAAATATTAATATTCCGGGAAAAACTGAATAAACTTTATTACAAAACCTAGGAAAGACACTTAGTGAAAAAGTTCTTAAGTCCAATCAAGAGGTTACACATGTATGCAACGCAATATTTTTATTCACCATATATAATTTGTGCTAGTGTTTCTGTCAGTGCAGTTACTAATATGTGGGGTGGATATACACACAATATTTTATCTACCTCATTTCTTTTAATTGTATTTATATTTTTTTTGTTGCTACTTTAATTTCCTCCCTATCCTAGCAGTCACATGGGACAATGTCAAAACTGCCAGGTGCTATAACCTTAAAATCCTGTTACCAAACTCTCCAAAAAAGATTTTGAGAAATTAAAAACACATGTCATTCTTTTTGAGTTACACCATTTGATCTTTCAATTTAAATATAAATAACATAGATGAATGCGTCTTAAAACTGTGTGCCAGCCATTATTCCTGACTGACCCCCCTTATATAAATGTATTTGTCTGTGTCTATGTGGGCCCATAAGGCTGTCTGTTATTTGTCATTTTTATTCACTCCTCATAATTTCTGATGCAAACGTCGTTGACCCGTGGCTCTGTCTGCTCCCGCCAGGTGTGTCTGCTGGAGTGCGAGGGCCAGGTGTCGTCCTCGCTGACGTGGGAGGTGTGTAAGCACACCTTCCAGCTGTCGCAGCGCCCCGCCTTCCCCGAGGAGGCCGCCCTGTTCAAGAGGACGGGGGAGGAGACGACCACGCTGGACTTGGACCAACCGCAGCCCGCGGCTGCGCGGCGCTTTCAGCACGACGGCGTCCAGTATGACTCATCGCTGCTGGAGTCCTCCTCCCAGGAGGAGGAGGAGGAGGAGGAGGGGGAGGGCCTGCGGGCTCTGGATCTCAGCCTGGCAGAAGAAGAGAGGAAACCCAGAGAGGAGAGGAACGCAGAGGATGACGACGCTGGGGACGGTGACTCGGAGGCCGTCACCTTGTCCAAACGCTTCGGCGGCTTTCAGAGGGGGCGCCACGGCTACAGGAAGCTGATCGGCTCCCCCGTCAGGCCCCTCCAGAAGCGCTACGGCGGCTTCATAGGCGTGCGCAAGTCGGCCCGCAAGTGGAACAATCAGAAGCGGGTGAACCAGCTGCTCCGGCAGTACCTGGGCATGAGGAGCAACCGCAGCGGCCGCCTCACCAACGTCCCCGTGACCCGGGTCTGGAGGCAGAACAGACTGTAAAAAAAATAAAATAAAAAAAAACCCGGCTCCAGTTACCTCAGCCAATCATGTCTCTCAGCAGCTCGCCCCAGTTTGAACTGTGACGTCGCCACTGTCATCAGCAGAACAGACTCCGCCATGTCGCTGCACCTCTCTCTGTGTCTCTAAGTAACCGGGAATGTTTTTGAACCGTGATGTCCTTTTAAAAGCATATTTACATTCTGTGAAATAAAAAAAAAAAGAATTAGAGAAGTGCAATTGAATATATATTTTTGTGTGTGTCGGTATGATGAGACGGGCCAAATGAGATTGATGAAAATCACGTTGAATGCACTTTCATGCGCGCGTGGATGGGATTTGAATCATTTGCACTCTAGTTTGTGAAATGTATTGAATGTGTCAAGCACAAACAGTAAATTTACTCATTTTTTTCCGAATAAAAAAGGAAAGGCACATTTTTTTGTTTTGAATTGGATCATAATTGCTGGGCTTCCTGAAAATCAGAGCAGTAACAATTTAAAATTTGCGCTTGTCAAGTCGGTTCTATCTGACGTAAATATGGACACTGTTTTTCTTTCTTTTGTGTTTTTTTTCTTTTTCTGAAGTACAAACTGTTAATTACTGCTATAGAATCCAATTTCCTGCTGAAGGAACTTAATTAATTAAACACAATGGATGTAAAATTGGTTTCCTGAACTTTTGAAACTAGCCAAAAAAAAATCTCGTGAAAGAAAAGCCTCGTTCATTCAGCTTTTTTTCCATTGTACCGTGGTTGTGGCCGTGCCGTGGAGGTTCTGATGAATGTAAACTTGACTTTCTGCTGAGGTACGGAACAACACTGTCCTCTAGTGTTGCAGCTTGTAAACCTGTTCCCCACAGATAATAATGACTTTCATCAGTAATAGTTTTCACAAGTAGGTTTAATTGCAGTGGAATTAGGAATGTATTTAACTGTTTTTAGTTGTCTGTCATTGTTTTTAAAGGAAATTTGTGCAGAGTTGTGTGATCTGAAACATCTTTAGTCCCTGTACAACAGGTCAGATGGATTCCACACATCAATAATAAATGAATTATTATTTAATTGGGTTTAGACAAAATAACATTATTTTCCATCTAGAAAAAATGACTGGAGAAATGAAACATTTGTAAAAAAGGAAATAGAAATTAACATGTGCCAGGAAAATAAATATTTTTGAATGATACCTGAACAAAAAAAAAAAATGAAGGCTACTGATTCACAACTCAGGTCTATATGCAGAGTTTCATTTACTGCTTCGCTCCACATGTCTGGAACAAACAAAATAGCTGAAACATTAAGGAGAAGACTCCAATTATATCGCTATTTGGATATTAATTTTTAATTTTACTATATTTATTTCCAGTAGCGTCCCCCCCCCTCCCCGTGATCACACCACATGTAGAGATAATTGGGCTGAACCCTATCACTATATCATTAAGTCCGAAGCCGAGAAGAACAGAAGGAAAATCGATATCTCATCTCTTTAAGTACTTTCTCTTTGACAGCTTATATTTCATTGTGTTTTCCAGCCGTCTAACTACTTTGCAATTAAGCAAATGAGCGTGCAGTCGTTCTGAAGTGAAGGAACTCAGCAGAGACTCCACTTTGGGCTTTTCTCAGAGTTGTCCGCATCACTTTAGTCCGACTGTCGGTGTTTCCTGGAGCGTGAGATGGGGAAATAAGCTGTAAACGACGCCATCCGTGATGTACCTTTTTAAAGTTGAGAGGGACGGGTTGGACTGTGCATGTCAGCCATGATCACTGCTACCGACAGATATACAGGAACAAAAAAAAAAAGTTCTATTATAGTTTTCCCTCCTCTTTGCAGATCACATTCTTTCTTTTGCATCTGGTGTTTGATTAAGAGATGTAATAATGTAAGTGTGAATGTCTGAGAGTGTGTGTGTGTGTGTGTGTGCATGTGAATACGCTTGTGTGTGTTTCCTCTGTCAACCCCTGACACAGAAAAAAAAAGGTGTGAATACGGTGTACATTTCAGATCACATTTCTATCATTATACCATTGTTCTGAGTCTTCATAAAAAAATGTGTATAGACAAAAACTCCAATAAAATAGTTTGCTATTTCTCTTGTGGACTGTCATGCAGAAAAAAAAGAAGACTGAAAAAGAAACAAATTCTCAGTGCTTTTTAATTTGTGTTTGACAATATATTTCCTCTTTTTTACTTCCTTTTTATTTTATTGCTATTACAAACTCATTCCCGTCGCCACGACTCCAAAAAAGCTTCACGGATAAAACCATTAACACTGGTCGTATACCAACACACGGGCAGGAAGGATTACATCCATCTCATGGATGGAACTTGGTCGAGTCAAACCAAATGTAGCTTATTCTTGTGAATGTATATTCCAGCAAAGTGACGACAAAAGAGAAAAAAAAAACAATCGGCCCAACACGCAGGCTTAACAACACGGTTTAAAAAAAAAAAAAGGTATAAAACACTCATAGCGCACAATATAATGTACATCATAACCACTGGAAGAAGAAGGTTGGAATAAAAGGAGAAGCCGAGTAGCGGTAGAGAACAGCGGAGCTACAGGGGCGGTGAATGACCTTTGGGTGAAATAAGGAGAGCATTTGTAGATTCAACACATCACATGGTCAAAGTCAGTCAACAGTTAGCACCATCGCGGACTTCATTTTTTAGGGTTCGAGTTACAAATATACAGAAAAAATCCATTTGCATTCCTTTAAGAAAGAGAAAGTTAAAAAAAAACACATGTAGCAGAAGAACAGCTGATTTGTTGATGGCTTTCAGGCCCTGATTTATACGTCTATATCCTCTTTTTTTGTTGTTTTAATAAAAGTCTTTTTTTTTTTTATTACTCCATCCATCCATTGTTGCCTCTGCTGTTATGTTTAGTCGGGGAAGCGCTGGCAGGCTTTCTTCCAGCGGCAGGCCGTGCACCACTGGTCCTTGTGCTCCACGCCGTACACCTTGCGGCACTTTTTGGCCTCGCCGCGACCCTTCCTGCAAATGGAAGGACACACATGTTTTTTGTGTGTGTGTGTGTGTGTGGGTGACGGGGAGGGGGGGCATAAAAAAGGCTGTGATCGCTCTCTATAAATACGGCAACCGGCGAGAAATGACGACCTGCAGGTGATGCCCAGGAATCAATACGGAACCATGCAGGAAAAAATGAAGAGCGGTGTGGATCCATATCAGCGTTCTATCCACACACCTAATTAACAATCATTTTTCAAAATGAGCCACACACACTGAAATTTACATTCCAGATCGGTCGATCGCACAGCGTGCCCTCACCCTCTTGATGATGCTGCCACATCTGATAAAATCCCCTTAATCCTGACTCTTTATGCCCTATCAGACAATAGAGACATTTTACATGGGCTATTTTTATTATAGTCATGGTAAAATATCAATTTAACAAGTTTTCATGACGGAGGCTCCTGAACATGATTCTTGAATCAATTTATACTGGTGAGTGATAAATGCTTAACACTATAATGTTTTATAGTCATTTTGTCTAAATTTCACAAATACACTTTAATAACAATTTAATATAAAGTGCTTTGCATATCAATAAATGCAATAAATATGTAGCCAAATATTAGGAAAGAGAAGAAGTTCCAGGATCTTCAGTCCATTAAACATAAGTTGAAATGAGTTAAGTTGAAGTAGGAAAACCTGGGAAAGTGATGAAATTATTATCCACTCTAGTGAAAACCACTGGATCGTTTGAAATATTTGTTAAGTAAGTGAATTGCAACAACTTATATCTTAACTTTTATCTAACCTCAGCTGTACTTTGTGTTAAGTGCAAATTAGCAAATATATGCTATTAATATTAGGTCATTAATAAAGTGTCCCTTCCAAAAGACGTTGGAGACTGACAGTCCAGGGCAGTTGCAATCTGCAAGACGGCCACTAGATGGCGCCATACTTTTCGCGATGTACCTTTAACAGCTTCCTGCAGGTTTACCAGATGTAGGTGAAGTCTCACCTGAAGGAGCAGTGTGTGCGGGAGGGCGACACGCTCAGAGCCTGCAGCCTGTTCTGCTGGAGCCACTGTTCCCCCACGCTGACGGAGCGACAGCGAGGCTTCACCATCTGAGGAGGGAAGTCAAAGAAAACAGACTCCTGAGTGTAGGATGTTGCATCTGTCAGAGGTAGACACGCCATCCTAGGAAAACAAAAAAAAGAGACAGAGAGGGACCGAAAACCCACCGGAGTGTTACTGTGCCCGGAGACGGAGGCAGAGGCGGTGGTGGTGGTCCAACCTTGGCACCCGGGGCTCCTGGAGGCCACAGAGACCTGGACGGGGCTGCAGGCCTGGAACAGAGAGGTTACAACATGTGAGACCTTTAACTTCCTTTATAACAAAGCATGTGTGAATATTAAGGCCTCTGGTGCAATTACTTTGGCTCAATATTACTAAAAACTAAAAAAAATAATAATCAAAAGATCCTCCAGGTCACATTTGTTGCAGCAAATCCTAATATCACCAAAATCAGAAACAGCCCTATATGACAGACTGTGCAGGTGTTATAGCCATATAGCAACGCTGTGCAATATGTTTTCTCCTGGTTTTAATAAGCCCGCCTTTCAAGACTTTTTATGTTTTCCATCACTTCCGATTCTCCTCTCCTATTTGAGAATGTCCAGTATTGTCTGAGGATCGTAAAGGTGCTACCGTGTTTATCGCCAACGAAACTGTTTCCCATCAAGGACCCTTAGACTCATAAAAACTACACCACAGACCACATGTGATGAGATTTTTACCGGAGATGTTTTACAACAGAAAGTGTAGGAAACACGCAAAGTTATGGAGGAAACTGCCTGAAAAAAAATAAATAAATGAATATGACATTAAATGCACATATTTATTTATTTTCCATCTAATTAATCACATTTATTTGCACATAAATGCTGCTTTTATTTAATTTGCCATTTATATATATTCATTTATACATTCACCCCTCAATTATTGCACTCTACATTTCCACCTCAGTTGATAAAATGGAAAATTAAAATTTGAAATTAAACCATATAATGTGCAAAGTGAAAAAATACACAAATAATAGGAGAAGAATATGTTATGATATTAAATAAAGGAATTCATTTATTTATTAAATAGGGAAATTCTCCTTACATTCTGTCATTGTTTTACTTATAGAATTATTTTAAGACAATGCTACCAAATCATTTTTTTTATTACACAACATTTAAATAAAACCCAAAGTCATTGCAATGAAAGTACAGAAAACTGTCGCTAATCTACACTTTTTTTTTAAAACATCTAAATCCACTTTCTACTAAACAGGCTTTTGATTCCTCTCAGCTGCAATATAATTAATAGTATAGATAAATAATATTGAACTTTTTCATACAATAAAACCCATACACTAAAAGCCTCATCCTCCAAACACACACAAAAGATGATTTTTTAATTAGTAAACTCAATAATAATTAAACTTCCTAAAAACAGTTATTATTGAGACTTTTTCTTCTTGTAAATAGTATCAGACATTTGCCTGAGTATTAAAAACCTGATAATATCCGTTTAAGGTACATTTAGAACAGATCAAATTGTGAGAATAATTTGTTCATGTTATACATTATTAGTGATTAATGACAATCTAAAGCTCCTTGATTTTTGCTATCAAACACACCAAAAATGTATAATTTACTCAATTTAAATCAACACCACCGGGGCCTACGAGCCTGATTTGTGACATCACAAAGAGTCAGGGAGCCGATCCTGGTGCGATCCACAGCGCAGAAAAGTGGGATGCAGAGACTTTGAGTTGTGCCGAGTGGTAAGAAATTTGCAATAAAACACATTTGCATATTCATAGATTCACAGGATGTTTAATAGGGGAGAAGGATTAAATGTGATGTTTTAAAAGCCATCTGGGTTTTATTTGAAGTTTTGATGCCCCTGTCATGATATATTTGCGATTTGAAGCACTAGCATTTACTAGAGCGAAGAAAAAAAAAAAACACATGGCTATTTGCACGAGACGGGAACATTTTAACAAGATGAGTGAACTTTTCATTACAAATAATTGTTCAATTTTTTATCTACATCTTAAAACATGTCTGCGGGGGGATCTTTAAATACGCTTCAAAGTGGATGTGGACGTGGACACGTAGCTCCACTCTTTGAGGCGTCTCGTGCTGTTTTCCGCCTCCGACAGGCCGGTGAGCGCCGCGTCTCCTCGGGGAGGAAGCGGGCGAGCCGACAGCTCGGCGTCATGGAGGGGGGAACGCAAGTCACCAGTGAAATGTGCTGCTTCCTGATGCGTGAACACAGCCGCAGCTCATTGGCTCATTAGACAGAGCGAGGGGGGGGGGACGTCTGGAACGGCGGCGTGGACGTGCGACACAGAAACTCACCCAAAAAAAAAAAAAAAATGGAATCTTCATGTCCTCTGAGGACTGATTGTCTGATTACGTGTGAAAAAAAATGATCAGAGGATTGAATTCAGGTGTGGATCAATAAGAAAAAACAGTGACGTTTGGATGGTTATTCCACAAGTTCCTTAAAACCGTGATGGTGAATAATTCATGACGCCTCTCAAACAACTTCACCCCCCAGAAGGTTTTAAGAAGCATTCAATCTTTTCAAAATGGGCGTTTTATATTCGTGTAGGTTTGTCATTTAAAAGTCCATTTGTAGCTTTTTTTTTTCCTTAAACAAAAATCATGAAATCATGTGATTTTTTTGATGGTATAACTGAAAAAGAATGATAAACTTTAAATTTTTAATCCACCTAGAATATAAAACTAGATGATAGCATGTGCTTCTAAATGTTTTAAAACCTTTTAACTATCTGGTACCACATGACAGTTTAGACATTGTCCCCAATACAGAATGACTAAGACTTCCCTGAAACTACAAGGAGAGTTTTTCTGTTTTTTTTTTACAGCATTAAACAAATGATCCAAAATAGGAATATTTTAAGGTGAAAAATAACATTTTAGGATGTTATATCATTATTATTTAAGTCTTTGCAAAAAAAAAATCCACCTAATGACCAAAATAAAAAAAGAAATTATGAGTAAATTAGTTGGTAAACTTAATTTTTTTTTTAAGATTTACTACATATTGAAGTTTTTCCTAAAAATGTCCAGTTTGTAAGATATTTCTTTCGCAAAACAGACTTAGCAAAAGTGAAATAGAATATTAATTAGCATGTCCTAATTCAAACAAATTAGGAATTGTTGTGTCTTTATTACCTGAGAATTTCTTTAGCCTAGCATAAAGACTACCAGTAAAAGGCTTAGCTTAGCTTAGCAAAAGAAATATGACTAAAGTGGTTAGCTTAGTTTAGCTTAGCATGAAGACGTCCTCTAAACTTGTTATCTTATTTAATCTTAGCATAAAAGACTACCTCTAAAGTTGTTAGCTTAGCTTAGCTTAGCATAAAGACTTCCTCTAAATTTGTTAGCTTAGTTTAGCTTAGCATAAAGACTAACTCTAAAGTGGTTAGCTTATCTTAGCATAAAGACTTCCTCAAAACTTGTTAGCTTAGTTTAGCTTAGCATAAAGACTGGGAACAGACGGAAACTGTCAGCCTGGTTCTGTCCAGATGTGACATCCAGCTGCTGGTTCACTAATTGCACATTATACACACAATTTAAGGATAAATAAGGAGAATGTAGTAAAGTATGTATATTTAGTGTGAGTTAATTATTTTTATATTATTTTGACATGTTTGACAATGCTAGACGGACTCATACAGAGGATTTACACAGTGTGAATACGCATGCAGGAAATAGAGAATCGGTAAGTCAAGCTAACTCGCTAACTTAGCTAACACTAGCGGTCCGATTCCTCAACAAAAGCACTTTGTTTTCAATAAATTACGTTTTGATTAGTTGATTTAATTTAATTAAAATTCAATTGCAACACTATGTAAATTAACTGATCTAATGAAACAGTTGGCAACAAACCTGGAAACCTGATTACTGGATTTTAACATTTGTGTGTGTGTGTGTAAGTGTGTGTGTGTGTGTGACAATGATGCTTTCGAGACACTTGATGTTAATATTCTGCTTTTTTTTATATAATCTACCTTTTTTAACTTCATTTTGAATGAAGTTTAAAAAAATGCAGCAGCAGCAAATGATTTCTTGGTATTTCTATTAAAACTCCTCGCGGACTTAATGTCAATTCCAAACATGAAATCAGATTAAATTGAGTGTATTTACTGGCAGTCGAACATACACCATGAACTAACATCTTGTTTGGCTTCTCACCAACGTAAAGCTGCCCACGCAGCACTTTTTCGCCAGAAACCCGAGCGCGGGGGCCCTGGTCGGTCCAGGGACCCTGACCCACCTGATAGAGGTGCTCCGTGTGGATCTGCCAGAAGCTGCTCGGCGCCGACTGGCTAAGCGGACTGGGCCCGCCGGGGCCCGGCCCGGACGTGGAGCTGGACCTGGGCCTGTGAGCCGGCGGGACGACGTGGAGCGGCGGGCCCGGTGGAGGGGGAGACCCGCAGGAGGCCCAGGCCGGCGGACAGGACGGGGGCTGGCCCGGGCCCGGCTGGGGGGGCGGAGCGGGGCCGGGGTCCGCCGCCTCGCCGGAGATCCTGGTGTAGTAGAAGTCCTCTTCCCTCTGGGACTGGTCCGACCCACAGCTGCGTTAAAAAACCACACACAACAGGTCAGTGAACGCAGCACTCACTGTGTCCCAGATTAAAAAAAAAAACAATCTTAAAATATTTCATCACTCTCTGTAACTAAGCCGCTGAGCTCTTCCACAACCTGAAAATTTTATTCCCTCTTGTTTTTTTAATGATGTTTTCCATCCTAGAAATACTCTAAACAGTCTGGTTCCCACTCGAGCTCCACACAATGTAGACGTAAGCTGAGAAAAAACTATATTTCAAAAATATTCAAGATTTCGCCCAAACTACTTAATTCTCTTCTTTTTAAACACAATTTTATGCAGATTTCTTACTTAGGTACTGTAGTAATATGTTTTATTATTGTACATGTAATCATTTATTTTTTTCACTCTTTATTTTATTCATGTGTGAAATAAAACAAAAAAATGTCCAATCTAGGGAGCAGTAAGAAGACAAATCTTATTTTATCGGCTCCTTAATCTCCAGAAATCAACAAAGAATATAATTTAAATTAAAAAAATAAAATAGCTGCCAGTATAGAACATTTTCAATTCACTTAATACCATTCAAACAACAACCAAGTGCTCTGACAATAAAACATAACATATCTCTTTACATTTCCCTGAACATACGAGCTTTAAAATTCTCAGTTTTAATATCCTTACCCCAGATGCAGCACCCGGATGTGTCTCTTCATCCCAACGGAAGACGCAAGCACCTTGCCACAACTGGGCCACAGACACTTGTACACTCCTCTGAAAGAGCTCTGAAAAAATAGAAAAAACACACACACCAGCTATAGAGTAAAGACACAGAAACATCTCACACATAGTAACAGCATAGCTGAATCACAATAAATAATTCAACAATAAAACCTTCCTTTGTTGATAATAAAGGAAAAGTTGTTGCAGTAAAAACTTGTATCCAGGGTAAATTTACATTTCTGTTGTGACATCACAATAGGAACCATTTTTAAATGGCTTTTGTGTTCAACTGTCATCAACAACAACAGCAATGATTATTCAATTAATCAATTAGTTGCCAACTCAATTAATTGATTTGAGTCATTTAAAAAAATAAAATATCCATATTTCTATCTTTATTTCTTTCTTTAATAGTAAACTGATGATTTATGGGTTGTGGAATGTTGGTCTGGATAAAAAAAGAAGGCAATTTACGTTAAATGTCCAACTTTGGAAAACAATGATCGACATTTTACACCTTTTTATGAATGAATGAATTACTCATTTCAGTAATTGATGGTTGAATCAACTAGCAACTTAGTCGTTATTTACTGCCCCAGCAGCAGAATGAGTGATGTTCCTATTTCACAGTCAGTGTGTGAGCAGCAGCACCAGCAACACACTTACTCACACCTAGTAACACACACACACACACCGCGTCGTACCTTTGGCTTCTTGGCGTTAAGCTCGTCCCCCTGCTCCAGTTCCATGTGCAGGCCTTCGTCGGGGCTGCAGCCGTCCATCTCGGTGACGGACGGCGAGGGGGCAGGGCTCCCATTGCCGTGGTCCCAACTCCAGTAGCCGCTGCTGCCGCTGTCAGAGAGCTCGCCGCCGCCACACTCCATGTCGGCCGCCGCCACCGAGCCCGCTGCGGAGAGATACGGTTTAGTACTCAAGAAAACTATTTCCTTATCGTTCAGACTTCTTTTGTGATTAAATCACTGTGTGCGTTCGGGGCGTCTCTGCCCGTCCGACACAGGACAGCAGGCGTCCCACGCCGCTGCCAAGGTCCTGGAGTCGTCTGTTTTCTAGCACCATCAATTAATACATTTACTCCTCTCACACCTAGAAGCTTAAAATAGACAGTAATCTGTTTGTAGGCAGCAGGCTGCGGAAAAAAGACGCTACTCTGCTGCTTTTCAGTTTGTGGATCCACTGATTTAGAATTGTTGACCAAATCTGAGGCCACTCGAGAGGATAATGATTTTATAAAAGGCTTCATCTTTCTCATTTCATGGCCCTTCTCTCAAGTGCGTCAGATTCCATCAACAAATGTGTTTTTTTTAACAAGGTCTTTTTATTAACATGTTAAGAGAGAGAGAGAGAGAGAGAGAGAGAGAGAGAGAGAGAGAGAGAGAGAGAGAGAGAGAGAGAGATGACTATATACATGTGCATTTTAATAGTGTTTCCTTTTTCTCTGTCAATCTACATCTACATGAAACACAAGAAAGCAAGGACCAAAAAATAAACTAATATGTATATACGAACAAAAAAACAAGTAAAATAATTAACAAGAATGTATATATACATATGATGGTGAATTATAAGTTAGATATTTCAATCAAATCCAAAATTGATTTATTAGATAGTACTACAGTGCCCATAGGAAGTATGTTTTACTATAGAAAAGTGGTAGCTTAAGTAGATTTTTCATAGTTGGCCAAATGAGGGTGGGTTAGACTGTTAAGATCTGATTGGATAAATTGTACATTGGGTGAGACATGGACATAGATTGACATAAGGAGAAGCAACATGGGGAGGAGTTGTGATTTGGAGCTTTACACTAATGTAAAGATAGTCTGATATATAAGTCTATGTAACTTAAACTCTTTTTTATGATGTGTTAGTGGCATAAACACCTTTATTATACAGTAACCAGACAGGAAGTAATGGGAGACAAGTCCAACCGGGACTGGAACCGGGGTCTGCTGTTAAAAAATCAAGGCTCTAAACGGAAATCGCTCTACACCCACACCACAGCGCACCATCTTAACTTTTGATGAAACATTTTAATGATGTTGTGAATATCCAATCCGAAATCCTACAAAAAAAGGACCCCCCCCCATCATGCCGAGCGCAGCCATATCTGAACGCTTGGATTGATCTGACAGTCAGACGGACAGACGCCCCCTGCTTTAAAGATAAAAATACAGTTTTAATCATTCATGTTCCTCCGCTAACTTTCCGCTTTCCTCGTTAGCTGGGTTTTTCACAAAGCATTGATCTATTACTTCAGACTGAAAACAGAGTCAGAGCCTAATAAAAAACCCATTTATAATGTTTCCAAGTGGTAAACATTTTTAAAGCGTCAGACCCTTTGACCATTTTATTTAATTATTAACACCACTGCAGAAATTATAATTAAAACCCTTTTAAAAGGGTGTTATTACTTTTTTATGACGGACTTGATGGTTTATTAGAAAGTGACATATCCTTGAACATTTATTAGAGGACCAACAACATATATATGCTTATAAAGCACCGGCAGAGGGGTTTTACACAACCTGATAATCAGAAAAGTGCAGTTTATACTGACCTATGGAACCAAATGAAGCGTTGGCGAGGCGAGGCAGACCTGGTCCAGTATCAGTCTGCGGGGGGCTCTGGACCACGGGGCTGCAGGACAGGCTGGTCAGGACCATGGCCGCCATGATCTCGTCCATCTCCACGGACTCGGGGCTGCGGAAACTGGACAGAGCGTCGACAGATTGGAGTTTGAGACTCCGGCGGGATAAAAGTCCACCTCAGACACATTCTTGGTCCACAGGCCTGACCCTCACCTGTATGGCGGCTCTCCGGCAGCGTTGCCGTGGTGCATTGTGGGTGCTATCGCTGCCAAGGGGGCGGCCAGGTTCCGCCAGCCACGGTCAGCCACCAGAGCTGATGTCCTGTTCTTGTGATGTCCGCTGTCCTGGACACAGATCTGTGTGGACACCTTCAGAGGGACGTCATAAAATTAGAAATAGCTTGAGAGCCACAACATTTACTAGATTAATCAATTGACTGCCAACTATTACCTTAATCTTTAACTATTTTAAAAATGGATCAGAATCATTTCAAAAATGCTTCTCTCAGCTTCTCAAATCTGATTATTTCCTGGTTTCTTTAGTCTTTTGTAATAGTAAACTAGTGATCTTTGTGGACAAGAAAGTCATTTAAGGCTCAATCTTCAGCTTTAAGAATGACATTTTTACATGAACTAAACAACCGTTTTCAATAATCGCGTTAATCGACAAATCAAATTATTGTTAGTTGCAGCCCTTTTGCAGTGAGGAAAACCTGTGACTGTTCATACAGACGCCTGCTGTTGTTTTAGGACTTAGGGACGGTCTGTCCTTTAACTAATTATAGAAACAATTGTTACTTGCAGCCATAAAACCAATGAAACCGGTCACCGGAATAAAAAATATAAAAGAAAAACAGAATATTGACTGGACAACAAACACAGATCCGGACTGTAATGGATAAAACAATTTTGTTTTTACAATTTATTTCCTATTTAAAGTCTTATAAGTTATATTTCTGTGACCTGACCAGAGTCACCGTCCTTTCTTCGCCTGTTGTCCGCTGGTTGACTTTTAATAATCGCTAGAATAAAAGACTACAAAAGCACCCGTTGGCTGCAGCCCTACAGTTCGTGGGCTTTGATTCCAGTAAAGCGAAGAGTGAAGGACAGGCTCAGTAGACCCTGTATCCCTGGGTTAAGCTGTTTCCGTGAGGCTTTGACGGCGTGCGACGGCGTCTCGCTGCTGCCGTGAATAAAAGCGGTTAAGAGAATAGTTCCTGTCCATCTGTGGCGTCCTGCCTGCAGACAACAGGATCTGCCAGGGAAACAGCGGGCAACAAGGCGGCCAGAGCTCTGCGTTCCACACAGGGGAAAGGAATCATAATCCCCCTTTTGTAGGAGCTCTTTCTTTTTTCCCTCACCGAGGGTCTTTTTACTATCAACAGAATATACGACCGTCCTGCCATATAAAGCAACATATTGCCTCATGCTGAATGGACGCGACACGACATGGTGATCGACACAGTTAAGTTAACCCATTCAAACCCACCATCAGCTACAGCTGCTGAAGTCTATGAGTGTCAATTTCTACTCAAAATTAAAAACCATAAATGTTCCTCAATGTTTTTTCAACGTGATGATAGTAGCTGACTTTGACAATGGTTTTAAGCAGAAAATGAGCAGCTCTTCGACCTTCTGCCCCTTCCTCCTGAGAACAAGGTGAAGACAAACCCTACCAAAAAGAGTCATTTCATCTAAAATGCTATGATTTTCAACTAGGCCTGAATGATCTACCAATTAAACCTTAAACAGTGATTTCAGGCAACCTGATATTGAGATCGTCAAAGCTGTGATTTTTCAACTATTCTACACATGTATGTTGCCTCCCTGACCTTACCCTCTGAATATAGATGCTCTTCCAGTCCTTCAGTTGTAATAACTGTTGCTCAAGCATTGAATGTCGCCTATGTGTAATGAATTCTTGACTTTAGTTTTCATTCTTGCATGACAGTCATTGCATTTTAGTAAGTTTCTGCAATGCTTGTAAATGCTGTTGTGGACTGAAACTTGATTGAATGAAGGAAATTTAATTAATTTAATTAATTAATTAAATTTAATATAAAGTGGTCACCTTCAGCCTTTAATCTCCTAACTAAAGTATATAATTAAATGATCAATTGTTTTATCCACTGATATTGAATGATTATATATGAATATATGTTTTAGTTAGTATATCACTGTATCTACATTACAATAATCAAAGTGGATCATTAAATCATAAAATGTTTTCTAAATATTTTAAATAAGTCATCAATATTTATTTATATCATTCAGGATAAACACATTTGTATCAGCTTTTTATAGTGTTTAAAAAAAAAAAATAAAAAAAAACGTTGCCCAGCCATATATATATAAAACAGGCGACTTCCTGTAAAATAACACTTTCATCCACATGGGTACAGTGTTCCCTGCTTGACCTCGGGCACTGCTGCTCACATATTTTCTCGAGAGCCGCTTGTCCAGACAAACTTCACACCTGGACTTCCCCGGGCCGCCATCGATGCCCCCCCACTGGGCGTGAAGTGGATGGATTGCGGCCGTCGAGGGAATCGAGGGAGAAGTCACGCACGCGGACATACAGAGGCTCCTGCTGCCTCTCTGTTTACTCACCGCGGTCCGGGTGCCGTGGTGCGTCGTGGTCGTGATGGCGGCCGGCGCCCCCGGCAAGCACCCCGTCCCTCCTGGTCCTCCTCCGGCTCCGTCCTCAGGTCCCATAGCTGCCGTGGTGCTGTCGCACACAGGGAGGGGTACTCAGCACCTACCTGGCAGACCAGAGAGGGAGAGTTGAAGCGGTTTATCAGGGCGGCCCTGTCTTCCAGTCTCTAATATGGGTCCAAAACCACTGGCTCCTACAGTTCCCATCATGCAACTCAATAGCATCTTTCTGTCAACATTGAAGCCTCCTGAAAGTACTTCACATTTTCAGTTTGTGATGCAGAGCTTTTCTCGAAAAGAATTCTTCATTCTTCCATCCAGGTATTTATCCCTAATTTTTGAAATTGCAAAAATAAGAATAGATGGATGGAAACACGGGCGACACGGTGGAGCAGTGGGTAGCACTGTTGCCTCACAGCAAGAAGGTCGCAGGTTCAAGACCGCCTTGGGCCTGGGTCTGGGACCTTTCTGTGTGGAGTTTGCATGTTCTCCCCGTGTCTGCGTGGGTTTTCACCGGGTACTCCGGCTTCCTCCCACAATACAAAACATGCTCAGGTTAATTGGCAACTCTAAATTGCCCATAGGTGTGAGTGTGTGAGAGAATGGTGTGTGAATGGTGTGTGTGCCCCACGATTGGCTGGCGACCATCTGGGGTGTATCCCTGCCTCTCGCCATAAATGCGCTGGGATAGACTCCAGCAGACCCCTGCGACCCTGAAAAGGAATAAGCGGGATAGAAAATGGATGGATGGATGGATGGATGGAAACACAACTACTCTTGATTAAAAAGTAAATACTTTGTTAGAAATGCAAGGATTTGACAATTACTGACTAATATTAGTCTCTTATTAGTTTTGATGAATTTATTAAAATGTTCAAATTCTCTGGTTCCAGCTTCTAAAATCTGATTATTTTCTGGTTTCATAAGCTTCTATTTTAGTAAAGTGATGATCTTTCGGTTGGTGGCTGATAGTCTGGACAAAAAAAGACGAAAAAAAAATATTTTATGTAAATCTTTAGCTTTGCGAAACAGTGACTGACCATTTTATGAACCAAACAACAATCTAATAAGCATTTAATAATCACTAGAATATTTTATTATCAAAATCATGAAATATAAGATAGTTAAATGCAGTCCTAACTACAACATCATCATGGTTATTTTTAGAGCCACTAAAGAAGGACATAAAAAAAATTGTAGTTTTAACTATTTGTGAAGAATAAACTAATCATGTGTGAAATCAGAGACAGCAAATTGTATCTGTGACATTTTAACCACCTTTACTTTCCATCACAGTCACCAGAACTTTCCAATAGCAACTTGTGTTGTAACAGTTTCCTCCTTAAAAGCGATGAATGTTATTTTCAGCTGGGGAGAATATGCTGTGAATAAACCATGGCATCCAATGATAAATATTATGATGTGTCTGATGAATAAACATGATGATCTTAACAGAAGGCAGCTTTGAGATTTCGCTGCCGAGTGACAGTTGGCAAACACCCGTGCACTCGTTCCGTCTTGTGTCTGCCTGACAGTGTGGAGCAGCAGCACCACGGGGGGATTTGTCAAATTACTGCAGGAATCCGAAGTGAACACAGACTTGTGTGGATTAAGAGGCTTGAACCCAAGTCTTGCTGTAGTTTCAGGGTCTGATAAAGAATACGACTGATATTACATTCCACCCTAATAATCTGACGTCTGGGCGTATTTACAGAGGCCGGTCGCCCATCCAGGTAAAATAGGGCAATGTGGCATTTAGGAACTTTGGGAATAATCTTGATAAATGGTCATCAAGATGCAAGTCGTTGCCATTGGGCCGACTTTTTTTTATTTTGAGACCAGAATGCAGTTCATCAGGGACCCCTATGTTTTAGAAAAAGAGCTCTGGTTGAGGTCTAAACAGTATTTTTAGTTTTCACTGAATACAACAATATCAGAGAGGAATTAAAGCTTTATAGATAATTTCCCAAACATAAAATCACTCTTCTGGCAAGAATATGATAGAATGATGAATATACAGTATTTTAGAAAACCAATGATATTTAACAAATATACAGAAACAATTCTAGCTGCGGGGTGGAATGCAGGGAAGACAAATAAAAAAAAAAATAGAAACTTATCGGTCAAAAGCCAGAGACTTTACGGCTGGGAATATGTTTTGATGGCCTTCTAATGGACAAAGACTATTTGTTTTGGATTCTAAGAATCACAGCACTCAAACACGTGACAAGAAAGCTCCCAACCAAAATAAATGGCCAGAGGGGATATTCCTAGGATGGAGACAGGATACAGTAACTTACAGGATTGATAAGGAAAAGTCCTTATCCTGTATATAAAAGGTTTAAGTTTGTTTGTTTGTTATATATATTGTTTGATTGTCTTAGACGGCAGAAGTATTGTATCAAGTTACATAAATAACAGGATATGTATTGCATGAATGTTAAACACTTCATTGACACGATAAAATATAAAGAAAACAGTATTTCCAACATGGACCCTCAAATCTCCCATCCGTTCCAGTGCTCTAAAACGCAGCATAAAGCCTGCTTTTGCCCACTTCTCGTCCAATCAGCGCCGAGCGTCGGTAGTAAACAAGCACCACCGCGTGGGCGGGGCCTCGCCGCTGATTGGCCGGCAGCTGATTTTCCCGGAACACACCCCCTCTCCGACAACGTGTGCAGACACCGCGGACCTATGGCAGACACGAGTTTCACCGGGAGGCACCGAGGGAATAACGCCGCTAATAAAGCGCGTTTGTGACATAAAAGTAATAAATAACGGCGGTGGGAACATCGCAGGACACACGCGAATAAAACAGGCAAAAACGCGCGCGCGCACGCGTTGGTGAAAAGAAAGAAAAAAAACAACAAATAACGTCATCCCCCAGCTGATGCGGTGGAGGTTCCATTAAACACATTTATAGCAAAAAAAAGACTTCATATGCATTAAAATTTAAACCAATAAATCTAATCCATGTGATGCAAGTTGTAGATCGATTATATCAAAATACATATAAATATATAAACATAATTAGCACTTTTTAAAACGCATATCTTAGTTATCTCCATGTATGATGCGTTTTAGGATAATAAACTACATCACTGCTATCAGGGATAAACACCCCCCCCCCCCCCCACCGAAGGAAAAACATACATAAACCAGCATTTCCTGTGCTCCTTAGCAAACATAACGTGCAGTAATAAACGATCGTTTTTCACGGACTCACCCGCTCGTTCCGTCCCGTTCGCCCCGTCCGCAGCGAGCTCAGCAGCGGGTCGTCGCCGCCTGTCCCGCCCCTCACCGGCTCGTCTGCCGCGGGGTGAAAGAGAGAGAGAGAGAGGGGGCTGGTCGGTCGGTCGGTGTCGGCGGACGAGTCTACGTGTGTCCGCCTGGTGGCGGCGGGAGGGAGGAGGGAGGGAGGGGGACAGCTGGGAGGGAGCGGAGGAATCAGGCTGCAGCACGGGGATGATGTAGTGATGTAGGTGAGGGGTTACAGAGCATCACACACACACACACACACACACACACAGAACCACAGGATCTTCACAAACTCTCATCGATTATATCGTGGAAATCAGAATTTTTTTTGATTACAGCATCATTCTAATGCATTGCATTGACCTCATTATTTACCATGAAGTCACGCTGACATATTACAAGTAAGCAAATGAATAGACGCGTATTATTTATATCTTGAGCATTTTTTTTTTATCAATAGCAACTTTTAAAGATAAAAATTACAAAATTCATTTCTCTAGCTTCTTGTGCACTGTAAATTATTGAACATCTAGGGCATTTCAGGTTGCATGTTACAGTTTTTTTTTGTGACATTTAACATTTTCATACAACCAATCAAGTTACTAATCCTTTTTGATCGATTTTTTTGTTTGTCTGTTTTTATAAGCAATTTAAAAAATAAATTACAAAATGCTATTTTCTGTGACATTTTATGAACCAAACAATTAATTAATCCATTGACAACATAATATGAGCAATTAATTGATAATAAAAACAACTCTACTGCAGCCAGATGTCATTTTATTGTTTCTATGTTATCCCTTAGGAATATCATTAAATCCCAATCAAGGGTGTGTGTGAGTGTTTTTATTATTATTATTTTGTGCGATGCAATATAAAGAAATACCATTAGATACATCATATGATGTAAACATCTTCCAAACCTTTCACCAACAATTAGCCAAATGTATCAAAAATCTTGAAAAGGCAGAGAGCCTATCAGACCTCAAAGTCCCATAACAAACACGGCCTGTGTGTGTTTGTGTGTGTGTGTGTGTGTGTGTGTGTGTGTTCCTGTGTGTGTGTCTGTGTATGTAATAGAGAGACCGGATTAGTGTCGGCTGTCTGCACCCTCAGACATCCAGTCAGCAGGGATTTTACGCAGCGTTTTAGGGTCTGAGCGCCGACACCGTCAGACACGACGATGAGTAACCCAATCCTAGTCCCAATCTGAGCCCTGAACCACACAGAATGCCTTCTCTTCTCTGTTTGATTGAAACCACCAAACCTCAGACCTCACAGACCACACAACTGACTCCACTGGTTCCACATCTAGAGGTGAAAACAATGAACAGATAATGAATTTACGCAGCAGGAAATAACATTTAACGGACCTGAAGAGACATTCAGGTGCTTTTGTACAACAGATAATAATGATTTTACAGGCCAGTGGTCAAATGGAGCAATTCGATTTTTGTGTAACAAATTAACCATATCAGAGGAAATGTCTGCTTAAAGCTGGTTTCTGCTTCCTATAAGTGGTAGAAATATAATAACATGTACTGCTGGGTAAAGCGCTGTAGTGAGAGCACGAGTGACATCATTGTTGTCTCACTTGGGTGTGTTTTATTTGAGCGGTTCAGTGGATTCATGTGAGCGCGGATCAACAACTGGCATTACAAGAACGACCTGTAATGCCAGCTCCACCCTGCGCGCAGGTCTCGTGACCTTTGTGATTTCTCAGTAAAGCAGAGTGCCTCCTTGCATCAAGGCTTTTTTTTTTTAATTTCTTCGTGTTTCCAGAAGTATCATGAACAGCGCTGGTGTAAGTGTCACCTGGCAGACGTCACCCCGTGGCAGATCAGGGACTTTAATGGCAGTGGAATGCAAAACGCCGCTGGGACGCTGCGATGAAATAAAACAAAAGAGCAAAGGCAAACAGAGTCAATCCCTACGTTGATAGTGAAAGTGCGCCAAAGGTTAGAAAAATCCCCTTTGTCATCACGCGCATTATAAAAGCCACATCCTGTACAACCATTGGATGCTAATGTTACAACAAACATTATGATGATGACTACAAATTACATAACCTACACTTTTGTACACTGTTTTGTACAGCATTTGTCTATTCATTTTTCTAATAATAACCAGCCAAAGGTTTCTACTGATTTCTATCAAATATACAAATGAGTCAACAGACTCTAGGACCTTGTTTAAGTGAGGTAAACAACCACGTTTCACATCAAGTCTACATTACATTTACATTTGTCACAGTTAGGACACAAACTGATTGTGGCTGTGATGGATTATAAAGATGCAGCCATTTTTTGAGTCTGTTTTAAGATTCTCATACATAAAAAACATGGTAAAACTATTACCTAAAATTTACGGTAACTAACTGTCAGGATTAATTTTTTTTTTACAGTGAAACTATACTTCTGTTTCAGAATTGTTTTTAATGTGAAATAAAACACAACCAAATACTGTGATTTACATTTGCAGTATAAGGTGATTTGATATTTTATAATACAGTAAGTCTTTGATTACTGTGGTTTTCTACAGTAATACTCCGATCACTGGGATTTAGCGTAAAAATAGACGTCAATCTACTGTACTAATCGTTTATAGTATCGTTACTGTGTTTAATACAGTAAAAACTTGCAGATTTCATAGCAAAGTTTCACAGTGTATGCAGGAACCAATGCACTGGTACATCCAGATATCTTAAACTGAGCTGGTAAGAAGTCAGTAGCTTAGTTTTTAATTAGTAGTTTAATTTTGCAAATGCACATAATTCCCCTCATTCACTTCAGTTTGTGTGCAGATTAAACCACTAATATATTGTTAATAAGTGATTTTTTGTCTCCTACATCTACTCAAGTACTGTACTTTTATTCTCAAAATTGCTATGCACTTTGTGTAAAATAGTGCTGTATAAATAATATTTAATATTATTATCATTTTAAAGCTGATATTACTCACATTGAACCCATAGAATTAAATGGTCTTATCTGTATTTGCTAGGGATAAAGCAAGCAGTATAATATACTATAATAATAATAATAGAGCACTCTAGGTGCGCTATTATCGACTATAACTACTTTTTTATTGTTTCTATACATTTAGCTGATTATACATCTATAACTTGATTTAAGGATATTTTTAATTCAGGACTTAAAGGGGTGTAAAGGAGTATTTTTAGACAAGGCTTTGAATGCTCCTACCACCTGTAGCATGTACCAAATTTAATGGACAGAGATGAGCAATGCATCAGTTTTATGATTTAACTCTCTTTAAAATATACTCAAATTATAGTAGAAAATAAGATAAAGACAAAAAAATGGTAATAGTTTTTATTTGATTTTCCACTGCACAATACTCAGGAAACATGACAATTACATTAACAATGTGACATTATATAATTTACCTTTTTTAATCATCTGCATCCTGGAAGGAGTAGAATATGCCATTAATCATTCACAAATATTACAAATCCTCACAGTGTCATAGTAGGTGCTGGTCAGAGGTCATCGAACCATTCTGAGCCTGCAGTTCGATATAAGCTGCAACACTGGACACAGAAAACCTCAAATTAACATGTCCCCAACTCCTTCACTATCACCTTAAGATCAACACACAGTATCGCTAGCGGCCAGTTCGCCGCTTGCGAGACTTTGGAACTCATTATGGCTTTTGGCATGGTGGCTGCTCTCCGCTTTTGGCCCAGTCACAGCAAATTTTCCAGAGCGTGTAACTGCTGATTTATAGGCCGGGTTAAATCAACAATAGTCCCTGTGTAGGTGATGACAGGAGTAAATGAATAGTAAAAAAAGGAGGCAAATTCTGCCTCTTACAAAAAAACAAACAAACCCCTGCTGTAAAACATTCAGGTCAACAGAAAGTGTTACTGTCAGATGAAATCCATGAATCAGAGACGATTCTTCTTTTAAGTCTATATCCAGATAACTGAAGGTCTGACGGGATGGAGGCGAGGTGTGAGCGGCGGCTCCTCCTGGCAGGCCAACGGGCCAACTTCCCCTCCTGATTCCTTCCTCTGTTTTTCCGTCCATCTGTCCATTTGGGACGATGTCAAGTGTGGGGGAAAGCTGTGATTCTGTGGGAACGGTTCGTCCTCTTTCTTCATGGGTTGTTTTTTTTTGTTTTGTTTCTGTGTTGCAGTTCTTGGGGATGTCTGTTGTTTTATTTTTTTTAGTTTTTATGACCTTTTTATCAGCCTGATCAAACCAGCCGTGTTGGTGAGCGAGAGGGCGATGCCGCTTTTTCACTCTCCCCCAACCAGATTTATCCTGCTGAACCCACCACCTTCAGTCCCTCGCCACTGTAGGAGCCTTCTGTTGCTGGAGGCTCTGTCTCTGTCCTGGTTCACCTGGAAACTGACGATTACATCCTGTCCCCTCATCCTCCACATACACAACCATTCAATGGATTTATGTTATTCTAATTAATGTCATACTCAACTCTTTTTCTGTTGCTAAACGCAATGTTTCCCATCATCTATTGCACGTCTGTCCGTCCTGGAAGAGGGATCCTCCTCTGTTTCTCTTTCTGAGGTTTCTTACTCCTTTCGTTTTTCTTTATTGTACGATGCTAGGGTTGATGCTTTTGTACAAACTTTAAAGCCCTTTAAGGTGATTTGTGATTTGGGACTATATAAATGAAATTGACTTGACTTGACTTGACAAAATGGCATCTCTAAACTTCACCAACACCGACAGGGCTGGAGGCGACTGGTTAGTTGGTGGAGGTGACGGATCTCTCCAGCGTGTTGGCGGGCATGTTTTTATGGTCCCTCCATGTAGAGTAGGCTACGACTCCCGTGTCTGAGAATCCAGACGATAAAGCGTGAGTGAAGCAGGAAAACGGTTTGACTGTAGACGTGTTTTCATCAGCAGAAAACTCACCTGACGAGTTAGGATTGATTCCGTTGGATGCTCCTGTGCCATTGGTCTGTGGTGAAGAAAGAGAGAAAGGGTAAAAACGTCATTTGGTAGAATCAGTCCAATATTTAGTAGAATTATCATATCCCATTGGCGGATACCTTAGTTAATTTTTTATGTAAGATAATGTTTAATAAGTCTTGTTTTCTTAAACCAAGCCCAAATCAAATTTAGAAAAAAACATGCTCAAACAACTTGAAATAAACTAAATTAACTGCCAATGTGATAAGAATATTCTGCAGAAAAAATAAGTGGAGTAAAACAACTTTTTATATCCAACATATTTTTCATAATGCAATTTTTTCCCTTCTATCCCCGCCTGTAATAGCATAATGGACACTCAGAACATTAAACTTTCGAGGTATACGGCATGTTAAATGGTTCCTGCATCAAGCTAAAGAGCTAGATTATGCAGCTTTAAAATGGCATCTTGTGAAAGTGATTTTTACACATTTTTTGATCGATCGCTTGTCATATCCTGATCATAAAATATCCTAAGTGCATTAGAGCTTATTCAATAAATACCATAAGACACCCGACACATGCATTAACATGCCACACTAAGTAGTCAATTATATCTGCATGAAAATCTTAAATCTTATATCATCATGAATAGATCTCAGCAAAGAATATGACACACTTTACAACTATTTTATTGCAGTTAAGAAATTGGTAACAAATGAGGAGTTTATATTAAATCTGCTGTTGCATCCTTACAATGTTTGACATTGCTCCTCATTGACTCCAACACAAATACTTTTAGGCAGAAGCAGAACAGAACTCTCTTTTAAAACATGCCAGTGTCCCCAAAATATTTACTGTATAAACACCAAATCACACTAAAACTTTAGTAAAGTCCTTACGATGATGTTCTATGTTATTTCATAGGGGCTCAAATGGGAGACCAGCGCAGAGGGAGAAAAATGCCTTATTTCTCCACATTTCTGTGTGCCTCTACCTGCAGTGCAGCCATTGTTATTGGCAAATTAATTAATTATTTGCACAATACATTAATGTACATATGTAATTTCTTTTCTTTATGAGAAGTCTATATAAAAGTATGGGATTTTGAAATGTCAAATGTCTCGAGTAAACCTGTTCAAGTGGCATAAGTTGTTAAATTAAAAATTACAAAGTTTTTGTTTCAGGTGTGCTCCTGTAGACAATCTAATAAATATATTAGTATTTTACTAGTGTTATTTGTTTTTAAATCTCTGTAGTAGCTCATCATAATGTACACACTCCAGCAGTTGCCCCCAGAGCCCTATCAAAATTTCCCTAGAGGGAAATTTTCTATTTATTATTATACTGGAAGGATTTTAGTTTCTTTCTTTCTAATACTTTGAGTTGAAGCAAATTTTAGACATTCAAATTGAATCTAATCTATTTTCAACAGTTCCATGGATTTGCTTGGTTCGGATCTAATGACGCCAATCACAGCCTCCTCTTCATACTCTGCCACTTACTGCTCCTAATTGGCAGCTAATGAACTGTAATATCAACTGAACTCTAGATTTAAATATAGAAGGTGCTGTTGCATGAATGGAGCGAGGTCTTCATTGACACTGATGGAGGAGGAGAGAGGGAGGAAACGAGAGGGGGAGAGAGACAGAAGATGGAAAACAGAGAGGCGGTTCATACCGTTGCTCCGCTGCTCACGTCATACGCGTTGCTACTGTTCCTGTGGACGACAGAAAATTAAATTAGCGGTTATCGGATGGTGTATCAGTTGAAAAGATTCCATGCTGTCCTATTCACATGGAGGTTTCATTCATGGTGTCAGCAGGATTTCTAAGTTCATCTGTATCTTGTTTTTTCCTGGTTCACTCTCACACAGGTACAACAGGCCTCCTGCGCATATTCCTCCATGTTTCCTATTTAAAAAATTTACCTTAGCCAACAACCGTAAATCTTCAATATCTTTATCTTGACTGAGTCTTCTCATTCACATCTGTAGCCCAAACTTGTCATTTGCACAGTTTACTGCATTTTCAGGTTTTTGGTTCTGATCAGTTCATTGATTTAGAATCAGATCGGACTCAGGATGAGCATGAGATATGTCAAACTCGCTGTTTTGGCTAAAATTCCTGCCAGATTAAACTAATTTCTTATTCAAGTCTCACTTTTAAATACAAATCTATTGTGCGTATATAAAAATATATATATATATAATGAGTTTACCCCAGCAGTTGAGATTATAATACTCATCTATCTACTCATGTGATCATATTTCTTGATCCAACATTGCAGTATATCTATTCTTGTCTTATCTAAACCATCACAAACTGGAATCTATGCACTCCCTGGCTTTTATTTATTTAACTATGCAAACCATCTTCTGAGTCATGAGCTGCGTGATTCCTATCTCTCACTACAGTCTCATTCCTCCGAGTGACAAGCCGACCCAGGAATGTGCAGGAGCAGACTTCAGAAAATAAAATAAGGCGGCCCCTCTCACCCGACAGTGTCACCGCCACCGTCTGTGTGTGAAAGCACCCCGAAATCATGCAAATAGACACACAACCATGTCATTTGGAGCTACATGGATTAACTATTTGATTCCAGGTGTCTGTTTCCTGCTCTTCAAACAGGCAACACCCTCCATCAGAGTCTAGCACACCTATCGAGTCTAACAAGTCTCTGCTCTGTGCTGCTGGGAAATGATGAACAGCAAATTAAGCCCTGAATGTCTTGGGGGGGGAGATGGACAAAAATCAGCTGAATTGTTTTGAGCAGCAACATCATGTTGGTAAAGATTGCTCATTTAGTGACAGAAATCCTTTAACTAGAGGCCAAAGTAAACCCACGCGAGTCAGAACAAATAAATACACTCAAATCTCTGCCGCTTTTTCGTGGCTGCTTCCCTCACCTGCGACACCCAGCACAGAGGCCGACGAGAGTGACACTGAGGACGAGGAAGATGACGAGGGAGATGACGCTCACCTCTGCGGATGGAAACCAACCCAACATGCCAACCATCCCGACTGGAGCCATTGTCCTAAAGCTGCAAACCAAGTACACACATGACATGTGCACATACAACCAAAAAGTGGGTACATGTGAATTTTTTTTACCAGTCCTATAGTTGTTGTTTTTTTTCAGATGAGCACACTCTCTACAAGGAGATATAATTAGAAAGAGCAGCAAAGAAATTCAGAAAGCTTTAGAACTTACACGGTACGCAGCCTGATCCTGTCGCTCTGACACCAACTGCTGTCAGTGATTCAGCTTCCTCTATGAATCTGTGAGGCTCGGCAGCAGGCGGACGGGGAGGGGCTCACCTGTTAGGACACAGGTGCTGACACAAGCCTGTGAACGGCCCATTGTGTTTTTTTTTTTTTTTTTCCTATCATCAAAAACTGTATCAGCACCTGAGCGACCTGACTCCCGACACGCCCGCGGCATCCCAGGAATGTCGGAGCGTCTGCTTTTAACAAAAAAAAAAAAAAAAAAGCAACTACTGGTGCAGTAAAGATGCGTCGTGATCGACGGCAATCAAGGCAGTAAATCAGACGTTCAAAGTTAGACTGGAACTTCCCCCTTTTTTTTTTTTCACCTGCAGGTGTCTGAGACAGGTGTTGCCCGAAAGGAGGAACAAGCCAAGATGTTAAATCATACCTGTGCTGTTGCTGGCTGCCAGAGAAAAGCTCATTATCTACACACACGCCCACACAGACACACACACACACCTACATATACAAACACACACCAAGAATCTCCCTGTTGCAACAGTGTTCATGACTGCAGAAACTGTCTTAAAGACAAAGCTTAGCTATAAGTTGCTTAAGCCTTATACTGGTAGTGAAAACCCTGCTGGTTATGATGTATCCTAAGCTATGGCCCTTTTTATTATAGCCTCTCAAACACATTTGTTATATAGTGCTGCTGCTGCTGATAAGGAGATTTTATTATGACTCGATGGTATGGAGTCAGCCACATTTAAATTTTTAATATCTTGGCTAGTAGTTGGAAACCAAGAATGGTCGACAACTGTAGCACAGCTGGCTGCTTATGAGAGGGTGACGTACTCTTTGCAGGAAAAAAACAACGTGTTTTTTATCTGTTTTTCCACTCGGTTGTAAGTTTTATTCCATGCCGTCATTGATTAGAGCGCGAGGATCTGGTTTTGATGATTCTGTGATCGAGTGAAATGCACTCGGACTGTTTGATTCTCTCTTTAATGCTCTCCAAAACAATCGGCTGGAACCGGGGACTGGAACCATACTCACAAGGGAGGTATTACAGTTTTTTAAAAAAAAGGATCATTGTTCTAACAGGGGGGGCGACACGGTGGTGCGGTGGGTAGCACTGTTGCCTCACAGCAAGAAGGTCGCAGGTTCAAGACCGCCTTGGGGCCTGGGTCTGGGGCCTTTCTGTGTGGAGTTTGCATGTTCTCCCCGTGTCTGCGTGGGTTTTCCCCGGGTACTCCGGTTTCCTCCCACAATACAAAAAACATGCTCAGGTTAATTGGTAAACTCTAAATTGCCCATAGGTGTGAGTGTGAGAGTGAATGGTGTGTGAATGGTGTGTGTGCCCCACGATTGGCTGGCGACCATCTGGGGTGTATCCCTGCCTCTCGCCTTAACGCGCTGGGATAGGCTCCAGCAGACCCCTGCGACCCCGAAAGGGAATAAGCGGGATAGACAATGGATGGATGGATGTTCTAACAGGGTTTGGATGCAGGCTAAGACCAGTGTAACTGCATTACTGTGCTGCTAATGTGCAGACTGACCTCTGCACAGACATGTGTGGACGTTTGCTGATCAATGTGAAAGGGGTCGAGAGGTGTCAAGTCCACATTGTTTGCAGTATATACTTTGTGTAGGAAGGTGACATACCATACATGCTGCAAAACTACAACGTGTGTCCGTGTCAGTCATTTACAGCCACGCCTGCATGATAAAATGCCTAGAATTACCACATTCAGTGCCAAGGAGTAGACCTTTAGTAGCAATGTGAATCTATAGTCACGCTCTATTTCTGTAAAGTTGCAAACTTTACAAGTCAAAGAGTTACTATATTATCATACAGTTAATCACCAAATACTGTAAATACAACTGATATAACAGTATATTATTTTATTTTATAGTAAAGACACAATAAAGTGTCTTTAATGTAAAGTGAATTACAGCAGAACATAATTACAGTAACTTTCTGGATAATTGCTGCCAGTTTACTGTTATGTGCATGTACTTGCTTTCTTGACAAGAGTTAAAAAAAAAAAGAAGATTGATACCATAGACCAGGGTTTTCATACTCAATTAATGAAATAAACATAAAGATAACATCTACAAATTGTTACGTGAAGAAATATTAACCCTCTATTGCATGAAATTTTACTTAGACATGGTACAAACATGTTTTGAAAGTTTGTATTACCTAAATTAGGAATTTTTATATTGTTGCCATACATAAACACATCTTTTTGAAATTTTAAATTGAATAAAATACAATCTTCAGTTGTGAGACAATGATGCTCACATGTCGATTGTCCATGAGCAAAAAGGTCATTTGACCTCATAAATTGTGTGTCCTTCAAAATAAAAGCCCCCTTTTCACGCCTTACTGTTATACACTAGAAAATATAGATTTTATATCACAGATTTTTTGAAAAAAAATTTTTTGAAAAAAGATTAAATATTTGTTGCCATATGGCAAAGCTATGCAATGCAGGGTTAACTTTAACCTTATTATTATTTACATGTATGATGTTGAAAGAAGCTCACTGACTTCATGTTTCTGTAAAGTTTTGTCACTGTACATTCATCTTTCAGTGGGCCTTTCTGCTATGAAGCTAGCTAGCTTGTCTTATTTTAGCATGGCTACAGACTGGAAAGGATGAAGCAGCTAGCTTGTCTCTATCATAAAGTTAAGCCTGTTAGCTTAGCATAAAGATCGGAAATGATGGGAAACCACTAGAAAAGGTCCATTCATAGGTAAAATATATATATGTTAGCATGTTAGCAGCTCTAAAGCTCTTTGAATAACATAATTTAATTTAATAATAATAATTTATTTGGAAATAGTAAAAAAACCCTGCAATAAAACCATTTCTGCTTTTATACTGTTAAAAGGGAATCATGTAAACATGTTAGTTAATGATATTTGAATGTCCGAAGATTAATTTTAACCTTTGGCTAGGACACACTAACTGTTTCCACTTCTTTTATGCTAAGCTAAGCTAGCCATCTCCATATTAAAACAGGCAGCTATCAGCTTCCTTATCTCACCCACGGCAAGAAAGCAATCAGCGCATTTCCTGAAACACAAAACTCATTCTGAAAGGAGGCCTGAGCTCTGAGATGGAACCTGAGGGCGTTTACTTACGTATGACGAGAATCAGGTGTGGCGGCAGGTTTTTATGATGGCTAATGTCGCCCAACAGAGAACAAGCAGAACCACTGAAACACACCGATGGTTCGCTCCATACCACCAAACCGGGATGTCTAACATTACTGTTGAAACACTCTGGATTTATTTCGTAATTGTTGTAAATATTACGCACTTTCCGAATTTCTGCAGCTTTTTTTGTTTCACCCTATATCGTGCTAGTTTCATTGACCCTTGACCTGTTAGGATCCAGTATGACTTGCTGAGTAGGGCTATAAGTATTTTGATAGTCTATTAATCAATCAATCAATATAAATTATTGAAAAAATTGTTTGGTTCAAAAAATGGTGTAAAATGCCAATCACTGGTTCCCAAAGCAGAAGATTCAACCAAAATGTTTTTTGTCCAAAACACAGAGATCATTTCTGTATTATTACAGTATAGGAGACTAATAAAACCAGAAAATAATCAGATATGAGAAGCTGGAAGTAGATTATTTTCTTCTAGAAATGACTCCAAACAGTTAATCGATTTTCCAAAATGTTGGCAATAAATGTAATAGTAGTAGATAGTATTATCAAAGTAAATCGATTAAATGTGAAGATATAAAGATTAGGAGTAATTTTTTTTCAATCTGTACCCAGGTTTGCTTTAGTTTGGGGACCATGAGCAGATTTCTTCCATTAGTGAAAGTAAATGTTAAGACGACAAGATAAATAATGAATGAGTAGACTCATCATCACGTTTTAGAGTGCCGTATGTGCAGTGGTAGGTTTTCGCCCCTGCAGGGCAGTGTTGTCCTCTAACGTTCCTGTTGCTAGATCTGCTGGGGGATTTTAGAACCCGGCGGTCCGTTCTGCCAACATGTCTCCCTGGAATATCAGTAAAACCTCAGTAATCTGGCCTCATTGTTCACCCAAATCTAACTTTCTGGCTGGTCCACTTGGGTTCACGCCATCACAGCACACAGTTGAACTCACATATCTTCACTATAAAGTAGTTGATGTTTTATTTGAACATAATTACATTTCCAGGCTTCACTGCTGGTGGGTTTCAGACCAATATCCTTCATCAGCATTCTCCTTAGATTCCATCATTGACGGCAATTAAATGGGACTATGAGTCACTGTGGAAAACTGTGGTAGTTTACAAACTATGGAATCTACTGAGCCAACTATTTCTTTGTTGAATCAGCAGCTAAACCCTTCACGAACAGTTAATCGCACCACACAAGAAGCTCTGTCGCATTATTTTATTGTTCTAATACTTTAAGGAATCATGTTTTTCACAGTGAAATTGATTATTAAACAAACATATAAAGATGGATTTAGCGTTAATATATTATCAATCAATATTCAAACCCAACGTCTTTCTCTTTTACACAAACTGCTGTCACTTGTCTCTGTCCTGTGTAACCTGCAGTTGCTTGTGTACGTGCCTCATTGTGACGAGCGCTGTCAAAACGCAGCACAGGAACAGCGCGGGGAAGGATACGCAAGCCCACCACAGCTGCCTCTCGCCAAACATCTCCGCTACCACATCTCTCCGCCGGGCGTAGTCCTGGAACAGGGCCTCCAGCTGGAATAGGGTGCACAGGGACAGGAACAGGTGAAAGATCTGGTGACCTTGGCCCACGAAGTCGCAGTGGCCCGGGAAGAAACGTTCAGGGATGGGGCAGGAGAAGAAGAGGGCGGACAGCAGGAAGAAGACGATCTGGAGGGCGTGGAAGGGCAGCGACGGCTCCTGTGCCCAGGAGGCGGTGAGGAGACGGTGGGCGACGGGGCTGATGTCTAGAAGGTACGCCAGGCTGGTGGGAATCAGCTGGCAGATTTTACGCCGCAGCGGATACGGACGCCTGTACCTGGACTTGGCGAAGCAGCAGCCGGCACAGGAGAGCCACCCGAGGAAAGCGGCGCCGGGCAGGAACAGCAGCCCGATGTGACTCTCTCTCCACGCTGGTTCCGACGTGTAGAAATAATGGCCAAGCGAGCAGCCGTACTGGTACACGGCCACGCCCACGTAGTCCATGAAGAAGAAGAAGTAATGCGCGTGCTCAGAGTGGGACTGCAAAAGGTGAGCCGCCACGCTGAGCAGCAGATAGACGAGGGAGGACAGCAGGAAGAGGCTCAGAGGTAGAGAGGCCGCGTCTAGGGTGTACCCCAGGGCGCCTACGTTGGCCCACCAGCGGAGCAGCAGCACGGGGCCCGCCAGCAGGTGAGTCCACACGTTCAGGGACTCGTTGTGTCTCTGGAAGAGGCTGAGGAGGTAGCAGCGCCAGTTCTGCCGGACGGGACGGTAGCCGGACAGGATGTAAGGCTCTCGGAACAAGCTGGGGACCTGGGAGGCGGCAACGGTGGAGCTGGGCAACGGCAGGGAGGAAGGGACGAGGTCAGAGAGGCGGGGGAGATGCTTGACGCTTAGGGAGAAGGTGCCAAGACGCTGCAGGACGTCACTCAACATTGCTGGGTGGTCGTGGGTGGAGGAGAAGAGGTGAGAATAACCTGTGGGAGACAAAAGTGAAAAAATTAAGAGAGTAAGTCAATGCAGGGGCTCAATAGGGCTGCAAGTAATGAAGAAGCTGAAGATTTAACCTAAAATTTTTTTTGTCCAGTCCAACAGTTCACAACCCAAAGATCATCAGTTTAATATTAAAGAAGACTAAAGATAATCTGATTAAAATAATCAGATTTAAATAGCTGGAAATAGAGAGCACTTTGTTCTACATTCCCTTTGTATGAAATGTGCTTATTGAATAAAGATTTAATGATTGATTGTGAATATTTGGACATTTTCTTCTGAATCAAACAGATTATCAAAATATTTTGCGATTAATAGAAACTAATCAATAATCAAAGTCTTCTTTTCCTTTTCCTTTATTTTCATTTTATTATAATTTTAAACTTAATTCCTTATGCATATTTCTTAGGTTCTTATAGTGATATTATTGTAATAACATGGTGTGGTTGCATTTTAAACCATCCCACGGTTTATTACCTCACAGCACAATTGTTGAACTGTACTCTTTATTTGTGAAACACACAGTTTATGTATTTTTTCCTCTTGCGCAAACCAATAAATTCCAAATTCACCTCAAGAGCTTATTTTTTCCCTGTTTTTTTTTTGTTTTACTGCTCTATTGAGGTACTTTTTTATTATTTCGGAAGTATTTGTGACTGACTCACTGTGATTTCTGTGAAAGGAGCTTTATAAATTACCTTACTTTTCAGAAGCTGCTATTATAATCATGAAACTATGAATATTTATCCAGACAGACTTTGCACTGGAGGATTATCTAAAAGATGATAGTTTTAAATTCATTTTTACAATGGAAGGAGTTGGAGAATCAGAGGTGTAGAGGTGCATATAAGAGAGAGGATGAGGACAGAGTTTGAACTAAACTGACGGAATTCAACCAGAGGGGAAGGAAGTTTATCAACTTCACACAAACCAGCCGGGAGCACATGCTGTGAAATTTCTAAAGACAGATTAACAAGGAATGCTGTCAGTGAGCCCCGAATTGAAAAAAAAGCAGCTTTTTTTTTCCTTTTGACATATTGGTACTATTGCAGAAGTTCCTCAGCAGATCACGGTTCATAGATTTACAGCTGACACAATGGCAGTAATATAAACAAGTTGAGAGAATCAAAGAGGCACATTCTTCTTCACATAGGCCACTGACACTGGAGGATCAGGTATGAGGCAAAACCTGTAACCATGTGCAGTGTGACACAGGGCGAGATATGTAAACCTACTGCTGTCATCACCAAGGTAATCAGCACCTATGGAGGCAGCGAGACTAACAACCAGCCTCTGTGGACACACACACACACACACACACACACATACATACATACATTCAAAACAGCCACCATCCTCCCCTGTTCCTCTAACATTCAACACCTGCAGATGCAAAAAAAAACCTTCCAGGCTGCAGTAGGAGTTGTGGACAAACAAGGTGTAACCCTCACCTGAGGGAAAATATACAGAACTAGAAACCCAGGCTGCTGCAGCTTGCATTTAATCCCAGGATATATATATATATATATATATATATATATATATATATATATATATATATATATATATATATATATATATATAATTGAAATTGATCAAATGCTCTTTTCTTTGGATCCATCTCGATTTTAAAGCACGTTTGCTGCACAATCCTGTGCACAAAACACAACAAGCAAGAATGACTTGAGTCCTTGCTAAAATGCTGCAGACGGGAAGAGGAAGAAGCATCACCTCACCTGTTCGTGTTCGCCCTGAACACCTGTTGCCTCTCTTTGCCTACGAACAAAAAAAAAACAGGTATAGGGACAGACTGTGCTAGGGTCTGAGCTCCTGTAAAAACCGCACAAAGCTGTAAAACCGCGGCATGTTGCGGTAACGATGTATTTGGGAGGCTGGAGGGAGGAAAGGAGTAAAAACACAGCTGACCCGACAGAGGAGTGGAGGTGTGGGCGGGGCTACAACTAACCCACAGTACAACTACAGACACATGAAATACAGTAATCTGATGTTATTCTTAGGCTCTATGGGCGCTTTCATGGAGTCAAAAGTTGTCTTTAATATTATCATAGAAAGTTATTAATATAATATTTATCTATATAAACTTGTTTTCTTTTCTTTTTTGTATTTTATTGACCTGGTGATAAAAAGCAGTAATAATACACAAAAATAAATCATATGTATTTTGTATTAAGCTCATGAACAGATAAACAGGTAAAAAAAAATCCTGATGAAGATTGATTTGTTGAATTTAATCTGTTTAGATTCTGCTTGTGTGTCTCCATCTGCTGGTTGTTGTTAGGCACTGCTGTGTGTGCAGCAAACAACTTACTGTCATGGCTTACGTTTAGTTCATTAATAAGTTTAAAGTTTTTTTTAACAAACTAAAAATGTGTGACACTGAGTCCATTTACATATCATAAAGCATCATGTCAAAGATTAGAAAAGCTCATCTCTAAAGAGGAAATTTAAGGAATCTTTTTGACATCAGATTACAGTAATAAATCTGCATTTCTAGTAAATAACTAAATAAGTAATCTACATTACTGTTTGTTTTAGATTATTAAAAAATAATGTCTCAAAATGCAAATATTGACATTAATGGAAATGACTATACTATTTTTTGTAAAATTAATACATATTACAATTCTAAACGTGATCCTGATTCTGGGTTTTTAGAGATAACATTAAAATCAGATTTCAGGTTTTAGTAGTAAATGTCCTATCTATATTTTTATACCGTTAAAACATATTTCTACTTAAACATAACTCAAAACTATTACATAACTAATATATTTTAAATTTAACGTTTACAGTTTTTCTTATTTATTTTACATGTTGTTATTTTTTGCATAACTTAATTTATTGTAAATCATTTGTAAACTGCTATGTATATTTACAGAAAGTTTTATTTTGAAAAGAAATTACCCATTAAAGTAAAAAGCAGACTTTTCCTCCTTTTAACAACCCCGCCTCTTCCTGCTGCATTTTCGCGGGACTTCTTCAAGAAGGCGGAGTCATACGTTGCCACGGTGACGTCCATTGGACAGCTGCTGCAGCGTCGACCAATCGCAGGTTACGCTCTGCTCGTACGCGGCACGCTGTGGCGCGAAAACCCTTCAGTTGTGTGGTTTGACGGGGGCTGAGCACACACAGCGCAACCGACTCTGTGCGACATATTATTACTTCTAAAGAAGAAGAAATAATAAATAATAATAAAAAATGGCGACCGACGTTGTAGATGACCGGGAGATGCGGGAGGCTCAGAGGGATTATCTGGACTTTTTGGACGACGATGTAAGTTCTCCGGTTGAATTATTTTGCTGCGGCAACGAAGTGAGATCACATGCGGTCACAACAAAAGAAGGGCACAAGAAGTCTACTTCTTAACAGTTAAATGCAATTTGTTTGCTTATTCATTGCTCTAATTAGATTAGATGTGTTTTAATTGCGTAAAAGTAAAGTTTAAATCAATGGAAAAAATTATTACGAGAAAAATTATGCAATTATAACATGAATTTTACTTTATTACGAATTTTGCAGCAAGATCAGGGGATTTATCAAAGCAAAGTGCGGAACATGATCAGCGAGAACAAATCTCGACTCGTCGTCAACATCAACGACCTGAGGAGACGTAATGAGGCACGAGCTGCAAAGTAAGATGTGTGTGTGTGTGAGTGTGATTGAGAGAGATCTCCATGTTGGAAATGTGTTTCTGAGCTTTGGGTGATTTCAACACCACAGAGGTTTAGCTGCTGTTTATTTGGAGTAGTGTTGTTGTAGTGTATGTTTTGGTGTTTATATGACAACAGTAAAGCTGCATGTCAAAGAACATGCTGCATCAGTTCATTAAGACTAATAATTTTCTGAAGTTCAAACTGATTTTATTGTACTCGTGATTATATTGACATATTTCTTTGTTTGATCAACTCAGCAGCTCAAAACTCAAAGATTATAAGTTAACATGTGACCTTTAAAAGCATTACATTATCACATTTGAGACACAGAAACCAGTCGATGTTTGGTATTTTTTCTATTGAAATGATTATAGTTTCTGATTGATTGGTGTATCGCTGCTCAACCAGTTTAAATCCAGCGCTAAAAGGTTTTGTGTCTGTTTCCAGGTTGATGAACAACGCCTTCGAGGAGCTGCTGGCATTCCAGCGGGCCCTTAAGGACCTGGTGGCCTCGGTGGATGCCACCTACGCCAAACAGTATGAGGAGTTCTTCGTGGCGCTGGAGGGCAGCTTCGGCAACAAGCACGTCACCCCCCGCACCCTGACCTCCCGGCTGCTGGGCAGCATGGTCTGCGTGGAGGGCATCATCACCAAATGTTGGTTGGAATCATTCATTTCCTGTCTGTTTCAGGAGCTTTGTGCAGCTCATTGTACTGTTTTCTAACTTTGTAATCGCTCCTCGTCCTTCAGGTTCTCTGGTGCGTCCCAAGGTGGTGCGGAGTGTCCACTACTGTCCAGCCACCAAGAAGACGATGGAGAGGAAGTACACGGACATGACTTCGCTGGACGCTTTCCCCTCCAGCGCCATCTACCCCACCAAGGTACAAACACTCCGAAAACCCCAAATCTGCTCTGACAGATCTGGTAGTTACACTAAAAATAATGATATCCTGCATTTCAGATTTAAACAATACATTTATCTGACAGTTGCACTTATGTTTTAGATGCAGATTTGATGCCATGAATAATATAAAAAGCTTTTAAAATATAATTAGAGCTGAAACCAGCTCTATTTCCAACCTTATTTGCCTTTTGACATCTTACAAATTGTAGTAGCCACTTTATATTTCAGCTGTTACCAGCCTTAATAAATGATTTCCCCCTTAATACAGGATTTATAAATTGGAATTTTTGTATTTTTTCCTTATTTCCATTAATCATCCCAGCAGATTTATCTGCTGCTCTTTAGAGGGACCCTGACCATTAGGTTGGGAACCACTGGACTAAACTAACTGTATATAAAGTAGTTCAAACAGTAACATGCTGCATAAACACTGATGCTTCATAATCTGTCATATATTATATCAGTGAAGTAGTTTTACTTTAATACTTAAAAGTACGTTTTGCTGTTAATGCTGATCGTCACAAAGTACATCAAGGCCATAATATTCATGTACTTTTACATACGTATGATTTTCATACAGAACTTATGACTAATAATTTTAACATGTCTTTTTCAATATGTGTTAATGTAATGAAGAGATGTATCTAATGAGAATATTTAAACCTTTACAGCCATGAATGTACTTTTACTTGAGTATTATTTTAATGCATGACTTGTAATTGAGTATTTTTACATAGCTATCTTTGGCGCTTTTACTGTATGTTTTGTCCAAAGTGACACACAATGATCTTTGTAAAAGAAACACTAACAATATCAATAAGATAAAAAGAAGACTATTTGTAAGCATAAAAGATACAGTATTGCATGAAGCTTGTAATGAAAGCTGTGATTACGTGTGACCGAGCAGGACGAGGAAAACAACCCCCTGGAGACGGAGTTCGGCCTGTCCACCTACAAGGACCACCAGACCATCACGGTGCAGGAGATGCCGGAGAAGGCCCCGGCCGGCCAGCTGCCGCGCTCCGTGGACATCATCCTGGACAACGACCTGGTGGACGTGGTCAAACCGGGGGACCGCGTGCAGGTGGTGGGGACGTACCGCTGTCTGCCGGGCAAGAAGGGCGGCTTCACCTCCGGCACGTTCAGGTGAGACGGGACCGGGTGACCTTGGTAAACCCAGATTGTGACTGAGTTCTTCGTCTTTTTGAACCTTCCGCCTCTTCCCCTCTCAGGACCATCATGATTGCCTGCCACGTTAAACAGATGAGTAAAGAGGTGTCTCCCTCCTTCTCTGCTGACGACGTGGCCAAGATCAGGAAATTCAGCCAGAGTCGTGCCCATGTAAGCTTCACTTTTCAGTTTTATTGGAAAAAAACACAACCTCTAAACTCATCTTTGCTCAGTGGCTTTTAACCCAACACGAGACCTCGCTCAGTTTTAATCAGAGCCTGCTCTTGTTGTGTTTAAAGGGTTTTATCAATAAAATTGAGTTACTCCGCCTGCTGGCCAATTGTTTTAAAGCCGCCAAAGATGACGTTTAAATCCTCACCTTTTACTGTCCTTCCCTGCAGAACGTCTTTGACCAGCTGGCTCACTCTCTGGCTCCCAGCATCCACGGCCACGAGTACATCAAGAAGGCCATTCTGTGCATGCTGCTGGGCGGCGTGGAGAAGGTGCTGGAAAACGGCTCGCGCATCCGAGGGGACATCAACATCCTGTGCATGGGTACGTGAGCGGGTACAGCCCCAGGGCCTGTGTGAGAGAAGCGGTAAAGCTGCAATGAGTAGTGGATCAACAGGATGAAATGTGATGATTTGAAGGATTTCTTTGTCCTATATGATGACGAACATATCTTTAGAATTTGCATTAAACAAGATGTTTAAAGGAATTTCATTGACTTCACTAACAAAATTACTTAGACCTAACAAATACACTGGTTGCAGCTCTAAAGATATTTTCAGCTGTGCTGTGATTTGGCAAATGTTCGTGGTCAATATATCATCATGTAATCTTTTTTTTCCCCAGGTGATCCGTCGGTTGCCAAGTCCCAGCTGCTGCGTTACGTCCTGCACACGGCGCCCAGAGCCATCGCCACCACGGGGCGCGGCTCCTCCGGCGTCGGTCTGACGGCTGCTGTCACCACCGATCAGGAGACTGGTATGGCACACACACACACTCATCTATGACCCGTCGTGTGGTCCGATCAGAGTCTCTGACGAGCCCGCTCGTTTCAGGCGAGCGCCGTCTGGAGGCGGGCGCCATGGTGCTTGCTGACCGCGGCATCGTGTGCATCGACGAGTTCGACAAGATGTCCGACATGGACCGCACCGCCATCCACGAGGTGATGGAGCAGGGCCGCGTCACCATCGCCAAGGCCGGCATCCACGCCCGACTCAACGCACGCTGCTCCGTGCTGGCGGCCGCCAACCCCGTCTACGGCAGGGTGAGCTGAGACACTCAGGCCTGATGGCGTTTTCTGGTTTATCGCTGGACAAATGGATGTGGTCTTGACAATTCACAAAGACCTAATTTAGCAGGAAGCAGAAGTGGCGTGATCACCTGGAGCGAACTACCGCGGTTTCCCACGCCCAGTGCTGAGAATCCATAGCAATCTATCTGTCTATCACATCGCAGTTCATCAGATTACATTAGACTGGAAAGCGGATACAGTTTCAGCATAAAACTTCCCTCACCTTTCAAAATAAAACGATGCTCCGATCATTTTTTTTTTTTTTACGAAATAGTGATTTAATTCACTGGTACAGATGACAGAACTTTAAAGTTTCAACTTTTCTTCTAGTTGCCAAATGTGTGTTTTATGATCAATTATCCACATAGCTATAATCTCATGTATTAAATGTGTATGTGCATTAACATGTATAGTCCCCTTTCCTTTAAAACTGAATAAATCTACATGTATCTCTGCAGTACGACCAGTACAAAACCCCCATGGAGAACATTGGCCTGCAGGACTCCCTGCTGTCGCGTTTCGACCTCCTCTTCATCGTGCTGGACGTGATGGACCCCGAGCAGGACCGGGAGATCTCGGACCACGTGCTGAGGATGCACCGCTACCGCGACCCCCGCGAGCAGGAGGGAGCAGGTGCTGCAGCGCTGCGGTTGGACAGTGAGACAGGAGGGTTTCGCCATCCCTGTCATCATATGTAATGTCTGGCGTATTTTTTTTATTCCTTTAGCCATGACTCTGGGTGGCACCGTGGACGTCCTGGCTACGGAAGACCCAGACGCCGTCTCAGAAGAGCAGGAGGAGCTGCAGATCTATGAGAAACACAACAACCTGCTGCACGGGAGCAAGAGAAAGAAGTAGGTACAGGGCGGCATGAGAGAAAACTGCAACTTAAAGTTTTCATTTAATCAAAATAAACCAAAAACTTCTGTCAGGAGTGTTATAGTGAGAGTCCACTATAAATGTCAGATCACACAAAAAGCTCTAACATTGAATGCCCCCTCTTTTTGTTTCAGGGACAAGATTGTGAGCAAGGAGTTCATGAGGAAGTACATCCGCCTCGCCAAGGCCGTGACGCCCGTGCTGACGCAGGAGGCGGCGACACACATCGCTGAGGAGTATTCCAGGCTTAGGAGCCAGGAGCAGCTGGGCAGCGACGTGGCCAGGGTGAGCAAATGAATGCAACGGCGTGATCCCATGATGCTCTGCGCCAGGGGTCACACAATGAAATCGTGGCACCTCAACCCTGAATCCGCCTCATCTCATTCTCGCTCATATGCAGTGGGGGGAAAAAACAAAATCATTTTTTATATCTAATTATTCTGCGTGATTCTCTTAGAATTTATTCACATTTGAGAAATTGGTACGAGTTTGGAGTTTCACACAAACAGGAAATGATGTAATGTGTGCTGTCTGATGCTAAACTTCAGGGCGACTGTGAAAACAGGTTTTAGGTTTCAAAACTTGCATATTTGATCTCAAATTTGCAACCAAATAAGCAACAATCAAAGTCAAAGTTGGGGGGAAAAACATTCAAATGTATTATTTATTAACAGCATAACAAACTCTGCTCATCTGGTTTATTAGGAGTGTTTGTGTGTGTCTGTGTGTGTGTGTGTGTGTGTCCTCTGATCTAGTGGAAATATACACTATGTGAAATATGCAGGTTTTTCTAACTAAGCCCTGAACACAAGACGTTAACAGACCTCAAAACTTTTCAAACTGGCAGAAAATCGTCTTAATATTTGTAATTCTTGTTGGTTGCTGGAGATGTTTATACATTTATGTTGATCCACCAGAGCACTCGAATCAGGGTTTGTATTCATACAAAATGTGATTTATCAGCACTCTGAAGTTTCTTAGAATAATAGAAACAGTTGATAGTCGACCATAAATTCTACCGGTGGTCAGAGCTTTATTTATCCATTTATCTCCAATTTATATTTCTAATATACATATATCCATAACCTTAAAGCATAAGTGCCTATAGAAATTGACTATCCAATTGGGGATATGCTGCATTATCCTGTCTGTCTGCCCATGTCATTGGCCTACAGCAGAAAAAGCTAATTCTTTACTTTTTCTTTTCTTTACTAGCTTTTTTGCTTCAAGGTATATTATAGTTTGCATTTATTTAGCAAAAATAAAGTCAAACCTAAGTTAAAGGTATTTCTAAAGTTTTATTTCTTCATGCATCTGCTTGAATTTACTACAAATATGCATAAACATAGCATAGTGTTTTCCAACACTATGCTATGAAGCTAATGATATCTAAGAGAACTTTCATCCCGCACTCCTCCTCCTCAGACGTCTCCGGTGACGGCCCGCTCCCTGGAGACGCTGATCCGTCTGTCCACGGCTCACGCCAAGGCCCGCATGAGCAAAGCCGTGGAGCTGGTGGACACGGAGGTCGCCGTGGAGCTCGTCCAGTTCGCCTACTTCAAGAAGGTGCGTCTCGCGGGGACGTCCAGCTTTAACCTGCCATAGACATGGCATGGACAAAAAACAAAAACTCACGGCGGATTTTGTTTTTCCTGCAGGTTCTGGAGAAAGAGAAGAAACGTTCGAGGCAGGACCGGGACTCCGGGTCCGAGGAGGAAGAGGACGAGGAGACGTCCACCCAGCGCTCACAGAGGACTCAGAGGAAGAGGTACAGAATACAGGATACCCTACGCCTGTTTTACCTTTTTCTTGCTAAATCTAAGTCTATTCCAGGTATCGTCACCCTATTAAAATAATGGCCTATGTCAATTATGTCAAATTTTATCAAATGCAGAGAATATATTTATAAATTAGATAAGGGGCAAGGAATTGAAAAAAGGCAGAGCCCAGAAGAGCCCCCACCAGTAGAAACTGATTCAAGAATCATGGACAGAGCGTCACACAATATGAAAGTTCTCCATTGCTGACGCTGAGCTGTGTCCTGCAGGGGGCGCCGTGGCTCTCAGGGCAGCGAGCCCTACAGCCCCTACGACTTCAGTGAGGAGCAGGACGTCCCTGACAGTAAGTGTAAAAAAAAAACAACAATGCATGGTTCTAAACAATAATGTTTTTCTTTATTTTGTTTCTGGGACAATGCTAAAAATGTCTCTTCTAAAAAGTTTTAAGTTTTTTAATAAACATGTTATCATGTTGGTTTCTAGGTGGATTAAATATTTAACATTTATTCTATTCTAACATGTTTAATGTGTTTTTTCCTCAGTTCAAGCCGGCACCCCCAAACCAGCGAAGCCACAGCGGGACGTGGAGGAGCCGATGGACGAGGGTTCACAGGGCGACGCTGGGCTGTCTGCTGAGAGGTGAGGGGGTTCACAGATGGAATTATTCAGGCTGTAGTGACGCTAACAAACGTCCCCAGGTTTCTGACATTAACCCATAGAAACCAGGAAAATGATGGTGGATAGAACACACCGAATAGACCACACAAACTACTGTTCTGAAATACGAACTTCCACGATCAGTTCTGTAATGTTGATGTGTCAATTTTTTTAACTTATTTTTTGATGAGTAGCACATTTTATCATTTAAGGTTAAAAGCCTGGTGTGACATGTCACCATGATGTCTGGTTTTATTGTGATCAGAACATGTTGCATGTAAAACGATTCCAATTGTTAAATGGGGTGACGCTTACCTTTAGTATCAAATATCATGCCGTTTGTAATTAGCCAGCCGTCTCGTACCCGGTCACATGACCACATCAGGTTGTTTACTTTCACTAAGTGTCACTTCAGGGCCTTCATCAGTTTAAGGAGGAGTCACCAGTGTCACAGTAGGACATTATGGGTTAAGACAAAATATTTCAAGTGATGTATAAAATCTTAAGAATAATTTTAGATTTAAAAAGTAAAAATGTCATAGTGGCGTATCGTTCACACTTCAAGACGCTGATCAGTTTCTATTCCCCTCCCCCAGGCTGAAGGAGTTTAAGTCCTCGCTGTTCGCCGTGTTCCAGTCGGCTCACGCCCAGTCGGTGAAGATGCAGGCGCTGATGGACGACGTCAACAAGGGGCGCGAGAGCCGCTTCACGGAGGCCGAGGTCCGCACGGCTCTGACCCGCATGCAGGACGACAACCAGGTCATGGTGGCCGACGACATCATCTTCCTCATCTGAGGAGGAGGATGACGATGATATGGACTGAAAGAGAAACGGCAATATCATTGTGTACATTAATGTTTCTTCAGATGTTTTTTTTTTCTTGTTTCCATATCTCTGTCTTTGCAGTTATTTTTTCCTCACAATGTTTCCCTGAAAAGAAGTTGATCCATCTACTAGATCAGTGACCAAAAAACATCAAGTCTAGTTAAATTAAGAATTTCTTTTGTTGCTATTTCATAATGGTAATGTTACCTAAACGTCCTTGTTATGTTGTACATCAACAGACCCCTAATGTAAAGCAATAGGGTGTTGACCAATTTAAAAAAAGCATGGTATAATACTAATGGATGTTTTATGCTGTTCTTTCATATGATTGTGCACCAATAACTTTAAATGAATCGTAAAAGTAAATGTACTATTGGTGCAAATGGTTTAATGAGCACTGAACATGTACAGAACAAGTATCATCACCAACACATTTGTCTGGGTTTGTGTATATAGAAGGCAAAGTTTTGTTAATTAAATGTAGCGTATTAAAAAAATAATAAATTGCTTTTGTAGAATGAACTTGTAACGGCACCTTCACACACATCACTGCTTTTCTGATACAGTTGAAATCGTGCAGAGATCTGGGAAAGCTCTCTGTGATTTCCCATAAGGAGAGCTCTCAGCCGGGCTGTACCGGCGCGTTTACAAGACGCGGGAGCTTTTTGCCGTAATCAAAAGACGACAATGACGGCTGCGCGGGCGGCCGTTCACACACCTCTTCACTGTCCTTGTTGCACCAGTTTACCACCGCCTTACCTCAGCCTGAGCTGGTTTCGGGTGTATCGGCCAACATGCAGCATTTTGCGGTGATGCTCTTGTGATGCAAGAGGCTGTGGCTCAGATCAGTCTGCAGATAAGGATCGACCCGGGCGTCAGGGTGGCAGCCGTCAGCCAGGCCTTGAACTATCGACACCCACTGCTGACTCAGATCTCATGTCACTGAGGCCCCAGCATGCACCTGCACCACAGTTAGTGATTCACTGCTGAGTTTCAGGTTGGTCATAGCGAGGACTCTGCAGTAGGGGAAATGGGACACTTCATGTAAACCTCAAAAGGTTAAGTAAGGTAGCAATATTATGTAAAAAAAAAAAAAAATCCAAACAAAAGTCTTGCATGAATATTTAAAATTCCACTAAAGTAAAAGCACAATCAGCTAAATGTGAGTAGGCCCCTGTGCCACATTCAATAAAACACATTCGACGCATCAGTGAGTTCTCAGCATTTTATTATTATGGCTGTTGGAGGTGCACCTATAGATTAAACTATTATATGTAGTGTTTAGTGCAGTGGTTCCCAACCTAGGGGCTGGGCCCCTCTAAAGGGTCACACAATAAATCGGAGGGGTCATAAAACGAAGAGGAAGAAAAAGGAAAGAAAAAGTTGGAGACACAAAATTGGATTCGTTCGATGTAGTGTTAGTTTTGAGCTCATGTTATTATATGAATGTAGCTAGTATCTGTAGCTGTTATATATATGTTTATTCAAGAATTGTGGTCAGGGTAAATGTAATATAGGAAATATAATTTCAGTACAGTACAGTAAATATATTCATTTGTATAGATATGATTTCACTTGTAAAAGCAGATAAACACAATTCTGGGAAAGAGCTGAGGTGAGTTCAATTCTTGATATATTGCTATTTTTTTCTAAAAATGGAGATATCTGCTTTTTATAGATATTAAATATTTTATATTTTATATTAGCAGATACATAATATGACTTATTTTGAAAATGGGAGCTTAGTAATAATAATGCGTCTGATGGCCGATAGATGGCACTAAATGTATGGTTTGGCGTCACAGGTCAACGTGAACAAACTTAAAAAAAAGAGCTAAATGAAATTTAAGTGATGGACTAAAAGGCTGGCAGGGATTTTACAAGTTTCTAATTGTTTTCTCTTTTCTAAATGTTTGAAAAGAGCAACAAGCCTCCCAGTGAGGAACTGAGGAGTAGCAGCGCTGCTAATGCTAAAGCTAATGCTAAAGCTAATGCTAAAGCTAATGCTAAAGCTAATGCTAAAGCTAATGCTAAAGCTAAAGGTACTTCGCCAGGAGCTACAGATCAGAGCGTCTTTTGCTCACTATTAAATTGATTAAAAACGTAAGACTAAAAGGATTTTACCAATGCCTGAAAAAAACATCAAGATCCATACTAGGTAAGACTCTTCTATTTTAATTTGTCATGTTTATGAGTATTGTGTTTGCTAATAGTACTTTGTTGTGTATTTAAGATTTGTTAGAAGTTTAGTGTAGGTGGCCTTACTTTATTTATAGTTGAATTTATATCTATGAATATTGTTGTCACTAGAGGACAAAACGTGTTCTTTTGCTAGTTTAATGTGAATCCTGTTGTTAACATGTGAATGTTAAATGGTTTTATTTGCTGTAAATGCTGTGTTTAACAGGGAAACTCCGTTCATTAGTTTTAAATTCAGAATAATCTTGTAAATCCTGTTGAACTGCAGATTTTATGCGTGTGTGAGAGAGAGCAGGATGCCTGCGTTTTAGTTTAAAAGTTCCATATTGTGGCTTTTCCTTTGTTTTATTCAAAGTTAACCCCCAACAAGTTTAGTTTGTGGTTTTAAACACCAAAAATCACCTTAATGTAGTTTATAATCTCCTGTCAATCTTCTCTGTGGAGCTTCGGAAAGAGCAGGTCATTTTATAAATTTAACTTCTCCTGTGATTTGAATGGCTCTGAATGGGGGTGGGGTTTCACTGCATAGTTGTGACATCACAACTTCAAGGCTGTCTTGACCGCTCGTTTAAAAGTGCGACTTCTGAACCTCTGATACTTCTCAACTCGAGTAATTTTAAAGAAGACACTGACTAAAGTCTTTGGTTTCAGATTATTTTCTGGTTTCTTCAGTCTTCTATAATAGTAAACTGAGGATATTTGGATTGAACATTTTAGGTTGAATCTTCAGCTTTGGGAATCAGTGAATGAAATCTTACACCATTTTATGAACCAAACAACTAATCATTTTAATGATCAATAGATTAATCAGAATAGTGGTTAGTTGCAGCCCTAATAATCAAAACGCCTTAAAAATCATACTTTCTATGACTTGTAACTTGTGACAATGGTTATTCAGACTGTGTCACGCTGACACTCAATAAACAAACCTCAGGAAGGATGAAAAGAGGGGATGATGGATGCAGTGAACAAACACTAGTTCACCAGAGGAAAAATTCTGCAAGAAACGTTCACATGTGCAAAAACAGCAAACAAGCAACACAAGCCTGTGGCCGTCCAGCCTTCCCTTCACCCACAGATGGGCTTAATTGAGCAAACTAAATATGCCGATTCATTTCCAGAACCCCTGTCAGCGTTTCCTTGACCTACATATTGTTTAGAGAGAAGTGGCTGCGTGTGGGTGTAAGTTTTATATGTTTTATATATGTTTTATATATGAATTCCCCTGACACTACAGAATTGATGTCTCATTTTGCTTTGAGAACCAACACATGATTTTTGTTTCATTTTAGGTAGATAAAATCCCTTCTGATGTTCAAACTTGAGCTTTTGCTTGATTGTCATAAAAGTAGTGTTTTCACAGCCACATCAATAAGATCTGTATCGGAAACGTTCAGACCCTTTGACACACTGTACATGAAAGTGTCACTTGGTTCGTTATGTGCTGTGACTTGATCATGATGGGGTCAAGTGAAAAGTACACCGCTGTAAGAGACTTTGAACATGGAAAAAAAAAAATGTAAAAAAGTGTGAGAAAGCATTTCCGTTGTTTAGAGAAGAGCATAGAAAGTGGCTTAGATGTAGATACAGATAAAGACCTTGTCTGCAGATGTATATCTTTGAAATTGGTGGGAGTTGCACCGGAAATAAACTGCAGGCTTCGCACCAACACATTACGCCTGCTTATAAAGACACTGAGAAGGTCCCGGAGACATAAGAAGACAGAACGAGGAACGGTTCACACTCGTTAATTTGGACTCCGCAGGCAAGACGACGCCACCATGACCCCGGTGAGCTGCTTTATTTTCTGTCGAAGTGTGTCAATGTGAACTTTGTTGGGTAGAATTTGCAACATCAGCATTTCTTACTCTTATGTCATGAACGTGTTCCTTCCGTTCATGTTTAATTCCTCGTGTCATGTAGCCAATTAAGCACTTTGGCCTGTTCCTGGTGCTTCTTGTGTTTAGAGTTTCAGAGCTGCTGCATTGGTGCTGGTCCTCGCGTCCCTGCTCCACGCCGCCATCCTGGTGAAGTCCGGGAAGGGTTGTCGACCTAAGGGCGAGAGAACGAGACTGTTCCTGGATCCCTCGGTGCAGCCTCACGTCGCCGACATGTCTGCCTTGTCCATCTCCAACACGTCTCTGACGCCCTGGACGTACATGTGAGGACACGGTCACGTCCTCGCTCTGCTAGTGTCGTTTTATTCATTGATTCACTGAGCTGGGACCGAAAGTACCCAGTTTTCAAGTGGTGTCTAAAAAGTTTCCATTTAATGCTTCTTTATTCCTCCACTTCCACTATTTTTTCAGAAGGAAATATTATACTTTCTAATCCACTACATTTATTTGACAGTGTAAGTTAGTTTCCAGATGCAGATTTGCCACAATGGATAGTATAACAAGTCTTTAAAATATAATCCAGTTCAAGATGAAACCAGCGGTTTCTACCATTTAGTCTTTTGACGTCTTGCAAACAGCAGTTTGTAGTCTGGTCAGTGGTGGAAGATCTTTTCAGATCCTTTACTTAAATAAAAGTATCAATACAGCAATGTCAAAATACTCCATTACAAGTAAAAGTGCTGCATGAGAATCCTAGTTAAGTAAAAGAACATCTTCTTTCATTTCATTATTCATGTCATCTCAGATTTAGAATAGAATAATATATTAGAGACCATATCAAATACATCTACTGCAATGCTTATACTAACTAATACTCATGTACTTTTACTGAAGTAGGATGTTCAGGACTTTATTTGTTCTTTTTAACAGGTCAATGTTTGTTGAGTCAATGAAATGTGATATTTACAAGGAGATTCCTAAACTATTTACTATTTACTGCTCTAAATGTATTTTTTTTTTTCTTCCTCCATCCAGAGACTCGGGCTATGTGGCGTCTCGTTTCCCTAATCGGATCTCTCAGGCTCAGTGTCTGACCTCTGGGTGCCTCAGCCCCCATGGGGGCGGCGAGGACTCAGCCCTGAAGGCCCAACCCATCCACTACCAGGTCCTGGTCCTCCACAAGTGAGCCACTGTGGTGCTTGTAATAGCATCTAATTATACCTTGTATTGCGTTTTTTTTGCTTTTTGATGTAATTTACTTTAGGTTTTGACACTACAATTGTTCTGCGCATGTTTATATGCATACAGTATAATTACAATAATTTGGGGGGAATTATAGATGAGTGTGTGTGATAATGTTATTTTCTTTTTAATTGTGGTTTGAAGTAGTGATAAAATGAAAGCCCAAAGTTAAGTAGTCGAGCATAAGACTTCAAACTGCTGTGGTTCCTGGTGAATACCGTGCTGCTGTTTTAATCGTGTATCATCTGAGTATATTCACTTTTCATTTCTCCGTTCTACCCCAGAGTCCCAAAGAGAAGCTGTAAAAACAAAGGAGGGAAGAAGCCAAGTAGACGATACGTCTACAGTTTGAAAGCGGAGCTGATCACGGTGGGCTGCACCTGTGTGAGGCCCAGCGCCGTAGCACAGCCGTGACGGACTTTATCGCTTCCTAACTTAAAGGTCGAAAGTAGAAAGTAAGACTTACATTTACATTTTTTATTATAAGATGATCTCAGTGTTCTAGTAAAACTGTCCCATGTTTCAAAACACCTTTTCCACAGAGAAATGTGCACAGGCCATATTTAGACACTGGGCTTTAAAACGTGTCTTCACACTTTTCTTTTTGTGCATAGTGGAAAAAAAGAACGCTGAACACTCTGTACCCTCTGTACAGTAAAATGATTAAATTCCTTACACTTTTAAAACATTTTCTTATTTTATTGCTGAAAATAAAACAAAAACTGCTTTTTTTCTCGACCACAGATCTTATCTCTTAAGATTTGTGCTTTAATGTTTGTTTCATAACAGAAATATAGAAAACAGATGGCCAAAATTATACTGAAACCGCCTTGATTAAAAACAAATAAATTACTCTCTACATAATAAATATGCCTTTATGTGCCCATATTATTTAATTTTCCATTTAATTAATTCATAAAATGAATTCATTTGTGTATTATATTCCCATTTATTTGTTTTTTGGTTTATTATTAATTTCTAAATGTATTTATTTCTGTATGTTTCCGCATCTATTTTCACATCAGTATATAAAATCAAAAATACAATTTCAAATTAAATGAAAAGAAATGTGCATGTTTAAAAGGAAAATAACAAAAGGAGATAAAATAGAAAAGAATAAAAAAATAGAAATGAATGAATTAATTTTTAACTATGGCAATCCTCTATACAAATGGTCCTACATTTTTTGTCATTGTGTTATTTATGTATGCAATTCATTTTATTGGATATTTTATTTGTGAGCACAAAACAGGCAGTTTATGAAAAAAAAATAACACAATGAAATAATCTGCAAGTTGTGCAGAACATCGTACTATCGTACTCCACAAGGAGAAATGATGAGAGTCGGGGCAAAGTGTGAGTTCAGTCAAGCTGATTTTTACTGACCATGCCAAATAGATACAATCAATCCAGCCTCGAAGATACATAGCGACACACAGATACAGCAAGTACAAACCCCATGTTACGACTCCCAAACTACAGTGCAAACATTTTTCGGCGTTTCAATCAAGTCAGTATGACTCAACAACTCGAGGAAATTTCATCTTTCTGTTGACTCTTTTATGTTCCGATCCTGTTCAAAATCATAAAACTGACAAATCAGAGCACAGTGACACATGCCAAAGCAAAGTGAGACCGCCGGTTAGCCAGAAAACTCTACAAAGGCAAATGTTGTCCAAATTCAGAACTGCCACTTCTTCCCATTTGCCTCCTTGTGATGTTATTGTTGTTTCTACTGTGTATATTCACCGTTCTTCATGTTCTGTACAGTATGCAAATGTGCTTTCGAGTTGTGCTTAATTAAAGAAGAGTGCAATCAGTGCTCTAAACCTAAGAGACTCAAATGCATTTTAACTGATCTACGATTATACTACAATTAATGATCTAAAAGTTTCTCAGAGAGCCTGGAAACGTCAGAATACAGCAGATCTCCTCACTTTTCAAGCCTTTATATCCTTTCATTCTTACTCCCCTAGAGCACTCTGAAAGGAAATAAAAGTCTGGTTCTTCATGTTAAATTTATAAACCATTTCGTGGGTTTAGCACACACAGACGTCCCCAGACGGCCTGAACGATTCCCAAAAAAACCCCGAAGAATTAGCATGAGAGGAGTGGACCCAGAGAAATCAATTTGTATTTTGGGAAACAGCACAAAGTGGCTTGTTGTGTTCCGTATGTGTATCGACCAAAAATAAATACCCAGTGAGTCAAAGGCCGAAGAAGCCTGAGATTCTTATAGCTTTGACTTGTGTTGGTTTTGACTGAATCGAGCTCTTTAAACTACCGTGTCCAGTGTTACTCAATCATCCCACCTTTTTTTTTTTTCATCTTCTACTAGGCAACACATTAGATTACAACTCCCTCCTGCAGTCTAATTGGAAATGAACTGTGTTTTGCTGCCATATTAGTAGCATTCAGCAATGATGAAATCTGGTACAAATCATTCAATCTGAAAAAAACAGAGCCTGGTTTCCTCTTTATATTCTTATTTTACAGATTCACCAGTTAGCATAACGCAGTTTGACTGAAGGAGCTGTTGATAAAATGTTAACCACCTCCTCTCTGATTCAGCTTCTCCTTCTCTCTGTGGCTTTTTAAATTTCTAATATTTTGATGCCACCCTGAACCACCCCCCCCTGCCCCCATTTAACCCACTTTCCTTAGAAAAATTCTTTTTGAATTTCAACATCAAGAGTTGGCTAAACTTTGTACAGCTTGTTCAAGCACACATCAATATGAAAACGCGTCTTTTCTTTTTGTTGGAGTTGCTTTTGAGTTCTTTTTTTCTTTAATTCCTGCACTGTTTCGATTTTCCTTTTTTTTTTTTTTAAACAACTCACAAAACTCCCAGTTCTGCTCTCTCTCTCTCTCTCTTTCTCTCTCTTCGTCCTGGGCTCCCTCGCTTTGCTCGTCTACCGGCAGGCTTCCTCCTTCAGCTCCTTGTTCTTCCTCACTTCCTCTGCGTGTTTGTCCTGCACAGACAAACAAGAAACAAAGCAACATCAGTCTTTGCATTCATGAATACATTAGCATTAAAGAGGGCGACGCCAGCGGAGCAGGGGACCGACTCAGCAGCTGCTCATGAAGATTTGAATAGGGAATGAAGTACCAAAAAGTTTGTTCCATCTTATATGATATTCATGATTACCGATTAAGCGTATTAACAGTGTTAAAATAGAAATGGAAGGCTGCTTTATTATGAAACTGAAGGCTCCCCTCATTTGCACTCAGAATTAAAATGTGAGCGTTATTAAAAGTAGTGGTTCAAATAAAAAAAATGTGAGAATTTAAAGGACAGAACAGTTGATCATTTTTGGAAACTACACTTTCTTTATGAGTGTTGGATAACACATATCAATTTAATACACTGCCTAAAAGAAATCTTATTAAAGGGGAAATTTGTTGCTTGTATTTAGTACAATCAGTCCAATATTGAGTAGATTTATTGCAAAATAACTTATTTTAATGGCAGAAAATTTTACTTATTTCAAGTTTTTCAAAAACATTGTTAAAGAGTCAGAGTTATAAGATACTTTTACTTTTACTTTACTTTTTTACTAAAATAAAACTAAATTGACCAAAATCAAGAAAAAAATTCTATTTCTAAGTAACTAATTACAGCTTATACCTGACAAACAGGTTTGAAGGGGCAACAAAACAGAATTTTTAAACATGGATCACTTCATTCTTATAGGCAGCAGTTGTCAATTCCTGCTGCAATGCATTGTTTTCTTTAGGTTCTACGTAAATTCAAACGTTTGGCAGGCTATATTTAGCATATATGTTTGGGCCTATGTTTGTTAGATACCCAACCTTCATACGTTCAGCGGGTAAAATTTGTTATATTTCGTCAAGAAAACTAAGTCTTCTTCTCTCATTTTGGCTTTTCACTTTCAGGGTTCACCACAGGGAATCAGTTTCCTCCATCTCACCCTGTCCTCTGTGTCCTCTTCTCTCACACCAACTACCTTCATGTCCTCTTTACTCTTCCTCTAGACCTCTTGCCTGGCAGCTCAACACTCACCATCCTTCTACCAGTGAATTCACTATCTTTTCTCTGGACATGTCCAAACCATCTGAGTCTGGCCTCTCTGACTTTTTCTGTGAAACCTCTAACATGTGCTGACTCTCCCTGATCCCGTCCATCCTGGTCACTCCCAAGGAGAATCTAGCATCTTCATCTCTGCTACCTCCAGATCTGCCTCACACAGATCTTTCCACACTCTACAATGCTCTGGACTGTTGACCCTAAGCACTTAAAATCCTTCACCTCCTTTATCTCTTCTCCTTGTAACCTCACTCATCCACTTGGTTCCCTCTCATTCACACATGTGCTCCGTCATCTGCAAACATCATAGTGTAGAGATTCCTGTCTAACCTCGTCTGTCAGCCTGTCCATCACCATAGTGAATACGAAGCTCAGAGCTATGGAAAAGTGCTTCTTTTAGTGATAATATTTATAATCTAAATTACACAAAAAAGGACACACACCTTTGTGCTATGAGCAAGCCATATCTGAAAGTTGAGATTGATCCGACAACCAGTGAGAGAGATATGTGAGCCACAGACTGACAGATGCTTCTTTCTTTATGGATAGATGCTAGTGGTTCTGTAGCTTTAAGAGTCTCCCATGCTGCTTAGTGAGGTTATTTACCTGAGTGGAAAAAAAACTCCAGGCTAGCAGTGGAGACACGTGGTTTTCCCACTGTGTCCTGTGCTGCATTTCTTTAGAAAGACAAATTTGTGGATCACAGAGTGACACTTGTGGAATAAAGATTTTTGTGTCTTTCAACATTACCTAGACATGGAGTGTGTTTTTAGGCCAGGAATACCTGCTAGGCACTACAGTTGCTGTGTTCTTTTGGTGTGACACACTGAGGAATCCTCTGTGGAAAAAGGTCAGAGTAGTTCCAGAGATAAATGTGTCAGCCGGAGCGTGTACCTTCTCCTGCAGCCTCTCCAACATGGCGGCCAGCAGGGCCTCCCTGTTCTCCTTGTTGGCCTCCATCTTCTGCTCCAGCTTCACCTTGGCGTTCTTGATGAAGTTGTTGTTTTCCTCGAAGGCCTTCTGGATCACGCCGCGCTCGTGCTCCCGTTTCTCCGCCAGATGTTTCAGCAGCTCAGCCTCCTGGCACTGTACAGAGAGAGCGCAACAGCAGGTCACAATATACCTCTGATTAAAAAAGGAGATTGTGGCTATGGTGATGTAGGGGTAGAGCGTTGCCACGTAGAGCCTTGCTCTTAAGTAGCCGACCCCAGTTTGAGTCCTGGCCCTAACTGTCCTCTGCTGCAAGTCTCCCTATCTTTCCCATTACCTGCTGTCTTGCTACTGTACAACAACACCAAAAAATAAACAAATAAAAATGGAGATTCTGAGAAATCTAGACCTAAGTAGAACCACTTGGGCCTGTCCTTAAGGCACACAACAAACAAACTGTTCGATGTGTTTTATGTTGCAGGGGAATGTTCTTCTGTAAAACTCATTTCTGTCTTTTCACCTTCCTCCCACCTCTCTGCAGTCCTCTGCTTGATAAATATAAGTCATTATGTGTGTGTGTGTGTGTGTGTGTGTGTGTGTCCTTGCATGATTGCCCTTGTATGTTCATGTCCCTCTTTTCATCCTCCCACCCTCCCACCTGCACTTCTTTCCTTTCCTTCCTTCCTCTATGAATCCACCACAACCCTCCCTCTTTCCCCTTTGTCCGTCTCCACCCTCCCCTCCGCGTAGATAAATCATCCTCCCAACAAAGAAGTTTGACGTCGTGTGGACCACTTTACGGATTGTCCCCCGGGGTCGAGGTCACAGTTCAGGGTTAGGGGTTCCGTCCGGCCCGGTGTCCCGGCCCTTCGCCGCTCACCTTTCGCCTCTCCTCGGCGGCCTCCAGCTTCTTTTGGATCTCCTCCAGCGACGGGTCACGGCGCTGTGGCATGGACGTGTTGAGCTCCGGCACGCCGTCGAAAGACGGGGGCTTGAGGATGACCTCGAAGGCCTGGCCCGACGCCCGCTTGTTCAGCTCGATCACCTCCACGTCCTTGATGACGCACCAGCCCAGGTCCACCGCATCTGTGTTGGATCACGGCCACATTTAGGTTATTTGTGCACTCCTAGAACAGAGGGAAACTGTTGCGCACATTCAAAACGTGAATTTCAATGCGCATTGTGTGGTTTGCGGCATATTCACTGTTACTCTCCCTTTCAGCCGCCTTTGGTTTAACAATGCCTGTGTTTCCCAGAAACTACGCGTGTCTCCTGGCTGTGATGGATTCCTTCCTGCAAGATTCTGTGTAAAACTGGTTTCTGTCTTACCTTCTGCCTTGTATGTAGGTTTGTCTGCAGTCTGTGGGTTCAGGCAGGCGCAAAACAGAGACACCAGGGGGAGCTCTTTGACCTTCTCTTTGTAGGCTGAGGACACACACACACACACACACACACACACACACACACACACACACACATGACCAAGCAGTCAAGGACTCATGATGTAATTCTCCTTTTCATTGACAGTGACTGCTGATTTTCATCGTGTTATTACAATGCAACGTAACAGCGACGAGATCTACGGCTCAGATAATAAAACTGCATCAGTGAGTCATTAGAAACACACACACACACACACACACAGGAAGGGTGGAGGAGGAGCTGCGAGGTGTGCAGCTTTCTGCTGTGACTGCACTTACCTGCCAGAGTCATCTTCTCGCTGCGTATGTAACTCTCCGGGCTGCTGACGATCCTTCACGGTCTGTCAGAGACACACATGCAGGGAGGGAGGATTTACGCGTTTATCTTTACAGGTCACATGATGAATCGGAGCAGGTCTGCATAAGAGCTGCTGGCAGAAGTAAAGAATATATATGTGGGCAGCAGTTTTAATAGGGAAAAAAAAGAGAAAACGCAACCAAGGACATAAACAAGATTGAATAATCATATTTTGACTCAGAGAGTTCTTTATCTTTATTTCATCAGGAAGATTTATGGTATCTGATCACAGTACAGGATGTAAAATTCTTATGGAACGGGTTTGATATGTTGGGAACTACCATTATTTGCTTTATTGCTACGTGCTGGTTTGATAACTATATCTTTCTATTAAAGTTTCCTTATTATTAATTTTTCCTGGGTTTTCTTTTAAGTCGTGATGTATCAGTAAGAAGATATATCCGTTCTTTTGTATGAGACAGAAATCATCTCAATGTAATTTTACATCTCTCTAGAAAACCAGGTAATTCTGACAGTATAGCTGTGATATTCTCTTCATGAAGATGAGGTTGGTTAACTTAGCTTCACATAAACACTGGAACCAGAGGAACCACTAGTCTGGCTCAGTCTTTATGCTAAGCTAAGCTAACTGTGAAGCAGCCATATGTTTATATTTACCACGCAACATAAGAACGATATCGATCTTCTCACCTAGCTCTCAGCGAGAAAGTGAATAAGCGGATTTCCTGCAAAGGTTGTTTCCCCCCCCCCCCCCCCGAACCTCTCGCCCCAGCTTTGAATCACAGCCGTGACCCCGGTGACCCAAGAGAGGAAGAGGAAGGTGTAAATATCAAAGCGGCGAGCGCAGCCGTCGGCCCATTTCACCACCTGCTACCTCGCTCCTTTCACAGGGCTGCAATATGTGTCACAATACGGAGACTGTGGCCTGGTAATCGCATCAGATCTGACTGGAAATGAAATTAAACACGGATTCTGTTACGTTTTCAATTAACCTAAACGCCAGAGAGAAGCAGCGAAGTACCATCTGTTTCTAAAAGCCTCCGTCTTTCTCTGACTGTCAGGAGGTTCATTAACACTGAGCGAGGCGCTGTCATTCTACGTCGGCATTCAAAAACCTTATTGATTACTGATCTTCTTCAGGTTATTGATAGCAAATCCATTTCATACTTTAAGGTTCGGTGTAGTTTCCGCTGGCATCTAATGACGAGTTGATTTATTTTATTCTATTACTCTTATGTAGAGAAGTTGCATGATTGACTCACGTTTAGCCAAAACAAACACTCAAAGGTCTCGGATCCTTACATTTCGAAGTGGAGAATCTTAAGAAGTGAGGATCTGGGAGTGCCCTGCGCAGCGTGCTGACCTTTACACGGCTGAGTGCACACACTGATTGGTTTCACCTTAATTCTAGGATCCAGCGCACTCAAAGCACAGGTTCTCTTATCATGGAGAAACAGAATTAGGCCCAATTATTTTCCATTTGTCTGTGTGCTGGAGCGTTACTGTACAGTATTAGAAAAGCAAATGAAACAGATTTCCACTACAGAGGGAGACATCTGTAGATGGGACGTGTCTCGCCGGTAAAGACTCACACGCCCCGCCCACTCTCAACCACGTCGCCTTCATCTTCAGAGCAGGGATCTACATCACAGCCGATCACCATGCAGCACCTGGGACACTGGTTAATTATTCTGCCTTAATTTAAGCCAGAGAAAGAACACAGGAAGAGCCCTGTAAATAACAATTTTTTCCCTTGATTTGTAATTGTGGCGTTGTAATAAGCGTCCAATACCAAAACCATTGGAGATCTTCCCACTTTCTGATTGGTTCCTAAGTGTCCAACAGTTGCTGTTAACAAATCTACAGCTCTGACATGATGAGAAGAAGAATAAGCCTTTCACCAACTTTTAACTATTTGACCAACTATTTATTATATAATCATTTTTAAGAAGAACATATCCAAATTCTCTGGCTCCAGCTTATAAACTTTGATTTTTTTCTCTTTTTTTAAATCTTCTATAATAGTAAACTGATGATTTTTCGGTTGTGGGCTGTTTACTCCCTGTCCGTCTCTCTGTTTATCTTTAAAACCTTAGCAAGTAAATTTATATGAATAGAATTATCTTTTTTCCATTGGCAAATAGTTTTGCTCTTTTCAAATTATTTGTTTTTTGAAAACACGAAATTGGAGAAAACAATTATTATATTAAAAATAAGCAAATTTATCTGCCAACGGAATATGATTAAAGATAATTTTACCCTGTATTGTTCTATTAGAGCTGTGTGTGTGTGTGTGTGTGAGACACAGGGAGGGCGAGGCCTGTTTCCCGTGTAGAGCATACACTCACCTGAGCACCCTGCCGTGTCCCTGTGGGACACACACACACACACACACACACATATACACATACGTTCACCTGTGCAGCAATGTCACTGCATGCACACGGCCTGAAAAATACAGTTGCAGGCAAACATACTAATCAGGCAGTGGGCGTAATGCTTTGCTGCACTGTTGGAATGCAAACATACACACACACACATGCACGCAAACACGCACGTACGCACACACACACACACACACACACACACACACACACACAGCTGCTTCTCGTCTTATGAAACCACCCAGGTTGCAGATCAATGCTCTGCTTCCTGCAGGAGTAGGAGCGTTCCGTTCCTTGTTTGTCAATATGCATGAAGGGGAATAAAGGGAACATTTGAGGTCATGTCTTTGGGAATCGTGCTCATGGTTATTCCCCAGAGAGGTTTTTCATTCTACTATTTTATGATAATCATAGTAGTAGTCCCAGGAGGTCGCTGTCCTTATTAATAATAATAATAATAATAATATTTCTCTTCTAACAATACAACAACAGACAACAGAAAGTTTATGCTGTAAAGTAAAAGACATGATGTATATTTTTCTGCTTTTGGAAATGAGACCTAATGTCAAGCATTTCAATTTCCAATTCGGAAATATGATTTAAAATCCTTCGGCACGTCAAAACGCTCACGCTGGAAGCTGGGAGAGATCTGCACAAGACTCTCAGAAACGCAAATAAAAGCTGTTCCATACTTACAGTTCCGTACATTCAGCTCTATAATGATCCCAGAGGGCAATTATTGTGCAGGCCAAGAGCAACACAGAAATATACTGCACAAAAAACATACATACATAATCAAATACACGTTACAGTGGGTTGAAGTAAAGTGCAGTACAGGGCTGCAACTAACAGCTGCTGCATTAATCTATTGATTATTGAAACGATTAATCGATTAATTGTTTGGTTTATAAAACAGTGTAAAAATATTTAAAATGATTTCTGTTTCCTGAAACTGAAGATTCAACCCAAAGATCAGCAATTTACTATTGTTGTAAAAAGCTGGAACCAGAAAATTTGTACATTTTCTTCTTAAAAAAAAGACTTAAATCGATTAATTGATTAATAAAATACATGGCGGTTGATGTAATAGTTACAACTAATCAGTTAGTCATTGTAGCTCCATTAATTGCAAAATCTGTTTATTACACGATAATAGTTGTTGTAATAAACAAGTCAGTTTTGATCATTAGGGCCGGAAAATACAAAAAGGAATTTCATAAATAAGGTTGAAATGTAGAGAATAAAGTTAAGCTACCATGCTGTGATATAGTTGAAACGGCATTAAGGATTTATTGAATTTTTTTTCGACCATTCTTGAAATGCAAAATAGCTTTCTCCTCCCTTTTTGTTCCCTGTAGCTGTGGGTGTATTGTCTGGTCAACGTGGGGAGGAATGGCGTTGGCTTTCTGCAGGGTTGGTCTGATGACCCGCCTGTCTCCTGACTCCTATAACCTCACTGCAGCGCCCCGCCACTGGCGTTTTCAGCACCAAAAAAAAAAAACCCAGATCTTGTAAAACACTAAAACACAAGTCATTAGCGTCTCATCAACATGTGATATTGACTCCTCTTATATAAAACATCAGGTGTTTCCCGTCAGGGCGCAGCTTGCTGTTGGGGGCAGTTTCCTGAGACGCCTCGACACTTTCCACCACCTGCACTTTGATGCCTGTGTGGAGGAGTCAGGGCTTTTCATCTGAAATCAATGGACACCTCCTTGGTTTTGGTTTACATTAGGCTGTATAAAAAAAAAAAAAAAAAAGCAGCGCTGGAGTTTTTTCTTTCAAAAGTACCGGCAGCAGTTTTTTTTTGTTGCCCCAAACGGATATCGCATTCACTGGAAGTGGATATCATTGTTTTTTTTCTAGCGATGATACCTTCAGTGTCCTCCATGATCCTTGAGTTTCCAAAAAAAAAATGCAATCAGAAATGGATTCAGCTGCAGTATTTGATGTACTACTTATATTAATTCATATATACATGTATGCTTATTATTATTCAGTACTTTATGTAAAGTTACAGTTAGATTAATCCCAAACACCACCTGATGATATCTAATAATATTCTTATTTGTCATGGGAGGAGCTACTTCATCTTTGAAAGTTCCCATGTGTTTTACATCACAAGATTTGCGGGAAAAATGATGCATTAAACTGTATGTGATATTTTTGGGAGGCACTTTGACTCAATTGGTTGGAAGAAAAGATGCACAGATTTTCGTCCGTTTCTTCCATAAACTGACTCTTGACCATGGAGGAAATGCACATTGTAATGAACCCTGAACTCAGCAAAGCTAATGTGAAATTTACTCATCTCAACACAACTTTTCTTAACTAATCACAAATTCGCTTTTTCGTTTGCCTCTTGCTCCCATCATTTCTGTTTTCACACACACACACAAGCCTACAAACTCCCTAATTTCCTCCTCTCCTGCTCTCCTCTCCTTTCCCAAAGGCAGAACCAAAGCCGCATCCAAACATATGGGGAATCAATAATAAATGACACAGGTTACACACCGTACAGTTTTTCTGGGTACACTGAGTCCTCCCCCCCCCATCACCCCCACCACCCCCTCTCTCTGTCTCCTTCTTCCTCTTTTCTCCCGTCAGCAGGAACCACCGCATCATCACTATCTCCATCACCCTCGCCCCAGTACGCCCTACGCCGACACACGACGCAAATGCACGCAAACAGAAAAAAAAACTTCACAGCCTCAGAGCTGAGAAGTGAGGCGGGTGCCATGCAGATGTGCGTTACACTCACCCCCCTCGGTCCCCGTCTGCTCTGCTGCTGATGCTGGACCGCTGACTACTGGTTACCCCCGTCTGGCTGCACGGATACAGGCGCCGGGCAACAGCATCAGCAACAGCATCGGTGCTGCCTCCATGACATCACCTTGGAGGCGCCCCATTGGTCCAAGGCTCTGCCAGCATCCAGGGCCCCGCAGCCAATGGGAGCGCGGAGGGAGGATGGGGGGGAGGGCCGTCGGCTCTTTGTGTTGTACTGCAGGGTGGGTGGTAGAATCAGTGTTTTATTATATGGCGCAGGAGTGTGTGTGTGTGTGTGTGTGGACAGAGTATTATGTATGAGGATGCAAGAGTTGACTCCAGAATGTGAGGAATTGGTGAAGCCTGGTAGCCTACTTTTATGCGTGTGTGTGTGTGTGTGTGTGTGTGTCTCAGCAGGGGGCCCAGCTCGTAAGCACACAGGACACTAAATTATTTACATCCTAACTGTAAAAAAAAAAAACCTTTTGCGGTGTGAAACAAATGCAGTTTATAATCCAGAATAACAGATTATACATTACATTAGTGCTATTATGTGCAAATGCTGGTAATTGTCCTACTCCTGCGCTTTCGGAGCCATTGTTCTACTTATATTTCTGTCACAAATCTTCATTTTAAGCCCCTGTTCTGTTCTGTTCTGTTTGTTGCCTCGTTTCGTGTTTTTTTTTTTTTTTTGCAGCACGTCAGATTTAAATATTCAACTCCACTTTGGATGCGCCTCAAATATAGCCCACTGAGATGCAATTATATTCATCAGGCTTAGTAGTGCTGTTTGCTGGTCAAAGGAAAAACAACAGAAAACACTTTTAAAACTGCATAATAGGATGTCTGAACATTGGGATGAGCATTTTTATAAAACAAATACTAGTAATAAGGATTTCATTCATTGTTATTGACCAACCATGCTGTAATATATTTGTACAACTTCATATAATACATGTGTTTGATTAGTTGTTAAAACTGTACTTAGAGTAGGGTACTTTACTGATTTAAAGTTGGTTTCATATGATCTGCAAGTTCCAAGTCAATTTTTAATACAAATGTTTATCAGTTCACCTGCAAGATGGTGAATAATACTATTATATTTTTTTAAATCAGTGGTAAATGCACTATGTTAAGATAGGTTTGGCATTTAAAAGCATTTTGATGACATTTCTACTAAGAAATTTTCATTTCTTTCAAGAATCTTTAGTATGATGCTTATTTTGAAAACAAAACTATTGTTCCTATGGTGGTTGCTAACCATATTCATTTAACTTCTAACCGATGTCCAATCTGTGACCTCTAAATGTGATGGTTAACACCTTGTACAGAAAAAAATGCTGAAAGATGTTGGTGAAAACATACCCCGTTTGTAATAAACTACATATTTCTTCTATCAAATTCTTAATAATTTCACTAATGTCAGACCACAGGGGCACTGAAGCGATTTCTAATTGATCCTGTAACGATTTATCAATCTTTATATTAATCGCCACCTATGACATTAATCGCCCAACATGAATTTGTTTGGAAACTAATCGATTTACCTACTAATCGTTGCAGCTCTAATGGAGATTGTATTGGAATATCACCGACAAAAAAAGTCTAAGCATGAATTTATATATTAACAAAAGCAATTAATGGATGAAATAATTAAAAGATTTGATGTAGCATGAAGCGGTTTGTTGTAGAGTTGCAACAATTAGTCACTTAATCGATTAGTTGCCAACTTCTGCATTAACCATCAACTATTCTGATGATCGATTGATCGACTTGAGTCATTTTTAAGAAGAAAATGTCTAAATTCTTCATTTCCAGTTTCTCAAGTCTATTTATTTTCTGGTTTCTTTAGTCTTCTATAATAGTTAAACTGATGATCTGTGGGTTTTGGGAAACACTGATCAACATTTTGACACCATTTTATGAACAAAACAACTGATTGATTAATCGTCTCAATAATACAATAATGAATCGACTATAAGGAGTAGATGTAAGTTGCCGCCCTAGTTCCTAGAATGACGTCACCCGAATTAAATCTGCAGAGTAGCCCACAGAGTGATGTTAAACGTCCGTGCTCGCCACTGCTGTGTGATCCTGTTGAGTTTGTAAAGGAGTGGGCGTGAGCACCTGTTAGGACTCCAACACCCCCCCACAGCAGCTGTAGGACGGAGGAGCAGCGCTGATGAGCGGCGGACATAACGTGGCGTCTGGGCTGTTGCCGCCCTTTGATCCTGCATTCAGATCACACTCCTCCATGATGTCACCACGCCGCCGCTCGCACGCTCACCAGATGAAAGAGAGAGAGAGAGACACACACACACACACACACACATGAGGTCACATCAGGGTGTGTCCTGCTGTCGCCGTCTCCTCTCCTCCTCTCTCGCTGGCCGCCACTGACAGTAAAAGCACGTGTGACATTAGACATCGAACGCATCCTGGAAATGAGATCACCAGGGTGGGTGGGTGGGTGGGGGGAGAGAGAGAGAGAGGAGGAGGAGGATGAAGAGGCAATAAGATCAAACAGATCTCAGTTTGAGTGATTCACAGGGAGGAAAGATAAGAGGGAAGGAGAGGAGAGGGAGACATAAGAAAAGTAGGGGGGGGGGAGCACACTGGGAACACCCACGGGTGCTGAGATGAGCTGGGAGGAGAGGGGGAGGGGGGAGGGAGGAAGAACCCCCCCCCCCCGGGGAAAACAGGGATGAAGAATCACACATCTGATACCACATGAAAGTAGCTGAACACTGGGATGAGGGAGAGAAATGCTCCGAGTGTCTAAGGAAGAATCCCCTGGAATATCCCTGAAATGGGATGAAATGCAAAGGCTGCGTGGGGGGGGGGGGGCGCGGCACACGCACATTTAACTTTCATCAAGATCAGCCGATGACCTCCTCGGATTGTCTGTCTTATTATCATTTTTAGAAGATGTCAGTTTAGGTTTTTTTTCATGAAGAATAAAAGATGCAAACGAAGCAGATACGACTCATATCCTGGAAGCACTTAAAGTGCACCCACGCACACACACACACACACACACACACACACACACGCTCTGGTGGCCGGTAAAAACATAAAACTTACAGTAGCTTTGCAGCAGCACGAGAGTCCTGATCTAAAATCTGACATCATCTCTGTGTCTCAGGATGAGATCATCTCAGATCTACTGGCCTTACTCACTCTAGCATGTGTGTGTGTGTGTGTGTGTGTGTGTGCACATTAAAAACTGGTTGTAAATTAAGTTTTCTAAAATGGAAGTGTGTGTGTGTGTGTGTGTGCCCATGCTGCTGCAGGTGTCCAGTGCAGCATAATTCAATTACAGGTAAAACACTGCAGATTGATCTGATTGAAGCTGAAGGCTTCCACTCGCTCTGAGTTGGACAGCCAGGGTTCAGGCTCTGGTGTCAGGGGAACAGAAAACAAGTAAAACCACTTCCAGGAAGAAGTGAAACGTAATCCCCCTTTTCCTACTCAACCCTGGAAGAGTGTCGCACAATTTAGTTTGGTTTAATCCTCGTAAAATCCTTGTGAATAAAAAAACAGGTGGATCTCCTGCACTGAAGTTGTCTAGACCGTTTTTTTTTCTTTTTTACCAAAAGATTCCAGTCTCTCCATGTTACTGACCAGACTGTCTGGAACAGTCAGTTACCATGGGAACAGGGAACTGACAAGTACAATGAGAGCAAAGTGATTGATCGCCAGGTGTGTGTGTGTGTGTGTGTGAGACCATGTTTTGCATTTTGTTCTACATTTTTATGCACATATTTAATATGTATTGATCTACGAAAGTAGCCGTCTGGTTCAAAGGGGAAAAAACAGGTGATTATATAATATAATTCATGAATTAAGAAGGGGAAAAAAGGCTCCACGTTCGTTTGTAGAGCTGCAACACTCAATCAATTAATCAATTACCTGCCAACAGTTTTTTATAATCGATTAATTGAGTCATTTTTAAAAAGAAAATGTCCAAATTCTCAGGTTTCTTTAGGCTTCTATAATAGGAAGTAAAGTCTCTAGATGTGGAAAAATACTTGCAGCTGTAAATGCAGCAAAAGGTGTTTTTTTACCAATTATTAAATCAGGGTGGCCGAATCATTTTGCATGCCCCACTTTTAAGTTTTTTTATTCAAAAGAATAAATGTGGCAAAAGGTCAAAAAGTTCAAATACTTTCCCAAGCCACTGTAGATAAAATAAAAAGTTGGTGATCAATGTGATTTTTGGCAAATAATCAAATGAATCAACAAACCACTGCAGCTCTAATAAGGATTTCACTGGAATATGTGCAGAACAAAAAAAAATCATTATATTAATTATATATGTAAATGGAAACTAAAACCCACTTTATGGACCAAACAACTAATCAATGAATCATTTCAGTAATTGTCTTAACTGACTATAACAGTAGTTAGTCCCAGCTCTAATTGCTGCTGGTATTATTTGAGATTATTGGAGGAGGATTATTGTAACCATTATACATTTCCATTATTCTGTACCAGTAACATGTGGCTAACTGTTACCCATTGACATTCACTGAATTTCACACACCTGGTTCTTGCTGAGCAAACACAAATTATAAGACCAGAACTTTTAAATATATATGTAATGATGCGTTATGCTTTGTGTGTGTGTGTGTGTGTGTGTGTAATCATGCTCTGGAATGTCCGACCCTTTTTATTTTATTGATCCACTGTAAATAATCTAAACCTTTAAGTAGTTTTACAAGAAATAAAATCTGCCAACAGGGGAAAATAATTTAATGTACATCCTGTGCAGTTTCCCATGTCTCAGGTCAGTTGCCTCTACATTAGTACATACACATAGGATGTGAGCAGACATAATAATTAATAATTAATAAAGATGCTGAGATAAAAAGAAATGATGGTTTAATACAGCTATGCTTTGGAATACACACCAAATTCCATTATATCTACTACACCCCATTATAATATACTGTATAGTACTTTTTTCATGATTGATTAAAAAAAATCTTTGACATACAATAATATGAGTTTGCAGTGGCCTTCATGTGTGCTGGGCCGGAACAGCTGGACATACGGCCATAAATTCGGAGCCATATTGTGGCCGGGCATGAGCTGCTGCAATTGATTACAACATCCAAGCAGTGGGGAGGAATTCATCAAATAAACGTGAAGGTATTGCACCGAATCCACAGTGCAAAGATGATAGCTGTCATCGGTGAGGATCAGCTTGTTAATATGGTTTCTTTAATTAACTATCACTGTAAAAAAAAAAATACAGATTTTTTAACATGATTTTTTCAGTCTTTTAAATAGAAAATGTAATAATACTTTGCTAATACTGAGTGAAATTTGGATTAATGACCATAACACAATGTACAATACAGAGGACTAATTAATATAGAAATTATTATAATAATGTAATTATACTCAATTTATAACAGTAGATTTCTGCAATTTGACTCCAGATTTTTTGTATTTTGTGTCTTTTTATAGGTAAAATTAAATAGTTTTATAGGTGGAAATACCTTTATTTATCATTAAAAAGCCAACAAATACATAGGAATTCATTACTATATAGGTATAAAAAACCTATACTGTAGCTACAGAAAATTATATATTCATATGAGATGTTTATTTAACAGTATTCTACCATTTTTAAAAGCACTTTTCTTCACATTGAAGGCTTAAGTTTTGAAAGAACAGGAGACTTTTCTGTAAAGTCACACTTTACTGCACCCGAGTCAAGAGTGAGGTCAAAGGTGATTTGTAGCAGATAAGTTTAGTAGCGTGTGTGCGTGTGTGTGTGCTCCCTTTATTGGATTACTGTTCTCTTTATGCGGTGCAGATGTTAAACACGGGGGCTGCGTGTGTGTGTGTGTGTGTGTGTGTGTGTGTGTGTGTGCGTGCGTACAGCAGGGGTCAGAGGTGTAAAAGGAGAGCCTTCCACTCCTGGCCCAGTTTGACAGTTATTACTCTCCCGTGTGACAGACGTGATGTACGGGTCAGCGTGCGACGCCGCATTCCTCAAAGACGACGTCGGCGTTGTGGGAGCACGGAGCACGCTTACATGCCACTCTCCCAAAACCTGACGGGCACGTCTCCAAAGCGCTTATTCTTTTGCGAAGGGAGCGTAACACTTCATGTTGAGTAACATGATGAGCATTGACTTTCCGTTCCTGGAGAATGTGGACTAACGCTGCTGCTGTTACTTCACTATGTGTGTGTTTGTATTATTTATAGTATTAAAACTGTAAAGATTAAAATCTAGGCATTACATTATCATTCATACATTCATTCAGTTTTATTCACACTGTAAAACCATTGCCTTAAATTTACAGTAACTATCTGGCAGCAATTATCCAGGGAGTTACTGTGAGTATTTTTTACAGATACTGTTTACAGTATTATGTCTTTACTGTAAAATACAATAGAATACTATGTTTTAAGTCCTATTTGTGAGAATGCCAATGTAGTGTAACCCTAAAAACTTGGTACCTGATAATTTAACGCTTCAAAAAAGGTTTTTAAAATAAAAAAAAATGGATTACATTTATTAAATGTTTCAGTCTGATTCGGTTGATATTGATATTTATATTGTGTCAAAAAGCACCTAAAAAATGTTATTTTTGTAAAATAAAGAAATTACACAAATGGACTTTCAAATGACAAGAAACCAACACACAGACCCCATTGATGGATCCTAAAACTACTACTTTAAAAAGTTTTTGACTTTCTTATGTTGCCAACCATGATTTGCTACTGATCCATTTACAGTATTATTTGATTAAGTGTAATGATTTCATTTCTATTTACACTATTGGCCAATTAGGTGTATTATAATACAGTAACTCTTTGACTACTGACTACTACAGCAATCTACTGTTAAAATTTGTTAGAGTAATGTGACTGTATTTAACACAGTCAATAAGTGGAGATGTCACAGTGTGTAAAGCACATTTGAACCAACATGCTGACCATGTAAAAGTAACATCAGTAATATTTAACAATAATATTAATTAGCAGCAAACATATATATACATATGTAACCCAAGACACAAATAAGTAATTAAAGGAGGAGATTTAAAATATACTGTCGGGGTGATCCAAATGCTTTTCAAAAAGAGATGTCGCTGTTTTCCTTCGTGCTTCTAAAACAAAGTAACGTGAGTCGATCTGTTTCCGCTGCAGCTCTGTCACCCTCTGCTGCCCGGGAAACAGATGACTCCGTCCCTCACTTCATTATACGCAATGGTCCTTAATTCCCCCCGCTGCAGCCGCAGTCTCGCCTGCAGGGGAATACATCTGGACGTGGTCATGATGACCTGCTGCACTGGCAGTATCATTACACAGGCGCTGTGGTCTTATTTCAGACGTAATTACTTCATATGACCTGTTCTAACCTTTATACCATTTAACTGGCACTTGTAGTAACCAGCAGCCATACATATATATATAATGTGAGAATATAGCCTGCTAATTTCCATCTCTAGTCCCATTGGCAGGATGAAATGTAATGCTGTAGATACAAGTGATGGTGTGTGAATATGTTATATATTACTCCAGAGATGCAGGAATGTGTTGCGTGTAATTAATTTTGTACAAACAAACAAGAGGACATTTCCCCTGAAAGCACAGTTAGGATGATGATGATGATTGAATAGGATCAGCGAAAGTTGTGTTAAAATGCGCTGATGCCTGCCGAAAATGCTGGTAACTTTAAAGATAACGGCAGCGTGATGTGGTCTCATTGTTCTGTGTGAAGGGTACGAAGGTGTTTTCCATACACTCGTATCGTTAGTTCACACGCTAGTTACAACACACACACACACACACACACACACACACACCTCTCCATATTGATCCGTGAAAACCTGCACCAATAAAGTGAAACTTCTCTATTATCTCTATTAGAGCTGCACTGATAAGTTGATTAATCAATTAGTTGCAATGCACTATTTTTTTCATTAATCGATTAATGGACAATCAGACTTGTTGTTAGCTGCAGCTCTACATTTGTGATTGCATTTTATATTTCTTTGTTGCTCAGCTCCTCATCGAAAAAGGCCTCATGTCCTGACCTTTATTTCCTTATTAGCTGATTTATCGGCTTATTTTATTTAAGTGGAAGCACGCTCTCCCCCTTTAGACAGCAGTTGGCTCAAGGAGATCCTAAATTACGTTAACCGAGGAGAGATTAGATTTTCACTTACAGTGTCCAGGACATCCATTGATAACGCTCAGAAAGCCCTTTAGTGTTTGTCTAAGAAACTGCTACTATATACTATAGTAGCTATTATATATATAAAAATGATCTATGTGTTCTTAATCTGCATTTTCTGAGTTTTAGTTGGAAGTTTTGATGTGCCAAACATGATATATTTAAAATGTAAAGTACACAAATTTGACTCTTGCAAATGTGACGTAGATAAATCGTATGAATAAGACCATATCTAGAGTAATAAAAAAACATATGAACTTTGCTTTTTGTGTAATAGGGCACCTTCAAACTCTGGTTCTCCATGTTAACTCCACTCTGAGGTTAAAATATTGACCCATATTGAAGGATTCACGTCTTCGCTGCTGCACCAGTGACTTTTATTAGTTTCTCTGGATACTGCAGCAAAGACAAAAAGGAAAGATCCCAATTTGCAAAAGAATACAAGAAGCAGATGGAGACATTTTAACACACATCTCATCGGAGACACACACATGAAGGTATAAATAGATTTAAAAAGACTATTATACTCCATCCATTTGTAAATAGATAATAGTCTCCGTGTGTTGCCCATATGGATTTGATGGTGCAGGGAAAGTAGGTCAACTTTTTAAAACTCTACAATACAACCACCACAATTTTAATTTCACCCTGCACTTTAAAGCTTTTTTTTATTATTTGGCTTCATCTTCATAGAAAGAGCAAATTGGAGAGCACTTACTCTGATTTAATTTACCAAGCCATGTCAGTACCTTGTGAGAATTTCTAAATATCTCTTCAGATGAATCACAAGCACTTAGTGGAGGAAGAATATAACGTGATAATTTCACGTTTCTGTATTACATTCCCCATTAAATGACCTATTTATTTGAACTAGAAAGCTCTTCACTGTTGTTTGTGACTCCATTGTGAAATCATTGTGGTCATTTTTAGTCAATTTGAAAATAAGAATCTCCACCATTTCGTCGTTTTACATTCATTACACTCATTATACATCAAAGGGAAAGTGAATATTACCTGTACTGACCAATCAGAGAGCTGCAATATTTGTTAGTCATGTGTTGTTTCAGTCCACAACTACATGAATATAGAGTTGTTGTTTTTTAACTTCATGACGTCACACTTGTCACAACCACGTTGTTCAAAAAGTTATTTCGCGCAGGTATTTGAACTTGATTTATGGGCCACTTCTTCATGTTGAGGTCTCTGTGTGTAGGCATTAGTTGATTGGATCGTTGTGTAGGGAGATTGGGACGAAAATGTGTGGTTTAAAAAAAGAGCCTAGACTAGAGTAGCCGGGGCCATAAGTAAGTACATGTGTATTGTGGGGTTATCGTTGAGGCCACTCAGGAAAGGATCAACACTCCGGAGGTGTGAGATGTGTTAAAAGCCGCGTGGAGCCAGCAGATGGGTGAAAGGGGAACAGACGCCTCCCCGCTGAGAACCGCTGCACTTATCTTTGTTCTCTGCTTTTCTTCCCAACGACGACTGACCAGGGAGAACGGCAGGAGGGGGGGGGGGAAGAGCGAGAGACAAGGAGGCAGGCGAAGAAAAGCAGATTTAGTAGAAAAAAAACGAGACTGGGGATAAGAAAAAAAAAAAGAGAAACGGGAATTGAACGAGGAACATCAAATCCTACGCACGCTTGTGCATAAAAAGCACAGACCCACTCAGCCCCCCCCCGCGGCTCAGCTCCAACTATCAAACACACCACACAGGCCTGTCAACTTGTTTCCCCCGCCGCCCACTTATAATAAATGACTCCAACCTCCCCCCTAATGTAACAAAGGCATATTTTTAAGTCAGCATCCACAATTAGAAACAGATCCAGGTGGTGACCCACTGAACAAACACAGAGTCCTGAGCACACCGGGCCGACCTTTGACCCCCTCTAGGTTTACCGCTTTTATCCTCCAGAGGACGCTCTCTTCAGAAGGCAGCGGGCGTTGGGTGGACGACCGTCAGGGCTCGTTTAACGGAGCGTAGCGTCCCGTTTGAGGCTACTGTTAACCTCTGGCCAAGTGGCTGAGGGGATAATGGCGTTGAACCACAGCTGTTGAACTGTGGTGAGTTTTAAACGAGTCAACAGTGACCCGGGAGGAAGTTTTGCCTTTGAGGGAGCACCATAAAGTTGGTGTGTGACTCGTTCACGACCACGGGACTGTGGCTACTGTGAACATCTGCATGTTAACGCAAAATGGGATGTTTTTTTTTAATGATGATATTATTTGATGATACTTTGATAAATATATACTTTAGTTTTTGTAGTGTTAGGATAGTGTGGATTGGGTGGAGGGATACATGGTTGTGTACTAACATTTAACATTAGGAAAACAAATCCGTGGTGTCACACATCACTAATGTTTCTGTGCTGTTTCATAACCAACACCCAAGATATATTTAATCATACAATAAAGCAGTGGAATAAGGCATTATGTGTAATGTAAAAGTATTTGCTTACTTAGGGCTGCGGCTAATGACTACTCCGATAGTTAATCAATCTATTGGTTATTAAAATGATCAAGCAATTCGTTGTTTGTTCCATAATATATAGTATAAATTAGTATAATTTATATTATAAATTTATAGAATTTTTATAGTATAAATTCTGCATAAAGAAGACTAAAGAAACCATCAAAAGAATTTGAGAAGCTGGAACATTTACTTCTTAAAAACGGCTCAAATCAATTAGTCGCTTACATGCACTTTGATGTTGTTGTACATGTAAACGCATAGGATAGTGAGAAACGAAATTTCGATTCCTTTGTATGCCAAGTACATGTGAAGAAATTGACAATAAAATTGACTTTGACTTTACCAAAATTGGCAGCTACTAATGTAATAGTTAGTAATTCATTGATTAATGGCCAAATTGTTGCAGCTGTAGAGTTAAAACAGTGAAGCACTGAGCACACAACTGGAGAAGAAAATCTGGCTGGAAGAAGAAGAAGAAGAAAAAATAATACTTGATAATAATATGTTTATAATATAAAAAAGTCAGTTTGTTGAGTGAAGTTAAAAATGTTGCAGAGAAGACGAGTTGGAGGAGGAGAGAGGATCAAAGCGAAAGGGGGGAAAAGATAAAAGAACAATTCTTTTCTGCATCTGTATTCTCTTGTCTTCCTTCCCTGCTAAAAAAAAAAAAAAAAAAAAAAAGGATATCGGGCTCTTCATTGTTTCAGCAGGGAATGTGAGGATTTTGGATGTCGAATCCTCTTTTAGATGTTGAGCTCCTGGAGTTCACCTTCCCCCTGAGATTCCTGCACCCTGCCAGCCCGGGGCCTGTGTTTTATTTTTAGCAGTAATCATGTTACCATCACTACTTCAACAATGTATACTTCGTTTCTCTGCCAAGATCAACTTCTACCGCTGCCCTGTGCATGGACGGGCTTTATTCCATTTCATTTAGCCATGTGGTTTGAATAACCCACGCTTTCTATAGTTAGTTGTGTCAGTAAACACGTCAAACTGTAATATCAGAGTCCAAAAATACACTGTTAAAAAATGATGCCTTATCAGGGGAAACGTCATGTATTTAGTACAAACAGTCCATTACTGAGTAGAATTCATCTTGAGTCAGAATTAGGAGATTAAAAAATCCATAATATGAGTTAAGATAAAGATGTAACCATTTATTTTAGAAATTTTCACTAAATTAGTGAAAATCAGTAAAAAAAAAATGTACATAAGCAAAATTTTCTGCCAATGTAATCAAATATTTCAAGATAATTCTACTCAATATTGGACTGATTATAGCAAAAACAATAGTTTCACTAGTTAAGATTTATTTTTGCAGGGCATGTAAATATTCTTGCATAATATGGAAGTCTGTCCAAGACAGTGCAGATGCTAAATTGTCCAAACAAAGACCAAACTCTACACAAGTTGTTGCCTTTTTTAAATATGGTTTCAAATTGTCTTGTGTAACCGATCTTCCATAGGAGTGGAGTAGGAAATGGGGGAAATATATGTCGAAAGTTTCAGTAATTAAATTATACGAGGACAGGAAAAGCAATTAACCGTGTCACTGCTAACAAAAATGCTTTTAAGGATCATAAGTCTTCCCCCCCACCACTCACAGGAACTGGGTGAAAAAGTCACAGCGGAGCAGCGTGCATTAGTTCAGGGCAAACACAGATGGAGGAGTGGATTCCGCGCTGTGATCAGCCGTCGACTGACCAGCGCGCTCTCGTAAAGCGAGGCCAGGCCTCGGCCGGGGCCTTTGATCACCTTACACCTTGAAGCAGCGCTTGTGCATTTATCACCGCTTCTAAGGGGCCACTCGGTGATCAGATGATCCGCTGCATTCTTCATGCGTTCCATCATGGTGTTTCTCTTCTTTTTTTTTTCTCCTTTCTTTCTTTTTTGGAAGGAGATGCCGAGGAATGCCTAACAAACATAAAAAACACAAAAACATCAAATATCAAACTGGCAGGAAAAAAAGTTACCTCTGAAAATAAAAAAATAAAAAACTCGCAAGTGATATACTGTTGTTCACACAATAAACTTCCAAAATAGTTTAGTTTTATTATTCCATGGTGCCATAGTTGCAATATTTTTTGTCATAAATCAATGTTTTACCTGTCTTGACCCTGCACACACAGATTTTGCATTATTACATTTACAGCTGCAAAATGATGGGAACTTTATAAAGGTTCCCATCATTCTGGAACCTTTATAAAGTTAAAAATCAATTAGCAGGACTGGTGTAAGATTAGTATTTATTCCTTTTCTGTTAATGCATAAGCAGCTTAATCCGTTCCAAGGTGTTTACTTCATAAAATGGTGTTCAATATTGATCAGTGATTCCCAAAGCTTAACATTCAACCTAAAATGTCTTTTTTGGTCCGGACCAACAGTCCACAACCCAAAGATCATCAGTTTATTGTTATAGAAGACTAAAGAAACCAGAAAATAATCTGATTTTAGAAGCTGGAAGCAGAGAATATGGACATTTTGTCAGTTATTAAAAAAGTTGATTACTACTGTAAGACTTGACATCTAATCGGTTAATAATCAGTTAATCTTTGCAGTTCTAGCACATTAGTCAAGGTAGCTGAACCCAAATTATTGGAAAAATTAAAGAATTAAAGTCCTTAATGTAATCAGCTATTTATTTTCCCACTTTAATATTTAAAATTGCAAGCTATATTTATTTAAAAAATGTTTTATGGCCCAAAAAGCACCTGTACACTGCAAAAAAATAAATCTGATAGAATGAAATCCTTCTGATTTTATTCAATTACTGTTACAAAACATTTTCATCTTTTTTTGCTAAAACAAGATTACACTGAACAAAAAGGAAAAGGTAGCAAACCTATCTGCCAAACTAATAAAGATAATTCAAGACAACTTTTCATTTATTAAGATTTAATTTTTTGCAGCATGGCAGCGATACAGTCCGTAAAACCTTAATTTCCACTCCTGTTGTGACATCACAACAGGAGCCATTTCTATACGGCTTGTTCTCACAACAATGAATGAATGAGCAGGTGGTTTTCTTTCACTTTGTGTGTTAGCAGGGACAACAAAGGCCTAAATATTTATACATAAGCACTGAAACGTGTGTTTTTTTCAGGATAGAGCCTCATTTAAATCATTTTTTGTCCATTTTGATCACAATTGTCAGATTAAAGTCAACCAAACATGTTCATGTGGAGCAGGGTTTCTGTTTTCTGTTCCCGCTCCTTTTCTGGCCTCCACCAGCTCCTGAGGGAAAATATCCGTCTCTTTAGTTGTTAAACGCTTCACTAAGTTCACCAGAGACACTAACTTTTGTCCGTGTGACATTTGCGGTGAATGGAGGGTTGTTACCGAGCTTTTTAGCTGCCTGCTTGGTCTGGAAATGACATTCAAGAGAGAGAGGTGTGATAAACAGCTAGTGTCCAGGCCGTAAAGTCAACACAATGGGCTGAAAGAGGATAAAACGCTCCAGAGAGCAGAGAGAAACGGGAAAACCTAAACGCAACACAGTCTCTAACCGACAGGAATTAGAATTTAAAAGATATAAAGCCCTGTAAACATGTCAAATACTAAATATTTGGCAAAAAAAAGAAAGTTAGGTCAACTCAAAATTTTTAGGTTGGGCAAGTAAGCTAAATATTTTAAGTTTTGCTTCTGAGTTTGTTCAACTCTGAATTCAGATTTTTGTCAACTTAACGGTAAGTTCTGCTAACGTATCATTTTACATAATAATACATTTAACTGGTATTTATGCTAACTCTGTTTAAAAAATGTATATTGCTATGACTAAGGGAATCATGATGATGGATGAAATTTAAAAAAAAAAATTAAAATATTCCTTTAACATGAAACCATCCAGTCAAAGGACAAGCTAATGTTAGCGGCTAACTGCTGCAGCCCTGCTAGCATCGGTTAGCTTTGTGCTTAGACGTCGAAAATGTTAGGCCATAAAAAATAGTTGGCTTTTTTTTGTGGACAAGGGAATAAAAACCACATATAAAATCATTTCAATTGTATTTGATTTACTTTATGAGTCAGATAATTTCACAGCTTTCAGGTGCTCCATAAATCGCCTTTTTGTATTTGAGGATTTACAAACAGCCGCTAACACGGATGGGGACAGTTTGTTTAAAATGTATGACCCCCACTTCGCCTCTTTTTTTTTTGGTTCCAGAATATCCTCTGGTGTGCATCTCCTAACATCTCCGTCCTTCTCCCTTTATATTTCAGGGCGGTTTCCCCAGCGGTACAGTTTGGAGGCAGGAAGCACGGCGGCATTCCTCCGTCCCCGGCCTTTTTCTCCCTTTTAAATCACAGCAGCCAGAGCTGCAGGGGCAGAGGGCAACATAAAATACTGCAGCTCCGACATGCGTGGAGCAGCGGGACGGGGCGGATACGCACGAATAAACGGATGAGCGATGGACGCATGTACGTGTTCCCCGAACAAAAGGTCAAAACATGAGGATCCCCTTTCTAAAAAAAAGTGCTTTGGCAGTATTTCATATTTCAGTTTATGGGCTGGAATGATCACATAATTGTCTCAAATTTTGTGGCGTGTGCCAAAAATGCACTTTATATATATATGTATATGTGTGTGTGTGTGTGTGTGTGTGTGTGTGTGTGTATGCAAGCTTATTATCAAGCGGCACAAGTAAGATATATAAAAATTTGGATAGGAGAATGTCCAAACTTTAAATCAGCAGAAAAAAATCATACATGGAGAAAGTAGACCAGATTGCACCAGATGGACAAATGTTTGGGAATAAAGATGATTATTGTTGCAATATGATTTAGCCAAGTCTCATTTATTTAAATTCTTCCACATGAAAAGTGGAATTTCAGATCTTTTTGATGTTTAAAAAAAAACAATCTTTTCAGGAAATAAATGGAATAGAATAATGTATGTCTGAAACAAAACTTATGAATCTGAGTGTAAGAAATAAATGGGAAAACTAAATTCCTTGTAATATCTCAGTAGATTGGGAACAAATGTGGAAAATCAAAACAAATTTAAACGTGTGTATATGTTTTACACCATTTATTGTCGCTCGTTGTTTTAACTCTGCATATCCTGTTGAGCTGTGATAACACATTTCCTAGTTGTGGGGTCAGTAAGGTCTGATCTGATCTATCATGAACCCACATGTACGAGTGCCAGGAAGCATTTTAACATATGATGGATATAATCTGAATTGTTCTGATGAAGCCTCCCGTCTGGTTTAAGGTGAAAGGCTGAAAACTACTGGGAAATAATAACCGACCCACATCTGGCTCTGCGCGTCGGCACGTCTCCAGATGTTCAACGCAGCTTATCAGGTCTGTTTCACTTTTCTCATTTTATTTTTATAATGGCTGCCAGTTTTATTTCCACCTGCTGCCTTCTTTCACCAGGAAGATAAATGTTTAAGAATAGAAAAGGTGGGTAATTAGGACAGAAGCATCACAGGAATGTGTGGGTGTGCGTGGTTGTGTGTGGTTTGATTGAGGTGTAACACACTTTATTTAGCTCAGCTTGTTTAAATAATGACTTAAGATCCAGACCTTTAGGAGGTTTTTATCTGACAAATGAACCAGGAGTTAAAACAGTGAATAAATCAGTTTCACTTAAAAAAAAATCTGTTTCTCCAATGCTGTTTGTCTGCTATTATAGCTAATGCTATATTTTTGTACATTTGTTTAAAATCCAGACATCAGACCTCAAAACCTTTCAGTTGTTTAAAGATAGTTAAACATTATAAAAATTTGTCTTAAAACTGTATAAAAGGACAAATTATGACTTTGAGGTGACACCGGACATTGAGAGGCAGCCATGGTTTGACTAGTTTAGATTAAATTTACTGTTAAAATGATATATTTCTTAGATTTGAGATAAAGAATGTACACACACACACAATGTCATTTTTACATGTTTTATTCCATAAAACATACATTTTTGGCTTTTAAAGTAACTTCATTATTTACATTAAAATTAAACTTTAAAGCTTTTAGAGCGAACATCATCACTGGAAACAGCAGTCTCGTGTAAAACAATCATTCCCATCAGCCTGCGCTTTATCCCTGGTTGAAATGGGAGTGGAGTGCCGCTGGGCAGCTTCACAGGGCCACTCGCAGACCGTGGACTGCCTGTTGACTCCTGATTGTCATGCAGATACAGTTTTTTTTTTTTTTTTTTACAGACATCTGTCTGATCTCATCATGTGCGCGACGCTTTAAAGATTAGCTCCTTTCAAGTGCTCCTTCAAAAGGGCTTTTCAGCTGGATGTCGACAGGGCCCGTCTCGTGCCGTTTGAGAGAAGCATAAATTATCAATCGCTCTGCTACAAAAGCGCTTGTACGGCGTCTCTTATCAGATATTCGAGCTTTACAGTTAATAACCTAAACACCCTTCACAGATTGCTCGGATAAAGATCGTGAACAAACCTGCAACCCTTCATTTATGTCAAATACAGGAAATCCTGCTGCATGTCACTGGGTGTCACTGCGCCAGGATGACCGTCATATGACAGGCAACACTTTGGATTGTGATGCTTTTGTATTTTAAGGTTGCTTCCAGTCTCCAGTTGAGTGGAGCATTTTGTGAGACTTGAGTTGTGAGTCTGTGAAATAAGAAATGAGGCAGGGGAGGGGATTTGAGGCAGTGTAAGCAGATCCTGAGCAGGATCCAAGGAGGCTTAGTGGAGCTGGAGTCCAGGGCCAGGAAAGTCTTCACATTCATTATTTGGGCAGAGGGGACGGATACGAGGGTTTAAACACACTTCTGTAGGGGTCGAGGTATCAACACAAGCATTTATCACAAGTACAAGCGTTAAAGTTCCGGTTTCAAAACTAGTTAAAGTATAAAATTTATGAAACAATCAGCGACATTATTAATGCATAGGACAATTTAAACATCATTAAACATGGATACTTACCACCAGAGATGCCAATATAAGTTATATAATATTATTATTATTAAATAATACATAGGTGGTACAAGGGACAATATTTTTTATTAGGCCACAGGGCACAGAACAGGTCAAATGATTTTTTGTCAGTTTGTTAATTGTCAGGAAAACCAGATGGAATGAAAGAGGAGTAAGGAGTATATGTTTAAAATCTATTTATTATATATATATTATTATAGTACTCCATGTTCAAATTGACCTCCATGTTCCTTCCTTCCTTCCTTCCTTCCTTCCTTCCTTCCTTTCTTCTTTCCTTCCTTCTTTCCTTCCTTCTTTCCTTCCTTCCTTCCTTCCTTCCTTCCTTCCTTTCTTCCTTCCACCCTTTCCTTCTACCTTCCTTCCTTCCTTCCTTCCTTCCTTCCTTCCTTTCTTTCTACCTTCCTTCCTTCCTTCCTTCCTTTCTTCCTTCCACCCTTTCTTTCTACCTTCCTTCCTTCCTTCCTTCCACCCTTCCTTCCTTCCTCCCTTCCTTCTTTCCGTCCTTCCTTCTTTCCTTCCTTCCTTCCTTCCTTCCTTCCTTCCTTCCTTCCTTCCTTCTTTCCGTCCTTCCACCCTTCCTTCCTTCCTTACTTCCTTCTACCCTTTCTTTCTACCTTCCTTCTTTCCTTCTTTCCTTCCACCCTTTCTTTCTACCTTCCTTCCTTCCTTCCTTCTTTCCTTCCTTCCTTCCTTCCTTCCTTCCTTCCTTCCTTCCTTTCTTCCTTCCACCCTTTCCTTCTACCTTCCTTCCTTCCTTCCTTCCTTCCTTCCTTCCTTCCTTCCTTTCTTTCTACCTTCCTTCCTTCCTTCCTTCCTTTCTTCCTTCCACCCTTTCTTTCTACCTTCCTTCCTTCCTTCCTTCCACCCTTCCTTCCTTCCTCCCTTCCTTCTTTCCGTCCTTCCTTCTTTCCTTCCTTCCTTCCTTCCTTCCTTCCTTCCTTCCTTCCTTCATTCCTTCCTTCCTTCCTTCTTTCCGTCCTTCCACCCTTCCTTCCTTCCTTACTTCCTTCCACCCTTTCTTTCTACCTTCCTTCTTTCCTTCCACCCTTTCTTTCTACCTTCCTTCCTTCCTTCCTTCTTTCCTTCCTTTCCACCTTCCTTCCTTCCTCCCTCCCTTTTGAGGGCAACAAGTTTAAACGATAAGTAAGGGAATATAATACTCTAATAATAATAGTAAGTATTTGTCTTGGTTAGTTGATACTTCTGGACCAGACAGAAGGAGATGGGAATGAGACCAGGAACAGGATGAGGTTCCAGGCCCGTGTGTCTCCTGCAGGGCTGAGTTTAAGCAGAGGTCAGGGAGCAGCTGCTGGATTCTCTGCTCTGATCCGTACACCTGACCTCACAGTGAAGGTGAGTGGAGGAAGACGCAGGACAGATAAGGAGTCATCACACATCCTTTGATGGGAAAATACTGGCAACAGTATCAGTGTTTCTTTAAAAGCACAAAATGCACAAAAGTGTGATTAAAGAACTCATTTTCTATCTGTCGTCAGACTCATGAACACATTTGCATATTTTGCTAAATTGCACCACATTTACATCATTTATCTTGTATTCTCTTACTATTTATATATTTTTTTTCTATTTTATTTTCATTAAAGCTACTTATTGTGTTGTACACTGGCATTTATTATTGGACGCTGTGTCTTAAGTGCACATGAACACTTTGAATCTTATTCGTTTTAATATTTTTTTGGAGAGGCAATTTCATGCTTTTATCTGTGATATGTTACATTGATATAAAATAATGACCAGGAGAATGTGACCACTTTATATTAAACTTGATTTGTGGTTTGTCTGTTAAATAACTGGCTGTTTGATACAATGATTGATCCATTATTAAGGTAACTATGATGTTTCTGATCATTTATGAACATTTTTTTAAATGTAAAATCTACTATAGTAAAACTATCAATGCTATTGAACTCATTGTATTGATGATGTGGATACTGATAATCTATATTGATACTATCATCAATATCCAGTCCTATGCTTTATTGTACAAATATTTCATATCATCCATACCTTTTTTTATTATAGCCTAATCTTCAAAATGCCTGAGTAAAGAAATGAAATGTTCTTTTGCTTTTTGACCCTAAAAGACCCTAAAAAACCTGCTTCCTGAGTCCAGGTTTCACATTTCTCAAAACTGTCAAGTGACCATTCCCCCAAACAGCAATCTGACTTTTTCACAGTGTCGCCATGGCAGCTCTGAGGAAGTGAAGAATGATTATACTGCTTTAAGGGAGTGTGCTTCACACGCCGAGGTGTGTGTGTGTGTGTGTTTGACGTGTGTGTGGAAGCGTGTGTGTGACAGTGTCTGTCAGGTCTGTTTCTTCAGGACTGGGGAAGTTGTGCATTGTTGGCTGTTATTACTGCTAGTGTGTGTGTGTGTGTGTGTGTGTCTCCATCCCTTCAGTGTGAGGGCTAAACGTACATGACAGCCCCACACGGCCACCGCTGACCCCCAGCCTCCACATCCTGATCCCAGAGCAGCAGGACTCCTCTCCTGCTCCCAGCAGGACGCTTCTGAGGCTGCAGTCACACTGATTAACGGCCGGACTGTAGAGCCGCTGCTCAGCTGTCACTTTTAAAAGCGTTAAAGACAAATAGAGCTGCAGCGAACGGCTGTTTGGGTAGTTTAGTAATCTACCGATTATTGGAACAATCGATCGATTGGCATAAAACGTCAATCCCTGTTTCCCAAAGCTGAAGATTTGTCCAAACTATTAATACACAACCCAAACATCATCGGTTTACTATTATAGAAGAACCAGACCCAGAAAGCTCAGACTCAAGTGAATTGTTAACCGATTATCATAGTTAGTGATCAATGTAATAGTTGTCAACTAATCAATTAATCACTGTGATTTGAATATTATTCTTAAAACCATTAATATATCTTGTTATTGATATAAAAAATTCCAAACCAAAACAGGAGAATTGTAAAATTACGGAAACTTTAAGCAGCTGCTTCGTTACATCCACAAAAGGCCTCTATGTGTAATTTTTTTCTGAATACTGGCTGTGTGCATTTCTCCTTTTTTAAAACACAGGACACTTATAGTCCTTCCTATAAAAAAAAGTGCTGTTAAAATCTCACTTTCTGTGATACAGGACCTTTAAAATCTGCTTGGCTGCTTTGTTATTCAACATCAGAATAAGCTCAGAGACACGAGTATATAAATACATATGAATGGTAGTTTTATTACAATATATTCTTGTAAATGCAAAGGGTTGGGGACAGACTACTGTAGGAGTCTTTGTATAGACTCTTTGTGGTGTCAAGTAACCACAAAACATAAACTGGTGTATGAATGAAGCTTTTATACAGCAGCTTCTCTACTGTATGAGTAGTACTTTCATAGCTGGAGGGAAAGCTGGAGAAAATACTAATATATGTCTTTTTGTGGTCATTAGTAATAGTGCTGTTAATGACAACTATTTTCATAGTTAAGTTATCTGTTGATGATAGTAATAGTTTAATTTATTAGTTATTTAATTTATAAATTGGCATAAACTGTTTATCAGTGTCTCCCACAGATAAAGATTCAATCTAAAAAGTCTTTTTTTTGTCCAGACCAACAGTCCACAACCCAAAGATCATCAGTTACTAATATAGAAGAATAAAGAATTCAGAAAATAATCAGATTTGAGAAGCTGGAACCAATTTGGAAATTGAAAATGTTTTGATTATTGCTGCACGGTTAAATGTAAACTTCCATAATTCTATACATTTACCCAAGTAGGATATTAAATGCAGGACTTCTACTTGTACTGTATTTTTGGTCAAATAAGGGATCTGAGTATATCTTCCACTACTGCTGAAATATCAAATATTCATGAAAAATGCCTCTCAAAATTAATCTGAATTCCTTTGACCATCCAGAGAAGAGCAAAAATGATATACAGGTCACTGAATTAAATCCACATCATTCATTTCAGATGTTCTGAAATGAGTAGAAAGGAGAGATTTTGAAACAAGTTCATAAGGCCAACATTAAAAACAAAAATCAGACAATGTTTTGCAAATAATATTTAAGTTCACTGTTAAGGGCCAACTTTCAATGTTTTAAATTTTGGATGTATTCCCATGGATTCCCATTCCCATATATCACTGTTATTTAGCATGGGAAGTTTCCAACTTCCAATTCCTGGAATTTTCGCAACCCTAACTTCAACCAATAAGACAATTAATTCCTGCAGCAACAACTCCGCCAGGCTGTAATCCAGCTAATCGCTAACCTCACTTAGGTCTGCCGTCTCAGTTTCCTGAGCCGCGTGTTATTAGCTGTTTCATTTCCCCTCGTTCACTTCCCCCCCGTACGTAACAACGCACGTCACGAGAAGAAAAAAACGCTGGGAAAGTGCGCGTTCAGCTCCAACTATCAGGGGCTGACGGACAGTTTTAATCTTAGAAGTCACCAGAAATTCACTGAGGTTCTGTGGAGTCTTTGTGACATGTCGGCACTCTTTTCTTGTACCAAGAGCATAATGAGGGACTTGGCAAGATAACACAGGTCCTAGCAGTGGTACAGTCATGTCGCTGCTGTTGTGCATGATGGCTCGCTGGAAATGGAACAGAACTGTACGCAGGAATGCGTCCACATTAAACCCCCTGAGTTCTGGCGTCCCGTACACGGCCTTTTCCACACTTATCAGCGGCCTTATCTCCGTCTGTATGCAGCTGTGCAGCCTCCTGGCCGTGAGTCACTCTCCAGACACTCTTCAGTCACAGCGGCGCAGAATTTAGATCGAGACGAGAGCTGGAATCCGACTACCACGGGGGGGGCGACGTCACGGAGACGACGCGATGACAAACCGTCTTGAGAGGGGGCCGCGCTTGTACAGTCGGTTTGTAAATGAGCCTCCACAGAGCGACGGTGAATCAAGTCTCTGCACAGGAGGAACATCGCCACAGCTGTAGCTGCTTATAAAGACAAACTCAGACATAACACAGAGGGCCAGAGAGGGGGGAAGAGAAGCCAGCAGGATCACTGCGTTGCTCCCTGATTGCCTGCGATGGGAAGTTCAAATAGTAGCGGGAGCGTTTTTCCGTACACTTAATACCAGCTGTGCTGTGCACTTATTAAAAACAGAATATTGGATGTGAAGCGGCTATAACTGATAATGTCACATTTACATTGGAAATGAGAAGTTGCGATGTGACATGTGATGAAGTCATTTATTTAATTTAGACCTGGAAAATAAGGCACTATCAATATACAGTATAACATCAATATCCACATCATCAATACTATAGGAAAATATAAAATTAGGTAGTTTTATTCATGCTATGTGTAAAAAAAAATATCCTTGCCTCATTAACATCTTATTTCTCTTGATAATGAATCAATCATTGAATCAAACAGCCAGTTATTTAACAAACAAATCAAGCTTAATATAAAGTGGTCACGCTCAGATTTTCTCCCCTGGTCAATAAAAATAAAATAATAAAAATTAAAATAATCATTGTTACCCATTGAAGGGATTTATTTTTTTAATATCAATATATGTTATAGCTATGTCGCCACCTCTGCATAGTACAAAAGTTAAACATATAATGCCCCAAAATATTTAAAAGAAAGTCATCATCATTAATCACAGGCTTATTTTTGTATCATTCATCCCTAGTTTTAGTGTGATGAGCATTTTAGAATTTAAATGAATACCAGTCAATATTAACATGCCTGAAAACTGTTAATCACATGACCATGCACAGCCCTTGATTAATTGATTAGCTGCCACTTATTACATTAATCCTTAACTATTTTGAAAATTGATTACCCAGTTTTATTTATTTTATGAGAGAAGTTTCTGTTTTCTGTTGTGATCAATCATTTCAATAATCAACAGATTGCTGCAACAGTCGTAAGTTGCAGCTGTTTTTCTCCGCCGACCTTTTTCATTTATTGTCTCACGACTTCTTTTGTTTCAGGCCTGCTCCTTTGTTTGTGTATCTGTTCTGTTTGATAGATTTAGTGGGTAGTCGTGGGGAGTTGAATTTCCTCCATTCACCTTTTAGACCCCGGAAAGGACCTTTTTGTGTTTAGTGGTGGGGGAGGGAACGTCCCATGCCGGACACTGAAACATTTGTTTGTTGGTTTTTGCTATGAGCAGTAAAGTTAATTATTGATCTTGCAAACAGTAGTTTGTTGAAAAAAATTAAGTAATTAAAATGTCCCTTTTCAATCTTTTATCTCTGTCTTCTTTAGTAGACAAAGTTTGCTCAGTGGCATAAAGGCTACTTCAGTTTTCTTAACAGTTGTGGTTGAAATGTTTTTTAGAACTTAATCAAAAGAAAATACAAAGGACACTGGCTCACTTCCATTGGCTGTCACTGGGAGTCCGAACGTAGCAGGAGTTAATCACGCTAGCAAATTAAATTAAACCGTCTCTCCGTAGGTCAGGAGCAACCGGTGGCAAACCAAGGTCAAGAAAACAAGTTTGCTGGATTCCTGCAGCTCCCTGAAGAGCCGGTCGCTGGCCACCTGCCGCTAGCCTGGACGGCTACTGGGCCCCCGGGTGAGGATTGTATTTCTGTCACCGACTCAACCTGCAAAAACACGTCTAATTCACACGTTAGCTTATACAGGAAAAAAAATAGAATTATAGATTGCTGGTGTCTTCAATGTTTGGAAGCTGTACAGCAACATTTCTCCCACATTTCTATAAGTGCACACACACACACACACACAAGCACACACACAGATCCACAGCTACAACCTTGACAGACATTCATCAGCAGGCCCCTGTTCTGCTGCCTGTGAGAGTATAGTGTGAAATTATAAAGAAGAAATAAGGTAATGCCAAAGGAATGTTTTACCATAACACTGGGCCTGTGGAAGGAGGTGCTGACTCAGTGTGTATATTTCCCACAATTCACCCAAGCATAAAGATAATGGAACCGCTTGACAACGGCGGACAAAATAAGGCATGGAAGTTAAACACACGGTTACGTTTCATTTATAGTTTGTCTGGAAGGGAGAAGGAAAAAATGACATTTTAAACCTTTTAATCATTTTTATGTTGTCATTCGAGCCCCATCTGAGAAGTTTTTTTGGAACGTATCCGGTGTTTGGTGGTACAGACGTCATGGTGTGGCATGAGAGCAGTCTTTTTTTTAATATGAGCCACTCGGCCTTTTATTTCTCAGAGATAAAAAGCAAATCTACTTCACAGATCAGTGAGCCCTGTCTATCTGCGGCCTGTTGCATGAGATTGCTGCTCTTCCCACACAGTGCTCGGCACTAGACTAAATTCCTGGCACACTCATTAAAGGAAAATCCCATTATCTCTCAAGCTGGGTTTTAGACATAGCCACTCTGACTATGGACCATGCTAATTTAGAGATTCAGGAAGGGATAGTCCAGCCAAACAATATATACACAGTGCTCTGAAAAAATGTTTGCTAACCCTAACCCTAACCCTAACCCTTCACACTTCAGCCTTTAAAATCAACAAATAAATATTAGCCAAGCACAACACAAGTGATCACAAAATTATTAAGGGAGAAAAAAATCCACACCTACATGGCCTAGCGTGAAACTTAAGTCTAGTTTATTAAAACAGGCCTGATTACTGACACACTTGTCCTCAATCAAGAAAACCCTTAACTAGGAAGTGTTTGACAAAGTGAAGTAGACCACAAGATCCTAAACACCATGCTGAGACATAAAATAATTTATGAACAAGTGAGAAAGAAAGTAATTGAGATCCATCAGTTTCTAGAGCCGTTTCTAAATTGTTGGGACTCCATTGAACCACAGTGAGAGCTGTTATCCACAAATGGTGAAAACCTGGAACAGTGGGGAACCTTCCTAGGAGTGGCTGACCAACCCAAATTAACGCAAGCGCAGCGATGACTCATCAAGAGGTCACAAAAGACCTCACAACTTCCAAAGAACTGCGGGGCTCACTTTAAGCTCAGTCTTCACGACTCCTCCACGAGAAAGAGACTCTACTAAAATGGCTGCATGGCAGAGATCTGAGATGAAAACCACCGCTGAACAAAAAAAAAAAGAACATCAAGGCTCATCTCTGTTTTGCCAGAAAACATCTTAATGATTTCCAAGATCTTTGGGAAAATACTCTGTGGTCTGACGAGACAAAAGTTGGACTTATTGGAAGGAGCTGTGTTACATCTGGTGAAAAAAATAACACCACATCTCAGAACAAAAACCTCATACCAGCAGTAAAATATGGTGGTGGTAACGTGATGGTCTGGGGCTGTTTTGCTGCTTCAGGACTTGGAAGACTTGAAGTATAAATGGGGAATTCTGCTGTCTACCAAAAAATCCTGCAGGACAATGTCCAGACGTCTGTTCGTTACCTCAAACTGAAACAAACTTGGGTTCTGCAGCAGATCAATGATACAGAACACACCAGAAAGTATACCTCTGAATGGCTGAAGGAAAAACAAAATGAAGGCTTTTCAGTGATGAATCGTATTGACATGCTGTGACTTTAAAAAAGGCTATTCATGCTCCAAAAGTCTCCAATGTCGGCCAAAATTCCCCCACAGTGCTATAAGAGACTCATCATGAGTTATTACAAACATTTAATTGCAGTTGTTGCTCCCAACCAGTTATTAGGTTTAGGGGGAAATTCCTGTTCACACGGGGCCATGTAGGTTTGATTTTTCCACCTTCATAATAAAAACTGCATTTTGTGTTTTTCACACCACTGGTAGGACCACATAAACGTCAACTTTACACAAATGATCATAAATACATGTCCAAACGGAAGTAAATGCAGAAAGTGGCCCACTAGTGGTTAGCGTGTCTGTCATCAACAAGTTCTCCACCTTATTCATCACTTTAGATAACAGTACCTAAAACAATCTCCCTACTAATTCTCCAGCATTTAGCCTACACGTTCTAAAATCAACGCCGACACATGTAAACACATAAATGTTAAAGTATATTCATCTGGGAGGCTCTGTTGATGTTCTTTTACTTGTGTTTGGTGCAGTGGCTTCCCAGATATAAAAAAAAAAAACAGGGGCGGCAAGTGCCTGGTTGAAATGAAAAATACTGGAATTTCCTTTAAAAGCTGCTGTAAGCCACTGGAGCCTGTGATTCAAAGCACTCAATTCAGAAGTGGAAGAGGTCAGAGACCAGATTCCTGCTCACATTTGATGCATGGGGCATGTTAAGTGGCTTCTACTCCTCGAGATTTAGGGGCACTAAAAAAAAAAGTATAAATAATTGTATCAAAACGCCAAAAGGAACAGACAGTCTTTTTCACACCATTTTCTACTGTATAAACTTTTTTTTTTCCATCCGTGGGATATAACATAGAATCAGTTACACCTCTGCTTTCACTGATAATTAAAAGCGGTGGAGCTGAAAACACTGCCGTGTTGTCCTCAAACACTGCCCCTTTAGAGAGCCCAGGCTCACGAACCGTCTAGGTGTGTTCAGGGGACTATTCATTCACCACTATTTTTCCTTTCCATGAAATCTCAGCCCCACCGCCTCGCTCCGTCCCGTTGGCTGCTGCTCGCCGTCTGCTGTCGGAGCTGTGGGCGTAGAGGAGGACGCTGGACCGGCGTATGAATGCCGGGCTTTGTACGCTGGCATGTGTGGGCTGCAATCACCTCTAGTCTTACCGTTTAGGTGGAGGAAAAAAAAAAAAGCATTTGCCTTACTACATCCTATAAAAACCCCTATGAAATAACCTCTTTAACGGGGAATTCCTAACATCTCTATTTAAACTGAAATGGCTTTTGTTAAGCGTGTTCACATCAAAGAGCCCGAGAGGAGCTCGGAAAGCTTCAAATAAAAACGTGCTGTTGGAATTGGAGGCACATGCAGTGAGCAGCGATTTCATTAGACCAGCCGAAGCCTCGGGCGTCTTCGCGTTTCCCCGGGAACATTCGCAGGAGTTGGGGCGGGGAGCGAGGAAACGTCTGTGATGAGCGGCTCGGTGTTCGGCCTAAACGGCCTCACAGGCTGCTTTTAAGTGAGGGTGGACTCCCACGTGTCTCACCGGAGATCAGCACACAGCAAGTAAAAACAGACGTAGCGTGGTGTTTAATTTGGATGTTTGTCCGTCACACTAGTCTGGGTGTACCCATCCTCCATTGCACATGAGATCCACCTCGCTTTGCAGTTCAGCCTGGACACCAGGGACCCGCTTTTCCTCTCATCTCGGGACCCAATCACAGAAGAAACGGAGGGTGTTTTGTTCTTTGTTGATAACTGTGGGTCCAACATAGCGGCAGATTGTAATTTATATATCGATGCAGCCTTAGAAAGTGTCCTAGGTTATTTAGAAGTTTATTTTGAAAAAATGAGTAAGTTTTACCTCTAAACGATTCTATTGTCATTGGGTATGTTTGATATGATTGGCTATAAGCTACCTAGGGAAGCATTTGATTGACATTCATAATAAACCATGACCATAGGAACTGATGGTTCCTAGAGCTCATCTAAATCTACATTGACGCCTACAAACAAGAAACCCACATGAGAAAAAACAATATTTAAGCTATTTTTAGAGTTTTTCTCTTTTACTGTCACACGCTTACCCTGGCCCACACTCACAAAGGAGTTCTTTGTTCACTGTTTTTGCTTTTTTTTTTTTTTTTTTTTTAACTCAAACGCTCATTAAAGCTCCTGCTCCCGCTGCTTGCTGATACATGAGGGAATCATTTGAGTGGTCGGTTTTTTGGGACGAATGCATTCGAGCACGAATTTGGCCCCAGAAGACCCTGAATTCCAGAGGCTGGACATTCCCTTCTAGGGAGTTTGGAAACCAGGCCGCGGCTTTGAGACCACTTCAGTATTTAATTTTTGACATGTTAAAGTGGCTTTAAGCAGGATTAATTCGATTTGTGAGGCAAGCGCCTTCTGGGGCGACACAATGGAACTCCCCTGCATATTGAATGTCATTTTCTTTTCCCCTTTTCATGGATTCCTCAGGCATCGCGGCCGTAATAACTTTCAGCAACCTGCCTTCCCTCCTTTTAATTATCCCGTACAGACCACTGTTGTTGCTGCTGGAAACATAAAACACAGGACTTCCTGTGGGGAGGGTTTTTTTTTTTTTACGCAGAGAAAGACCTACCTGACACCAGATTTAGGAACAACATTGTAAATGTTTTCGCGAATCGGATATAGGTGGAACCACAGCTGTTAGCAATAGAGAGCGGGCTGGAGTGAAATTGTCATTTTGACCAAAATGCTTCGGATTATCGCTTCAACGGTGATAAGGTTTAGAAAAAGGAGCCGTTCTCTCACTCACAGCCGTGACCTCAGGCTCTGACCTCAGGGCTACACAGGGGTCCACTCTGTCTCTGCAGGACAGATGGAGGAGCAGGCACCACGTCCCTCTGTGGCCCTCATCTTGTTACCTCATGTGAATTACAGAGGAAACGCAACGCTGGGGAGACAGACAGGGCTCAACAAAACACTCGTTTTTTATTGTTCAGCATCCAAACATTTGACCTCCTTACCTCCATTCATCAGCGCAACACACAAAAACATGTGTTCATGAATAAAGGGGTCGGCCTTTGATATGTAGCTCGCAGGGTGAATGTGAACGAGCTGTCGCCGCGCCAGAATTCCGCCTGTTGTTCTGGATAATGCGGGCTAATGTTTTCCTAGAGGAGTTCAAAACGAGCGTCCGAAAACCCCCCCCCCCCAAAAAACAAGCAGATATTAAAAAAATGCTCGGTCTCGAACAAGAGCGCGGCTTGTTTTCTCCCACGGGAGCTGCAACACGAGGACAACAGCGGCCGCCGCGCGGTGCGTGCAGCCGCCCGCCTCGGACACATGGGAAACATTAAGCGGCAAGTGGAACGCTCATAAAGGGAGAAATTGTGCGAATCTGTTGTTTTTATTCGCAGCGTCGTTTCAATATTTCGACCATGTGTTTCGGGGCCTTCTGGTTTTGATTCCGGGTTAAATCGTTGCAGATGTGTTTCCCGTGTTTTGGGGGGGCGGACCGCGCCGCTTTTCTCTCCCCATCTGGCCCTCGCCGCAGATAGTGTGAGAAAACGACTTTTATAGCTCAGTTACGGGCCGAGCTGAAATTAAACAAAAACTTGTCGAGGTTATTTTTACTGTCTTAGAGCGCTGCTGCTGAGGTTTAGCTCGGCCGGTGGTTTCTACTTTTACTGGGCTTTGAGCGTCTCTGCGGGATTCACAGGAGTCCAGAAGGTCTCGTGTTGTATGTCTGTATGTATATGCATATATATGTGTGTGTGTGTGGCAAAGGTCCCGGTGCTTAAGGCCCTGCGGTTCCTAATTCATTCTACCTCACATCCCCATAAACATCCTGCTGCAACTCCCTCACGGTTGTTTATGGGCTCGCCCCCTTCTCGAACAAAGCCCACACAGGAGGCCGGTTTGGCCTCGTATATCGACAGCGGGCGTCACATCACTCACACACGGTGGCGTCACTGGCAGCCGTTGAACAGATCGCAGAGCCTAACAAAATAGAAGCAAAAATGAAACAAAAACATTACCTTATAAGAAAAAACAACGTCTCCTATATAGATATGCAGTTATTGCTTTAATAGTGGCATCTAATTTCCATTTGTGCTGCGTTATTTCCCTAATAACTCTCCGCCGGCGCTCATATCGGCCGTTGGTGTGATTTGTGGAGCGGCGTGCTGGGCGCTGAAGGGCTGCCTTTCTAAACAATGAATGAACACAGCGGTTCGACCAGGCCACATTTCATCTTCATGTGGAATAACAGTGTCCTCGTCCACACGAGGACTGCACTCACGCAGGATTTCTTAGACAAACATCCGTGGTGATAAGGGGCCGGGGGTAATGACTATAATGATGAGAAATTGTTTCCCCCCTTGGGCCCCACCCCGGCATCATTGGGACACCGCTTTTTAATGGAATAGATAAAAAAAAAAAAAGGGGCCAAGACCCAGGTTCAGCTATTTATTTCCACACGTGATAGCGATGGGACATTATCTAGAGAAAATAAACGCCAGCATGCCTGTGTTTGCGAGCATCAGATTATGCGGCCTTTCAAAGTCAAAGCGCAGTAATTGATTTGTACTCGATTTCTAGGTTTGCGGGCTGTAGGAAATCGTTCACAGTCTATATTAGAGCTGCTGTAATCAATGTTTTCTGTATCAATGTGAAAGATGCAGCTTAGGGCATTAACACCCAACCTCACAGTTTCCCTCAGCCTCAGGGTGTTTTTTTTTTAAGTGTTTTATTAGCTCATTGTTGTGGCTTTACTGCCTGTAACTTTAAAGTTTCGTCTCCAGCCCCAGCAGGCAGCTGTTTTCAGTAGGAAACGCTCTAAAAGCCTGAAGCCTACTGTGGGCTACCTGCACAGCAACAGTACACACGGTTTACAGCGACACGGACGCGTTCACACCATATTCTGACCTTGTGGAGGCGGAGGGGACTGGTCAAGCCTCTGAGTGGAACGTCCAAGTTATATTTAGAATTTCTGACAACATGTCTTTAGAATTTAGCAGCAGATGCCGAAAAAAAGGATTGGGTCTTATCACCAAAAACACACGTGAAAAAAATGCTGGAAATATATACAACCACTTGCTCAGCATATTAACTTCAAATATATACGCTGCTTACAGCTTGTTTCATTCCACCATTAAGCGGCAAAAATATCTATATGTTATCTAAATTATATATGATGATTTTCTGTAGGCCTTTGTGCGCAGCCGTACACTGCAAAAACTCTTAATAAGTAAAAATAGCATAATTTTGTAGGATTAAGCCAATATTGAGCAGAGGTATCCTGAAATAGTGGAAATATTTTATCAACAGATAATTTACTGTAATGTACTTAATGTTGGTCAATTTACTTTCATTTTCCTAAACTAAGATGAAGTTGTTTAAGTTGAACTTTTTAATCTCATATTTAAAAATGTGGAAAAGTACAAGTGAAATTATCTGCCATTGGAATAGAATAATACTACTTAATATTGAACTCTTTGTGCTAAATACAAGGTCTTTTCCACTGATAAGATTTATTTCTTTTGTAATGTAGGAGTCTTTTTTTCATGTTTTCACAATCTTTGTCTGAAAATATAAGGTATACATCAAGTAAAAACATCTTGTGTACACAGAAAAGTAGTTAAGCCAGTCAAATAAAATATAATGGCATAAAAAAAAAAGAAATAGGTCTATATGAAAGCATTGCAAAGCACAAAAAGTATTGTATTCTAATGGCCTTCTTATGGAGTGAACAGGAAAGGAGGGAGGAGATGTCATGTTTTTTATTACTGGACGGTTCAATAGGAGAATGTTGACTTTTGCATGTAAAACCTGCCTAAAATAATAATTATATTTATTAAATAAAACTCAGAGGTGAGGTTCTTGGCGTAGTTTGACAAAACCAAACAGCACATTCTCCCACTTCAATGCAAAGTCAGGGTAAATAACATCTGCACTATGTCTGGACAGTACTTTTTGTAAATGAGGGTTATCAGATTTAGCAGGAAAAGCCATTGTTTGTTTTATTGCTCTGATTCACCAGTAAAAGGTCCGACCACCGCAGTCAGAGTTCAGTGAGATTAAAGATGAACCGTAGCATTCGTCATCATAATAGCGCGGTAATGCCTCGGTTGTGGTCCAAGAACACAGCTCAAGTTATGGATTATTACTGCGAGGATATAAGTCACGCTCCTTCATGAAGAATTCCCATCAAGACGCGGAGGTGAATCAACGGATCCCCGGGAGGTTTGGTTTCTCATAAGGCGGGATATTGAGCTCATGTTCTGGGAGCCAGATTGGATGTATTTACGTTTGCCTTTTTTGGAACGTGGAACGCACCGTTGCTAATTAATTCCAACGAAGCTGGAGCCAATAACTCTCCCAATTAACGGCGAGAGCAGCCGCTAAGTCAAAACAGGGTCGTAACAGCCGCGTTCTTTTTTTACGTTTTGTTTTTCTTTGGGCTGGAAGAAGCCGGCTCGATAATAACTTTTTGTTGGAGGACTATAAAAGAGTCGAGATACGTTTCAGAAACGGTGGCTCCTGCGGTTTTTGTGTAAAGTCTGGGGGAAGGCACGGAGGTGCTTTGTGCGTGAGGGATCAGGAGTTTGCTTTAGACTACTGTGTGTTTGCTCTGCGGCCGACGCATGGCGACGTGTGAACGGCACGTGACCCGGGCGGTCGAGCCGGTCGAATCGGCCTAAAAACTTGACTCGAGCCTGACAGAAACGCGCTCCGGAGGCCCCTCCCCCGAGTCCTTTTTTTTTTCTGCGCGGCGGAACATACCAGGCCGGCCCAGGCATTTTAAAGGTTCCTCCAAAGTGCGAAATAACAACTGGGGGTCTCCCATAATAGTTAACGCAAACAAAACACCCTGACCTGCACAAATGTGAAATGCGGGCCAAGCCTCGAAGAATGTCAACATGGCAGCCGCAGAGGATCGCAAACATGCGCCGGTCAAACACCACACACACACACACACACACACACACAAAGTCTAGATAAAGGCTTTAGAGGAAGCAGTGGGAGCAGATAAAAAAGAATCGGGGTACAATGGGGACAATAGAGACGGGTAAAATACAGGCTTTTGGAAACGGACGATTTAGCCTTGTACACTGGCTGTTTGGAGGAACGGTGCCCTCATCAACGCTTATTACACGTTGCTACAACAGAGAGGCCTCGTTGTTTGTTTTGTTGTGTATAGCTTAATCCTGCCTATTTATAATGGCAGAGATACAGCACCTCCCCGCGTCCCCCCCTCCCCCGCCCCCCCACGCGCAGGAATGTTAATCTTCCCGAGGGCTTTGGTCAAGAGTCCGGCGGCCAGGGCCGACGAACGCCGCACAGCTGACAGGGTCGATCCTAGTAATTTTGGGTATCTATACTTTACTGGAGTTATTATTTCCCAGCTTGTTACTTCTAGTCCTCACTTTTTCACACCAATTTCTTTACTTCTATTCCTTATAGAATGTCATCCTTAAAAAAAAAAAAAATGCAAAATTATCTTCCATTGGAATAATAATTGCAATATAAATCATTGAAAAATCATCATTCAAAAAAATGACAAAAAACACGACCTATCTCGATGAATGCCAGCATCCATTTAGAGTGAATTTGACTGTGGTTGGATGACAATAAAACATCAGCTCACACTCCAGATTCCGTCATTTCCCCCCTTACATTGCTTTTACACTTTAAGTAGTTATGAAACCAAAACTTTTACACTTTTACTTGAGTAAAAAGCTTTAGTTGATACTCCACTGTTGTTTAGTCAGTTTGATGAATATATTCATTTATTTAAACCTTTATTTCACTGGAAATTAAAAAACCCATTGAGACCAAGGCCACTTTTTTAAGAGTGATCTGGCACATTTCAAGTCAAAGCTGTCAGCAGTACAAATACAAACAGAAGACTACTGGTGCTATCATCCACCCAGAATGGAGATTAATAAAATACATAAATATATCTAAAATATAAGCACAACTGAAACTTAATGAGGAAACTTATAAAATTTCTAAGGGTCAAAGTAAAAGTAAAAGAGAGCTACACATCAAAGCAGGAGCAGCAGGTGACGAGGAATTCAGCTATTTTCTGAAACTATTCAAGGAGATCAGGGAGGCCGGTTTAAGACGGGTCTGAAGGTCATTCCAAGAGCAAGGGTCAAAATAAAATAGGCTTCCTTTACTTCCCTCAGACCACACGGGTGGCGCTTTAAAATGCAGCCTGGTGCTGGATCTAAGGATGAAAAGATCTAAAAACCTTTTGGATGGACTTCTGTGGTATTTTATACAAACATCTGCTGTTCCCGGTGGATGAATCCCACCGATTTTTGTGATTTTAATTTTTTTCTTAAAAAAAATCACTCTTGAGTCATTCGATTCGCTGTGCCAACTCTTCCGAGAAAAATAAACTTCACTTCATTAGGTACACCTTGCTAGTAATGGGTAGGACCCCTTTTTGCCCTCAGAACTGTCTTAGGCATAGATTCAACAAATGGATGCTGGATAATGGAAACAGTACTCTTTGTTCTATTTTGACATGATGTGAATCCACCACATCCCAAAGATGACTTATTGGATTGAGATCTGGTGATTGTGGAGAACATTTGAGTGCAGAGTACTCATTGTCATAAGGGCCAAGTGTACCAAAAAAATCTCCCCCACATTATTACACCACCACCACCAGCCTGAAACATTAATACAAGGCAGGATGGATCCATGCTTTTATGTTTATGTACAGTTTTAGTAAACCTGTGTAAATTGTAACCTCAGTTTCCTGTTCTTATCTAACAGTAGTGGTCTTCTGCTGCTGTAGCTCATCCACCTTAATGTTGGACATGTGTGTTAAAAATTCTTTTCTTCATACCTTGCTTGTGACGAATGGTTATTTAAGTTAGCTAGCCTGGCTGTTCTACTCTGACCTCTGGCATCAACAAGGCATTTTCGCCCCCAGAACTGCCGCTCGTGAGATATTTTCTCTTGTTCAGACCATTCTCTGCAAACCCTAGAGATGGTTGTGTGTGAAAATCCCAGTAGATCTTCAGTTTCTGAAATACTCAGACCAGCCAGTCTGGCACCAATAACCATGCTATGTTCAGAGTCACATAAACCACCTTTCTTCCCCGTTCTGATCCTCGGTTTGAACTGCAGCAGATCATCCTGACTATGTCTTCATGACTAAATGCATTGAGTTGCTGCTATATGATTGGCTGATTATAAACTTACATTAACGAGCAGTTGGACAGGTCGACTTAATAAAGAGGCCAGTGGGTTATTATAATAGCCTTCATATTATAAGCATGTCTGCTAGTGTTTAACCTCACAGAGCCCTCAGTTTTGTAAAGAGTTTCATGTATTGTATCGCCCAGGTCAAGTATTGGTTCATTTGTGATGGGTGACTTCCACATCTGTCATGCAATCAGTCCTATTAAAGGAGCTATGATCTTCCTCTTTCATGGTAAGAGGAATCGAAAATCAGTCCATGGACAAAAAACCTAAAAAAAAGACTTCCACACACTCCCGTCAGCTTCCAGGATGATGAAATATGTTTTTCTGCGCTCAAACAGAGGTTGAACGAACTGCAGTTTGTTTCAACAAGGCGTCGGGTAAGTCGGCGTCTACACCTGTCCCTGCACAACACGCGGGCTAACAACGCTCCCGACCCGTCTTCATTTTCACATCTGCTCCTAGAAACGTTACAGATTAATCTCAGCGGGTTCTGGCATCAGAGGAGGAAGCAATTTAGTAGAGGAATTTGTTTGAAATTGAACAGGGTGAGTGGGTGTATTTGTCCAGATTAATTGTGCTCTCAGGATTTACGGTTTAGGCTACCAAAAGTGAGTTTCTAAAAAAAAAAAATGAACACCATCCTTCATTGCCTTCTTCCCGGCCTCCTTCAACTCACCACCGAGTTCTTTCTATATCTGCTTTGTGTCATGCGTCACATAGTTTTGCGAGGTCCCTCATTTACTCTCTTATCGCTCGCTATGCAGTCTGGCCAGCATCTTATTCTAAATACATATCACCATGTTAGCTGAAAGCATTTTTTTTTGCATTGAACCCTACATGGTTCTTGGCAACACAGTTCAGTTGTTGATAGTTTCTCCAGATACGAAAAATAAAAAAATATTTTTAGTTTTGCTTCTGAGTTTGCTCTGAATATTTGTCACCTCAACAGTTCTACTAACTTATCATTTACACTGAAATAACTTTTAGCTGTTTTTTTGTGCAAGCTCTTTTCATAAATTTTGCCCAGACAAGCTAATGTTAGCGGCTAACGGCTGCAGCCGTGCTAGCAACAGTTAGCCGCTAACTGCTAAGAACAGAAAAGCTTTGTGTTTCTCCATCTTGACACAGCTAAAAATAAAAAAAAACTTTAACATTTACCAATAAAATAAATTAAATTAAAGGTTGTTTAAAACTTAAAATGTATCTCCTTCCAGCAACTCAAAAAGCATTAAAACAAAGTGTTGTATGCAACCACAATTTAGGAATTCAAGTATTGTTAGGTCAAGAATTATTTTGGAGGGTAACTGTCAGTGACATTATTGCCTAAATAATTTAAAAATTAAAATTTTACAGTTCTACCAACATAAATGACCGTTTTAGAGCAAAATATCTGACATTTCCTGCAACTTTTACATTTCCTGTCAATGAATTGTTTAACATTTAACAAAAAAAGTTGAGCTATCAGTGTTATGCCTCTGGGCTGACCTTGTACCGTTTCATTAATATATATATTTTTAATTTTAGGTGTTTTTGAGACTTTCTTCCCATGTAGAGAGGCCGTCATGAGATAGCCGAGAATAACCATCGGTGGTTGGTTTGGAAGGATCAGAAGCCGAGTTTTAGCCTGAAGCTGCAGTTAATGAGCCGTCACCAAGCGGAGGTCAGAGCCCTGTTTCATACACTCCAACTTTTGTTTGGCAGGCACTAGTTTTTACCTCCCCCCGGGTGTAAGCTTGGAAGGAGATTATGCAATCGGTGTGTATGTGTGTGTGTGTGTGTGTGTGTGTGTCCAAGGTTAGTTTCTACTGAACCCTTCAGCCTAATTATTTTGATATGATCTTGGATCGACTGCTTTTTTTATTTATGACTTCATGTGCAAAACTAGTTGTGCCCCAAGTAATTGTGGTGCAACCAATTTGAGAAGCTGATTTAGATACAAACTAATGGTGCAACCCAGTGCTGCTATAGTTTAACATCCTGTAATCATGATAAACAGATTCTGCACGTGAATATGTAGAGTGTGTTGGTGAGGGATGAGGATTTTGTGACTATGAACAGTCTCTGAGCCGCTTGCAACGAGTCCATGTAGGGAGCTGAAAGTTTGCTTTTAATTTGCTTTAATCCCTGGATGTGTGGTCTTAAATCTTTTGCTGGATTTCCGCTAGCTCCACCACAACATAAATACCAGAGCTCACCCCTGAAGGTGAATCCGTCATCAGACAATAGGCGATGGGTTCTGAGATTGAGAATCTTGCACTTCCGGCAGTCAGCTGTAGGCTAAGAGCAAGGTTTACCTCATATCTATATGTAAAAAATTGTGTGGTCTGATTAAGCACATTAGCAATTGGCTGTATTTCATGACTATTCAGATGATTGATTAATTTATTGATAATTAAAACAATCAATTGATTAGTTGTTTGGTTCCTGAAATGGTGTAAATTGTAACAGTTTACTATTATAGAAGACTAAAAACACAGAAAAAAAGCAGATGTAAGAAGCTGAAACCAGAGAATTTGGACAATTTTCGCTCAAAAATGATTCAAATCGGTTGATCAATTTTATCAAAATAGTTGAAGAATACATTAAAAGTTGGCAACTAATTGATTAATCCACTAATCATTTAAAATATCTTACAAGAATAGGACTATCTATATCTAACTATGACTCACCTATGAGAATATAACTTGAGTAAAACTCTGACATGTCATGTATTAAAGTATTTTTTTCTGATATTAAATGTGCTTAAGTAAAAGTAAATGCTGTTAGTAAAAAAAACATTACAGCTCTAAAACTGAGGTGATTTTTGGCTCTTAAAGCAAAACTATAACTTTTGGGGGATATATAGTTCCAAATAACAGGATAGCTATATATATATGAAGATTTATTCCCCACCTGATGCGTTATGATCCACTAAAGTTAGACACTAAAGTTTGAATTAAACCCTGCATTACGGTATCTCCGACGCCGTTTTGACTGGTACGGAGCAGACTTGCAATCTTCTCTCTAAGTGTTGTTTGGATCCAAAAAGTTCAGAGGTCCGTCTGCTGGGAATCCACTTTACGAGAGTAATAGCAGGCCGCGGTCGACCTAATGTGCCCGCCAGATACTTTTAACTGTCGGCTAGATTTAAATCGATGGTGACTTACAAGCGAAAGAGCATAAAAACCGAGACGCGCATACCATTCCTACAACATATGTGCTACAATCTGACCCCTAAACGCTAGGCTGATGTGTCTTTGTTAACCTACGTTTGATTTGATTCACGATTCTGCGTCGGTGGAGTCGACCGGTACTGGGATGAGACGTCATGCGTGTGCAGGTAGCGGCCGTTTCGCTCCCATCCTCACGCGGGGAGTCGCTGAGGGCTGTTCTCATTAGCGGGCCGGTAGGAGGACTGCTGAGCTGGGCATTCCTCGGTGGCAGCGGAGGAGAAGACGCATGGCCTTTCATGGAGTGAGAAGCAGCGATAAACCACAACAAAGCAAGGAAAATTAAATAGCCCCTTACATAAATCCTCGTCGGGAAAACGGCTTATGAACACGAATAAGCAAACAGGAAAAAAAAAAAGAGCGACTCAATACATCCGTCTGTTTCATTTTGAGTCACAGATGCCTCTTTCATTGGAACTCAGGAAATGTGACTAAATGCGGTTTTATGAGGTTGAATATCTGGAAACTGAGTTTGGATCCAGTATTGGCGATGAGAGGGAAAACTGCTGATATCGCAAGAGTCTATTTAAAACAAAAAAAAAAAAAAATTGGCAAGTGTACCAAATCTGGACAAAGATAATGGACAGGAAAGAGGTGGAAGGGGAAATGGCGTGCGATATAAATCATGTCAAACGCTGCCTGGACTCTTGGAGGGGGGAACAAGCATCAATCACACCTCGAGAGCAGGGAGCGCCTTATCCAGAGGATAAGAGACGTGCTACCACGTGCGTTTGTGTGTTTGTCCCATGAGCTGCGATGCCTGGGAGCTGATACTCTGATCAAAAAGGGAACAAGACAGTAACACTGACTGTGTTTAGTGTGAGTGTGATTATGATGGAAGAGGCGCGAGTAGATTACACACATACACTCGTCTGTTTGTGACTGTAATGAAGCAGCTGGGAAAGGGTTGCATAATATACACTTTTCCTGTTTATTTTTGGAACTTTTGATGTCACTAACAACATGTGTTTTTGGTTTCAAGCACCAAAAATCAGCATTTACTTGTACTTTTACTCAGTACTCAAGTACATTTCATATCTTTAGATATTTGTGTACATTCCATATTAGATACTATATATACCATATTAGATAGAGGAGTTTTACTCAAGTTATATTCTAATAGGTGACTTGTATTAGTAAGTAAAATTAATCAATTAGTTGCCAACAATGAAAGTAATCTGCAATAAATTTGATAACCAGCTAATTAACTTGAGTCCTTTTGATAATCATTAATCTATTGTTTATTAAAACGATTAGTTTATAGGTTCAAAAAATTGTGAAAAAATGTTGATCAGTGTTTCCCGAAACTAAAGATTCAACCTAAAATGTCTTTTTTGACCAGGCCAACAACACACAAGCCAAAGATCATTGGTTTACTATTATATAAGACTTAAGAAACCAGAAAATAATCAGATTTGAGAAGCTTGAACCAGAGAATTTGGGTATTTTATGCCTAAAAATGACTCTAATCGGTTAATCGATTATCAATTGTTGGCAACTAATTGATTAATCAACTAATCATTGCAGCTCTAGTGCAGATATCTTACCAGAATATGGACTTTGGTCAACTATAAAGGCGTCTGTAAGAATGAGTGAAAGTATCAAAATCATCCCTTCACTATTATAGAAGATTAAAAACCCCAGAAATAAATCAGATTTGAGAAGCTAAAACCAGAGAATTTGGGCATTTTCTCCTGAAAAATAAATGAATATATCATTGAAATAGTTGGCGATTAATGTAAACGTATACAACTACTACCATTAACTGGTTGATCCAGCTCCATTTAATAATCTTTTATATAAACGTATTGAGGTTTCTGGGGGCGTCTTTTGGATTGGAACTTCCTGTCATTCAATCACTCGCCCGCGCGCGCGCGCTCGTGCGTATGTGTGAGTGTAAGAAAATATGTTCTAATGCCAATGAGGCAACTTGAGTTGAATGGAGGTGGAACTGCTGTTTCACGGAGGATAGAGAGAGGGAGGGGAGAGAGAGAGAGAGAGGGAGAGGGGGAGCTGGCATGACGGCTCTTGGAGCTGTGACAGGAAACTTTTCCCTCCTGGTGCTCGCCTCCGTCAGTTTCTCCTCTGAGATGCACTTGTCTGGACGCGGCGCGGCTCACAGCGGCTCCTCGTCCCGGGACTCTTCACCTCCGCCGATATCCACGCGCCGCCGCGCGTCACGTGTCCGTGGATAAACCCCGGGTGACGTTGATTTGGCCGTTAGCTCTCCCCGGGGAGACTGGGAGATGGAGCCGTGGGTTTACCTGCTCGCCTTCACGCTGGTGCGGGTTAGGACCGCCGCGGGTCTGGGATACGTGGACTCCAGCGTCCAGTCCGGACAGAGGGCGGCCAGCAGGCACAGGTGGGTCACCGACCTCGGTTCGGACCTTTTTATTTAACGTCATTAGTGGTAACCCAAGAACTGGGTCCTTAAAGCCAAGGTTCAGGGTCCACACTTCCAGGGGTCATTCAGGGGTTTCACTTGTCAATCAATCAATGTGTGTAATCACAGTGGTGTCAGCTCCTTCCAGTGAATCAATAAGTGAGTTCACAGCCTCATATGAAATAGTTTAGGGATTAATCTGTTAATTGATTAGTGGATTAGAGCTGAACATGTGCTGCTCTTCATGCTTAATGCCGCTGTAACTTAATGTGTTTGTGCTTTAGAAAATAATAATAATCACAGCAACTGTGCTAAATTTGGATTACTAGTTTCACTTTAAGTTTAGTGACTATGAATCCTAGTTTGATTATTTATTAAATTCCCCCAAGTGTGTCTGTGATATAAGAAAAATAATCTGAGTAGTGATTTGTAGATGGAAAATGATGGTTTTCAGAGGAAATATCTTATCAGTCAGGAGGGGCCCTGTTTGAGGGACGCTAGGCGGGCGGGGGTCTGATGATCTGAGGGGGGGGCTTGGTGCTGGACAGGGTTCATGAGGATTATAGATATTTACTATTGCAGGGGCCCAGAGTGAAAGGTTTTCAAGGGGCCCAGAGTCCCGGGGGCCTCGCCGGCGGTGAATTTATCACGCTGGCAAGCAGCATCGCCCCGTCCGTCACGGCGAGGGGAGCGGGCTCCGTGGGGAGGCTGACGAGTCGCAGGGCTCCCTTTTTTTCAAAGCAATTTTTCACTAAATTGAACATTTTCGCTCGAGCGATCCGGATTTCTATAGCACAGATCCAGGATCAGGGGTTGAGCTGTTGCCTTCTCTTATGGGACGGAATGATTTGGACGTGTGATTAACAGTCCGGTGTAAATCAGCGACGGCTGTCGGCTCTCCCTGCTCATAAAGCTGTTAATACTGTCAGTGAGCCAACATATGTTTTTATTGTGCTGTCGCTGCTCCACAGTGTGTTATTAGCATGTAATTGAGCTTGTGCCTCAGGGGCCTGTGTGTGTGACCCCCTCCCACCACACACACACACACACACACACACACACACACAGTGACTGCATCACATGAATCAGGGCTTTTTTTGGCGAATTAGATGTCCTGATTATAAACGTAGGTGTGACCTGTGTGTGCGTACATGTGAGTGTGTGTGTGTGTGTGTCAGGGAATAAAAGGGGAGAATGATTGACAGAGTCTGCACTATCTCACATGTGGTTTTTGTCTTCCTGCATGCCTGCATGTGTTTGTATTTAGTGTGTGTGTGTGTGTGTGTGTGTGTGTGTACAGTAAGACCAGGAGTTGAGCTCCTACAATACGAGCTTTTATCAAGTTTCACAGTGCTGCTGCTGCTGCTCCATTCTAAGTGATGGGACGTGGGTGGTTGACCTCTTTGTTGGTGGAGGATGAAGCTGAACTGTCGGGGCTACTGTGAATGAGAGAAAGTTAGGTTCACGTGGAGAGAGGGACAGTGAGCAAAAAAAAAAAAAGTTGAATTGACGAGGAAGTCAAGAGAGGCAAGAGAGAAAAGCGTCTGGAGGGACCACAAAAGTGGAGATCTGGAAGGAGGCAGGATCAGCGAGGAAGAGGACGAGTCGAAAGACATAACAAAGAGAGATAAAGACAAAATCAAGAAACAACAGGAACGGGAAAACTGGCAAAACCCAAAAGAGAGAAAAAGAAGATCTTGGGTGAAGATAGAGGGAGGGAGGGAGGGAGGGAGGGAGGGAGCGTGACAAGGGAGGATGAAAGAGTGAAAGAAGGTGGGGAGGAGCGACACAACAAGAGGAGAAGAGTGAGGGTCCTTAAATGCCTTCCTGCTGAAACCAGTAGGCTATGAAGGAGTCAGCATGGCTGAGCCCTGACGTATACACACACACACACACACACACACACAGCGTTGCGTCGGGCAGAAGAATGCGCTGGCCAGTGGCAAGAGGCGGTCTGCCCCTCTGACATCTGTTTGAACTCAATTGATCTGTTTTGACAGATGTGTGAGGTATTCCAGAAGCGGTAAAGGCTGTTGAATGAACTGAAGACATCCAGCAGGGGCCTTTTTTTTGTGTCTGTCCGACACATCTGCTGCCAAAAAACGTCATCCCGTCAGATCCATAGGAGGACACAAAGGACGAGGGAAGGATCAGTAGACGCAGGTGGACTAAATGAAAAGACGTGAGATCACCACTGGAGGGCAGCGAAGAGCCGACTCACATCATCATCATCATCATCTCTCATTAATCAGCTTTATCCTCTGTTTAATATTTCTCTTCAGAGTGCAGCGATAGTGCGCGAGGACGCAGAGATAACCAACACAAAGTCACACACAGACACGTGTGCTCAGGCATTCACTTACTCACTGAGACAAATACTGGATTTCCAGATATCGTCTTGACATGTATTGTGGATTACAGTTTGTTCCAAATGAGCCGTTTCAGGATAATGACGTGAAAAACGGGGCGATTAGGAGATTTGTTGCTGAGCGATTAGCAGATCACAATCTCAGCGTATCGGGGATCCTGCAGCTCCGATTTGACAGCGAGTGATCCATAAAATCGACAGGTTTCTTCACTATCTGTTGCTTCAAAGATTACAATGCAGTCAGCAGCTGCCAAAGGTGTCAGTATCACTCAAATTAAACGCTTCACTAAATCTGTTTTCTCTGCTTCTAAATCTCAAGGTTTCCCCTCATGGAGGCAAAAGTTTTGGGTCTCAAGCTAGCTGTATCTTTAAAAAACAACGCTTAATCGGTCATTTTTCCAAATAGACTCCCCGACAAGTACGTCCCCTTTTCGCGGTGGTTGTCCAGGTGTGCAGGCGTGAGAAAGAAGGTTTTAGCTTCGTCTTTCTTTACACAACTGCACGCTTTTTTGTGTATGTACACCCATGCGTAACAAAACAACGGCCTTCAAGCGGAGAGAGGGGCCTCGACGCCTCGCTCCTGTTTAGGATGGCAGGCCATTCACAACACACCTGAAACCGCACTCACTTTTTCCAAGACTTTTTTTTTTTTCTGTCAGCTCTTTGCTCTTTCTGTCTACATCAAGGATACAGCCACAACTTCATGCACATTCTGGTAAAAGGAGTTTGGGAAATGTAGGCGGTCACAGCTAATAACTCCTGGATTACATCAAACACCACAGACCAATATATTTATTGTATTAGTGACTGAATATCCAGAGAATGACTCTGAGGTGGGGAGGGGTTAATGCCTCTGGGCATGGAGGAAAAATATTCAACAGTAATTCAGCTTCTCTTGATAATAGCCTCTTGAGAAAGTTAATAAACATTGGATTTGGTGCAGTTCAGAATACAAGAAACCTGATGTTGGTTAATATAACGCCTATAAATGTGCCTCTTATCCATCGCAGGCCAAAAATAGCCACGTTTACAGCGACCAATAGCCCATTGCACATGCCGTTATTAGCGAATTACAGTGACGTCATTTGACATAAAAACCATAGCTGGACGAGCATCACATCCTCATAAAGTGAATGCTTATTACGGTACAACAAACGCTGGCATTGACCGGGGCGGATTTGAAGGCGCGGATTCTGACGTCAGCTGTTTTTTGCAGCCGTTGCCTGTGTGGCATCTCTCTGGCTGCAGGCTCCGTCTGGTTGGAAATGTCTTTGACAACTTTTGGATAGATTCCTCCTCCGGTGGTTTGGATACGCTACATTCTTTTTTTTTTTCAATCACGTTATTCAGCTCCTGCTCAGTCAATCACAGGGGTTAAACGTTTCCAGTTCTCACGCTGCACGGCCTGACGCTCTTAAGCAATCTGATTGCTCACACCTTTAACACAGCGATTGCCTCACGAGGGATATTTATTCAACCGTACGATTGCTGATCGAGCGCTGGTCACAAGGTGTTAATCGCTCCTCGTTTCCCCTCGTATTCTACATGATGCATGACACACGATCGAGCCAGTACTCGGCCCGATCCCCGAAATAGTCGTACGAGTGAAAAATTTTGTCAAAATGGGCCAAAAATCACACAGTGCATGACCAGCTTAAGTCTACATCTGTAAGGCTTTTAATGACAGTCTGAACGACTCAGATCCATTCTTTTCAAATTCGAAACAGGCCGCTTGGATATGTCCTAAAATTGACTTTAGTCTGAAGTAGCAAACGACAAACATTACTATTCTGTGCTGAAGTAGAAGAAAGAGGAAAAAAAGCAAGAAACATGGCCAGAAACGTCGCCCTTCTCCTCCTTAATCTGCTCCTTAAAACTGATATGTTGTACATGTGCCGACTCCAGTGGGACAGTAACCTTAAAATCGCCAGATACTCAGCACTAGGGTCCATTTCCACTTCTTAAACACTGAGAATGATTGCTGTGTGTGAGGTTGCCATGTCCTCCATTGTGCTTGCAGGACACTTTCAAGTCTACATTGGAGGTCACAGACAATTTGCACTTAATCAGACATGTTAACAATAATCACAAAATTTGATTTCACAAAAAGAAAAAGCCCTGCAGTCTGAACATACCCTAAATCCACTGTGGACTCTCAGTCCACTGTGATATTGAAATTTGTGTCTTTTAGTAAAAAGTCTGACTGCAGTTGGATGGATTGCAGTGAAATTTACTGCGTGTCATCCTCTGGATAATTGGTGATAGTGTTTCATGCAACACCATCCTCAGAACAAAACGTTTTCCAGAACCTTTGGTTCATGATCAAACACCAAAGCAGAAATAAAAGATATTTCCACCAGACTCAGCCGTGCCTCTTAGCAAATGTTAGCATGCAGACACCCTAAAGTAACATCATAACCATTATAGTGGTAGGTGTGTTAGCAGCTCAACTTTTGCACTCAGCTCAAGTACAAGAGCAACCCTCACAAACAGCTCGGTGGGCCGTTTAGGAAGTTATGTTAAAGAACCATGGCTTTCCCACAATGCACTGTAATACAGTAAAAACGTCTGGCGTCTAACAGGGGTGACGACATGCCAAAGTGCGCCAGGATGTTGCCAGGCAGTCGGGCTGGAACAGGATTGTTCCCTTTCCGTGAACGGAACCTTGGAAAGGATCCAAATCCACTCGGTCTTTTTGATTTTCTGCTAATCAGGGACTGTAAATGAAGCTCCTTATACATGGTAATGCCAATGTGGGAAATGAGGATCCATTCCTGTCACAGGGATAGTAACCTAATTACCATGGTTCCCAGCATGCACTGCATTTTAGAGAAAGCCTTCATTACCTTGTTTGGAACGAAGTTGCAACACAAAAGGCCTGGATCTCCTCCCAATATTCATCCTGCTGCACGAACAATTGACGGTGAAAAGGCCTCAACCTAAAGAATGATTGGACCACTGAGCGAGACGCTGAACGACCAATAAACTCTTACCTGTGTAAATAGTCTGTAGTGTTTCAGTTAACCGTGACTTATGTTTCAAGCCCACGTGCCTCCATAAATGGTTAAAATTCAAGCGAGCCACCGAAACCCCCGCAGACACATGAGGCTAAAGCCAATGTCAGTGGCGTGGATGTTCTCTGTATATCTCTGTGACCGCCAGGCTAAACAATCAGAGAGAAGTTTACACAGTTACGTGTCCCTAAACGTTGGAACGGCTCCAAAAGGAAAAGCCGCGTGTGTGTGTGTGAGTAAAAATACATTTAAAGACCGATCAGGGAGATTGGAATAATGTGTGTTTGTCCGTCCGTCGGTGTGCGATCACTCAAGCGTGAGTGAGTGCGCTCAAGTGTGTGTGTGTGTGTGTGTGCTGTCGCCTGTGACAGTCTGTGTACTTTACCATGTGTGTACAGGGGTGTACCTTTACAAGGACGTCGGAGGGGCGCTTGACCTCGGGGTCACAGTTCAAACGCTGAGGCGCCGCCCTTTTCCATTGAAGTCATTCAGGCCGCTGTCGAAACCTTCCCTTGAAGCTGAATGAAAGCTCCCGCCACAATAGGCGCCGCCAAGTGATTTCTTTGTTTAAGTATTAAACCTCGGCGCCCTTTTTTTTTTTTTTTTTACCTCCTTTCATTCCTTCTTCCTCCCACTTACCCTCTGTGTGTTTCTTGTCATTGAGCATTCCGGTTTTACCCGATCTCCTCCTCTGCAGGACTCACGCAGAGATGCTTTTCAGTAAACCGAACTGTGTGTGTGTGTGTGTGTGTGTGTGTTGAGGTGTCAGACTGCGGCTTCCTGCTTGGCTGTGATGTGTGTGTGTGTGTGTGTTTGTCTGTGTTTTATAAGGAGGTGTATTTTATTGGAGGATAAAGTGATGCTCAGACAGGTGCAAGAGTTCCACTCACGCTGAGTTATTGCTCCATAAATAAAAACAAGATGAGGGTCATTTCGCTGCTCGATGCACAGCGGAGAGGAGATGAAGATGTGTCTGTGAGAGAGGAATAAAGACCAGGGTTGGGCACATTGCTTTGAAAAAGTAATCGGTTAGAGTTACCATTTACTTCTCCCGAAAAGTAAAGTTTGTACCTGAGACAAGGCAAGTTTATTTGTATAGCACATAAGAGAGCGCAAACAAGAACAAGATACAGTGCAGTGAGATTTCATTAAGACACATCAATAATAGCAGCAAACAGAAAAGTCTTGAGCTCTGATTAATAAACAGTTCTCAGGGAGTTTGTCTCAGATCTGTGGGACATAGAAACTGAATGCTGCTCAATTTATTATACTCATACGGTTTGTTTTTAATAGATTTTAATGATTGTAGACAACAAATTCAGCTTTCTGAGTGCTTTCTGCTCCCGAGAACTCCCAGAAGGGGGTTGTATATTTGAATTCTTATTGTGATTTTCAACCCTGATCTGTATATATCTATTAGTGCAAGTGGCAACTATAGTCGCAGATCCTTCAAATTATTCAAAGCAGAGAATAAGTTAGAGATATTGTTAGTGGCTCGATGCATGACAACTAGGGCTGAGATGTGAAAGGTGAAGAACATCTGTTGTTGTGTTTAATCCCTGCCGATACGTCCTCCGCTGGTTGCCTGGCAACTACACAGACACAGCAGATTTGGAGAAGTTCAGAACGTGTGCTCGTAAGGGAATTTGTTTAGATATGAGTATATTTGGCGTCTTTGGAAATTTCTAGACCTTTCTTTATTTAGGACTTCACTGCCTTGTGCATGATTAGGGTCATCAGGGGTTTTAAAAACTTTAGAGTTTCGAGTTTTATGTTCTTGCTCCTACATTTGGACATTTTGAGTGTGTGTGTGTGTGTGTGTGTGTTTCCTATGTCTAGTTCTTGTTCTGTAAAGCACTTTGAGTTGCCTGCTGTTTATGAAAGTTGCTCCATAGATAAAGTTTGATTGACTGATGTGCAGAGTTTGACACTAGAAGGTGTTTCACATTCCTCTGCTGAAGGCTCCGTGCTCACTGAGAGTCCGACGATAATGTGTTATCCTGGCCCAATCATTGGCTTTCACAAGTGTGCGTTGGAATCTTGAAAACACTGAGAATGGACTCCACAGGGATTTACTACATAATTGAAGTATTATTTTATGAAAAAGTCGAGCCAGGGGATTTATAAACAAGTCGAAAGTTCAATTTCACTGTAGACAAATCGTTATGTCTCAGTAGAGTGATTTCTTTAAAGATTATTTTTGGGGCTCTTTGCATTTATTGATATTTAGAGTGACCAGATGTCAATGACCAGAAATCTTTAAATCTGGGGTTCTGGTTCAGTAGATTTCGATTGGATGATAATATTAAAAGATTAATGCCTCATTGTAGAACTTCAAAAAATAAAGAAGCAATACATTGTAGCCATTGCAGCCACTTACGCTGCGTTTGATTGCACTTGGAAATTAAAAAACTTCCAGCATGTGGCGTTTCTCCCCCTCCGACTCTACAAGTAGAATCGCACGCAGCATGAAAAGCCCGGCGCTGCTAGGTTTTAAATGTTTGTCAGGAAAAAAACTAACTCTGTATTCAGTTTGAGTGTAATTTGGGGGACCGGTCAGTCTATTGATAGGATAGTAAAAGGAGACGATGGGGGAAATGACACATCACCCAGCCAGCATCCAAACGTCCACGTGGTATGCGCCCTAACCGCTCGGCTATCAGCTCGCCCGACGTTGAGTTCTTTATCTGCTGCTGTCGACAAACATTCAGCGAATACATAACGTGGTTATGAACCAAGTATGGGAGTGAACTGCACCGTTTATGTGTAATGTTTTCCTTTGCTGCTGATATAGTAAAGAGAAGATTAGAGATTAGCTTCTGAATATGCCATTCATGGGAAACCAAGCAGACGTGCACACACACACACACACATTCTCCACCTCCTCAACACTATATATGTTGTATGGCTCAGAGTATAGACTGGATTTGTAATGTTAAACACCATTAATCTATTAAATAACAGCGTAAAGTGGAAGCAGAAGCACACTCATTGGTCTTGCGAAGGAAAGTTCAGCCGTGTGTAAAATGATACGTGTTCACTTGAAATTGTATTTCAGACACGTGGAATCGACGCCGACTTTCGTCAGTGGACTTTAATCCGAGCGGTTTCTCCCCGGCCGCTTGGATTAACGGGACTTTATTGGATTACTGATTGGAATGCTTAACTTCATGCTGGTTAGAAAGAGAGGGAGAGAGGGAGGAGGCCACAGGGTTCGGAGCTGAAATGTTGTTTTGAAGGTGTCACTCGTGGAACAGGAAGCACGCCGGGACCCGAGTAAACACAATGACTGTAGTCTCTCTGGGTGCCAGGGCGTACCCCTGCACACGGACTCACAGCCACTTGTTCCCTGTTACACTTAGTCACCGGCTCACACATATAAATGGCCCCTCTCATGCGTTTCGCAATGGAAAGATGGAAAATTGAAAATTGCCAGGAGCGCGGTATGGAAGCGTGGGCGTCGGCAAAGAGCAGGAACGAGCACGCGCTGGTGTGTGTGTGTGTGTGTGCGTCGGCTCAGCGAGGAGCGCGGCTGGGGTTTATTTATGCGAAACGCCGCGTCTGTTCCCCATCAGAGGGGAGAAGGGTGCGAGACGTTGCCAACTTTATGCTTTATCTGCTGTCTGTGACCCTTAGCGTCAGGATAATAGATCGGCAGGGCTGGCTCAGTGAATCACTGTGACAAAAAAAACAAAACAACACCGCGCGTAACTGCAGCGGGAGGAGACAGAGCTGTCTTCATTCATTATCGCCTTTTGATTCCCTTTTTTTTTTAGAGGTCCCCCATCTCCTCTGTGCTGCTCAGACGCCTGATGGAGATGTTGCAATTTCTCGTTTCTCAAAGCTCTGAGTGTAGCAGACGCAGTTTAACCCGCAGGACGAGATAAGCCAGGACGTCTCCAGGATCACTGGGCTGAACCCCGCGACCCTTGAGGCCGACGCCGGCTGATGTCAGCTTCACGGTGGCAGAGCTCCTCTCTGAGTCATCGGCGCTCCGGGCCCCGGTAGATAGGATAAACACAATATAACTAACCGCAGAGTGGAAAAGCAAGAACCTATTAGGATTCAGTGCATAGCTATAGGTCGTGTGGAGCCCTGTGACGAACCACAGCTCTTTGGAAACGCACACGAGGAGCTGCAGCGGTTTTGGATGCAGGAGCAGCGGGGGTTACCTCAGCCAAACAATATTCAGCTCCCCATCTGCCGTTGACTCCAGGCTGAGAATAAATAGTATTATTTTAAAAATCAGCCCAACATGATGAGTTGTCTGGATAGGTCAGTTTCATTTATTCAGCCCCGCTATCACAAATCGGCCTCAAGGGGTTTTTACAATGTGGACAATAACACGAGATGTGTCCTTTATTTAGATGAAGGCAAAAAATAGGACTGTGAATATACAAAATAAAGCTACTTTTGCATTTGCATGGGGTGTTTGTCTCTAATCTAAACTGCTATGTTTATTCATGAAGCAGCGAATCCAAGAATGCATGCAAGTCTTATGAGGCAAAGATGCGATGAGTCATCTGGCGTAAAGTTTTACCGTGAACCACGTACATTGAAGGGAAACCTGAAGGGCTCATGTAAGGACAGATACGCGCGGTGCTCTAATTGATTTGCACGACATTCATTGAACGGCGGATTGTGGAATTATACGAATGTTGACTTTGAATCGACTTAAAGGTACACTTTAAGCCGTTTCGTCAGAAATGGAAGACCAAGCTGGTTGTTCTACACCCACCAGTCTATCATGGGGCTCACACACACACACACACACACACACACACACACACACACTCAGGACTATGGGCAATTCAGTTTCCAATTAACCTCAATATGGTTTTGGTCTGTGGGAGGAAGCTGGAGAACTTACATGTTCATGAACATATATACAGTATACAGAATAGTAATTATATATATTAAGGTCTATTCGGTCTTGTTTTAAGAAAACAGACTTTTTTTTTTTGGTAGAATAAGATATTTGTGTGCAATATTGGTCTAATTCTACCAATACCACTACTATTTTTAGACTTATTTTTGGAGTGTAGCTATACATACATATATATATATGTTTATTTTCCATTGTTTTACATTGTTACAGTGGTGGCAAGGTTAATTTAATTTGGGGTTTGTGGTGCTCGCAGAATGGAAAAAGACAGGAAATCAGGAAACAATCAAAGCCACAGTCTGAGGAGTGAAACTTGTTAAGTGTTAGGTCACTGTTCCTAGGAAACACATGCTGCCGTCAAATCTTCTGAGTTGAATTTTTTTTTTTTTTTCCATGACGAACCGATACAAACAAAATTCCATTCGCCACCGCTGTAATGCACTCGTGGCTGAAATCTCAGAGAAAACGAGCCAAAACAATTACAGCAGCGTGGTAGGACTTTTTTTTTTTTTTTCAACCAAACATTTTATAAATGTTCCTCAAGTAAAACCTTTACAGGAGAGTTGAACAGCTAATGAGTCCTGTTCGCTTTCCCACGTACAGTAGCCGAAGGAACGGGAGGTCACGAGGGGCTGGGGAGGATCAAAACGTGGTGGACTCCTTCTGTCAGTCACACAAGCTCTGGAATGAAGGGGAGGATCCTGGTTCCTGGGGGGTCAGAGGCAGAGAGGCAGAAAAGGAAAAAAAAAAAAAGTTAAAAGGATGAGAAGGGAGAGACATGGGTTGGGTGGGCTGAACCCAGAGAGAAAAAAGGGTGGGATGGGAAAAAAAAGACACACAGATCCACAAAAACAAGGTAAAAACATCATCGCTGTGATTTGTTTTTTGATGCATGTTTTTCAGATGTCATTCTTTCTGCAACGAGTCTTATTAACAAGTAAATGGAGTCTCACCCACACACACACAGACGAGAAGACGGAGAGAGGAAAGTTGCTGATTGACTTGTCCGGCATGAAGGAACTCATTGTCCGCTCCAACTTTTATCTATAAACCCTCCGTAGTTCTGCTTAGATGAATCTGAGTGACACTAATTGGCCATAATAACCACTGGGGAAATAGCGGTGGATGGGAAGTCTGGGTAATAGGAAAATGATGATGGAAAGCGACTGAAGGATGTCTGTGTCTTAAATCTATCCCCGGCTCTTATCGAGCGAGATATCTGAGGCCCGGGGTCAGGAGAGGTCAGGGGTGTGAGGACGAATCGCGAGCGGACGGGGGGTGTTGAGTGCGAGGCCGCTCTGTGTGTTTCTTGTTCTTCTGTCCCTTTGGATTTGGGCTTAAAGTATGTTTATGGGGGCATTTTTGCTATGTCAAACCATCTCGGGCAGCCTTCACTTCACACGGGGGGTTATTTTAAGAATGAAAAAACGGATTGTCCAAACACGGCTTAGCAACCGTAACTAGGCGCGACAGGCCTGTCAAGCTGCGGATTTCTCCACAGGCTTGAGACTGTAACACGTTTTATCGGGTTTGGGGAAATTTACCATCAAGCAACTCGGGCTAATTACATGTGATGCGCTGTCATGTTTGTTGAACTCATTTGTTTACTCCTCATCCTCAAATCCTGTTTGTTTTGTAAATGTGAAGCAGACAGCACCAGTCGATTGTTTGACCGGTGCTTTACATCTGAGCACGGTGTGTGATTTCCTTCAGTAAGCATCCAAAGGTCATGTTTGGATGAAGAGTGAGTAATCCCGCATCCTGCCGTACCGACACCAACCGGCTCCATAACACTGTTCCCGTACTCCCATGATCCTCTGTGGGTCGTGAGCTGGAGCCCGCTGACTCGCTGTGACTCACTAGACTGACTCATGACACACAGCGAGGCCTGAATCAGTTATTCTGATGTTCATTGAGTAGCAGATGGTGGAATTACGTGAAAAAGCCCCAGTGTGTAAGGTAACAGAACAGGCCTGGCAGAAATAGATGTGTGTATTAGTATTTAATTCAATCAAAATAAGAATTGTTCTGCTTTTAATAACTTGGATTGAGAAGTTTTCTATTATAATTATAACACCATAGGTCAGGAGAGTCAAAATCCAAAAGAAGGTTTAAATAACAACGCCTACAGATTCCTCCCCTGCTGTTATATGTAAAGAAATACATTATATATATTTACATGATTATTAACCTATGCCAACGACGTTATGTTTTGCATTTGTTTTATCTGTTTGCCTCTTTGTAAGATAATTCAGAAAGTTCTGGATGGATTTTTGTCAAACTTTCAACAAATGTTGGGAACATTGCCAAGAACAGATGATGACATTTTTGTAACGATCTGGAATAAATCCTGGTTTCTGGATCACTTTGAACTTCCTGATATTTGGTAACATTATGGTAAATGGACTTAGGTTTTCACAGCTCACCTGATGGTGATATCTTGCACCAGCCTAGCATAGGAGGACGATGGAGGCGGAGGTGGACGAGTGATTTTCTAGTTAATGTTCAGTTTACAGAACAGGAGAGATGACAAGAGAAAAAAAATACAGAAATATGATATCTCAGTTATTCCGTTTTCAATCAGTCTACTGTTGTATTTCAATTCAAAACATTCCTTCACTGAAAAATATTTAGTTTTATAAGCAGCAGGTGACGTTATCTCCTACGTTATAAACTATTCAAAAATGGAAACTGTAACATTTTTTTTATCCCTTAATGGTGCTCACTGACTTCACATTTCTGTAATGAAACAGGAACTGGTCCATTTTTTTTGTCACATTTGGTACAGTCATCTAGTTTGGTCCGGAGTGGATTCTGTCTGGTTCTGGCCCCCGGGCCACGTGTTTAACACCCCTGCCATACTGTGGGTTTTTCCTACATGCTCACTTTTTAAATGAAACAAACAAAAAAAACAGCCACAAGTCCCAAAACGCGCTCCTTATAGACCAGCATCCCAGGGCCTGTTCAATTCACACACTCACTAATTATGATTAAGTTTAATTAAGTTCATGTCAAGTACTTCAGGACATTTAAGCTTCAAATCCTCATCTTAAATACAGTAAGTGTAACCAATTTTCTAAACATGCTCTCAGTGGACTAACATCGATGTGGGTGCACGTACATGTGTCTTTGTGTGGGTGGCTCTGAATGAGTTGGAGACCCACACAATAGCAGCCATTGTTCCTACAGTTATCCTGAAATTATCTGACATTTGCACCCACGGACAATATCTCTTGAAATGTTGAACAGAATAATAATCAGTCCCGGGGTTTGAGATACTGATCTCAAATCCCTGGAGCCCCATAGTCAACACATGTTTGATTGTTTTTTTTTTCAAAATCTTTCCTATTTTGCCTGGAAAACAAAGAGCAGCAGCTGGATCAGTGTGTGTGTGTGTGTGTGTGTGTGTGTGTGTGTGTGTGTGTGAGCGTATTTTGTTGTGCTGGTGCCAATGTTTGACTTACGGTAAAACAACCAGGTCATCACAGTGTTTTTCATTTGTCATTTCCCTTTCCTGCTGTGTGTGTGTGGTTGGACAGGAACTGGTGTGCCTATGTGGTGACACGCACTGTTAGCTGCGTGATGGAGGACGGGGTGGAGACGTACATCAAACCCGACTACCAGCGCTGCACCTGGGGCCAGTGTCCTCGAGTGGTGTGAGTATCCATCGGCCCGCTCCTCTTCGTCTCCTTCTCCTTCCTCTTGACTCTAACCCCAACGCCAACCCACTTCCCCTCGCTGGAATCCAATCTGTATTCAACGTCGCTTCTTCCACTTTCCCTGTCCTCAGAAGCCACAGAAGTTTGTATTCTTTATCCATTTGTCTTGTCCTCTCCTTATCCTCTTCCCGCTTTTTTTTTACTCCTGTCCGTGTTTCCTCTCTGGGGGAGTTCAGCAGTCTGGTCAGGAAGGTGTGTGGTTGCTGACTGGGCAGTCCATCACCGTGTGTGTGTGCACGCTTTTGGCCATTCAGCAATGAAGCACAAGTCTACAGCTCGTCTGGCGCAGACATGCCTATGTCCAATTTTACAGATATTGAAACACTTTTTTTCTGTAAATGGGATGTGACAAATGATGAAATGATTCAAACAATAGTTTCAAACCAAAGTTGTGGCCTTTGGGAACCCCTGACTTCAATTCCAAGTCCATTGATGAGTGCAAAACAAGTCAAAAGAAATAAAAGAGATAGTTCTGTATTTTGGAAATCTAGGCCCATTTTCTGCATTCCTGGGATCTACTATATCTGACTACCCAGGGTCCAAGAAGAGAGACTTGAAGCCCAGATTTATTTATTTATTTATTTTTTTAATGAACTGAGCGCTCCAGTGTGACGATATTGATAACTTTGTACCGCAGTACTTAATTGGACATTCTGGTGGTTCCCCCTTTTGGCGTTAGGTTTAGTCCACCCAAAGATAGTAAAACCAAACCAACCATTCATCAATAAAATCTGAATAAATCATCAATAGAACCTGATCTTAAAACCCTATGTATGCTTGTGTTTTATGTAATATCTTTGCTCACATGCTTCATGCAGGCATTTTTACTTTAAATCAAATCTTCCAGAACAAGTTTGACTCCGGATTTAATATTTTCAGAGCAGGCCATCCACAAATTGCAGGACATTATGCTGACAGCAAGTAGGATTAAACCATGAGCTTTAGGTTTCGCTTCCCATTTGGGAAAGAGCTATTGAAAATGTGCTCTGTGTACTTCTATATATACCAAACTTTCCCTTTATTGAGGATTTTTTAAATGAGGCAAGGAATAATAAGAAAAATGAAGTGGTTTCATATGCATATGTATAGCTCTCTAAACACAGATATGTGTTCGCTCGCTTCTTGGCGCAGACGTGCGAATATATTTCCAATTTTACAAGTACCGAAGCACATTTTCTGTAACTGGGATGTGCTCGCAGGAGCTCATTAATCAGGCCTTCCTGATATTTCCCCCCTTTTGAAGTGTTCACGTCTGACCCTGGCCCGGCGGCTGCAGCCGCATGGCTGCCAGAGGCCTCGGCCTAAACCCGGGCTATGCCAAGAATGAAGCCAACAGGCGTTCCAGGCACCACAGTCTAGTCTCCTGCCCTGTGGAAACAATCTTTTATTCTTACTCTTTCTTTTTTTTTTTTTAACATTTCCCCTACTTTTTTACACGGTGAGTACTCCTCCTCCTGTTTTTCTTATTCCTCTGAGACTACGTCTGATCCCTTTTTCTCACGCTCTCAGAACAGGGAGCTGGAAGACCAAATCTTTTCTATGGCACAGAAATCGCCCCGTACGCGATACTCTGTGCCGACGCTTGCGGGCTGGCAGGGAAGGGAAAAACCTGCTGAACGTTTACCGTGACGCAAAGTTACGTCTTTACCGTTGATTCTGCTCTATCTGTTGCATTGTTAGTGCAACGCGGATCCTCCTCATCAGTCACAAAATGACGATAAAAGTAGAGGAGAAAGAGCCAAAGTAAACATTTTTTTTTTTAAATTCCCCCAGAAGAATCATACAGCGGCAACAAATGAAGATTTAGTACTGGCTAAATGTGGACAGATTCTTTTGGAAAACGGGACAAGAATAACATGTAAAGTTAACAAACCGCTCTTGATCCCATCCATTTTCAGTAGATGATTTGCAGCTTTTTTCCATTTAATGACTCGGAGCACATTCATGTCAACAGTGCAGAGCGGTGATAGTTAATATCAGGTTCAGGGACCACCGCAGGTCCTTGACTCGACCGTCAACAGCACGCTGAACCCCTCAGAACCGAGTAGAAACCAAAAACAAACACGGTGACATTTTTATATGTGAAATCTCTTCCCGATCCGCAGCTACCGGACATACAGGAGACCCAGATATAAGGTGGCGTACAAGATGGTGACAGAAATGGAGTGGAAGTGTTGCCACGGTTACTCCGGGGAGGACTGCCACGACGGGCCGAAGGGAACCAGCGACACCCAGGTCAGCGGGGGGCAGCACCACGGCGGACACAGGGAAGGTGGAGGCAGAGATGGTAGGAAATTACAACTGTCTGTATTGAAATATGATTTTTTTTTGGTCTCAGGCGTGTTTATAGATGTGCATGGTTTCCCATGCAGTATCAGTGCGAGGGTTTTATATATAATTCACCTTTAACCACTTTGAGCCTTAGGCTTAATTTTCAATTTTCCTGCTATAAATGACAATAAATATGGAATATCTCTACCAGCACCAAAGAAGCTTATTTTTCGGTGCTTGTACATGCACTGTTATCAAAAGAAAATCTCCGCATGTGGGGAGAATTTACGTCAGAGCAAATATAGTGTATGTATCTATAGTTAGAATATTGGGGAAAAAATGGATTTTACTACAGATAAAATAGTTTAAATATAACTTTTAACAAACCAAACTGACCCAAATCAGGTGTAAAAACTTGAAACTAAATAATCTGAAGTGCAAAGTTCAGTGATGAATTCATATCAATCAAATCATATCATAAAAATCTCAGGATCATTACAACAAGATATTTAAAAAGCAGATTATAAAGGGCCCAATTAAGTAATCACACAAACAGCTTCAATTTAGACTAAATACCAAAATAGTGGTTAGTTGCAGCCCTACTACTGATATTTTATTAAATTATTATCCTATTGTCAATGTGGATATTGACAATATATATTGATAATGTAACAGTAAAATATAATTTTACTACAGATAAAAATATATTTTTAGTGTTGTAGCTGAGGCTTTCTCCTGCAATGTTTGCATACAAACTACATGCTGAACCTGCATCAGGGGGTTTTGGATTTCAGCATATGGAATGACGCCTTTAAGCAGAACAGGCACAGCTGCATAACACGTAACTGTAAAAATGGGTCAGAAAGGTCAAAAGTTTGTTATTGAATTGAATCACGACCAATGGCTGACTTTCACTCAGGACTCCCACGTTGTATGTGGGATTTTATTTGAAGTTTTGATGTCTCTAACAAGATATATTTATGGTACCAAAAATAATCTCAATATAGCGTTTCATCTCTTCTCTCTGCAGCTGCAGGTGCATCTGTTTTTTGTGTCCTGACGGCTGGTTTTAATACACAGTTCTGAATGCAGGCTGCATGCATTTCTCTGTGGAATGAGTGTTTTGAAATTTATAAATCTAATTTTCTACAACATAGGACCTTTTAAATATGAATATGTAGTCAGTTGGCTTAACATAAAGATGATAATGGATTCAATCTTTAATTTATTTATGTATCACTAAATAAGCAGTATTGAAAGTGAAAGTTTGGGCGGGGGACAAAAACCATTGTCAGTAGTTATTTATTGAGAGTCCAACAATAATCAGCTTCATCAGGACGTAGTGGGTACTGGTTTGATCAGATTTGGCCGTCGTCGCTGTAAACACGAGCCAGCCCACAACTGTTATCACAAACACAGATTGGTGCACGGAAAGACATGACATCAACTCCTGCAGGGCCGGGTCCCACCCGAGTTCTCACCACACAACTGAGTGAGGAAAGGAGGAAAAAAAAACATGCAAAAGCGATTTTGAACCAAAATAAGCAAGTTCGGCAAAACTTTGTCAGAAAAGGCTGCGTCTCTTATAGCAAGACTGTGATTGTGAAAAATCAGCCTTAAACCACAATTAAACAAAACAAATCTTTAACACTTTTTTGGAACAATGCTAAAACTGTCATGTGGTGATGTGGTGTAACACTATAAACTTGGTACCAGATAGTTTAACTCTCTTCCAAAAGGTTGTAAAAAAAAATAAAAACACATGCTATCAACTAGTTTTATATTCTAGGTAGATTAACTATTTAAAATGTATAACTATTTTTCAGCTACACTGTTCAATTACAGAAAATCATGATTTTTGTAAAAACAACATGAATACAAAATGTTTATTTTGAGAGACTCGATAGTCGCCTCTTAAAACTGCATTTGAAAAAAAAAGCTTCTGACTTTCCGCTCCTGCCGACCGTGATTTGTCGATCTGGTTCCCCCAGGCGACAGCGAGAAGGTGAAACAGCTGGAGGAGAAGATCCAGAGCCTGACCAAGGACCTGCACAACATGCAGACCACCATCCACGGCATAAACCAGAGGCTGTACGTCAGCGTTGTTTTACATCCATCACTCGGTGTTTTCCCTTCCCTGGTGGAGTGCATACACCTGCACGCCATTACCCAGCATGCCGCTGGATGTATGGAACACTGTGTATTTCTTGTTTATTGTACATCGGCATAATACAACACGCTGTGTATACAGCGGCGGGTCAGTTTATGGAGGGAGGCGTGTTTATTATCATCCTGTATATACAGAGGTCTGTTATTAGGCTAGGAAGTTATAAATAGTTAATCCTCAACAAAAACACAATAGCATGCTGCATAAATACACATTTTTACATATGTCCTTCCGTCCTCCACACATGTGATCAGTGTATGTGGTCTTTTAAGTGTCATCGGCCCTTTATATGTTCTGGAAAATTGCTCATTTCTCCTTAATTTAAACTGATGACACTTAGTGATACGGAACAACCTGATGTGGTCATGTGACAGGGTGAGAGACGGCTGGCTAATTACAAACTGCATGAAAGCCGTGTTTCAACCCATTTAACAATTCTAATGATTTAATAACTCCAATTTATGATTTAATGGCCTATATTGCATTTAACCTGTTTTAAACCACAATTTTTTGATAGGAAAAGTTAGGAAAATATCATCTAGACTTTGAACCTTAAAACATTCCTGGGAAGACTTATGTGACGTACATACAGTGATGTTTAATGTTGATTCATTTAGCCGATTCACTTACTATCAATTCTTTGAATTAATATAACTGGTCAGAAAAAGCAAAAAAAAGACAAAATATGTGGTAGTAACCAAAGGAAAACTGCCAAGCTGATTCATTTTTAAATGAAGAAATACAACAATTGTTTAATGTTGAATATGTGACATTAACCAGATATCTGATACTGAGACTTAGTATTTCAGGAGAGTTTCAGAAATGTGTTCCATGTGGTCTATTTGGCCTGTTTTATATCCCCCATAATTTTCCTTTAAGGAGAAATGGGTCCTAGTTCTTATGGGTTAAATTATTCTTTCACCCTTCACTTTGATGCCATATATTTTTTAATATGTCAACATCAATGGACTTGACAGGCTGTACAACTGGGAAAGACTCCCTAAAAGACTTTAACAAAGATGCAATACATATAATATACTAAAACAGGTAGAAGAATTCAGAATACAGTCAGTGTTTCCTGCAGAACATTTGTCAGGCAAGGTGGTGAGTCGGAGGGTACTGTTGGTACTGTTTACTGTTGAAGTAAACTTTACTTTGATGTAAATTGCACTTTTGAAGCAACTAACTGAAGTTGTGTCGTACACTTGAGATGTTTGTGCGTATTTCGATGTTAGTTGCTTCAAAAGTGCAATAATCTCAAGTTATGTCACACAGGGGAAGTGTTCTCGCACATTCGGTTCTTTTTCCTGGAGGAACATAGGCAAGGCGTCTTAACTCTAAAGTGCTGCGGGAAACCCTGACAAGGATAAAAGGAAACACACAGATCTACTGCGCACGTGTAAGCGTCTCCTGTTCCCCTGTACAGGCCTGGTGTCAACGGGGCCATGGTCCCTGCTGATTCAGCTACTATCAACAACATCCAGAACAAGCTGGACCAGCTCTATAACAGGACACAGGTAACTACATACGCTCCTCTGTCTCGTCCAGATATCTGGTGTTTAAATGATCAAGTGTAAGTGTTTATTTTTACTGGCTGTTTCAGGTCCATGATCAGACCCTGCTCAGCATCAACAACCACCTGGTGAACGGAGGCGGCAACGATCTGGACGGAGCCTCCAGGGGTGGGGGGGCCGGGGGCAACCAGCTGACCACTCTGAAGGAGGAGATACTGACAGAGCTGGAGAGGCGGGTGTCCCTGTCCTGCTCCTCCTGCCAGGTCAGTCTCTCTATATTAAAAGCAGCTTAGACTGCGTCTTTTTTACTACTCTACTGTATGTCAATTCTGTTTGTTTTTGCTGTAAAGTTTTCAGGCATCATTTAGTTCCTTGTGGGCTTCTGTAAGTTATAACTCCCGGCTAAAGCAGTAAAAAAAAGATAAAACTATAGAGAATGTTGTTCATATTGCAGGCAGTAATGCATGAAAACAGCGGTTAACCCGTGCACTCACAAAAAGATAAAACTGAAAATCAATCCTGTGGGAAGTTGATACAGTCGAAGCTTTTTAAAATAGAAAGAGTCACCACCAACGCAGAACTGGAGGGGGTGTGTGTTCGATATTAGGATGTAGCAACAAATACAAACTTTATTTGTATCGGCCTGGCATTTCTTGTGCAAACATTGACAATAGGTCACAGACACATAAAACCTACAGCACCACAGTATTTTCCGGCCCTTTGGCTCACAGTTGTTTCTATTTAATTTTGCTGCTGTTGTTTGGTTGAAAACTGCACCAGAACTTCAGTGTTTTGTTCTTCCAGGAGATAAAAAAAGGCTTTTCTAAAACCTTCCTGTCGTATTATACTAAAACCGAAGTGTCATACAAAATACTGAAACGCACTGTGAGAAATGAACAGTAGCTTCAGACTAAGGGCTGGCCTTTGGGGCCCCCTGACTTCAAGAATCCATTCATGAGTGCAAAACAAGTCAAAAGACATTAAAGGGATAGTTCGGTACTTTGGACGTTTAGTCCCATTTCCCACGTTCCTGGCATATATCTGAAGCATGGAGACCAGAATTTCACTGATCCCTGCAGTGTTTAGCAATTTCCCTCTGACTGGATTTACAATATGATGGAAGTGCAAGGGGCTAGGATATGAATCCTCGTAGAAAAAAAATGTTTTTAACATTGTGGAAAAACTGAATAAACACTGGTAGGAAGCTCAGTGTGTGATTGTATTCGTCTCAGTAAACTGCTCCATTTAACGTTCCCCGTTTCGTTTGTTTTTACATGCTTTGAGAGGTTTGGGAATGAGCGTTGCCCCTTTTTTGGGACAGAGGTTTACTAGAACTGTGCTGTGGTCTCCAGAGAAGCTCCCTAACAAGTTTAGCTCACGTTTCAAAATCAAATATGGAATTTGTCTATATATTGCAGGAAAACATATTGATGAGTAAGATTAAACCATGAGCATCCTGTTAAGGAAAGATCTACAAAAATCCGCCCTGTACACCTCCATTATTCCCTCCACCATGGAGGATTTAGCCTTCCTATTCTGTTTGTCTGTCTGATTGTTAGCAAAATACTTTAGCAAAAAAACCTTTGGCTAGATTTTTGTCATAATTTCAGCGAATGCTGGGACTGGTATCGTGAACATATGAATAAATGTTACCAATGATACAGAAGACATCCTGGTTTCTGGATCACTTTGAATTCTTTGTTGTTTGGTAGCAATGCGTTAAAAAGACCTTCAGGCACCATTGTTTGGTGCCACCTGGTGATAGTATCTCACACCTGTGTAGGTTTATTTCTTTGCCCACTACGCCACAGGCACTTAGAGAGGACTTTAATGGTGCCTACTTTTCATTCCATGATAGTGCACACATTCAATAAGTATAGGACTTCAATACTGGGTGGGAGTCAGGGCCGTAGCCACCATTATAGACACTGAGGTCATGATTTAGGTATTTCTTTCCTTAAGATTTGTTTCATTCCATTTTTCCCCATAGGCTACATTTCAGCAAGTAAAAATGTTAACACAAAGCTGAAAGATCAAATCCATAAAGCCCACCTAATTAAATCCTGGCTACTGCCCTAGTGGGAGTCACAATATGCTTGGTAGAGGTCTGTGCTCGTAGAGTATTTTTCTATTATTGACAATCCAGTCAGAAAAAAAACACTACAAAGCTCAATATTATGAAATGATGGTCTTTGTGCTTCAGACAGGAAAGTTTGAACTGGGGCTAGATGTCAAAAATACAGAACTATCCCTTTAAATTATTATCTGAGAATCAAGCAATTTTGGAACATTATTTTTATTGATGCTTTTGATAGAACCAAATGAGGCAAAGAATAATGAGAAAAATTAAGTGGTTACATATACATGTGCATTCAAATAGAATGATGCTGAAGAATAACGAGAAGAAAGTGGCAGTGCAGTGCAGATCTACCAAATCATGCTTTTAGGAAGTCAATCCAGGCTTGGCATTTTTGTAAATCGAACAATATCAAATGCAGACAAAAAAACCCTGGTGTGATCCCTGTTTCTTTAAGGCTGGTGTGGAGGACCTGAGGCGCCAGCAGCAGGAGGACCGGGACAGGATCCGGGCCCTGGAGAAGCTGATCAGCTCCATGGACCAGCATCTGAGGCAAAGTCTGGAGATCTCCCGCAGCGAGAGCGAGCGCTCCCAGTCCTGCTGCAACACCGTCACCCAGCTGGAGAAGAGGCTGACCGACATGGACGCCCGGCTCACCTCCACCGCCGGGAAGTGTGACGTCCTCAAGGGGCGACTGGATAAGGAGCTGGCCGGCACCAGGGGAGGGAAGGGAGGGGTGACAGAGGACAGGTTCAACGGCAGGCTGAGAGACTTGGAGAAGAGGGTGAACAACACGGTGAGGAAGACGGAGCAGAGGTGCACCAACACCGGCAACAACATGAAGGACACAGTCCAGAGAGACATCACGCAGCTGCGCAACATGGTCCTCAGCCACCTGGACGACCACAGCTATAAGATCGGGAAGATTGAGCTGGACGTGTCCGTTCTGGGAGACACGGTGACGGACCACAGCCGGCGTCTGGGCCAGCTGGAGAACATCACCACCTATCTGGACAGGAGGCTAACAGCGACTACAAACATGTGCAACGAGACCTGCGGGTCTGACGGGAAAGGACGTAAGGTCGACGATACGGTGAAAACTCTCCAGTGGAGAGTTGTGGCAAACCAGGATGAGATCCACAAGTTTAACACAAGACTAAATGACTTGACTGTGTCGGGTGACTCGCTGTCTGGCAAGGTTATCAACTTAGCAAATGATGTCAAAAAAATCCTCGCCGTGACGGGGGAGAACGGCGAGCGCTTCAACCGGATCGTCACAGAGGTGGAGAATTTGGGCCGTGATTTTGAGGACTGTTCCGTGTGCAGCAGCGTCAACGAAGACCTGCAGTTGCTCGCCAAAAACTTCACGAGCGGCTTCGGCAGATGCCAGACGGAGCTAACCGACCTGCGGCGGAAAGTGGAGTCAGGAGAATCCGTCTGCTCCCAGGTGTGCTCCAACCTTCAGGAGGAGGTGGGCCGATTCCGAGAGGAAGTGGAGGAGTGTACCGGACAGTGCAAGGTCAATCTAAACGACTTGAAGAATCGCCTGGACGGGCACACCGTCCACAGTGGGAGATTGGGAGGAGACCTGAAGTCCATCCAAGGAGAGTTAGCAGAGGTCATGGTCACGTTCAGTTCCATCAATGACACTCTGAAGGGCCTCGGAAGGACTGTACAGACGCATGGGAACAGAATCACAGATCTCACCAACACCAAGGACAACATCATCTCTGAGGTAACCCATGATGATGAAGGTTGCTATGGTACTGTGCGCTATTTTTTGGCCTTTGTAACCCCACAGGTTACCTACAAACTGTTCAACCAAAGATTGATAGTCCCTGACCAGCTTGTGGTATTTAAACAGATTGTAGGCTTGTAGTTTTCAAGACTGATCTCGAGACCACTTTTTTGTGGTGTGGTCTTGCCATGGCCTCAACAGTCTTTGGTCGTGGTTTTGGTCTTAGTTCTTGTTGTCTCGGAATGTCTCGGAACTTCTTATTGTCTCAGAGCAGTATCAAAGGGATTTGGCAGGGAGGAACACTTTTTTTTTTCTTTGGATATATATATATATATATATATATATTGGTACCAGTTACATGCACTTTCTGATGTGTTACCGCATTGGTCCTCTCACGCCCCCCACTACCTCCACGTCAGCAAATTCCGCTGTGGTTGGGTTTGTAATTGAAAATAATACAATCTAATATTTATCATAAGCAGGTACACCTCATGCAAAATAGAAAAATATGGTATGTGGTCTGTCTTGGTCTTGCTCTTGATACTCTCTGGCCTCGGTAGTGTCTTGGACTCAGTTTAGGCAGTCAGATTGTAGAGGCCTGAATCAAGCGTTGCAGGAATGTTGTATTTTTTGTAGGCCAACCTGAAAGTTGATACTGCTCCTAAGAAAAACACAATGTTGATGTAAAAATCTTTACATGCTTGAGGATCAGCTAGGTCAATGGGATTCATTGGGGTTCATTACATCTGTATGAAATTCGGGGGCAAATCCGTCTAGTAGATATTGAGATATCTTTTTTTTTGTTCACAATGAAAACTTTAAGAAAAATTCACTAGGAATCATCCTCTGGGGACCATGAATGAGCGATTAATCCAATATTTCATCTAGATATTTAGGTTTGGACCAAATTGTTACACCAACAACAGACTGAAAAATACACATTGTGTGTGTGGCAGAAATCCAGCAATCTATCCCATGACCCCTCAGATTCATCTCGCGACCTCTTTAAGGACCCCGCGCCCCAAGTTCGGGACCGCCGAATTAGATTCAACTATAAACTTCCCCTCAGAATTAAACATAAAAGCTACTGTTATTATAATGGTGATGGTAATTGCGATGTATGTATTGTTTTATTATTACTCAGATTGTAAAAACAGCATTGTGTCAATCACGGTTATCCTGGCCACACTGTTTTCTTATAATATTGTTATAGTTATGAAAATATTTGAGCATATTACAAACATTTGAGCTTTCTGTATAGACAGGGCTTAGATAATACGCTTACATATTTTTGTGTGTATGCGATACCATAGGAAAATAAATGGTTGCAAAAATGGAAAGAAGAGTATATTTATAATAGGACACTGTCAAAAGAGAGGCCTCCAAGATACACACATTAACGAGTTTTCACTTTCTCTCAAAGGTGGACAAGTTAGACAAGGAGCTGACGGAGCATGTTGACGACTCGAGGGTCCGATTCGGCGGCCTGGACAAAGAGCTTCAGATAACGAGGAGCAACTATGTGACGGAGGTCGGGGAGTGCCGGCGTTCCAGCGACGGCCTGGACCGGAGGCTCTCCAAGCTGGAGGGGGTGTGCGGCCGCTTGGACTCGTTCTCAGACGGCCTGGAGAGGATCAAGGAGGGCCTGAACAGACACGTGTCGGGGCTGTGGGGCCGCGTTAATGGCCTCAACGTCACGGTAACGTCTCAGGGAGATCTTATCGACAATATCCAGCACGTCCAGCTGGAGAACGTCCACTCCAAGATACACAGGCTGAACTCATCAGTCGTGGACTTGGCCAACGAGTTCCACGACTTCATAGAGCAGGACTTCACGGGTGAGTGGGGGCATGGGATTTGACTTTGGTACAAGAGATAGTGAAGGAGGCAAGGTCAAGGGATGTAAAAAAATAGACCAAAGGAAGAATTCTGTGCCGAGGAGCGTTCCCTTAAGAACCCATAAAGTCTGCAATCTGTCTGAAAGAGGAGTTTCAGTAAACATGAGGGTGAAAAGGCTCGTCCACTTTGAATCTTTGCTTTCTTGGCTTACTGGACATGTTTTCATAATTGCGCTAAGAGAGGATTTGTTCAGAAGTGTTTTTTTCCCCAGCTGTGCTGTCTCTCTGAACATAGTCCTCTGCTCCAGGTCCACCTGGTCTACCGGGTCCTCGAGGACAGACTGGCGAGCGTGGACCCCAGGGTCTCATAGGACCCCAAGGGAGGGTGGGACCTCCGGGTAGAGAGGGCAAGCAGGGACCAGTTGGACCCCCAGGTAACGACAAGAAAGATTCCTATCTTTGTTCTCACCTCATTTAATCAAGTATTTAAACACTCTACAAAAACTGAATGCTTAACAATTTACACTAAGTCCAATGTTAAGTAGAAATATCTTATTTCACTGGCAGATAATTTCACTCATTTAATTTTTTTCTTGATTTTAGTCAATGTAATCTTTATTCTTATATAATCTCTCTATTTTATAGAAATTTTTAAATCTGTTTAAATCTTAAACAAAAAAAAATTGAAATAAGATAAGTTATCTGCCAGTGGAATAAGATAATTATATCCAATATTGGACTAATTGTACCTAAAATGCGATATTTTCACCTGCTAGGTTTTCAGTTTTTGCAGTGTACAGATTTGTTATCCTTGTACTTTACTTCCTTTTGATACATATTGTACGTTCTACATTTTAAGATGAAGACTTGACATAAAATAACACATTTCAGTATTCGTATTGTTGAAATTCTTTTCTCAATGTGTTATGCACTTTGTGTAAAAGCTGCTTTTTGATGTGAATTAAACAAATATGATGCAGACTTTTACTATTGATCTACACAATAAATCTTTATGGAAGCTCATTCCTACCAGAGAATGACTTCACATGGGGATTTATTTTTTTTCTTTAGGGGGAATGGGCTTCCATAAAAAAAGACTCAACATTGATATACTAAAACCTTAAAATGCGTCTGTTAGTGATAAAAAAAAATCATATAATGGTGTATAATGAGTACTTTTACTAAAGATATATTTTGAAATCAGGAAATGTATTAGTAATCGATTACTTTGATAACGGTATGTCTAGTTTTACTTAAGTAATGGATCTGATGTAATTTTGCTTTGTCTATTTATTGTCTAATTTAGCATGATTTTTTTTTTATTTTAAATCTATAGACACACCATGATGAGGATAGAAATGGAACTTGATAATGATTTTGTTGGAGGATTAACTCCTGCTGTTTATCTTTCCTCTTTCTCCTCAGGTCTCAGAGGTGAACAGGGTAAGTCTCGTTCTTACTAAACAGCAGACGAAACCTCTGGTTACTGTTTGATGTCCGCTGCTTTCATTCCAAACCGACTCCGACTCCGTTTCTGTCCTCCACCTTCAGGTCTTGCAGGATCCGATGCCCACGTGCCGCGCCTCTCGTTCTCCGCCGCGCTGACCCGCCCCGTGAGAAGCTCGGGAACCATCGTCTTCAACAAAGTCTTCGTCAATGAAAACAACGCCTACAACCCCAAAACAGGTCTGCCGCAATCTGAACAGCTGATTTGTTTAATGATTACAACTTTCTTGTTGATGTTAAGAAAAAGATGATAGAAGAATATCATATTTATCTGAATTTGAAGGGTCAGTTCACATAAATGAAGCAGTTTTGTCACAGGAATCATAGAAATATGTCAATGTAAAGGTGCAGTGTGTAAGAGTTAGCACCATCTAGCAGAACGAACATGGCAGAAATAGAATATAATATTCATTCATATGCTTCAATTAGTATGTAATTCAATCCAAATAGTGACTGTTGTGTTTTTATGAACTTAAAATGAACCAGTTTTAACTACTTGGGGAGCAGGTCTCCATGTGAGAAGCCACCAGGCTGCAACACTATGTTTCTACCATAGCTCAGAATGCTTTTTTGTGGCCATAATAGGCTTTTTTTGGATGACCTGAACCTTTAAAGTAGTGTTGTTTTCCATGTGTCTACTCTTTATTGCAGTGGTATCAAACTCAATTTAGTTCCTGTTCCAAATCCAGTGCAATTTGATCTCAAACAGGCCAGACCAAGACCATTTCACATTCAGTCAGTCTACTATTAAATTTCTCCTCAAGTTGCCTTACAAACCACTTACAAATCAAAACTGTAAATATTTCATCCCTTGAGCTCTGAAAGGTACCTTTGTTTCCAGAGAAACTGGACTATTTTTTAGTCAGACTTGGTACATTCATTCCTCCGGTGGGCCCGGTCAGACTCTTTAGGGGGGCGGTTCTGGACCCTGGGGCCACATGTTTCACATGTATTGTGAAACATGTGGCCCCATGTATGTATTATTGAACTGAGCTACCAAATTTATTGAAAGTTATCGATCAAATCAGTATCCATATAAACTCGCTGAATGACACGAAAAAACATGTTGACCAGACACATGTTTCCGGCTTCCATCCTTCAGGTTATTTCACAGCTCCAGTGAGGGGGAAGTACTTCTTCAGCGGCATCCTGACGGGCCACAAGAACATGAAGATCGAGGCGGTGCTGTCCAAGTCCAACACGGGCGTGGCCCGGGTGGACTCGGCCGGCTACCAGCCCGAGGGCCTGGAGAAGCCCATGGCGGAGGCCAAGCACATCCCCGGAGCGCTGGCCGTCTTCAACGTCATCCTGCCCATGGAGGCAGGGGACACGGTCTGCATCGACCTGGTCAGCGGCAAGCTGGCCTTCTCCTCCGAGCCCCTGACCATGTTCAGCGGGATGCTGCTGTACGAGACGGCCTGATCGGTCGGCGTAGGCGTGAGACTCTCAGCACGGGAGCGTCCGAGCTGCCTGCTTGGACTCTCAGGAGACACAGCCACCGGACACTGGACAGTCAGCCAGACTGAAACAACTCGAGAACGTCTCTGAGAGGAAGACTGGATTCTTCCTGCCTTATATTTTACTGAAATGCTAAGAAGGACGGAAAAAAAAAGGTTTTTCCTCGTCGAACAACAGTTACAGTATCTGTCTTGTGTTTCACGGCTTTAAGGAAAACAAATTGTGCAAAGAGCCATTTTGTTTTTTTTTAATTCTCTGACATGTTGTGTTCAGAGATAAAAAAAAGCCACTCCTGGGTTATCTTATGATTCCATTTTTCATGCTGTGCTCTAAACTTGAATTCCTTCATGATTTACTGTAAGATAGCCTAATGAAAGGAACTTTGGTCGGATGGTAAAAGATTAAGGATGTGGGGTTTTTTTTGTGTGTAATCCACCCACAGTCAAATGTTCAGAGGTTGTTGCACTCACTTTGCTCTGTTTCTGGTTCCTTTTTCGTGTTGCTAACGGTTTCATTTTTTGACCGCAAGCAGAATTCCCAGAAACGTAATGCTGGATGCCAACTTTTGTGGAAAAATGCAGAGTGATGTAGGAGAGGGGACAGAGTCCAAACCACTATTCTTTATGATGAAGTCACTGTCAGTTCAGTCTTGAAACCGCAGGGCTTTTATAAATCACACAACAGCAAAACAAAGAGACCATTTTAGGACATCAGCTATGCCCAGAAACACAAGGGGAGGAGGAGGAAAGCCAGCGGGAAGAATGGGGATTTTTTTTTCTTTTGTCCTAATAAGGGCCATCTAAACTTTGGGAAGGATCAAGCGTTGCAAGTTATTAAGCTGTTACTATCTGTTCCATCTTACAATGGAATTTTCATTTAAAGCTATTGAAAACAAATGAAGCTACACATAATCATGTTTATATGCTACGAATACCTTTTCTTGAACACACACACAGACACACACATGCACACACAGACACCCATGCACACACACGCTTCCTGCCTTTTGAAGTCTAATTAAAATGCCTGCAGGATAAAATATGTGCACCGTGTCAAGTTTGTAGATATTCTTGAATGGATTTGAAAAGGAACATTTGCACATTTTCAGCAGAAAATTCTTCAGATTTGGTCCGATTCACTTCACATAATGGCGGGTGTAAAGCGTATGCGTTAACATCGGCGCGCACACACACCCGTCTTTCCTCAGTGCTCAGTGTGGGAATGTAATTTTATGTGTTTCTATGCATTGTATAACCTCAAAGGAATGTAAATATTTTTCAGCAGTTTTGCCCGTATAAGATTTTTATGAGTTACCACTTCACCTTGCCAGGTACTGTATATGTTTTGTATGTGTGTTTGCCACATGTGTGCCTCAAATACAGATACCCAGTTTTACACAGGTGTCGTGAACAGTCTCCTTTTGTCTGGGACGGGTGGATTTACTGTATGTGTGGGTATATTTTACGCACTATTCAGCCTTTTCGGAACATATGCTTCCACAAATACACACAGCTGGGTTGACACTTGGCTCTGGGTCCTATCTCTGTCATACTCCTGCCTACAGTAGTTTAATTTACAGTAAGCTGATGACTGCAGTTGGAAATCTGTGTGTTCGGCAGCGCTGCAGTGACACCTCCTGGTCAGTATGAGTAGCTGAGGAGCTTTAAAACCTAAAGATGCCCCAAAGAAAGAAGATCACTTGTCCCCCATTCTTTTTGTAGATCCATTGCTTGTCGGTGTAATGAATACAAGCCTCTCTACACTCAATGGCCGCCATCCACTGTCACTCACACAACACAAAGTTGTCCTCATGACCGTGTAAATTGATCCACGCAATGACGGTCAAAGGCAAGAAACCTGTAATTCTACCTAGGCTACTTAACGATGTAAGGATGCATTATAAGAAGGCCTACATATGGGGTACTGCATGGTTTTATTTTTTGTGGGAAAGTAACAAAAATACATCTAATGATAATGATGGAAAGTAAGTAAGTGATTATTAGACTTTCTACTCCTATATATAATATATACAGCTTTAGTGACTTTTCAGATGTTCTTACAGTCTAGATTCAAATTCTTTTTTTTTTTGTTAAAAAAACGTGTCATGCACTTTGCGAAAAAGCTATCTAAAGTGAATAATAAAAACGTAATACACGTACTATGATGCAAGATTTCACTATCTATAAAATTGATCTAACATTGGCCTTACATGAAAATTTAAAACATTAAAATCTTGTATTAGTGATAAAATAAATAGTATATATAGTATATATATAGTATATATAGTACAGGAATAGTAAATTGTATTAATAGTAACAGTCTGTATAATGTGTACTTTTGGTTCTTTCACTTAAGTAACATTTTGATTTCAGGACTTTTACTAGTAACTGGGTACTTTTAGACAACACTATTTCTACTTTTAATTAAATAAAAGTATGTGCTCTAGTTTTGCTTTATTTCATTATTTTCAAATTTAGTATGATTTTGACGTTTTTTATTGTGCATTTTTGTCCATTACATATCAGCATACAAGTCAGCATTGCAGTATGAATGGCACAAATCCCAGACTGAACTAGTACTATAGGTTTTTCATGGGTTATAAAAATAAATAAAATGAAAAAATAAAATAAAATCTAAATGAATAATATAGGACAGAGTTTTTTTTAATCAAAAATCTATGAGTGTTTTTTTTAATACTTAATATAGACCTCAAACGCGTTTGTACCTCGAGTTTCTAATTCCCGAGCTCGTCGCCGACACCTGAAAGCAGCATCGGACACAGGAAAAACGTGCCAAACGTCTTCCCGTCTCCACGCGCTCCGTTGCCATGGAGCCCAGTTTGTTTCAGTTCCTCCAGCTCGCGCAGTGAGAGGACGAGCTTTTAACGCGGCCTCACGTCTCTGGACCCCGTGGAACGAAAAAAAAGCCGACAAACGTGACCGACTGCTCCTGTTCCCGCGTCCTGCTGCGGGCTGTGCGGGACAAACGCGTGTTTTCTGCGTTTCTAAGACGAACAGGAAAAAGCTTCTCCCATGAAGTGTGCAGGTGGGTGCAGTTGTGATTGTTTTTTTAATGCCAGCTTTTGTTTAACCCTCCGCGTGTCAGTGTTGAGAAAAGCAGTTAATTTAGTTAAATTTCAATATCCAGTACACAAATAATACGTATTTAACTTGTTTATTAGTTTCGACCAAATTTGAAATGTGAAAAAAATACAGAAAATAATAATTACATCATTTAAGCCTGAACCTACAATCGAAGCTTTTGGTAAAGTGGTCAAGAATAGAATAAAAGTTCTTACATACTGTCACTTTCTGGCCTAAAGTTAAGTTAAAAAAACAATATTGGAGGTAAAGTAATGTTAGTCAATGTAAGGTATTGTAAGTAATACTGCTCAACGCATTTACTTATGTAAAAGTAGCAAAACTGCACAATAAAATACGCTATTTTTTACAATAGTTTCCTTCTGAAATGAGGCATTGAAGAAGTATGAAGAAGCATAAAATTGAAATACTCAAGTAAAAGACAAGTATCTAAAAAATTGTATTATTTGCACGACTTGCTACAAACTCTAGCACTAAAAGACGAGAACGTCATTGAGTGTGATATCTGTGTGAATCACCAAGAGGTCAAAGGTCAGGTTTATTTGTGTAGCACAAAATCACAGATTCGCTTTAGAGCAGTATGTCAAACATCCCGTGTTCTAAGATACTAACATGACTTTGTTTTTTTAATACATGAGTAAAAAAAACATACAGACTATACTAGGGGAGTCAAACTCAATTTAGTTCATAGGGCCACAAGCAAATTGATCTCATGTGGGCCCGACCAGTAAAGTTATAAAAGTATAAATAGGAACACCTACAAATTTCTGTCCTTTTTATGTCCTTTTTAATTAAAAAAAACACAATAAATATTAACATGATCAATTAACTGGAGAGACAATGTGCAATTTCAACAATATATGATATGATGTTTAGTTATTCCATATTCACACATTTCAATCTGTGAACAATATTTTAGTTTTTTAACCAGCCTTACAAACCATTTACAAATCAAAACCGTAAGTATTTTTTTATCCTTTGAGCCTGGAAAGATGCTCACTGACTTTATATTTCTGTGAAGAAACAGGAACTGATTGACACCCCCTGGACTCATTTCCCAGCGGCCTCTATCTGATCCCACGATGAGTGGCAGAGAAGCAGAGGGGCGCCTGCAGGTCCTGCAGGTCTACCGCCTGCTGCAGTATGTCCACGAGGACGACAAGGAGCACATAGAGAAGATGGTGAACCTCGGGGTGAAGGACCTCATCAATCTCACAGAGCCACAGGACGGCATGGGGGCTCTGCACGTTGCAGTCTCAGCAAACAATCAGGGTGATGAGTCTCCTTCTTTACTCTGTCACATCAGTACAGCCTTTTCAAGGGCTGGATGTCAAGTATATTATTTTCAAATTAAGCCAGGGTTGGTAGAAGAAATAACTGTGTTGACATACAGTAACTTTACTTTTTTACTCTAGGCCTAAATTAGGCATTAAAACAATATCTATATTTATCGTCAATGTCCACATTAATACAATAAAAATGGTTCAGTATCATATCAATAGTTTCATTCAAGTTCTGTGTAAAATAGCAAACTAATAGAATAGAATAGAATAGATAAACTTTATTGATCCCACAACGGGGAAATTTGTGTGTTACTGCAGCGTTACAGATAAAGAAAAAGAAAAAGTAAAATAAAGTTGAAGAAGATAAAAAAACTATAAAAAATAAAAAAAAAAAAAAACACACAACACAATGTACAAATTCGCAGAATTTGTTAATCCGCATACACAGTATGCATTATCGACAGAATGGAGAGAAAATGCTAATAAATAGTAAGAAAAAGAAAAAGTATGCAAAGCATATATACATACATACATGGACGTACATACCTACATACATACACATACACACATATTTGCATATATATATATGGACATACATATCCACGCACATACCCGCATGTACACATACATAGCTAATGCACACTTAAGGTGCAGGGTGTGTTTGAAGAGAAAAAAGTGACCAGTGAAAAAGTGACAGTGGCTACAGTGAGGTTTATGTTTATGTTATGTTATAGAGTCTTATTGCTGTCGGGATGAATGATCTGCGAAAGCGCTCCTTCTTGCAGCGAGGGTGTTTAAGTCTCTGGCTGAAGGAGCTGCTTAGCGCACCCACTACCCCATGCAGAGGGTGATGGGGGTTGTCCATGATGGATGTCAGCTTTGCCAACATCCTCCTCTCTCCCACCACCACCACCGACTCCAGAGGACATCCCAGTACAGAGCTTGACTTCCGTACCAGTTTGTCAATTTTCCTCCTGTCCCCGTCTGAGCATCCGCCCCCCCAGCAGACTACTGCGTAGAACAGGGCAGATGCTACGACGGAGTCGTAGAAGGTCTTCAACAGAGTCCTGCACACACCAAAGGACCTTAGTCTCCTCAGCAGGTGAAGTCGACTCTGGCCCTTCTTGTACAGGACATCAGTGTTAGTGGTCCAGTCCAGTTTATTGTTCAGGTGAACACCCAGGTATTTGTAAGAGACCACTGTCTCAATGTCTTTTCCCTGGATGCTCACCGGTGTGGTGGGGAGGGACTTCCTCCTGAAGTCCACAACCATCTCCTTTGTCTTGCTGGCGTTGATTTGGAGAGCGTTGATCTCACACCAGCTGACAAAGTCATTGATGACCCCCCTGTACTCCTGGTCGTTCCCATCTGATACACACCCGATGATGGCCGTATCATCTGAGAACTTCTGTAGGTGGCAGTTGTCCGAGTTGTAGGTGAAGTCTGAGGTGTACAGACTAAACAGAAAGGGTGAGAGCACTGTACCCTGTGGCGCCCCCGTGCTGCTGACTACCACCTCAGACACACAGTCATGAAGCCTGACATACTGTGGTCTGTTGGTGAGGTAGTCGATGGTCCAGGCCGTCAGCTGCTCATCCACTCCGGCTCCCTCCAGCTTCCCTTTCAGTAGTGCAGGCTGGATGGTGTTAAAAGCACTGGAGAAGTCAAAAAACATGATCCTCACCGTGCTCGCCGCTTGTTCCAGGTGGGAGAGAGATCGGTGCAGCAGATAGATGACAGCGTCATCCACACTGATGCCGGGCCGGTAGGCGAACTGCAGAGGGTCTAGTGCTGAGCTCACCAGTGGGCGAAGGTGGTGCAGAATGAGCCTCTCCAAGGCCTTCATCAGGTGAGAAGTCAGGGCTACAGGTCTGTAGTGGTTGGGCTCCCTGGGCCGTGCGATCTTAGGCACTGGAACTACGCAGGAAGTCTTCCACAGTTCAGGAACCCTCTCCAGGTTCAGACTCAGGTTAAAGATGTGCAGGACCACCTGACAAAGCTGGTCTGCACAGTCCCTGAGCAATCTGGAGCTGATTCCATCTGGACCTGCTGCCTTCCTGACCTTTGTCCTCTTTAGCTGACTTCTCACCTGATCAGCTGTGAGGCAGATCTGTGGCTGGTCCGGGGTGGGGGGAAGGGCTGGCTTTGTTGTTGGTAGGTGTAATGGGGTGGGGGGTGGGGCTGGCTTTGATGTGGGTAGGTGTAAAGGGGGTGTAATGCTGCTCCTCTTGGCTGATAGACTTGATATTTTCCTTGATAATGGATCAATCATTGAATCAAACAGCCAGTCTTTAACAGACAACAAGTTTGACATCAAGTTTAATATAAAGTGTTTACATTCAGCCTTTTTTCTCACAGACATTATTGAAAATAGATAATTAGTGATGATCAATAACCCTCCACTTACATGGAACATACATATCACATCATCACATCTACATGTACGTACTAAAAATAAGTCTTTATGCATAAAATGCCAACAACAATTACTCAAAAGGCTGTCGCCGTGGCACGGTTGTCTCACAGGTTTAAGGCCTTGGGTTTAAGGAGTTTCTCTGGTTTCCTCTCACAGTCCAAAAACACGGTTCACTTAATTAACTGAGGTTAATGGAGACTCTACATTGCCTGTAGGTATGAGTGTGTGAGTGGATAGTGTTCCTGTCCCATGGTAGACTGATGATGTATATTACCCAAAGTAGGCTGGGATCTGCTCCAGCAGACCCCTGTGACCCTTATGAGGGTAAGCCGCTATAGAAAATGGATGGATAAAAATTTAAAATAAAATTATTGGTATAAAAAGATTTTCATCAGTAAATTGAAAACAGTAAACCAGTGAAAAATAGAAAAATAGAATTTACTACAAACTAAAAAAAAAAAAAAAGTAATCCTGCAGTGTAGAGCTGCCATGACTTGTAGCTACTATTGTACTAATTACCAACTGTGTTGATAATAAATTAGGTTTGAGACATTTTAGGAAGAAAATGGTCAAATTCTATAGTTTTAGCTTCTTAAATCTGAATATTTTCTAGTTTCTTTAGTCTTCTATAGTAGTAAACTGGTCTTTGGGTTGTGGACTGTTGGTCTGGACAAAAAATACATTTTAAGTTAAATATTTAGCTTTGGGAAACGTTTTGCACCATTATATGAACCAAACAACTAATTAATTATTAATTTTTATAATTGATCCATTTTTGATTTTTGTTAGTTGCAGCCCTGTTGGTTTGAAAGTTAGAAATATCCTACTGTACTTTTATAATCTTTTCTACCCTCGTTGTATAACTACAGTGCATAAGCTTGATGTTTGTATGTCTGCTCCACCACAGACTTGGTCAGCTTTCTTCTCTCCCAGGGAGCACGGCCCGACATCCAGGACAAGCGAGGTCGCACCCCGGTCATGTTAGCGGCTGAGATGGGCAACGACAGAATCATGGCGGTGCTGGCCCAGAGCCGAGCCAACCTGAGGCTGCAGGACATCGAGGGCAAAGGTGAGGAGCAGAGGCCGCTGCCACTTATTATTAATAATCCACACATGTTAGATGACTGGCTGTTTGCTGCCAATCAGAATGATTTTACAGCTGCATCTCAATAAACTGCCAGAACCATTGCCAATAAAAGAAATTGGACACAGACATGAAATTAAAATCTACAGGTATGTATATTACTAACATATATAAACTTTTCCCCAATATTCTAATTTATTGAGATGGATACAGAAACAGATACTTGGTGAGAGCATTTGTGCTGGTTGATTAAAACGATATGCAAGAAAATTACTGAAATAATGGTCCCATATTATAGAAAATTGTTTATTGATTATAAGAAGGTCTAAATGTTATATACGTAATACTGTTGCATGTTTTGAAAACAATCCACATTAACATTAACAAGACAAAACACAAAACAACTTGTTCTTTGTAGAGCTGCAGAGAGGAGCTTGACGGAGCAGGTGTAAAACTATTTTGACATTAAAATCACAAACATAGCATGTGAGGTATCTCGGAATTTTCGAATAAAACTGGAAACTTGTATGTCGTGGGACCTTTAAGGAACAGGTAGGAACAGGTAGGTGCAGGACGGTACCGGGTATTGTTGCAGCCATGGGAACGAGAGAGTCTGATTTCAGAGCCCTTTACAAATCACTCCACTCGGAACACGCTTAGTAACGGAGACAAACAACAGCAGCAACAGCAGTTCCAGGATAGATTGACAGGGCCGATTAACACAAGGCAACCCTTCTTTTTCCATTCATAGTTTCAATTATCAATCAGGGGCAACCATTATAATCTACAGGGGAAAACTCTTAAATAATGCACAGGAATGTGCCTAATATGTTTGTGGTCAATAACAATCAATAGGTAATGGAACAGCCTCGTTCCATTTGAGCTTGAAGTGTCGGTTTCTCAAATAGAGGTGTTTTCCATCTCAGGTTATGTTGGCTGTGAATGACTTGCCTTGTCTTACAACTCATGAAAATGCATTGTGTCTCTAAGATATTGATGGGGAGGCAGTGTTGTCTTCAAATCCAATCAGAGCCCTGTGTTACCCCTCCAGGATCTTTTATTAAACCAGTCGTGATAATTACATCAATGACAGTGTGTCCGGCACATCGATAGACCTTGTCCACGCCATATTGACACTAAATAGTTGGTGTTACCATTGATACTAATGAAGGTTCCATTCAGGTCACACAGAGCAAGTCTCTGCTACACTAAACACACACAGGCAGGACAACACACAAGCACAAAACACCATATGACGCTTCTTTTAACATTACTTTTCTTTTGTATTCTCAATATTATCACTGTTTGACAACATTGTTGAACAAACTTTAATGACAATAAAGTCTATTAAATTGATTGAAAATTCCAAGCAAGAGAGAGAAGGAAGAAAAATGTGTGTGTGCTTAAATACATACATTACGTATGTTTCATGCAAGCACCGGATTGTGTGCGTGTGTGCGTGTGTGTGTGCGTGTGTGTCCGACCACACGGGTACATCTAATTACAGTTCAACCTTTAATGGTGATCCACTCTTGTAAAACACACTGAGTAACCCGATATGGTCCTGCTCTCCCGGGGGACTGGTTAGGCCCGGTCTCAACACTCACTCACACACACACACACACACACGCACACACACACACTCAGCCTTTTGTGTCACTCGTGCTGCTCCGTGGCTGGCGGGACGAGAACGTGTGGATTTGTGTGACCACGTGGGCATTCGAATCATCAAACCATCTCTGGATTATGGTTAAAAAATTATTCCACTCCTCAGCCTTCCCGGTAAGGTCTATTCCAGGGTGCTGGAGAGGAGAATCCGACCGATAGTCGAACCTCGGATTCAGGAGGAGCAGTGTGGTTTTCGTCCCGGTCGTGGAACACTGGACCAGCTCTATACTCTCCATCGGGTCCTCGAGGGCTCATGGGAGTATGCCCAACCAGTCCACATGTGTTTTGTGGATCTGGAGAAGGCATTCGACCGTGTACCTCGTGGTGTCCTTTGGGGGGTGCTCTGGGAGTATGGGGTCCGGGGCTCTTTGCTAAGGGCTGTCCGGTCCCTGTATGACCGGAGCAGGAGCTGTGTTCGCATTGCCGGCAGTAAGTCAGACCTGTTCCCAGTGCATGTTGGACTCCGCCAGGGCTGCCCTTTGTCACCGGTTCTGTTCATTATATTTATGGACAGAATTTCTAGGCGCAGCCAGGGGCCGGAGGGGGCCTGGTTTGGGAACCACAGGATTTCATCTCTGCTGTTTGCAGATGATGTTGTCCTGATGGCTTCTTCGAGCCAGGACCTGCAGCAGGCACTGGGGCGGTTTGCAGCCGAGTGTGAAGCGGCTGGGATGAGAATCAGCTCCTCCAAATCCGAGGCCATGGTTCTCGACCGGAAAAAGGTGGTTTGCTCTCTCCGGGTGGGTGGTGAGTCTCTGCCCCAAGTGGAGGAGTTCAAGTATCTCGGGGTCTTGTTCACGAGTGAGGGAAGGATGGAGCGTGAGATTGACAGGCGGATCGGTGCAGCGTCTGCAGTGATGCGGTCGCTGTATCGGTCCGTTGTGGTGAAGAAGGAGCTGAGCCGGAAGGCGAAGCTCTCGATTTACCGGTCAATCTACGTTCCTACCCTCACCTATGGTCATGAGCTTTGGGTAATGACCGAAAGGACAAGATCGCGTATACAAGTGGCTGAAATGGGCTTCCTCCGCAGAGTGGCCGGGCGCACCCTTAGGGATAGGGTGAGGAGCTCGGTCACACGGGAGGAGCTCGGAGTAGAGCCGCTGCTCCTACACATTGAGAGGAACCAGCTGAGGTGGCTCGGGCATCTGCTCAGGATGCCTCCTGGACGCCTCCCTAGGGAGGTGTTCTGGGCATGTCCCACCGGGAGGAGGCCCCGGGGAAGACCCAGGACACGCTGGAGGGACTATGTCTCTCGGCTGGCCTGGGAACGCCTTGGGGTCCCACCGGAGGAGCTGGAGGACGTGTCCGGGGTGAGGGAAGTCTGGGAGTCCCTGCTTAGACTGCTGCCCCCGCGACCCGGCCTCGGATAAGCGGAAGACAATGGATGGATGGATGGATGGAAATTATTCCAGTTGCAGATTCTATTGCAAGAATAGTGACTGCCTTATTGGCAAAAGGGAAGCTATTTTGTATTCTGAGAGTGGTGCAGCTTTAGTGTCTAAATAATGTTAATGTTCAGTGGTGTGCACAGTATTTTACAGTGTATTTTATGTATATTATATATGAATTGTGAGTTATTAAAACTTAATTTAGTCTAATTGGACTATTTAAGGTAGTTTATTACACATTTATAAATTAAACACTATAGCAAGGTCCCAGCTTTTTTTGTGATTATTTGCTTGTATTGAACCTGTCCCCTGTTCTTTCAGGTGTTCTGTTCTACTGCATCTACCCCACCAAACGCCACACGCGCTGCCTGCAGGTGGCGCTGAAGTGCCAGGCCGACGTCAACAACGTGACAGCGAAGGGGACCCATGTGTTCCAGCTGATGAGTGAGCGGGCCCGGGACTGCACCTCCATGTGTCTCATGATGCTGGACGAAGGCGCTGACCCCAACGCAGTCAATCAGGTCGACAATCACACGGATTATCGGAGTAACGCTTGGGTGTATAAAGCACGAGGAGTAGAATTGGCACACTTCACTTACGCTGTGATACCTGCAGCTGCTGTTGTAAGAGCTGCTTCATAGTGGTAATCTCACCGAAGAGCAGTGGCAGACACTTTACTTAAAAGTTCGTAAAAGTCAAAAAACTTTTGTCTAAAAATACTCAATTACCTGAAATTTTAATTGCTATTTAAGTACAGAAGAATTATCAGCAAAACATAAAGTATCAAAAGTCAATGTACTACTTATACAGACCGTGTTATATTATTATAGTTTCATATTATTTGTTACTATTACTAAAAAACACATGAGTTTTGAGAATCAACATGTAGCCAATTTTAGATTCCTAATAGATGAATCTAAGGGTAGATTAATAGCAAAAGTAGTACTTTACATCATATTATATATACATTTAACACAAATATACTTTATATAGCAACTTTTACACAAGTGCATAACACATTTTCAAAAAGGAATTAAAATAACAACAGGCTGCAACAATGTTAATACAAAGACAATGTTTTTAAGATCAGATTTTAACTGTGTGTATTTATTACGCTGCAAGGCACTTTTTTATGTCAGCACCTTAAATTATGTTCTAGCACATTTCTACTCTAATGTTGACATGTCTCGTCTAAAGTATGCAGGGGATAAACAAGAAACGTAATTTCAATTCTTGTATGTTGAGTTCATGTAAGAAAATTGACAATAAACTTGACTTGACTTTAACAGTTAAGATATTACATTATATTATAGTAACTAAAGCTGTCAAATACAATTTCCCTTCAAAACTGTTCTTAGGTAAATATGCTTCTCCTCTCCTCCTCCTCCTCCTCCTCAGAAAACGGGTGTCACAGCGTTGATGGAGGCAGCCAAAGCTGGCTCCCTGCACCTGGTTCGAGCCATTCTTAAAAAAGGAGGAAACCCAAACACCCTGGACAGGAAACGCCGCACAGCAGTACACTACGCCGCCATGGGAGGCTTTTTTGAGGTTTACAAGCTGCTCAGACCAAGTCCAAATGGATTTTATTTTTTTAAATTTATATTTAGATAAAAATTCTGTAATCTGTTTTTCGGTGGCGTGTTGGTGTTTCTCAGGTGATCCAGGTGTTGTCTGCCTACTCGGCAAACATGGACGTGATAAACGTGGAGGACTGCACGGCTTTGCACTACGCTGCTGCCACGGGGGACGCTAACTGCTGCAAGTTCCTGGCACAGAGAGGTGCTGTGGATCTAACAGGCGACATGTTCACCTTTCCAGTGCAATGCTAAGATGAAGCAGCACAGACTCTGTTAGCCTTTGTCTCTGTTGTGATAAATGTAGAGCCAGGAAATGAAATGTCTTAAAACCACAGCGTGATAGATTACCTAGCATTGTGGATCAAGGTCACGGCCGAATAGTTTTTTTTTTCCCCCACAAAAAACGCAGCTGTGACACAGGTAATTCGACTCATGTGTGTTTGTATTTTCCGTAATACTGTGTTCTGTGTTCAGGCTGTAACCCCAAACTGAAGAACCAGGAAGGTTTGCTGCCACGTCAGATTGCCAAAGATGCCGGGCACAAAGCCGCAGCCAAGGAGCTGAGGAAAGCAGAGAGGCAACATGGGAAGGGGAACACCAGCGTCGGCGGCGGCCCGCTGTCAGATCACTGGGCCTTGACCCTCCACGACTGGTCCCACGAGAACGAGGCCGACCTGCGGCAGGCCTTCGGGGATCAGTCCGCCACGGTCCAGACAGAGACGTTCATCTCGGTCTTAGAAGAGTTGAAAGCCCCGGTGGACCCGGACCAGATCCACGTGGTCGTTGCGGCCCACGACAAGGGGAGGGACGGGTGTGTGAACGTCAACGATTTCATCAAAGGCGCAAAGTACGTCAAGAAGCCGTTCCTCCTGTCCTCGTACACGCCCAAAAAGAAAAAAGGGGAAAAGGGGGGGAAAGGAGGTAAGAAGAAGAAGGGTAAGTTGGTCATCCCCTTGCCGATATGCACCCTCCCGCCGGAGCTCAAACCCAGGAGGCCCGACGGCGGCCCGCCCCACTTCATGATCGAGACGTACCGCGACCGCTCGGACGTGCACCGCTTCGACCGCGACCACCCGCCCAAACACCCCATCGTCAACGACTCGGCGTGGTACCTGGAGGAGCCCCACAAGGTGTACGTCAACGTCAACTACTGCGTGAAGAGCGGCGACCTGGAGTCCCTGGACCTGGCGTTCAGCCGGGGGGTCCCCGTGGACGTGCCCGACCCCTTTTACAAGACGCCGCTGATGGCGGCCTGCTCCAGCGGGAACTACGAGGTGGCTCAGTACCTGCTCAGCAAGGGGTGAGGAAGCTCCTCTTTTCATTCCTGCCTCGCACAGCCGCTTACACCACTCTCAATTTTCACATTTTTGTTTCTTACTCTCATTTTTGTTCTTCTTGTAATTATTCTTTATTGCACCGCACATTTTTTTGAGGCAGGAATAACAAACAGAGAGAGAGATAGAGGAGGATGATTTGCAGAATAAAGTCAACATTTGAAGATTAAAGTGGAATTTCTGAAAATAAACCAAATATTTGGCTGCCTTCACAGAAATACCCTGTTTAGATGAATTGGTGGAATTCTTCTTAGATTCTTCTTAGAATTTAGGTTTCAGAGCGTAAATGCTACTAATAAGTATCAGGACCTTGAAAGAGATTGTGCCAAAAAAAATGTTAAAAGAACGAGAAAACCACGCAGACTTGGAAGAGGTCAGGCCTCATTCCTGCAAACTGAAACAGCTGTGATGGACAGATGCAGGCGCAGCAAACAGTTTACACCTGCGTGCAACGTGTTTCATCATTTACTTTACCAAAAAAACATTGTTTATCTGTGTCGCTTGGACCTGATTCTCTTACATAATTTTAACAATTGTATTTTGACTATTTGTGAAGAATTAAAAGATTTTTTTTCATAAGTGATTTGAATTTCTTAACAGAAATGTGATTTTAAATGCTGTAACTTACCAAATAATAGTTTCAGTTAACCGTCATGGCTCCAGTGCAGCAAAAAAATAAAAAGTATCACTTTCTCTCATAAAATCTGCCAAGGAAAACTACAGTGCTTTAATCTTTCTTTAGAAAATGTAAGTTGTACTGGTTGAATAAAAAAATTGTGTAAATTACCATACTTTTTGTCAGGAAAAAAAAGAATGTCCTGTCCCAAATTGCAAATGGTTTTAAATAAATGATTGATTTTTTAAGTAATTGGAACTAATAAACAGCTGTTATTTGGTAATTTATGGTATAACAAAATGAAATAAAATATTAAGCTTTGTGGTCAGACATAAGCAAAATTATTTAAGTATTTACACAGTTTCTTTTCATTACACTATGTAAGCCAGTATGCTAAGACGTCAGCATTGGTCAGCGAAGAGCGGACTCTTTAAATCCCACATTGCGTTGTTCCTTACAGGGCGGACGTGAACGCGTGCGACCAGTTCTTCTGGACGCCCCTCCACCACGCGGCTCACGCAGGCCAAGTGGAACTCATTGACCTCCTGGTGGAGGCCGGGGCCGTGGTGGACGCCCCGGCGCTCGGCGGCAGCACCTCGCTCATGGTGGCCATCAAGAGCTCCCGGCCCTCCTGTGTGGACGCGCTCATCAAAGCCGGCGCCAACGTCACCGCGGAGAACAAGAAAGGTTTGACACGAATGGTCTTTAACGTGTGCTAGGAACAAACGACTATACATATATTTATATTTAATGACATTGAGATGATGCAACTCAGAGTTTGTCTGTTTGTCTTTGACTCAGCGTATTTTTCATATCCTCATAGAAAAAAATTGCCTCGACATCGCCAGAGCTTTCGCAGACTCCAGGATAATCGACTTGGTCAGAGACAAGATGGATTCTCTGCCAAAACCCAAGGAGACGAACAAGGGAAAGGGCAACAAAGCGCAAAAGTCTAAACCCACTAAGGAAAAGGTACTCAAGTAATGCCGTTAAAATCTTTTCACCAGACAGCTACAAAACCTACAGTATTAAAATCTTGAGGCTTCAAACTTTTCCTGTTGTTGTTCCTGTGGTATGACTCAAGCTATTTACCTGGCAAATATATGCAGTCATTGGGTAATGATCATTACTAATACATAGGTAAATGATTAGAATCAATAGCTGAAATACTACTAATATTATATGGTAATTGTAATATATTGTTGTGTAATTAACACTCATAACACAGTAAGTAGAATAGGTATATACAGAGAACTCAGATTGTATTAAGGTATTTTTAAGTAGGAAAATACAATTAACACAAAACCTTTACAATGTAGGGTATTATTACTTTATTAAAACATGACAACTTACACAGTTCTGTACTGTAAAAGAAGCCAAGTTTGTTTCAATAGTATTCAGGACTTCTTATCATGTACCTAGTATTTCAGCTGTAGTTTGACTGTATTTACTGTATTTTAGTTACCTTAATAACATACTATTATTGCCATATGCCTACTGGTTAGCCTGTTTGCCGCCTGTTTGCCGCCCACAAAATCTGCACTACCTGTGTGTCAGTGAAAAAAACAGATTCATTCTTGTCACCGTTGGCCTTTTCTCTGAAATTATAGTCATTCTTGGCTGATACCGCAGGGCTTTGGTCCACTATCACCCCCTCGGTGCATAGAATATCCTGCAGAATGTGTTATGTAACCAATGTTAAAGCAAAAACATTACCGACATTTGATGGGAGGTAATGTTCTTCTTTCAGAATGAAGGAAAAATAGGCACGTGAGGCAGAGCTCATATTTGACCAGATGTGTTATGTTACAACTACAACACGCCGCCACTTCAATTTGCATTTCCTATAAGCTAAAATCAGACAGAGTGTATTGATTTTGTCATTAAGGCTGTGAAAGTAGCAGGTGGTGTCGTGGCACACATTCATTATTAACTTCAGTATTGCTGCAAGCAGCAATTCTAGGAGGCAAGAAAGTCCATAAAGCAGAGCTTTTGCACATAGGAACAATAAGGAGCCGTCGACCCGCTGAGCATTTTGGTCTTTAAATAAATGGCATGAAATTCGACACAAAACAGTACAATCAGAAACTAATAACCCCATTATACTTCCTTGCATGGCTGACTCATGAGCAAGTCAATCACTGTAAATTATGCATGCTCCCTCAAGTCCAAGTATACATTTTAACTGCAGAATAATCACTCACAGCTTTGAACCTGTGACCATAGCATAATACTCTACATATCTCACCTACAAACACTTTAAATGTTTTACATAGGCGAAATTATGCCCTGAATTCCTATAATTTTAAGTAGTTGATCACTGTAAAGTTTAGATTATGTGATAGTAGACACTGTTAATTACTATTTTTTACATTTTTTTATTGCTATTTATTTTATTTCTTTCTTTTTATTTCCAATCTTTGCCACATTGCTTTCCAGGTTGAAATTTTAGCAATAGGTGCTATTAAATAAGATTACAAAGGACCATTTTAACAAGTGAAATATTGCATGGTTAATGTTATAGAACCAGCCACATAACGAATACTAGTTATACTATATTGATTGAGTATACCCTGACCTTAAGAAAATCGACACCAAAACATATTTAAAGGTAGAAAGGTTTAGGAGTGAGTGATATATTCGACTGGATCCATTGCACTATAGCACGGGTTCTTAGTCCTGGTCCTGGAGGACCATGACTGCCATGACTGCAGGTTTTTGTTCCAATCAAGCAGTTACACAGCTGATTATCTTATTTTACCACGAGAGCCCTTGTTGAGGACCTTCATTAGTAGAATTAGATGTTTTACTACTTGCTTTGAACAAAAGCCTGCACCTACGGCAGCCCTCAAGGTCCATGATTAAGAAGCCCTCCAGTACTGAGATTGTACTATTGACATATCTTAGACTAATTTTTAGTACAATCGATATGTGTTTCTTGTATTTTTATCTAACATAATCAACAGTCAGTTCTGTAGTCCTCAAACAGAAATAATATTAACTATTTGTATTATTTTATAGGCACTTTACAACAACATGTACAAACTGCTTTGAAAGACAGAGCAAAAGTAGGATCTTAACAGTGAGGCCTAAAGGTGACGGTTAAGAGATTAAAGACAATAAAAATAATTTTTAAATGTAAATAAATAAAAAGAAAAGAATTTAAAAAAATTAAAAGAGAAAAACAGATAAAAGAAAGTATATAAATGTGTGTTTTAAATCCCTGGCCCTTTTATCTGGAATGAACAGCCTTACTGTCAGTAAAAGTCTGTGGCTCCAGGATCTGAATGATTGACGCAATGAATTTGGGCCTGAAACAAGGACACAGAGTGAAACCCGACCCAGACAGTGTCCAGCTGCAGAGGTGCAGGACCTGCAGAGTCCGACCTGCAGAGTCCGACCTGCAGAGTCCGACCTGCAGAGTCCGACCTGCAGAGTCCGACCTGCAGAGCCCGACCTGCAGAGTCCGACCTGCAGAGCCCGACCTGCAGAGTCCAACCTGCAGAGCCCGACCTGCGCCTCCTACAGTAGAGACACAACAGAAGCAGGTTAACAAAGCAGATGTAGAGATGAGGATGGGCACCATCTACAGGCAAGGACGGTCATAGCTGGTGTTAAGACTGCAGATTTTGGTGTGTGTGCGTGTGTGTGTGTGTGTGTGCGGAGTTTTATATTTTACTTTTTAAATCTACCGATTGGCTATAACTGTCCCTGTGGTTACTTACTGTGGAGAGGGAACCACATTTAGTGTTTCCAAAAGAAGATACATTCTTTAATTTTAATCCTTCAAGTGTTCTTTACAGTTTTGTTTTTAAGGCAACGTAGCGTTCATGAATGCATTATTTACATCTACATCTATATAATATGTATAAGCTTCATAATCAGATGTGTAAATCTTGGTGTCGCCTCCAGCTCGTTCCGCCAGCAGCCGCAGACACATCGTCTGTGTCAACCAGGAAGACTCCTACTCAGAAAGAGTCGAAGAGCATCATCCTGCACAACACCAGCATCACCGCTGGGAAAACCAACACGGTGGATATCACCTTTGTGCCAAAAACGGTAAACGGCCTCGTCACTGTGTGCAGTGGCTTTCCTCAGTATAACACAAACACATTTGATTGATACAGCAGGTAGCTTAGGAAATACATAAAAAATATGAATAACTGATTCAAACTAATCTTTTCATTGATAACTCAACAAGGACAGTAAATGATCTATACTGCTGTCAGACATTTCTCCAATCCAGAAACACTTCAATTTCATAATTGTAATTTAACAACCAGTATTTTCGGATGATTCTTTGTTCTGTCGTCCATCTGTCTGCCCGTCTGACTGTGTGTCTGTCTGTCTGTCCCTCTGTCTGTCTAAGGTTTGGGGAAAGCCGCCGACAACCAGCCAGCTGATGTCAAAGATAGAGCGCCGGAAGCAGCTCTTGTCCCTGGAGTTGGACTTTGACGACTTCATGCTGCCGTTCAGTCAGAACGTCCACAAGAGCTAGGAAAAAAACAGACACACACACACAAGGGAAGTTAAAGCAGCCCGGAGATAAAAGGACATTTTTGGAATTCCACCACAGCTGGCTGGGATACACCCAATTATTCTGGACCCTGGATTCCTTTAATTTGTTAACATAGCTGAACATTATGTTATTAAATCTCATCACGCTTAGATTCAGAACTCAGATATGGTCATAAGGACAGTACTGGTTAGCTGCTATTATATCAGGAGAATAATCTGCTTTCACTTTCACTTTTGCTGATCAGATGACAATCAATGCAAACACCTGGACTGTAAAAACTGGACTCATACAGTATCTATCTTCACAAAACTCCACTCTTTCTCTCTCCTGCAAGCTGTCACACGAAGAAAAACATGTCAAATTACTGCAACAAATTCTTCACATAAAGTTTGTTTTATGTTATAGTATTTTTATTATGTTATTTGTTTTCATCAATAACAAACAGAAGAGGAGTTAATGTAGTTTGTCAGTGTGAAGCCAATTTTAAATGCTACTGCATTATAATATGTTATATATAGGTATTACATGTTGGTTTCTTACAGTTTATATAGCACCCTCTACACAAACTGTTTAACACAATAAAAAAAAAATATTGTCTAATATATGTGTCAAAACATGTAGTGGAATAAAAAGCACTATCCTAGTATAGTACCTGAGTAAATGTACTTACTTTAAATATCTGGAACCATATTTGAATCAGCTGCTGCTAATTAACTTAACTAGTACCCATTAAACACAGAAAGCAGCTTTATTAAGCTAAATTACCTCATTAATATTCAGAATTCATCCTGTCTGGAGTCATAACTATTAAGGTAGGAAGGCTGAGCATCCTAGTTAAGAGTATTTAGTTATCAAGTATTGTGCTAATTACTTAATACGATATGTTTATTAGCTATATATTTACAAAATAAGACGCCTCGGTGTTAACGGTTTAGCTAGCTTATTAAGTTGTAGCTGAGCGTTAAGCTAGCAGCTAACAGTTAGCTTTGGAAAAAAGATAAACTAGTGGTGCCACAAAACTGGCACAAACGGGTTTTTTTGTGTGATAGTGAGTTATATTTAGTTTAGTAGCCAGTCATTTGCAAAATTAACCTTTAATTATTTGTTATATTATCATTGCTCGCTGGACAGTCGTAGATTCATTGAGTTACTGTTGGTATCGATCTGCATAGAACGATTTTGCACATACTGTTCTTACCCGTATTACCATCCTGGAATAGTTTTTATTTATTTTTCATCTAATATGGCCCTGAAAATTCCAAATTCTTGGGCATCTTCATCTGAGCAGTATCTTTTATACTTGACTCATGTTCCTTAAATCTAATTTTCCTTAGAAAACCCAATGTACTCACAAGTGCTCAAGAAAATGTTGAATTCACATTTATTATAAGTCACACAAAGCCTGGTCCATTACTGACATTAGGTTGTAGTCCAAAGTTATTTACTGCACTAACGCATTAAACATGTACATTTACATGGTGCACACAGACAAAATTACCATGTATATACATGTACATGTATAAGAAGCTGTAGCATTTTACATGCACATAGTGTTTATACATTCTCTCTATTTGTTTTATGCATATAATACTAACACACTCATGCTTAGTACCAGTATATGTATATGCAAGTGAAGTATTTCACTTTGGCCTGGGCCACTTGCTCAAATGTTATGCACATTACTGCACGTGCACAGCAAATTGCATGTTTTAATCTTGCAAACAAAACTATATATTATTGCAATATAGTACCCAAGTACAAAAAATTGCAGCCACAGTATATTGCAGTGTAATCCTCAAATATACAATAACCTCTACATAGACTTGACTGCTGCATCAATTTAAGAACTATACAGCATGAGAGTAGAACATAAAGGATTAACAGGGATCTTAATATGGATATAAGTGGCTCTTTAATCAAGTTGTTAGGTCGAGTTAGGTGAAAACCTTATTAGGTCTTTAGAAATTGAACAAGTTTTTTTGTTTACGGACTGTGATTGAATTACAACTGGAGCTAAATCGGGCAGTACAGCACAGAACAGTACAGAACAGTATAGGTGCAGTAACAGTGCTGTAAGTACATACTGCACAGAGGAAGTGGAAATCCTCCCCTGACTCTGCAGTGTCTGGAGCTGCAGCGAGAGACATGAAGAGTCTGGTAGGCCGAGAGGAGGAGGAGGAGGAGACAGAAGGCTGGTCGCTCATTTAATGTATATTTGCCCCTCTGTCTTTCTTTATTCTTCCCTTCCTTCCTTCCTTCCTTCCCTCCTTCCTTCTTTTTAGTGTACAAACAAATCCATACACAAGTTAAAACATGCACTTCACACATGTTATACAATCACGCACAGAGCAGCCAGACACACGCTCGCTCTTTTCATTTCACCACTGGTAGCTCTCCGTGTTGCTGGAACTGACTGCAAAGCATCCAGCTACTGAAGAAGAAAAAAAAACAACAAAAAAATAAAAACTGCTTTCCAGCCAGATGCAGTTCCTTGTTGGAACCTGCGCATGGCGCTGTTTGGCAAATTTATCAATGCAGGGGTTCGTTGTTTAACAACAGAAAACTTGGAGGCAGCTCTTGTGTTTCTAGCACAGAAAAACATCAAAATGGCAGCCGTGTGTCTGCTGTTCTCATATTAGCCCCTCAGACGGCCTCGAAACAGGTGTCTCAATGTTAGGTATTGATTAGGGGATTATTTTTTTTTAAAGATGGTCAATATTTTTGCCCTTTATCTTTGCCTTGATGGATTGATCATGGACGGCCTCAGGGCGGCTGACCAGTGCTTGGGCCATATTCTAGCTGTTGATGTCTGGATCAGAAATCACCTGAGGTAGCACACTTCATTTCTGTGTCGCATCGATGCAAACTTCCATCATCACCACCACCATCACCAGATAAAATTAGATTGCAGTATCCTCAAGGTCCATGGGGACACAGTTATATAATCAAATACACAGGCGGGGGGAGCTTTGAGGCTCGCAATACAGACCATGGATTGTTTAAATATACATCGTCATCATATCCATGATGACAAGGATGCGAGGAGAGAATGAGGTGAGAGGGATGAGAGCAGAGACACACACACACACACACATATGTGAAGACACACAGAAAGAGAAATGGAGAAAGTTGAGAACATCTCTGAAAGCCCAGCGAGAGCCTTTCATAATGAGACGCGAGAGATGAGAAGAGGCGGACTGACAGTGAGGGAAGAGAAGGCGAAAAGGACACGAGGAGACGGGAGGCGAGGGGAGGGGGATGGAGAAAGAGCAGCAGAGGGTGACTCAGAGGATGAGGAGGAAGCACGACTGAGGAACGAATGGGGGGGGGGGGCGGCAGAGGCGTGGGCGGGAGGAGAAGACGAGGGCTTTTCTAGCACAATCAGTGGCACTCAGGTTAGGGGGAGTAAACACGGCCGCCGCCTCTCACTATCGGCCGTGACGCAGTGTGTCCGTCAGGGCGTGGGCTCACACGCGCTCTGTGTGGTCCGGCGTATTCCTGGGATATTACTTCCCCCCATGTCAATACATCATGTGTGTGTCTGTTTTCTACCTCTGTGCGTGTGTGTGAAAGTTCTTGCCCTCTTCGTTATATTTGTCCTGCATGAGTGGGAGTGTTTTTGTGTCGTGTTAAAATATGGGTGCAAGTACATGATGAACATGTATGCCTGGGGAAGATAACATTTTTTTTGATTGAGCCCCCCCCCCCCATCTACCCTCTTCCCTCCATCCCCCCTCTGCTGAGTATTAGTCTGAGCTCAAATCAGTGTGTGTTGCTGCCAGCAGCACTGCAGTCTCCCAGCTCTGTTCCTGCACCGCTTACTCAGCACTTAGCACTCCAACCCTTCACTTCCCAAAACAACCGACTGGAATACACACACACACACACACACACACACACACACACACACACACACACACACACACACACACACACAGCATATCAGCTGTTTCCCACATTATACAGTAGTATGTTATTATTACAATCTATTATAGCATTACTTGCATAAAGGATGCATGCACACAGATACACAGATGTGCTCACACAGTGCATAATCTAATAATTACATACTGCAAGTAAGCAGGCATAAATACTCTGGACATCAGCGTGCTAGCACGCACGTACACACACACACACACACATGCACACACACACATACGCTGTATAACTGTGTACTACGAGACTGCCTGCAGCCTACTAAAACAAGCATGAATAACATGAACACACACACATACAAAATTGTATTTATTTTATATTTTGAAAAGAAAAACTAGGAACATTGTAGAGTTAGCAAAGCAGTGAAATGAAGCTCAGACTTGTAGTATATTATGAAAATATTGTATATAATACAAATATTGTGATATTATATATAATATTGGCCCATGCCTATTATTTAAACAATCTATTCCCAGTGTTTCCCAAATCTACAGTAGCTGTAGTCACAGGGGTCATGGCAGGTATTTTCATTCAGGTAATTGAAATAATGATAAAAGAAAAAAAAGTTACAAAACAATATATATATTCATAGTCTCAGGTTTAAAGAAAATCCATTTCCTGTAATTTCATGCTGGGTGGATCCAAGGCCTCGCAGTTCCCCAGAGACACAATAATTGTAAACACAGTTGCCGCCGTATGGAGATGCTGTGTCTACTGAGACAAAGGTGGTGTTGTGCACATCCATCCATTATTGATGAGGGAGTCATGTTTCACACCAGACTGACTCACTGTATGTAGCACCACAGGCCCACACGTGTGTGTCTACTGGAAGTGTGTGAGCAGCATTTTTTTTTTGGTCAGTAGATGTTTGGCGGTATGTTTGCATTTAGCTACGCAAGCAAATGTATATCTGCAAAAGTGTGTGTGTGTGTGTGTGTGTGTGTGTATTGCAGTGATTCATCATTCATTAGTGCAGCCTTGGCAGTGCCATAGATCTCTTGAGCTTTTCAAGCTATAGATTCCAATTTGCTGCAGGCCTGGGACTTTTATTATAAGGATATTGATTTGAATTTCATAGTGGGACCAATAACAGTGGGTGGTAAACAGCAGACTTTGTCTTGGCTCAAATAAACAGACCAATGCCTGGGAAAGATATCAAAAACAGATACAATAAATATCTCACAGGGTAGATTACAGCTGCAGCATTTTACTGACTACACCTCTTTTGTTGAAAGCTAGTTTTCAAAAGGAGCAGTAAATATGTTTATATATGTTTATATATCTTTTTTTTTCTGTCATAGAGTTAACTGAAGAAATGTTTCATGACCAAAATAAAATCGAGCTTATTTTTAATAGTTTGTAACAGAAGTGGAGCCACTAACTTTGTTTACGTACTTCAATATCTTCCATTACCAAGCTCCATTTTAGGTCCGTCCTATTACTTGAGTTGTGAGGAATGTTAGCATTGTATGAGAAAATTATGGGATGGTAGTGAATGTTCCAGGTGTTAGTTCGGCCCACAGGCTTCACCAGGGAATTTTTGATTTGTCATAGTTGATTTATTGGCAAATGACCATAATAGCATCAGTTAGTCGATGAGTAGATGTGCGTTAATGATTTTGCTGCACTTTACGGAGGCGTCTACCCTCAAACTGCAAAATCAAAACACACACCTACCCATTGAATAACCATGATTTATCACATGGTTAGGGTTAGGGTCACATCACAACCCTAAAGCTAACCTATTATGCTTTTCAATACTGAGGGCATTTAAAAAAGAGAGATTTCTGTTTTTTTTAGCTTTGTTAATATGTCTTCTATATTTACCATGTTGGAGGCATGGCTCACAACTTAGTAATTATTATTATATCAGTAGGGATCCTAACTACCCAAAAAATCTCTTTTTTCTTTCCCTGCCCCGGTCAGGAAGGATGTACTGGAACCCCAGGGCAGCACTGCAGAGGCTCAGGAAGATCTTCACCCTCAGGCCGTCCTGAATGAGGTCCCTGCCTACACTCTGATAATAGCACACATACAAATATATTTAATTTTTTTATTATTAAGAAAAAATGTTATATATAACTCATTTCAAAGTTTGCTTTTTTTTGTTATTTTTCATAATTCATTATCAAATGTAGTTTAGTAATATCAAATGTGCATTGATGCTACTTCAGATTTCCAGAGGCTTAAAGTTATTGACTGAAACTGTTGTTGATGCCAAAAGCTGCAACATTTTTCCATTATTAGGGTCAACCTTGCATACGGCTCTGTTCTAAACTGCAGTATCATCTGCACCTTTTCCAAACTGTCTCCTTCAGGCCTTCTAAAAAGGAGAGAGACTCTGTTTCTGTCTTTCTCTCACTCACTCACACATGTACACACGCACGCACACACACACACACACACACACACACACACACACACACACACACACACACAACACACACGCTCACTCACTGTTGATTAAGGCCTCCTCAGTGGCCAATCGCTCAGCAGCAGTTGGTTTCCTGAGCAAGAGGGACATTTTAATCAAACTTCAACCAGGAAACACAGTCATAAAATATAAATGCTATATAAGGAATCGGTGGCGAGCCTTTCTGATAAGCCTATAAATAATACAGATGGATGTTATGTAAAGGGGAGGGTGACGAGACGAGAGAGCAACTTTTTGAAACCCTCCTCTTGTTCATGCAACACATGCCTGAATGTGTAATAATTGAAATGTTGGGTGGATGTGGGTCTATTATTTTAGAGAGAAACACATATTTCTCTTGGAGGCCTAATGAGTAGTCTGAAGAGTTTTTGTCACTTGTGATTATGTTCCTCATTAGCATTATTTCCCTTAACGCTCTGCACATCACATTCATCACTCTCACTGTATTCTCTCACTGCATGGTAATGATGCTGCATCCACGGCTACAATTTGCTGCAGCCGGAAAAAAGGCAAAAGATGCCAAGAGAAAACAATTAACAGAACACCAAACACCGCTGAATATTCATATGTTTGTGTTATCATATCGGAGAGGAATATGCTGCAGGGTGGAGGGGAGTCACAGCGGGTGACGGTTTATTCCCTGACTACCGGGGAGAATAGAGCAGAGTTAAAGTGAGCAACGGAGGAGCGTGAGGTGACTTAAAAAGAGGATCTGCAAGGGGGTTATAGTAGGTCAACAGGGAGGAATTGTTTGTTTTGCCCAGGCAGACACAAAGTTGTGACTTGATTCAGAAGTGAGATTGTGTGTGTGTGAGATTTTGGGAGAAACAAGTGGATGAATGGATAGTAGAAGTGACAAAGGAGCGTCTTCCACAAAAATTGGCCTGTCATTGCTGCATCGGGAAACATCATGCAGTGGGAAAGGGGTGTTAGGGAGGAGGCGCTGATCTGTGAAAAAGGAAGGAGGGATGGAGAAGCGTTGGTGCAGTAGGTGATGTTTGGGGTGTGGGTGTGTGAAGGAAGAGGAGGGGCACAGAAAGAAAAAAGAAAAAGGGAGAAGGGTGTTTTCCCATCAACCCAAAGCCAGGCAGCTACTGCAGAGCTTGAAGCAGCTGGGGAGCTTTTCTTTTTTTTTTTTTTTTTTTCTTTGCCAGAGTTTTGTTATGCCGCTGCTGCACCACTGAATCGATGGAGGAGAGGAGAAAGGGGAGGAGGAGGGTCAGCCTGGTTAGGCTTGTTTCACTGCAGTGGTGGATGCTCTCTGTCCTGCCTCCTATGTCACAATGATACACCTCAATCCACCTCTCTCTCTCTCTATCTCTCTCGCTCTCTCTGCTTGTTTTTGTGCTGTCTCTTTGTCTCCTTATCATCGCTTTCCTCCTCTGTTTTCTGATACCCGGCGCCTCGCTGTCCAAAACGAATCTGGCAACCTTGGCTGTAGTTATCTCACTCTTGCTGTTTGCAGGCATTGCCAAGACCTATACCTCCTCTCAATAGCTGCATCAGCGTCTGCCGAACAGCAACTTTTTGTTTTTGCACAATGGCACCAAACTTCTATGATTTCATTTAAAGTCATACAGTGTGTGTGTGTGTGTGTGTGTGTGTGTGTGTGTGTATGTGTATGTGTAGGCAGGGGTAGTTTTTCAGAAGGGATGGTGGATCAATATGGGCACCTAATTAAACGGTTCAGGTATCAACCGACGTGAACGATCCACATTAAATCCAGTACCACTGTTCTTCTTTAATTTACTGTGCAAAATATGATACAAGTTACTGTTGACACTACTTCCTTCTTCACTATAGATACACTTTATCAGTAATAGGATTTTATTGTGAAATATCAACAGGCCAATACAATATGAGCTAATGAATGCTAATAAAAATTAATGCGAAGCTCTCCATATTCTCATCACTTGCATGTAACTCACAAGTTGCAGAGCGGCATGTGCATTGTTTGATGTTTTTTTTTTATACTGAAACAACAACTGGCTACAAATCTATTATATAACTCACATCTAGTTAACAGTTAAAGATCTCTATTGGTGAATCCTTTTACTTCAGGCAGAGCCAGGTTAGCATTTTGTTTCAAGTGCTAAGCTAATATAACCATCTGCTGGGTGTAGCCCATAGACTGCATAAAGAATTGGTGGTGCCCCATTTTTTAAAGCCAGAAATGATTTCTCTTGTGGCTATATTTGGACAAGAATGTGGTGCCGGGCAGGTTAGCATAAAGCTAGCACGTTAGCATCCAGCTAGTGGTTTAGCAGACAGCTAGTGGTAACTAATTATGCATAAAAGAGTTAAGGATAAATGGGGGTCACACAGTTGGAACCAGCTTCAAATGGGTATTCAAGGAATTGCAGTTTTTGACACTTGCAGCATTGTTTTATTTTATTAGCCTGGAGCAACCATATAGAAGATATTTCTCAAAATGTCCTCTGAACTGTTTCACATTCCCTTACACATACTGTGCACTGCAAAAACTGAAATTTACTTGACCCAAAGAATCAAATTCTACTCAATTTTTGGAATAATTGCACCAAAACCAAGATATGTTCACTTGCTAAGATTTAGGTTTTGCAATGTAGACATCAGTTTCTGAGAAAAAGATTCAGAGTTTTGCATTGTAATCTCAGTTTGGGTTTAGAGGAAGACAATGTTGGATCAGTACAGTCCTACTTTTCAATGCTGTGTCCACCAGACTGGCAGAAAGAAAGATAGCGAGAGAGAGAGAGAGAGAGAGAGAGAGAGAGAGAGTGAGAGAGAGAGAGAGAGAGAGAGAGAGACTGATAGAGAGAAGCAGGAACCAGACCAAACATGGGCACAGGTGACGCACAGAGGATACCCAGTTTCCATAGTAACAGGCAGGTGCACGACTGGGAGCTAATCTAGCTTTCAATCTGCTGAGGTGAAACATTTGCATGCACATCACACACACTCTCACAAATACACAGACACACACACACACTCACTCATACACACACACCAAGAGAGAGGTAAACGGTGAAAATCAGCACGTAGGAAAGTTTTTTTTTTTTAACTACAACATAGCATTTATCACCCAAATGGGATCACCAGGACTCTGACCTTGCTGTCCCTACACACACACACACAAACACACACTAATACACACTGGGAAATGCCTGACGCATTGAAGGTACAGAGGGGGGAAGCATGAAAGGGATTTGACAAGGAAGGGGGAGTGAGATTAAAGGGAGAAGGGAGCTAGGGGAAAGGAGTGTTGATCTGTACTCAGGGGGTGTGATACATAATGAAGTGGAAGGAGGCATCAAGGAGCAGGAGGAGGAGAGTACTAGGTGAAGGAGGACCTATATTGCAAGAAGAGAGGAGCAGTTAGAAGGAGCAACAAAAGGGGAGAATGAGAGAAAATAAAGAAGAAATGATAAAAAGTTGGATGAAGTATACAGGAGCAGCTAAATGCAGTATTTTATCAGTTGTTTGTTATCTGTACATGTCACTCTCTGCCACAGTGATTTTTTTATACAAACTGGAATAATACAAGTTTTTTTTATTCCACACATACTTATTTGTCAGTGCTAAATTGAAATCAAGCGTTTAAATCTGTATTATCTTTGCCAATAGTATGCTCTCATCTCATACTTGAGTAAAAGTAGAAATACTGTGATCTAAAATATTCAATTAAAAGTAAAAGTCCTGCATTACAAATGTTACTTAAGTAAAATCACAGAAGTAGTGTCAAAACAATTTTAATTGTTGTTAATTTTTAATCAAACTGTCAAAAGTACTCATACAATGAATACTATACATTATAGTATTATAGTAGCTTCTTTGCTTTAATCACATAAAAAATGAGAGCATTTTAATGTTGTAGTTCATCAATATATTCAAAATTATAATAATAATCAAAAACTATCTGCCAATAGATTAAGATAATTAATTCTCCGCAATATTGGACTGATTGTACTAAATAGAGGATATTTCCCCCTAATAAAATGTAATTTATTGTAGTGTATAAAGCCATTTTACACAGTTTCATTTTATTTTGGTTTCTTCATTTTCTCAATACATATAAAAAAAATCATTTTTATGATCAATGAAATAATGTCCTCACATGTTTTTATATACAATAAAAGAACCAATGTGTATATGTATTATTTACTCTAACCATCTGAAATGTAACTAAGCTGTGAAATAGAATAGAAATGTTCTGAAATGCAGTAAAATGGAAGCACAACAGAGCATCAAATGAAAAGAATTAAGTTTAATTACATGAAAACTGTGTTTAATTGCTGGAGTAAATATATTTGTTCACCTTCCACCACAAAGGAAGCTGTCTCTTTTCAGTAATAATGTCTGTGTTTTTTTTCTTTATATCCTGCTACAGAGCTCATTGTTTTCCTCTGCTCACTGGGCTTTTAAACCCGAGTCATGTGGCAGCTCAGTCTCAGCTGTTCAAACATATTCATGTGCAGCTTCATAAACGCGTGTATGCACATATGGGCGCTTAAGAGGACGCACATTTTGAGTTCAGTCAGCAGTAATGTGCCACTTCCTGTGCATTAACCAGGAGGGACGTTAGATTCTGGGCCAGTGCACAGTTGTGACTACTGTGCAGTTTGTTTTTCTTCCCTCCCCTGCTCTCTGTTTTATTCCTACGTTATCTTGCTGAATAATTTTTCCTCACTTTATTTTGTTTAATGTTACTTTACCAAGAGTCGGTGGAGGTTGCGTTGTATTAACTTATATAACCTTATGCTGCATCATATGGTGCAGTTTCCCTGCTCTGTCCTGCTCTAGTTGGTCCTTATCTGCTCTATTGTACTCAGCTGTTTACACACGTCCGCCGCCTCGGCCTTTGCTCTTTTTCAGTTGATTCCCAAATACTACATCCTCTTTCCGTGTCTGCTTTATGAGCTACGATTGCAAGAAAAGGCCGATGGTGGGGAGTAAAGGCAAAGTGCATTGACCCTAAAAAAAGAGATGTAAAAGATAGTAGGGAAAGTGAGGGGACAGAGAGGAGAACAGGGGAAAGAAAATAGAAAAGCCAAGGGTAGAAAAGACAAGAAAAAAAAAGAGGCCAGTGAAGTGTAGAGCTGTGGGTCGATGGGAATTGATTCTCCCTCTGACAACCATCCTCACCATCAAGGATACAAGACCTTCAGTCCCACACTTATCAATGTCGCCACTCACTCCCAATCTATCAATACCTCAATTATCGGATTGAATATCACTCTCCCCAGTGGGCTGGAGGAGACTGAAAGAGATTCTTCATGCATGTCTTTGTTCAGCGGCCAGTAAAGACAAAAGCTGCAGCTAAACGCACTGAGACAGAAAACAGAATTGTTACGGGGAGGCACTGATTCACAGGTAGTTTCAATTAAGCTAAGAAATATCACGTTTAAATACATAAATACACACCAGTATTCAGTATAATAATTACTAATAAGTAGTAAGCACGGGAGTAGGGGGCTGGCCCCTCATGGCCTAATTGCCATCATGGGGACCAAATCACACTGAGCTAAAATGTCTGCTAAAGTTCCCTGACGGGAGCTAATACAGGTGTTAAAGAGGCCAGTTTTAACATAAACATGTCTAAAGTGCCTTCTTTGCTGGCGAGGATGCACTATATGTGCCCTTTTTTTCCTTTTCACCCCTGCCCATCAAAAAGTTTGTGCATGCCACTGCACTTAATGAAACGTCTGGTTCCTTAAATGTATTTCAGTTTTATGTGATTTTATTAATATTATGAAGCTTTAAAATTTACTACATTTCACAAGAAAGTAATACAGAGAGCTGTCATAAAAAATGCATTGTTATATAGTTAATTTAACAGCACTTTTAAAAACTGAGCTGCAGCCAGATTAGGATTTAAAGGTGAAGTTCAGCTGTTCTCACCAAAACACAATGCATGAATCCTTGTAAAATGAAAAGGTTATTTCTGTTCTTTTGAAATATTTGTTAATTTCACATTTAGATCCATGTGAGTTTCTTTTACTCAAACAAATGCCAAGAGTTCATCAGCAGAAAGTCTATTTGTGTGACATAAAGAAATGTGCATTGATCTAAGTGTGAGGTACAGAACTTCTGGCACATTAGAGGAATCATTCTTTAAAGAATCCTAACCAGTTGTTTTTTTTATACTTTGAATCACGTTTGTTAGCTTGCAGTCTCCTATTCTTTATCTTTGTTGGCATATTGCTGCACTTCTTTCTTTCTTTCATTCCTGACACTAATTTCTCATCGGTAGAATAGCGTGAAACCATCTACTGGTCACAGCTTGAATTCAACAATCTGTGATAAATAATGTATGACAGAGACCATTCTGCCTGCATAATAGTTGTAAGGACATTTTTTCCTGAATTGAAGTTTTTGATGCTAAACTAACCCTTTAAATTTTAAATTATTTATGGTGTTTTTTAGTGAATGTAGACTTTACAATTGATACAAAACCTATACTTTTATCCATTTATGTTAAGCATATAGTAAATATACATAGCTTTTAGTCAACAAGCGGCAAAAGAAATACTCAGATGCTTTACATAATTAAAGATGCAATACTGCACAGTAAAACCATAATAAATTCTATTATGGATTCTTACTGCTGCATTAATGTGAAGACATCATTTTATTGTTGTAGATGGTCACAGTGGAGCTAATTTGTGAGGAAGTTCAAATCAGATAAATAGCTTAAAAGAGTGTGAATTCAACATAGTAAAGTGTCTCTCTGAAACGTAGTGAAGGTAATGTAGGAAATGCTGCTGCTGTTTTACACGTGCGGGACGAGCTCAGGTGAACACGACAGCGGAATCGCACACGAGATGCACTGTCTCGACAAGCTAGGTCTGATGAGAAGGTCTAACAGTGCGTTTGGTAGGATGACTAAGGACTGATATCTGAAGGAGAGAGAGAGACAGAGAGGGAGGGAGTTAGTGCTGAGTCACAGCAAGTCTGCTGCTGCTGCTGCCGCTGCCGCTGCTGCACCCTCCCCCACGCCGAGCCTCGGCTCCATCTCTCATCCTGCCCTCCTTCTCTTCATGCACACACACTTACACACACCATCCCCTCCGCTGCATGTCCTACAGTATGGCGCATGTTCTCCATCCTATCGATCCTTCACTCTCTTCCCGTCTTTTCACTTTTTCATCATTCGTCATACGCCTGTTTGCCGCTCTTGTTTTTTTAATTTATTTATATTTTCATGGCGTTCTATTGTTTTGTTTGGGTTTTTTTTGCCTCGTCACTCTTTCACAGCATCACTGCTGTCCTTCTCTCCACCCAGTGTTCCTCCAGCCCTCTAACTTCCCTGTGAAGTTTAATTAACAATGAAATCAGCCAGAGTGGGACAGAGAGAGCAAGAGAGAAAGACCAAGACAGAGAGAGAGAGAGAGAGAGAGAGAGAGAGAGAGAGAATTAGAGATCAGAGTATGTGAGCTTGTCTGTAACAGAGTTGATAATGCTGTGGCTAATCTTCTCCTCCACTTGCTGTGTTCTGCTCTTTGACCGTGAGATGGAGCACCGATAAAAACCCAGCTCTCCAACCACTGAGCTCCCCAGACACACACACTCACACACACACACACACACAGACTTCAAAGGCCTCTTTTGAAAAGTTAGATATGCTCTTTAATCCCTCCAAAAAGTGAGAATTCAGCGAGCTTTAATGAATGAAAAAAAGCTAATTTAAGGAAGGATGAGTTGTTTAAGACTCTATGTGTTCGCTTTAGTTGTCCATCTTTCAGCACGGTATATATTTTGAAATGATGTAATGGGAAAATTTGGATTGGGTGATGCTAAACTTTGAGAACAAAATACTAAATAACACTGACACACTCATGAAGCAGAGCACTACAAACTTAACGTACTAGGACTTCATCAGTGGGATCAATCTGGAGCTGCTCAGTAGAGAATAAAACAGATAAGGAGCAGAAGTGCCGGAGGAATGTTTCCGGCAATAAACTGACAATGCCCAGCTCAGATTGCTGATAACCCTGTTGGACTAAAATGAATGTCCTTTTAAAATTGTTGCAGTATTAACAGAATTCGATTTAAAGTGGGATTAACCTGGATCAAGTCGTTGAGTAATATTCTCTTTCTGGAAGGAAACATGTTGATATTTTGGGGTGTTAATGCTGAGTCATATGCAAAATTTAATACAGTGATAATTACATTTTGTTATTTTCTATGGAATGATGAATTATAGGGTGACACGGTGGGTAGAACTGTTGCCTCACAACAAGAAGGTTGCAGGTTAAGTCTTCAGCCTGCTTTTTCTGTGTGGAGTTTGCATGTTTGCCCTGTGTCTGTGTGGCTTCTCTGGCTTTCTCCCACAGTCCAACATGCTGAGGTTGACTGTAGACCCTAAATTGCTAGTAATGTGTGATGATGAATAAGAGAATGGTGTGTGTGCTCCATGATAGGCTGCTACCTGTCTGTGTATCCTGCCTCTCACCTGTAATGTGCTGGGATTGACTCCAGCAGACCCCTGTGACCCTAATGAGGATTAAAAAGGTATAGAAAATAGAACGAATCCAGACCCCAAAAGGTCCAAAGTTCTGTCAATGATATTTGTATTTTCGATTAACAAAGTATTTAAACAACAATGAAAAAGTCAAACTTAGTGGGAATTATCGGCCACCTTTCAGTTCATTGTTTTTGTTTTCTGGTTTGCTAATTTACCCTTTTTGGGTAAATTTACTATAGCTATTTCGAGGTTATTTCACTTTCTAAATGTGTAGAAGAGATCATCACTGTCATCAAAACAGTATATAATGACTTTAGTGGATATTTCCAAAATACCCCATTAACTAAGATATAGCTCAACTGTTGAATGAGAAAACAAAAAAAAACTTAGTAAAAATACCCCCCCATGCACATGACATTGCTGTTGAGGTCTCTTAGAGCAAATTGGTGGGTACGTAACAAAAAAAAAATGATTAACTCAATGGATACATGGAACAAAATTATTCTGACCCCTTGTAAACATTACATGCTTTATCTGGGTTAGTTACATATGTGTACTGCCCGTCCTTAAAATAACATAATTTAACTCAATTAAAAGTAATTAGAAAAATGTATTTAATACATCTTCTATGCATGTGTAAAGAAGTCAAATATTTGGTTTGGTTCTTTGTCTAAATGTTACATTTATTGAAGATCAAGACACAGAAACAGTTTAGAAAGTATTTTTAAGTACTTTTAAATAGATTAACATAAATATGTTGGAGGTAAACTATCACATTGCTTTAATCTACATTATTCATCTTAGTGTCATCCTCATGTATTCAAGTAGAAATCTCTTGGAAATACTCAAAATAATTTTTGCGCATAACTGAAGACAATCAGTTTAAACATATATATAAAGAATTGGATAAATCCAAATCAGGAAAAAATTAAATAAGCTTAATTGTCTGTAATGCAAAATTCAATGATTAGTAAGATAGGAGTTCAAAGATCAATTATTTGTCCATAAAATCATAGAAATCACACTGAGGATCTTTACAGAACAGAAAGGATATATTCTGTTAGATCTTTTAAAGGGAGATTATAAAAGACCCAATTAAATAATTGTGGCTCTAATCTAAATTAAATATCAAAAATGTTATTGTATTGATGATGAGGATATTGACGATATATATTGATGATGTACATAACAGTAACATTGTGTTTTGCTATAGGTAGACATACTTTATATAATGTTGTCTCTGAGGTTTTCTCGTGCAATATATGCAATAAACTCAATGCTGATGCTTCCCCCGTATCAGGGTTTTTTGGATTTCAACAGGTTAAATGATAAAGGAAGTAAATCCCGTATTATTGCACGGGGACTCTAAGAGGCCCAGGAGCCTCAGATTGGAGCCAGCGAATCTAACCCTGGTTTCTGCTGCCTCTGTAGTGCTGCTCACAGACACTCCTTATTTGGTTTGTTAAACCCATGTAATATTATTTTAGCAGAGAGTGAATGAATGAGTTGAACTGTGGATTCATTCACCCACTTCCTCCCCACACAGATCTGCACACAGCGAGAGAACAACACACACACACACACCTCGCTCATAGACATACATGGAGTCAGTGCACACGCTCAGTTTCCCTCTCTTTTCATCTCCTCTGGCTCTCCTCTCCAAATGGATTTTTCATGCAGAGTTATCATTATCATTAATTTAGGAGACAGGTTCGCTTCAGAGCAATTGAAGACACATTTGTTACAGTGCCAGGAGAAGGAAAGGAGGGAGGTGGGGGTGTGTGGGGGGGGCACTCCTACACTGCTGAGTCCAGACAATTCTCTGTTGAGAAAACCTCAATTGGTCTAATTCTGTGCGTTTGTCTCAGTAATTGATCCAAAATTCAAACATCCAGTCATAATCCGGTTTCTTAGCATTTCCCATTTTATTCATTTCAGATGGTATTAATGTGTGGAAAAGAGAAACAGATGTACATAAATGTACTTAAAGCTACAGAATAATGTCCTGACTTATGAATACACACACACACACACACACACAAAAGCTGGCAGAGAAGATATGATGATTTGCAGGTTTTGCTGCTCCTGTTGCTCCTTAGGGTCCAAAAAGTGAGCAATTTATGACACTAAGCTGCGCAACATCTTGACTTAACAGCATATGTCAAGGTGATGGTTTGTATTTGGTTTGTATGTAAGTGTAGTTATGTATAGATATAGTGAGTGAGTATTTCTAGCAACAGTAAACTAAAGTTTCCATCTTTATAATGGAGGAACATGTTATCCACAGCTACATTATAGACACACACAAACAAACACACACACTAGAAAATAAGAAAAATATTGAATATTGTCAGGCTTGTCCTTCAAATCCGTCTGTGGAAGAGCACAGTGCATTTCTGTGCGAAGCTGCTATGCAAATAAAGTTATTTACAACAGTTGAATTTAATACATTAAAGGAAAGGAACAACCCGGGCTGTGATTTCCAGATAGTGATGATACAGCAAAGCACACACACACACACACACACACACACCACATCACCAAGCAGCCAAATTAATGTCATTAATCCTCTGGCCCCTCAGATTTATCTGTTGACCCTTTGAAGGACTGGACCAAACTAATATAAATAATAATAATATATAAATTATTTGGAACCAGATCTGCCTCCAGTAGCAGTAACATTCTGCTAAACATGGATGCTTCAGTATTATTAATCTGATGATATCATATATAATCATTTATAAGTCTGAGGATCAAACCAATACTTTATTTAGCCACGTGCTTCAAACTGAGAGGTTTTTATTAGATGAAGCAATAGGCCCATGTTAACGTGATTAATGCATATCTGATGTACTCAATATGACGCAGGACGAATGAAAAGGTACAACAGCAGCATTTCAGCGCATCTCGCACATCCAGCTGTTGTTGTGCTGAGGTGCCGGCGCAGCTGCACATTGTAACGGCGACTTTTTGAAGTCTCTCTGACAGATATCTATTAAAAGCCGCTGCTGACGTCAAAAAGTGTCCGCCATCTTTGAGAGCTGCACCACCCCCCCTCCCTCCTCCTCCTCCTCCTCCACCACCATCTCCCCCCCCCCCCCCCATTGAAGAAGAAGTGAGGAGGACCGAGCCGACGCGCAGTGCCTTTGCAGCATCCCAGTCATATACCACAGAGCCAGGCGGACAGCGGCTGGTATCGGTTCGTTGGTGACATACGCAGACATTTCCCCCCTTGCTGACAGCGGGGCACCGACCACAGGCTCAGGTAGGACATGACCCGTTCCCCGCTACATCCACACCCCGTCTTTCCGCCCTTTTTTGCGCATTGAAGCGACACGTTGTTTTTTTTTAATTATTTTTATTTATTTATTTTTTTTTAGAAAACGTGCTCGACCGCTTGTGTCTGAATGATGCTTTTTTTCCGGGGGGTCTTGTTTGGGAACATATCGCGGATATTTTAGAGGGAAGAGAAGGAGGAAGCAGGTGCGTGACCTCCTGGGTGATAAATCTGAAACGCGCAGCGCACCGCTGGGAGGATCGGATGCGATGCGGTGCGCTATAATGCGTCTATTCAATGTGGGCGTTTTTTTCCCCCTTCTCCTCTGTGTTTCAGCACCTTGGACAGAACCAGAGCCTCGAATCATTTCACCTATTTACGCGGAGCAGAGAGAAAAAAAAAACGCGCGCTGCCTCTGCGCGTTTATTATAGGGCGCAAAATGCGCATTGTACAGTAAAAAAAAAAAAAAAAAAAAGCGGTGCGGGGGTCTGTGCCACGCAGGCGATTTAGAGACGGGATCGTGGCTCCCGGCTCAGCTCAGAGCCGACAGGCAGGTAGAGCTCTGATGTCGCAGCGAGGCGGTGAATCGTGAATCAAGCTGTCGCACCCCCGTCAGACAGAAACAAAACCAGCTGACGGAGGACAGGCGACAGGGGCGGATGCGCTGGGGCTGAGAGAGGCTCATAGTAAACTGCGCCATGGTGGAGTCCATGGGAGGAGGGGGGGTGGAGAAAGAGAGAGATCTAGCTCCATTAACGCCTCGCTTCCTTTCCTTCCTTTTATTTTTTTTTGTGTGTTTTCACGCAGTGTCTGTTTGCATCACGCAAAATGAACGTGACCGAGGTTCGGGGGAAAAAAAAACAAGGAAAAATCTCCTTTAAGGGAGGGTTTCAGGCGAGGACGTGGGGGGACGAGCACCGGGGAGGACCGCGGTGAAACCCGCACTATGACACCCCCCCCCCCCCCCCCCCCTCCCCTGTCCTCCCCCCTCCCTCCCCCCTTTCATCCAATCCAGCCAGTCGTCTCCTTAGCGACGGCGCACATCACTGTCACAGAGCTGCCGCACGCGTGGCGCACAATGTGCTAAATTGGCGTCACAAGTGCTGTAGTGATGTATATGTGACGCAGGGGGATAAGAAACAAAAGCATTTCATTCTAGAGAAATCATATTTCTCTCAGGGCACCTCTGATGACTTGCAATTTTTTGAATAAATAAATAAATAATGTAATTTCTCCAATCTGATGGATTGGCAGGAAGTATGGTGGAAAATCCACTTTCAGTGGTGATTTGACAGTCCCTCCTACAGAGGGTGAGGACACAGACGCTGCCGGTTGGACAATGCGGCATCAGATCTGGAAGTCGTGTTGATCTCTGGCGCACTTGGAATTCTCGTAAGTGACCACATGGGGCAGGCTGGCAGACTCGCTGACAGACGCTGTCACGTCGGGTTCCTTTATCCCACCCCTCTGGAAGCCTGGGGATCATTGAAGCAACACATACATGCTGGCGTCTGAGGGGGGGGGGGGGGGGGAACGCAGGGTCCGGACGGGTACGGATCCTGCAGGAAAAAACGTCCGAGGATGCTCTGGTTGCCATGACCACTGTGCCATATCACTTATGCGGCTTTGCACCTTTTGCACTGCAGAGAGAGAGGGGGGAGGGGGTGGTGGGTGTCAGGCCTTGTGCACACACTGTGAAGGGAGACTGCTATCTGGATAGACGGTGACTCACAATTTATCCATCGGCTGATTGTTTCTCAGAAACACCCTGGCACTTTTATGCTTGCTTATTGTACCTGTCTGAAAATGGAGCTAAAGCCTCTGTGTTTGTGTGTGTGTGTGTGTGTGTGTGTGTGTGTGTGTGTGTGTGTGTGTGTGTGTGATCGACGCTGGTGAACAGCTGGTCCAGGTCTTGATTTGTTTCCCTCTTGTAAGTACCTTCTCTCTGAGTCTCACTTTTCAGTGTAGCCCTTTAAGCACTAATCAAGCCCTAATTAGGCAAAAAAAAGCTATTTTTTGATAGTTTGAATTCTAAAATGAATACATCATCCTTTAACAGGACCAGCACAAACATCCAGCTGGACGCGTTAACCCTCAAACCCTCTCTTGGTCTTCAAAGAGATATATTTGAGAATCTTATTTAGGCCGGGCAGGGGATCAGGTGCAGAGTCACAGGAAGCATCTTACAGCACATTTGGGGTCCACATTCCATCCACAAAATGCACCACATCTCGGGAAGTGATTCATAGTTCTCTGCTCAAGGACATTTTTTTTCTTTTTTTGTGAGCACAAAGAACCAGACCACTGTCTGCTCCTTCTTTTGCAAAGTGCTTTGAGACTGTGAGCTTAAAAAGCGGAACTGCCGTGGTTGTTTCACGCTGCCACAGTGCGGTTCAGGTTCTAGCTGCATGACAAACAAAATGATCCTCACGGATTCAGCGGAGCCTGCTCTGTTGCTGTCGCATTAGATGTCTCCAACGATACCCTGTGGTGGTCAAGTACGCTGTTTTCTCCCTGGCTTTTTCTGCTTTTTTGGGCTGGGGTGGGGTAATGAAGCCCATTAGTGTAGAGCTAGAGGAGACAAGCCTGTTCAGTCTGGGATTAACACAGCAGATTATGATTCAGGGATTGATTTATGAGGTTTGCTCTTCAATACAGCCTCGCAGGTGTTTTTTTTAATCCTCAATGTGCATTCATATAAAAGGTCAAAACTTTATGCTTGATGCAGCACAAAACTGTAAAGTAGATGACAGAAACATGACTGCATTGTGTAACAATTAAAATTACTGTAGCTAACTGGCAGCAATTACCCAGAAAGTTACTGTAGTTATTTTTTAAGTAGAAGTACTGTACTTCCTGTACTCATTTACAGTATTTGGTAATTATTTGTATAATAAATACAAAGAAATGCTGTAATTTCAGTAATCACAGTATGAGGTTATTTTAATACAATAACTCTTTGACTACTGTGATTTTCCACAGTAATACTTTGACTACTGTCTTTATTTTAGAATATACAGCAATCTACTGTAATAATTGTTTTCAATAACTTTACTGTGGTTAACATAGTAAAAAACTGCAAATTTCACAGCAAAGTTTTACAGTGTGACAAAGGACTAATGACGTTAACTGAACAATGCATTTCCTAAAAGTCCCATATTGTTTAGTTCTCCTGGGTTTTATTTGAAATCGTGTTGTCAATAACAAGATATATTTGTGGTTCCCATCCTGACATAGTTTAACATGTCCTCTGCAGCTCTAGAAAGAACAAGTGGCATCCGTCTCATTAATATCATTGAGTCTCTCCTCTGGTAGGACGATTTGAATCAAGTGGCGGGGCTAAACAGTTATGACATCACAACTTCAAGGAAGTCGTGATGGCTTGTTTTAAGGCACAGTTTCTGAATACAGGCTTTTTTCTGAATTAAGTGTTCTCAAAATCAGATATTTCTGACACCGAGACCTTTTGATAATCGATTTATCTCAGAACCTAGTAGTAGTAGTTTTATACACATATGAATGGCATAGATATTCTCATATATTCTCAGCAAGAACGTGACAAAACACATTTATGAAGATATTAAACGTTTCCTTTAATGGGAATTTAGAAGTTCATTTCAGAAGAACTGGCAGTTTCTTATAATGCAGTTTGACCTATGAGAACAGCAAAAAAAAAAAAAATCAGGTCAGAGCTGTTGTTTTTTGTTTATTTGTTGCAGTATTTTAACCAGTGGTTGAAAGTAACTAAGTACTTAAAGTATTTATGCTACTTTATAGTTGCTTTTTGTTAATTTAAAGATTAGTTCCCATAAAAAATAAATAAACAAAATGAAAATCTATAATTTTATATCTTGTCATGCCTTAGTTCAACTAAAGACACATTTCCTCTCTACAAATGAATAATTGTTTGAGACCTAACGAGGTAAAACATTAAAAATTAAATCAACATTTTGCTAAATGAATCCAATTCTGTAGCAGGACATTTTTTTTATTTCCTGGCTAATCTATCTTCTCAACTAGCTTCACCCCCACCAGCCACAATAAATAAACTAAACTTCTGTACTTTAACTTAACAAGGATTATAAACTTTTACTTGTAACTTGTCTTGCCTCATTTACCTGTCCAAAGGAAATGACAGCCAATGAAAGTTAATATTATCCCCCAACGATGCTCTCGCTTTTGAAGCATCAATGGAAAATAAAATAAAAAAAACTCCAACACTTTTTTTTCCCCTCTCCGTTTTAAAGCCACATTAATCCGGTGAGGCTGATTCCACGGCGCTGTCATCTTACTGCCACCTGTCCTCGCTCCAGCACTAACAGGGTGACATTATTACTCTTTTGATTAATGAGGGGAATTTAGAAGAAGAAAACGGAAGTGATTAGAGAGGGAGCGGGAGAAGGGAGTCGGAAAATGGAAAATTGAACAGCTTCGCATCCCCTGTATGAGTTATGACTTTGTCAGGCCAGTAGCAAACGAAATATTGAGTTTATTACCGTCTTCAATATGTCTTGAACTTCTTTTCAAATTTTTCTTTTATTTATTTATTATAGCCCTTGTTTCTATCCTGTCTTTTTATTTTTGTAATTGTTTTATTTTTTTATACATTTAAGTGATTTATTATTATTGTTTTCACGCTCTTCATATCTTAATACTACCTTTTTTGTTTACAGATGTAAGGTTTTAGTTTTTTTCTCGTTAATGCTGGTATGAGGACTGTATTAAAATATGTGTGGAAAACATATATTAAAAAAAAAAAAAAAGTATATATTGGAGACAAATTCCAGACCACCACCTATAATGTTAAATGTCTTAATGTCGAAGGAATAAACTGTAGGTCTCTGTTTTTCCTACAGCGAGCGGAGATTTAGTTTCATAGTTCATCAGTTTCATATTGATCTGAAGCTTCCATCATATGTTTCGCCCCACAATAATAGACCTGACTTTAGCAGTGCTGCAATATAAACCCTCCCCAAGCTTACATTTCAGAATTAAAGCATGCAGACGGCATAACCCTGCATCAGCAAAGCAAAGAGTTGCCAATTAATCTGTTCGGGCCAACACGTATACGCCCTCCACAATCCACATTGCCTGGCTCTGTGTGCTCAGGGACAATATGAGTGAGGACGTTCAGCATCAGTCATGACACGATGGAGAATGGCGGTTTTCACTCAAGGATCAGCAGAGGGTTATCTGTCCGTTTTTGGTGATATTGTGGCTGTAGGTATGTCAGTCTGGTAATTTATGATGCTGCAGTGCAGCTGACTGGGTCTGTGGGCACAGGTTCTGCAATGCTTTGGCAAGAACCTTAAGCAGCAGGATATCTAAAGATGGTATTTACATGATATGTGATGGGCTGTGTTGTGTAATGTGACCTTTGTCCAAATCTGAAAGTCACTATACATACAGACTCTTAGTGTTTCACAAAGTCTGCATGTGTTACAGGGCCTGATGGCATGCATGGCGTGATGTGTTCTGCATCTGGTTGGAGTCTGTAATGAATCTGTACAGCCACACAGTCAATACACAAAATAGAAAACCCTTCAGGTTTCCCATCTTGTTTTTTACTGAATATTTTATCATTTTTTTCGTACTTAGGTTAATCAATCCACAACCTATTGTCATTATGCCCATCTATGATGGATACAATGTTTTAATTGCTTTGTGAGCAATACAGAATATCAGTGTTTTTGATTCTTTTAGAAAAATTAGGTCAACATTGTCCATCTGCAGCATAAATATGATAAAATAGAACAAAAATATAATATCTTGATTTCCCTTATTGTTTACTTTAGGTAAACTACACTGATTTTACCTTCCTAATGTATATATTCCTGTTTGTTTTGTGACATTTCATAGCCCAAACAAACTAACAATGTAAATAATCCCTTGGTGCATATACATAGCATGCTTATTGAACATATCACACACAAACAATTTGCATAGTGGTTCGGCCAGATAAAGAAGGCAGCAGAAGTATAATAATTAACATAATATGTAATTAATGATGTATTCTGTCTATTTCTCACCCTGCACCTAATTGATTTTTAATGTCTTTGTATTTCCGGCTTCTTAAATATTTAGCAGGCTCTTACATGACCCTGAAGTGGCTGCGAAGGCCCATGACTGTGAATGAAGTAGTGACTAATAAAACACTGAATGTATCCAGTTGGACTCTGAAATAAACCTCTGGGGATCACTATCACTGATTGTTGTTTTTTTCTCCTTTGGTCGCCAGATGGAAACATGCTATAATCCTGTGTCATTAAAAAAAAAAAAATCTGTGACCAAAAGGGTAATGAAAGACGCCGATATTGATTAGTGCATAACCGTTTGATGGCCTGTTACTGCAGCATCACTAAAACTTCAGATATTCCATACATGCAATCTGCTGCTGGCTCGAATATTTCCTGCCTAGGATTCCATCAAACACACGGATATAAAGAGGACATCTGCTGCATTTTTTTCGCCCCTCGCATTGCTCCGCTGTTGTTTATTACATCGTAAAACATGAGAGGTTGTGGTTCTAATTCAAAACAGGCTGCAGAGGCCTGTGCAGAAATTGCTTGGGTGAATTGTTGGTCATATGTTTATCTGCACCGCCACTCCCTAACACCCCCCCACCCCCACCCCAATTCATCCTAACACATCCCACTCTTCCTTCTTACAGCTTTACTGCCAACATCAGCCTCTGAGCACCCCCTCCCAATTCCTTGTCATGTTTTGCTTGTCAAATCTCATATCTCCACAGTCCCGGAGCAGCCAAAACGTCATCTGTAATAGCCGCACGGTAATGAACGTTGCCCCGGGTGCTCCCGTGGACGGAGAAAAAAACGCTGCGGCCCGGACCTGTTTTACCCAGGGAGACCACAGAGGTGACTGTGAGTGCGGTGTGAAGGGCGTTGGCGAGGCTGGTGTTTGGTGCGATACGCCGCGCATACTGATTTACGGCCTTGGCGTAACGACGCCTGACTCTTATTCTCCTTTCTGGGCTCCCTGCTGTAGCTTAAAATAAACAGCTCAGTCTACACCACTGACACGCTCCCGTCCTGTCTCCACGTCTATTGGCCCTGCTGCTGCCGCCACCGCTGCACTCGCCGTTTGTTTCCAAGGAGCAGGGAGCTGGCTGGAAGGGAACCGGGCAGCTTAGCACCAATGAGGAAAGGGGTGGGGGTGGGGGTGGGGGAAGGGTGTGTGTGGGTGGGGGGGGGCAGACATGCCCTTGTGCTCACCCACAGTCTGTCTGTTTGCGAAACGCATCCTCGACACTACCTTCACGGCACAATAAACAGGCTAAAGGTGTCATTTTTCCGTTAGTGCTGCATGATAATGGATGACTTACGGAGATTCATTTTGATAAATGAATGATATTTTCAAAATCAGTTTGTAAATTGAAATAAGGTTTATACATTGTACATACAATTTCTGATGTACATTAATTATCAAATGTTTCAATCATTTAACAGATCAGCAAAAATATAGTGTTTTTTCAATTTTTTTTTTTTTATTAAACCACTATAACTACTGTATAACTCTTGACTAATGTCTTGTGGCTACTTCTCTTTTCTCCGCTTACTTTAGAAAGAAAGTTTGAATTTCCAGTTGCACTTTTAATTTTTTCGCTGCACTGGAGCAAATTAAGCGATATTACCCGAGAGGCTGTTCCTTAAAACGTCATTTGAGCAGATGAAGAAGAAAAACCTGCAGCATCAATAGTCATGACTTCTTCCGTCATATTTCTTCTTTTAATAAATAAATTAGACTGCATTTATTTGGAATTTGTGGTGATTTAGTTGTAACCATATACCTGCACCTGCATTTAAAGGGAACCCTGCAGTTAACTGACTCATTTAAGGCATATACTACAATTACTGTACTACTATGCAAATATGTACATGTCAATCAAATCATTCTATGAGTTTTGATTTTTAATACGACTTTTATCGTGTGCATTTGTTCATTTCACTGTAGATGCATAATTTATTTTATTATTATTTTTACTAAACTAAGCCTGTATGACAGTTAACCTACACACAGGTGGCCCCTGTGGCTTTCCCTCAAGCTGTTTACAGTGAGCAGCCACTCCTGCAACAATAGAGACTATGACAGTGTGTAACACAGGAAAATCAGCATCGCTTCCTGAAATTTGGCCTTCAGCGCTTCCAGAACATCACCCGTCACTACAATTTGATGCATATTTTCAAGAATTGTGTTAGGAAACTTAACCAAAACCCCATAAATTAAAAAAAAAACACCCTCAACACCCCCTCAAGTTTTTTGTTTGGCCTCATCCTAGTGATTAGTATTTCTGCTACAAATTGCATAAAACAAAATCAGAATAATTCATTTTTTCTCCTGTAGACAGTCCTGTAGATACTCCAACTACTACTGTTTTCTTACAGCTATGCCATCAACATCTGACAGAGCTGCACTTTGCATCAACTAGTTTGTTCGCTCCTTAAAATTATCTCTACAATTTGATGGTAACTGTACACAATGAGATGTGGATATACAGTGCTAAACATGTCCTGCAACAGTTCATATCATACAGTGACTTCTGACTTTACTTCATCTCTACATCTCTAGCTTAGAAAGGTGCCACAGGCATTAGGGGGGTAGTAACGTGTCTTGTAGGATTTATTTATGTGTTGTATAATATGCCTTGTAGGAAACTATGAGCAGATAATGTGTGACTGTTTTTTTGTATATTTCTATATATTGGAACACAGTTTGTGGGGTCTTCACCTCGCCAATGCTTTAGCAGGATCATTCATTCAAATATTCTTTATATGGGCCACCAGTGGACACCAAGGTCATGTAGTTATTTGCTTATGTTTTATTTTATTTAAATTTTTCTACATTTCAGCAAGTAATAATTACACAATGACACAGAGATCATTATCATGACATCAACATGGTCTCATGTGAAAGAGATACTCATATATTTACTCGTTGAAACCGAAAGTAAACACCATCACAGCTTTACGCCCGACTTCAGTGGTAGTTTTTGAATGCCTTTGAATGATTTAGAGGATGCATCAAAGTTGTTATTTCTTCCAGCAAGAAAGGCAGAAAAAGACCAGGCAAAGAGGAGGAACGGTGAAGAGGTGAAAAATAGTGAAGTAGCTTAGAGATGCATACAGCATAGAATAGAGATGTTAACCCGTAACCTGCTGAAAACGTAGCCTTGGATAAAATGTAAAAGAACATGCAATGAATATGAATATTTAAACGTCATGGTCACTATGAATTATCCATCAATAATATATATATAGTCTAATTATAAATTAGTATATACGATATTTTTAACATACAATGTTGACCTCGGTAAAATCCTGGCTACGGCCCTGGGCATCTGCACGACTCTGAATGTGCCCAGATAACGTAACCCCCTCACAGAACAACATGTTTCAGGAAAAAGGTTCTTGTCCTTGGCAGCGCGCTGTTGTCCTGCCATAGGCAGCCTCACAGCAAGGACTGCTGACTTAATGATTAACGCTGCAGCATTTAGCAGCATTTCTAGCCAGTACATTTCAAAATGAACTAAACTGTGCAGATTTGTTTTTGATTTTGAATTTTTGTTTCATCAGTGGCTGTGTATTTTTTTCAAAGTATATATTATAGATGTACTGTTCTTCATTCATATTTATATTGTTCACAATCAACATATATTTCCTAGCTAACACTATGGTCTAGAAGATGTAAGAAAATAGAGGAAAGCCAGAGTTGACATATTTAAATTGCTTGATTTGGCCAACAATCCACAACTCAAAATATATTCAGTTATTATCGTAGAAGAAACATCAACTGTTCCTTCTAGAGCTGCAGAGATACGCCTGAGAGAGAAGGGTTTTTGGTTCCTAAAACCACTAAAATATCTAGTTAGTGATATCACAGGTCAGGTCGTACACCAAATTCTGGGCCCTGTTTACTCCTATCGTCAGTGGGCACCTAATTATAAAGAGAGCAAGTTAAAAAAATTAAAAAAAAGGAAGCATAAAAAGTGTTTTAAGATAAAGACAGATCCGATTTTCGTAATTATTGGTTCTTTCATTCACCATTCAAGTCAACAAAAACAGAGAGAATATTTACTATTATCAACATCAATCACAAATTATAATAATAATAAATAATGATTATGAGGATGAGGATAGTAAATAACATATAACACAATTCACTATACTTATGATAGATGATTATAGTCTAAATTATAAGTTTCCTCTGGTCCCTGCAGGCCGACCCACGTGCGATGGCATTTATATTATTTTTCTGATGTGCAACAAATCAATTAAATTAATAATTATTCAAACAGTCATATGAGTGCTGAAATGTCCCCAGTGTCACTGTCTCTGTCTCAGTGACACACAGGAGCTGATGAAGTGTTCTGATCCTCCACGTCCGTGCCTTCAGTCGTGTGTTTCTGACTGGTGGATGCTCACAGATGAATAAGTGATCGGGTCCTGGACTTCTCAGGTCAATAATGTTATTCTTTAGGGCGGGCCAATGGGATGTCGCTCCAGCACTCAATGCTGCGGCTTGTGAGGAAAGAAAGCTCCGGCTGTAGGGACACTTTGTGTAATATTACATCACTGTTATTATTCAGGCTAGCTGTGGTTCCTGGAAAGGTGGAGTCACCTCATTGTCATGGTCATGATGTGATAAAATGAACAAAAAGAGGCTGCTGCTTTTTTGTTGTTCTTCTGAGTCTTCAAATTGGCTGAAATCCTTTTGAAAGCATTAGATGTTTACATTCACTCCATGGATACGATTCCATCTGTAGCACAAGACAATTCAACTAATTTTAAAAGAATCCTTTAAGTCCAGTGCTTTTGTCACAATGAAGTTGTTTTACATAACAAGATTTAGGGTAATTCACATCAATCGCTCATCTGTTACTGTGCTAACTGGAGCCAGACCTTTAAATTCAGTTATTGCATTACCAATGCTCTGGATATAATCTCTTTTTGAGTTTGGGCAGCATAGCGTAAACAAAGAAAACATGCATTAGCCAGAGAGATCTCCTCAAAACCAGCCAGCTGTATTCATCGTGTCTGAGGGACGGAGTCTGTTTAATGTGTTTCAGCTCCTTAAAGCTGCCGTCATTCAACAAAAAACGAGAAACTGTCTGGTGTGGGGACAGAGATAGAGTGTCTGAAACTGGAAAGCAAACAAAATGGCAGCCAGCATGCACGCACACAAACACACACACACAGAAGGAAGAGACACGCTCAGTGAAACAGTGAAAAACAGGGAATCTATTGTCCCCCCTGCCACAAGCCACAACAAAGCTCCATCTCTACTTTTTAATGAAAAAAAACTGTAAAACCTGCCTCAGTTTTCTACATCAAAATAAGGAGCAGCAGTAATTTTCTGCATCTTGTAGTCTGTACAGAACACAGCTCGACATGTTGATTCATACCATTATAATGCAGTGCTCGAGGCTCTTAATTTGAAATTTAGTCAAAGCCTTATGTGTCTAAGCAATTTAAATAGGCAGATGCGTGTTTAGTTCGTTTGGGTCGCTTTGATGCTTGCGTGAGGTCTTTCAGAGTTACAACCAGAAGATACAGATAAAATGCAGAGAGGGGAGGGAACGAGAGGAATAAATGAAGGACAGGGCGGACGAGGACAGACAATAAGGGGAGGTGGATGGAAAGAACGGCGTCTCCCTATCATTGGTTATTGTTCCCATGGTGATGCTACTGTAGGCAGTAAACACGTTGATGGATGGATGGATGCACGCGGATGGTCAGCCAGATATATGGATGTTCCATTAGACGCCCATGCAAGTACAGTACAGTACATAAATACAGGTATTATCTGTGTTTTACTGCTCAGACAATTGTTCTTAATACTGCTGGTGGAGGTGTGGTGTTGGGCCTTCTACTGATAGTTGTGTTAAAGTCTGTGATAACTGCCACAGTCATACCTCATGTTTTACAGCACCTTTTCCAAGTGTCATAAATTACATCATGCTGCCACCTGCCACAGTCCTTGGGGCAACATGGATGTAATAAAGCGTGTGTGCATGCACATACGATGCTGAGACAGGTTCGTGTGTTCAATGCAGCCAGTAGCTGTGTGTTTTTGCTGTTTTACTGTGAGCGGGATTTTCAGTGTTTTACCTCTTTTCAGGTCCTATTCTTTATTGCCTCCCTGTTGACTTGGGGTCAAAAGGTCACACATGATGACAAGGTGGCAGGAATGAGATGCATATGACGGTTGTTGATTTCCTTTCATGTGTGTGTTTGTGTGTGTGTGTGGGGGTGTGTTTACGTGTGTTTTTGAGGCACCTGTGGGGAAGGTATTTGCTGTTAATTTGCTTTAAAGATTCAATCAATATCTACCATTCCCTACACTGACTGAACTGTAGCATGGACTATGCCTCAGTCACTTACTTCAAGTACAGGTACTTGAATATTTCCATTTGATACATCTTTAAACCCCACTACATTATGTTTTTACTCAAGTACAGCTTTAGTTAATATGGTTTCTTTTTAATCTGGAAAGTATTTAGTGACCATTTACGATAAGTATATTATGATGTAGTAGTTCTACTCCACTAGATTTCTTTCAGAGCTCTATCTATTCTATTATAAGGTCCCTTTTTTCTTATACATTTCCTCTTTACTTTGTGTGAAAGGTTGCAAATCCTATATCTATTTAGTATCTCATTATCTTAAATTGGCTCCACACTGATGAACTTAAAACAAGCGGTATAATAGAATCTATAATAATATAAAACACAGTGCTTTTTTGAAACTTAAAGACTTTCTGATACCAACCTTTTTTAATTCAGAACTTTTACTTTGATTACATTTCAACCACATTCCACACTAGAGGACATGACAATAAGCATTTCCTTGTTTGTACATATGTACATATGTTAATATATATATACATATATTAATGAGCTATTGGTATACTTAAATATATACAGTATTATATTTATTAGTTTTGTTTTTTTGAATTTTGTGAAAGGATGGGATATTTCAAATAACTCCTATAACTTCCTTTAAAAAAGGAGAAGGGGTGGGTTTAAATATGCAGACACGTTTTCTTTTTTTTTTTTTTTCTTTTTTAATTAAGCCTTCGTTCATTCATTCGTCATTCATTACTCGTCATTTGTGACAAACGCCTAATGAATACATGTAAATGTAATTAGGTTAAAGGTTGCGCTCCGATTGATTTTCACACACCAACCACGCGTCGACACTTTGCCGGTGAGCGTCGAGCATGGAGGCAGCGAGTCCTACTCAGCAGTGAGTGTTTCACCATGATTTGATCCCAGATGGACACTCTCCCACGAGGCTGCAGAGCTGATCGCTAATTAACGTGGTTGCAATTAAGTCATTTAACTTCACAAGCAAGGCAATGGAGTTTAGAACCTTCTAATTAGAATTATGAAAGCTAAAAACGGCTACTGAAAACAAGTCATTTCTAATACACTTGTGGTAGTAGAGCAACTCCTGAGTGTCTCTCAGATAGGCAGGCCGGCGTGCAATCAGGTGGGAATTTCCAGACACATTTGTGTCAATCTGGAGGGCACATTTCATGGATGGCGGGGCAGCCCGCAACTCAAAAGGTCATCAGTTTGATGTGATGCTATGTCACTACGGCCATTTTCATTCTGTCGGATCGTCTGCTCGCTCGCTCACCGCAAGTTGCTCTGTGGCTAAATGCCCAAAATGGCAATTTAGCTCCGCATCAGCGGATGAACCCTTTGTTTCTCACGCTGCGGCACGGGTTCAGCGATGAAACAACATGACACTATTAGGGTCTGTGTGGTGTTGGAGTTGATTTTTTGGTTTATTTTGAGCTCATTCAACCTTGAATTATCCAAATATATGTATTGGGCTTCAACTTGATTAATTAATAATAAGTAACTAACAAGCTCTGTTTCTGAGTCCACATTGTCATGAATTATTTACTTAAACTATATTATGATCAAACCCTAATAACATGCACACTGATTAATGCATCGATTATACAAGCATGTTCTTACATAACGCCTGCTCTTCCAGTATTTCATGCTGCTGAAAAAGCCCACGAGAAACATTTTTTTTTTCCTCTTCCTGGCGTCGACGCGGGCAGCGCTGAGCACAGCAAAGATGCAAAATGTGAAGCCTGTAATAGAGACGTAAAGTAAAAGGTCAGCGTGGCCTGTTAAAGCCTAATTGCCGGAATATTCGGTTGCGTAACAGGACGGGCAGGAGATGCCCCGTCTTCCTTCAGCGAGTCGCTCTGAAGAAGTGCGTGCTGCTGAATCCAAGTCGATTCCGACATGAAGTGCTGCACTGCGCGGTCCACTTGCAGGTTTATATAACCCAACATGGCCGTCGCTGTTGGGAGGGGGGGGGTCAGAGGATGAGGAGCTGGAGCATGACTAAAAACACAAGTAAAAATACCTTAAAAACAATGAATTAGATTAAACTTATTTTAAGTATATAGGGAACACTTTAATTGATCCAAATTTACAGTAACAAATCGGTTGTCATCATTATAGATTACATAATGTATTGATGTATGGGTTTAGTTCGAATTACTAAGGAAATTAGACTAGAATAGAACGCGTACTCAAATTTCCATAATGTAATTTAGTAAGTTCCACAGGACATTTGTTTCTGTGGAAGGACAGTTAATGTCCTCCTACAACCTGCCGTGGTCTTGATAGAACGGTTCTGATTTAACATGCAAATTGTATCTGCACCATCGCGGGGAGATGTTTGAGTAGGTCAGCACTTATCTCGCCAGAATAAAACGGCCTCCGTGATATAAAGGAGGCAGAGCCGCATCATTATGACACAGCTGTTGATCCGAGGACGTATACATGATTAAATGCGTCCGTGAGGATGAATGCAGATGGAAACCGCCCAGGGAAGCTTTAATGATTCAGACCATGACACGCCGTGATATTGCCGAGGCTGTAAAAAAAAAAAAAAAATGTATGTGTGACGAGTGCATCGCTAGCAGATGTTGTTATGAGCATTTCTGGACACACGAGTGGGTGAGGAGACAGAATGTGAAGCTGCTGCTCACTCAGTCAATTACATGAGATGCTCCAATACTCCCAGGATCACACAGCAGCCCGTACGTCACGTTTTGGTCTGCCTTCAAATTTTGACATTTTTCGGCTTTTTATCGCGAGAGAGTGGTCTCATCAAGATGCTCCGTTACTTAAACAGCCTGTCTGACGTCTATAATTGCATTTTGATAATGTCTTTACGTAATTGGTCATTTATGAGTTAAACTACCGCATCGATCGGAAATTTATCAAATTCATAATACAGTTACTGCAATTTTCAAATCGCTAGAGGGGCAATAACTGTTAGTGGTGAAATGTGCTTAAAGTCCCATTTTCAATTATTTTCTTACGTGCTGCTCTTGAGAAAATAGCTTTGCTTACTACGGATCTATGATGTAACATAACCCTTAACATACATTTACATTTAGTATTTTTCCTTTTATCTATGGAATTTATATTGTTCTACTTGAACAACGGTTTTATGACTACACTTTTAGTCTAGGCTGAAGTTGCACAAATTTGCACCTGAAACTATCAAACCACTTTGATTTCCATTTGCAATATAGATCGGAAGAGTGCTCATTATAGTATGTATGTGAAAAAGAAGTGACGTGTAACTAAATTAAATAGAGCTGTAAAGAAAAGCGTTACAGTAACACGGCTCTAATGAGACTAGGAGCTGACCAGGTATTGATTCAATAGAAATATGAATAGCTTTTCTAAATTTTGCTCAGAATGTGGTTGTGATAGAGCCATGATCCTCCAAAAACACAAAAAAGCAGAGAATTTAAATTCAATGTTAAAGTACAAATATCAAATAATAAAGCTTTTTTATTTTTTCAATTGCCTGAAGATATGCATAAAAAAGCAATGATTCATCTTCATTCCCTCAGGGCTGCAAAGGCCGTTATTGTAGTGGTTAGCCAGAAAACTGTGGAGAAGATAAGAAGCCCAATGTGTAACTTCTCTGCATTAAAAATTTCTATACATGCCCATGTTACGTATTTTTGTTGCGTTTTTGGCAAAACTTTTTGGTGCTTTACTAAAGATGCAGGCATCGGCTCTGTCGATTGCAGATAATTTGCTCCTGAATTTAAAAAAATGAATGTATTGTTTGTTTGTCCATCTGACATGTGACACCAGACTTCACCTGCTCACCTTTATCGTGCATGTGGCTTCTGGCTAATCTTTGTGACACTGACCTCTAATGACCCGCCGAGCGGCGTAAAGGATCACGGCTACGGGGCTAACGGGGCTGTTTATGTCTCTGTGTGGCTAATCCTCCAAAAATCCCAAACAACCCTCTCTCCGTCTGTCTGAGACCAGCGATCCTTCACAAACTCCAGCCGCCCGTTCTCTTCACCTTCAGGTCCCAGACTAACAAAGAGCGGCGTCTGACTCCTCCATTTTACCGCCTGAGACTCGAGAGACAACAGCTCTCGCCTTTTGTCGTCCTATGACATTCATAATCATGGCCCAGTTTCTTATGTTCTTCTTTGTTCTGTAGTTTTTCTCCAGAGCAACTCGATATCACCTTGGTTTAAGGACATCTTGACAGGACACGTGCCTGGTGATGGATGCATTTAAAGAAATAATAAATAAACAGGAATGTAGCAATAAGTCCCAGTCTAGTCATAAGCCAATTAGACGGTGTGAGTAAGCATTCTTCCTGTGTGTGTGTGTGTGTGTGTGTGTGTGTGTGTGTGTGTGTGTGTCTGGTCTGTCTGAGGCTGACATGAGGCTTTTCTCTAACCTTCATTTTACCGTTCAGAGACATCAGAGAGGTGCAGACAGAACATTGCGGGTTAATGATCTCTGGTGCAGAGTCGGAACCCTGCGGATTAAGCGGGGCGAGCTCTAATGTTTTTGTGGAGCCAGCTCAAGACTTTCTGTCCCATTCGTCAGCCATTGTTTAGATTCCAGCTCTAATCTGAGACACCAGAATAGAGTCCAAAATAATAGCAGCGTGTTTAAAAAAGCCGAAATCCTTGTAAAAATGTTTCTATCGATGCATTGGGAACACAGTATTTTATATTGTGAATCAAAATGTGCAGAAAAATGTCAATTTTTTAAATTACTTACTTACAGAAAAGAAGACTAATGAAAATGACACATAAAACCTCACGTACTCAAATATTTAATGTATAAACTGAAAAATTTCCTGTGAATCTCTAAACTAATATTTAGTGGTATAACTACAATTTCTGAGAACTGAACTTAGAAACAGCATTTTTGACATCACCCCACAAGTTTTCATTTTTGGGAAAAAGGATTACGCGGGCCACTCCGGAACTTTAAATTTGTTGGTCTTTGGCCTAAGGCAACATGACCTCTTTGTGTATTTAGATATAGGCAAAATGATTCATGATCCCTCGTATGTGATAAATAGGCCTGACACTAGAGTAAGGGAAACTTTACCATATGATGTTGGCAGCATCAAATTTCACTGTCTTGAGAGTGAACTGTGGCTTAAAATCAGTCTTTAGGTAAGCATCTTGTGGTTATTTTTCCTGAAACTTTTTTTTTTCCCCCTATTGCAGCCCTCCCCGGATTCCTACTAGGATCTTTTCTTCCCTGTTGGAGACCATCTCCACCCCCCACATCCAACAGCCATGGCAGATGACGCGGACATGCGCAATGAGCTGTCAGACATGCAGCAGCGCGCCGACCAGCTGGCCGATGAGGTGAGATATCGCTCCTCGATCAGTGACTCATTGCAATAAGAATGAAAACAAAAAAAAGTCAAATATAGTCATCATGATAAAATAAGATAAAAATGTCATACTACACACACAACACACTCTTTACACATACCATCATCACTGTTACAAGGCAGGGGATAAAAGTCCTGGAAGGCTAATCGTGTGAAATTTATTTGTTAGTAACAAAAAACATCCAGTTACCTTCAATTTTTAGACATTATAAAGCATCAGTTTTTTACCTTTGAGTAATCTCACATTACGAATGATATTAAAAATATTCTCAAATGTGTTACAGAACAGTTCTTCAGTACCTACATGTACAATAACAGACTTTACATAACGTCGAACCGCCACATCTTGAGTGCGTGTTTGTGTGAACACACACACAGGTCTCACGTGCGCATGCTCATGTGTGTGTGTGTGTGTTGTCTGTGTTTACGGATTAGTCTATGTGCCGGAGTTGATGAGTGGAAAAAGAGAGAAAAGGCCTCAGTCATGGCCCGGAGCAGATCAGCCCTTCCAGTTTCACATATGACTCACACTGGCACAGATGAACAGAATATTAAACACTCTCACACACTCACACACACACACTCACACGCATGCATGATGATAAGGCACGCACAAAATGGCGGCAGAATAACAGTTTTTGCTTCGGTTGCACTGATTTACATGATCACATCCACGCCAGATCATGTAGTGTCCACTTCAAACAAAGTGAGGGCAAGAAATGTCTGAAATGTCAGGGGGGATAAAAGGAATTCTGACTTGAGATGAGGAGAGAAAATGAAGAGGGGAAAAAATAAGAAGATGGGTAAAACAGAAAAGGGGGAAAGAAGAGTTATCCACCTCAAAAATGGCTGCTCCATCCTTCGTTCTTACCCAGCCCCCCCCTCTGCAGCCCCCGCCCCTCCGGCGGCTCGCAGCGAGCGCGGTGAGGCGAAGCTGTGCGAGCGTGAGAGGCACGAGGGATCACAGAGCGCCGTCCCTGCCGAGCCGCTCCGCAGGCTCAGCCTTCTTGGAGAGGGGAAGTGGAACGTGCAGCTCCATCCCTCTCACCAGACAGGCTAATAATAGACATCCAACACTCAGGAAGAAAGGGATCAAAGCATGTGGTTATTTTTATACGCAGAGCCGCTGTGTTCCTGAGTAAACTGCTGCTGATTTACTGGATCTCAAACGTGTGAGAAGGCAATTCAGTTTTTCCGATAATGACCCCAGATCCAAATCAGGCCTAGCGGGCAATCAGTTGATTCAAAGTGTGAAAATAATCCTCAGTTTACCCCTTGTGGCATATTCAGAAAGTCCCAGTGTGAGTTCATGAAGGGTTTATGTCCCAAAACGTTGAGTTTTTGATCCTATTTTGTCCTGCTGATTGTACAGATAGCAGTCAATATACTCAATTCATTAAATCTTTGAATGGGATTTCTTTTACATTTGTCCAGACCAGAGTTGCGAAATCGTTCTTTTTCTGTGTGGCTGCAGCTGTGTGAATCTGCCCTGTAATCTCAACTAGAAACTAATTGTGTTTTTTATGCTTCCACAGTCACTGGAGAGCACCCGTCGTATGCTGCAGCTGGTGGAAGAGGTAAGAGAAACCTTGGGTTTACGGATCCTCTTTCATGTACCCTAATGATGATGATCATAGCAATAAAATATGAGGCAATATAGTATATGACACAACAAGAAAAATGAAATAAATGTAGTGAAACTGGAAGTGTGTCATGAAGACCTGAAGTGAGAGGAATTCCAGACGTTATCAGGAAGTTAAATCCAGAACCCATTTCAATAATACAGTTCACAGTTTAAATGTTATAGCTATGAGGCTATTTAATTTCATTCCTGTCTTATCATTTTTTTCACAGTTATTCAATAGTTTTAGAAATCCGCCAATGAAGAGAGCACAGAGTAAGAGCAAAGGTTCGGCATTTCTCATCGTGTAGTTTTTTCTTCAGTCCTCACCTATAATAATTAGATTTTTGGTTCAGTGACAAATATTGGTCGGAAAGATGAGAAATTTGAAAAAAAATTTTAAAGTGCACTTTTAAGATTCATTCATCAGGTCTCTCAAATTGTACATTTTGTGTTCATGTTGGCTTCATTTGGTATCATTTGTTTTTACAAAAAACACTTTTTTGACATGAAAGGTCAAATGGTGTAACCTGATAAATTTTAAATATTTAATCAACCTACACCTAGAATGTAAAACTAGTTGATAACATGTGTTTTTAATTTTGTAAAACCTTTTTTAAGAGAGTTAAACTATCTGGTACCAAGTTTCTAGGGTTACACAACATGACGGTTTTGTCCCTTTTATAGGTGAGATCCTTTTCTCTTTTTTCTTTCTTTTACATTTTACACATTCTAAGTGATATCTTTCAGTCATATCAGTCATATTTGAATTATGGACTTGGGGGAGCTAACGCTAACAAGTTGCTGCACAATGTGCCCATTATTCTCTGATTCCAACAAAGAACACAGCAATCCGTTACCAGTCCACAATAACAGCTCCATAGAGGAGCAGAGGAATCACACCAGAGGAAGACAGCTCACAGCCCAATCTGTCTTGGTACAGCCAGGACAGTAGGTAGCTGCTTCAGTCTTTATCTCACATGGTTGCACTCAATGCATCTGTAAGAGGGAGGAAAATAGAGGTTCTCCAATACATTCTAGTGAATTACAATGTATTTATTCTTAATTGTTTCATATGTGCTGGTATAGCAGGGGCCAAAAAGTTAACCAGTTCCTGTTCATCTGCCAGTGATCATCCATCAGAACTCAAAACATATTATATAAGGTAATATTGACAGTTTTGAGTTGAAACAGGCATGAAACAGGGCTGAATGCAAAAACAGTGAAAAATTGATTTTTGCTATTTTGTCTGTCCTTAGCTAATGGACAGTGCATTTTATAATAATTTCAAATCAATTCAGTTCAGAGTTGTTGGGTATTTTTTTAGATACTTTGATGTAACTCCAATGTCCGTCAGCTTAAAATATAGATATATCATTTGAACCTCTTAAAGGTACAGTGTGTTGTTTCTGTCAGCACCTAGTGGTGAGGTTGCAGATTACAACCAATCTTTTGTAAACTTGTATGAACCCTTTAGTGCCCATGAAAATATGATTAAATTATATACTTATAATTAAATGTAACTTATGCACCAAGTCTGTTCTAATAGATGTTGCTAAAGGCCACTCATTCTTATACAATACCTTTGAGCCACATAGTTGATATATTCTATATTGTTTAATCCCAAAGTGTGAAAATGGCAAATAGTAGTTTTACAGTAGGTCACATGTGTCCAGCTAATTATTTTTCTGTGAGAGTAGTATCATTTATTTTACAGCATTTCTTTCCATATCTGTGGTAAGCTACAGCAGCAACAGGGCTACTGTGATTGGCTGCTCGTGCTTTCTTCTACAATTTCTGATACAGGTGGAGGTTGTCAAGATTGAAGATAATATTAAGCAAGTAGAGTGGTCTTTGTTGGAATCAGAGAATAGTGGGCACATTGTGCAGCAACTTGTTAGCGTTAGCTCCCTCAAGCACAATATCATGTATAATACAATATCAAAAGGGGAGATCTGACAAGTCATGATGTATGTATCAGTGTCTCAAGTCAGTGTGTGTGTGTGTGTGTGTGTGTGTGTGTGTGTGAGATCCACCAACATCAGGGAGGGTAGACACACACACACACACACACACAAGCACAGACTGCTGCAAGATTCATGCCAACAAGGGAACAGTGTATTAAACAAAGAGTAGCGACACACCAAAGCCAGACAGAAGGAGGGAGGGAATAAAAAGGACATAGTGAAAGATAAATGGTGAGAGATAGAATGAGGAGCAGCTGGAGGAGGGGGCGGGGGGGGCGGGGGGATCTCACAAGCTGCCGGTGCAGATCTCAAGGTCATATTGATCATCAGTGGACATATCTGAGCAGGCGGCCCCGCCCTGGCCCTGTGCTGCAGGCAGGAGGAGGAAGTGGACGGCTCTGACAGAAACACAGGGAGGGATATACTGAAATGCAGTTCTGTATATGGGAGCGTTGGAGGGGATGAATACAAGTTTGACAATGATTATAGTCTCTTTTTTTCAATGATTGTTCTGTTAATGCTAAAGAATTTTTCACTGCTGTCCTATTCATATTCAAAGTACTGGTATTACTTATAGGTTGTAATGTCTGATTACAAAACTTCCTTTTAATCTAAAGATTTTGAATATAAATTAGATTGAATTTTGTAATGTCATGGAAGGTCTAACATTTACTTACTTACACTTTACTTAAATGGAGGCTCATCAACTTTGATAATACTGTTATAATCATGACATGACACCCATCATGACCATTAACGAATGCTTATGACATTTGTTAAGTGTCATTTAGTAAATTATGTCTCTTTTGATGCAAAGTTGACATTAGTTGACATGTCTTAGTAATTTCACAAGCATGAAAACATGTTAATACACATTGCAGCTGTTTATTTTGGCTCTAAAAACACAAATAATATATTTGATCCACCTTCAAGTTCACAGAGAGCTACCCAGGAGTAACTGGTGTGATATGCATTCATCCAGTCCCGGACACATGATGAATATACTGTAAAGTCTGCTGTGAGACACAGAGAGATTCACCTGATGGACACATTTCAACATGGGGATTTCTTCTGGGCAAAACCTGATTTGTAATTTAGACGTGAATTTCCTTATTGCTCCTCTCTCGCCTCGCAGACTTCAATGTGTCATTCTGCCTAACCTGCTGATGACGTGTGTGTGTGTGTTTGTGTGTGTTTGTGCACACATGCATAGTGTGATACACCAACACACTATAATCTTATTTATGTCAGTCAGGCTGAAGCAGGTGCTGCATCTTACTGCGGCCGTGCTGCGTTTTATAAGGAAGAAGAGTTGTGCATAAGCAGGTGTCAGTAGATCTTCTGCTTTCTCACACTTTTTTTCTGCAACCAGCACAGCATATTAGTGATTTATAGCTTTAGTGATGAATGCCCATGCAGGGGGGAGGAATTAAAATGTAATCCTGAAGGTTGAAGGAAAACCAAGAGACCATCTTTATTTTAAATATGTGGATAAGGAGAAAGTGTCAGAGCAGTTTCTGGCCCAGAGGTCTGAAACGCTGACTCTTAGACAGAAGAGGCGTCGCTTTCTTTTGTTATTAATTGTGCCAGTGGTGCACAGGGAAATCCAAGGTTCTCGCTCATTTTAATGAGAATACTGCTTCGCTGCCGGCGTCGTTGTAATCTCTCGAGGGCTATTTTCATGTTTCCTGGTGTAGGCTAATGGCCCAGTGACCTTTGCTCTTTCTAATCAATTCCAGCTGACGGCTGAGGGAGCAAAATATTCAGAATTCTTCCTTTAAGGCTAGTACACAAGGATAAAAGGAAATAGGTATTACTGATTTAGTATTAAATAATTGTACAATAAAAACAGGATTTAATAAACTCAATCCTTAAATAAATGCATAATTTAATAATTTGACAGGCGATCAAAGATATATTGTAAAAAGGATTTACAAATAAAATATTTCAACCCATGATTAAATAGTACATAGAACATAAAAAGTGATTTATGATAAAACAATAGGTTAAAACATACATTCATGAAATAAATATTAGAATTTCAAAATGCAGTTTAACAAAAAACATCTCAAAACCTTTTTGACCTTTAGTTTTATGAATCATTTCACACTACAAGGTGTTTGTTTTTACCAGCACGCTGTTGTTTGTCTTCCCTGACTTGCAGTCTTCATAATTTACACTAATTGCCTCCTAGATTTAGATATAGAAGTGCTAGAAATCTTCACATCTGATGTGAATAAGTCACAAAATGTCAAATATGTTCTTTCAATCATGTATTGAATATTTGTTCTCTTGTGAAGGTCGTCAGCCGGTCAAGTGGCCACTAATTCTGTGGTTCCACAGCCTCATCACTGACCTCTGTTTCGTTTTATTTTCCCTTGTCTCCCTTCTCGCGACGCGCCTGTAGAGCAAAGATGCCGGCATCAGGACTTTGGTTATGTTGGACGAGCAGGGAGGTAAGTCTGCAGGGGGGAGAGGGCCAGTTTAGTCATTAACATGTACATATTAGTAACTAAGCTATTACCTCAACTGCTATAATACCTCTGTGTTTCATATAAGTGATACATGTATTAGCTATGGTATCAAAACACTTGTGAATGAATGATTGTTTCATATGCAGTTGCTTGTTTTCTTTTCAATGCATTTTCAAAACTAATTCATTTTTTTTCTTTTCCTTGGGTTTTGGTTTGAAGCGTTTTATTTCCAATTCTTTTTGGTCAAGGGTGTCGTTTCACTGTGGGAAACTTTCTTACTTTCAGCTTCCTTTAACCTTTGTTTCCCTTTGCTAACATTTTTTTTGTTCCTTTTGGTTTGCCTAACTGCTTTTTGTTTGCTGTTTTTTTTTTAATTTCCAATAGCTATCAAAGGCAGTGAAAGGAAATCTTTAAAGTGCCAAAACGATCACAGATCTATTGAGGATTGCTAAAGCGAACCGCTGCAGTGCCAAAAACCCACAGCTCAACAGGATAAATGATTTGTTGTCCAGAATCCGGGTTAGCTTGTTTGGCGGCAGGTGGCAGGGTGACTTCTCGCCTGATCTTCGATCTGTTTGTGCAGTAATCTTCTCCAATTTAGAGGCTTGAACTTTGACTTCAGTATCAACAGATTTTTACATTTTAACGCATCAATTCATCAATTGAATTTTTCTGTTGGTTAATTCTCAGTTTTTTGCAATTTGGTCCAACTGTTCTTTTTGTCTGACCCTGTAAATATTACTGGTAGCCAAAATGCTAAAACAGGTCTGAGAAAACCTGAGCAGGCCCTGCCACACTAACAGTCCAGAGATGTAAAAATGCAAGGGGTGGTGTAAGAGAAATGATCGATCCAGCTGGTAATGACAAAATATTCATCCACTCCTCAATCAACCCATATAAACCGTAAAATCCCTGGTTGCATGCAGTTTTTAAACGAGCCAGCCAACAATACATAGTTTATAGTGTGTGTAACGTTTAATCACACATAACGGCAGTATAAAAATACGATGAAGCACCTTCTGCTTCAGCTCTACCATTGGCCAGATAACATTTGATCCAGTTCACCAATCCTGTGACAGAGCCCTAATTGCATCGACACCACTGGTCATTCAGGGGGATGAAAGCCGTATCCCTCCTCAGGCCATCCATTCATCCCTTCATCCCTTGTGTCCACAGGGCTGTTCTGCGCCCGTTGGGTCACCATTTCAAACCCAGTAGCACCAGCTGACTGGACATACGGGCCCTGAGCCGACCTCTGACCCCACATTACCGACGCTTGTGCTGGCAGCAAAGCCTTGAGGCTCTATAGCCCTTGATGCCGAATTATCAGATGGTGGAGGGCAGGGGTGTCAAACATACGGCCCAGGGGTGAGAACTGGTCCCCTAAAGGGTCAATTATTATTGTTCAGTGAATAAATGAATATGGAATAAATGAGACATCATATTGTTGGAATTTAACTTTTTTCCCTTATGTCATCTTTCCTATTTTTTGTAAATTAAAGGTTAATTAATCATGAAAGTGTTTATAATATATTTTCTTCATATAAAAAGAAGGAGAGATTCAGTTCAAATAGCGTTGTATGTGGCCCATGAATTAAATTGAGTTGGACACCACTGGTGTACAGGTTTGATTTGGGTGACATGGAATATAAAAGCATCAGCCACTGCCCAGTTTTCACAATGATCAACCCTTTAATGAGTGAAATATGCTCTACTCTCTTGCTCTACTTATCTCTAATAACACTGACCGAACAAGGATCCTTTTTTGAATATATTTACATAAACACATGCCAACCAGGGATTTTACAAATCTGGAGAAGTCAATGAATGAACGTGTTTCTGAAACTGCTCCATATTTAACTGTTTCTCACCCTTTCACACTCTGCCTGCACCATACTTCCTTTTTGGCACAGTCAGGATGATAATTCTTTGTGCTGTTAAAGAAAGACACCGAGCCACCATTCACCACATCAGCATGACAAAAGTCCTCATAGTAGTGCTCATAAAACAAAATCTAGTCATACTTTAAATCCTTTCAGTTACCTTAGCGGTTGCAAACCAACACAGGCACTTTTTGGTTAGACAGGCCAGTAACGTGAATCTGATCCTATAACAGCTGCTCTGTGTCTAAATGATTCAGGAACTGCTAGGAACCACTTCGTAATAAATATATCTAGGGACGTACCCATTATTCAAACTAATTATAAGTTAATGTCATCAATAAATCTGTCAAATTTGAAGTTTTGCACATGCAATAGTGTAAAAAAATTAATTCATAAATACATTTGGCATGGAAATATCAAGTCATGAGTAACAAACGGACTAAGAACAAACCCATATTGAATTAATTTGGTCAGCTCTAATTTTATAACAGTGTTAAATACACTAAGAAGAACATGTCAAATTTTTCTTTAATTTAGCAAATATTTTCTCTAAACGCATTTACAAGCATTTTAACTCCAAGGCAGCAATTCTTACTCTAAGATTCTCTGACTTTGATACAGCACGTTTCAAGTGACAGTTAAAGGGGTAAATAGCATCTTAGATGAGAATATTAGTGCCCTTGCACGGTAAATATATGAGAATTCAGCGAGTTAGGTTAGCTCAGTATAAAGACTGGAAACACGGAGAAACAGCTAGCCTGGACATATCTAAAAGTAACCTAATCTACCAACTGATTTGAAGTATTATCTCATTATATCTAGATTTTTATCTGAAGTGGACCAGTTCCCTGGAACCGTCTTTAAATCGTGTGCAGATTGAACAATTGAGATATAGCAAGAGTTTTACAGGTGCTCGATTTTCCTTTGGACACAGCCTGGAGTTTGATCTGTTTCCAGTCTTTATGATAAGCTCATCTCACTAGCTTCATATCTACTGAATAACCATGAGAAAGGCACTAAATCCTTATCTATCGCTCAGCAAGGAAAAAACATGCATTTTCTAAAAGGTCAAAATCTTCCTTTAACATTAACGAGAAAAGATTTCTAATGTCATCTGAATTCCCCAAGTATGTTGAGGAAATTATATTCTATGTCATTATTTGTGTGTTTTTGTGCTTTTATACCATTTCTCTGGCCACAAATTCAGTAAGTGCCCATAATCCTTTTGGTCGCCCGCCAAATCGACACACTCAATATAACCTTAGTCCAGTCTTAATCTCTGAGCCTCACACACAAGCAGATGCACCAAATTGATCAGCTGCTGCTCATCATAACTCATATTTCTGTCAACCAGTCAATGAAATTCATTCCACTACTGTCATCCCTTTGTCCTGACCAGAGCAACTCGATCGTGTTGAAGATGGCATGAACCATATCAACCAAGACATGAAGGAAGCCGAGAAAAATTTAAAAGATTTAGGGAAATGCTGTGGGCTTTTCATATGTCCATGTAACAAGTAGGTACTGACAATGTGCCCCAAAGGTTCTTTACATATGTGGTGGCGTCCAGTTTTTCCTCTTTTTTTTAGTTTTTGTTTGACTTTCTTTCGTCACAGTGAGTGTCTGAAGTTGTTGTCTTCTCTCCTTTGTCCTCTCTTTATCTCTCTCTTCCTCTCCTCTTCCTCCCTTTCTCTTCTCGTGCTTCGTTCTGTGGGGGATAAATGACTTGTGTTTAATCAGAGCAACTGGAGCGCATCGAGGAGGGAATGGACCAAATCAATAAGGACATGAAGGATGCAGAAAAGAATTTGAACGATCTAGGGAAATTCTGTGGTCTTTGCTCCTGTCCATGTAACAAGTAGGTGCTGCTTGCCTGCCTGCTTGCCTGCCATTCAGAAACTAGAACCAATATCTGAGCAAGTAAAGAATAACCGAGGTAGAAGTGACATCATGATGGCCATCAGGCAATAGTCCGCTCTGCTCCTGCATCAAATAAACACTGACTCCTTTCACAGCCATACAAAGTCGACACAGGAGGCGCGCGCACACACACACACACACACACACACACACTACACTTAAAGCTTCAATGCAAGCAACCTTGGATTCTCATGGTGCCATCGCTTCTGGAATGGCCTCCAGACATACAGTCTCTCAGAATTCTTAGCCTCCACGACTGGCGAGCATCCCATAGTCGATCAGTCGGCGCCATCTCTACCCGATTGGCATCTGAGACGACGCCAAGCACAAAAAGCTTTCATCTTACAAACTGTGACATCACACGCTACACAAAACATTTCTTTCCTGCACCGTCCAACCAGATGTGTGCAAAGGGACTGCTGAGAATCTATAGAGAAAACTCAGAAAGGCCAGTCCTTAACATTCTGTAAGCTGTTCTCCACTCAGACAAGGCCATGGTTTCATCAATAAGTGCCTCTTTACCACCCTTACTCCAAGTGCCCTACTATCTAAGCTTCAACACCTTCATAATGGGAGTCATCTAAACGCAGGCGTGGCCATTGTAGAAGTCCAACACGTAACACATCTGCAGATTTTCTTCTCTCCCATTTGTCAGTATTGGTGTAGGGTGATGGGACTTCTATAATGGTTTCGCCATTACTAACTGTTAAAAAAAACACCTAGGTTCAACAAAAAGAGCAGGGCTAGGGCTCCCGAAGCATCTTGGCACTCAGATCATCCCGACGTGTTGACTCCAGCCGGAAACTCAGTGATCTCGGTCCCAAAATGCCTTCGGTCAGCCTGGTCCAGGACTGTTTGACACTTCTCCTCATCTGCATGATCTCTACCACCACCACCACCACCACCACCACGCGTCTCTAACATCCAGTAGATCCTCACCTTTTTCGCAGGCAACGAGACCTTTCTGTTCCCCCACCCCCCCCCTCCCCCACCACCATTCTTGAACCACCGAGCGCTAATGACATGGAATGACTGACGAGCATGACCCTTTGAATGCTCATGCATGCGTGACAGTGCAAGTCAACAGCAATGCTGCACGATGATGCTGATATTAACAATGGAGGTGATGTTCATGTTGATGGTGGGGATGATGATGATGATGATGATGATGGTGATGATGATGAAAAAATATTTTTTATGTTTCATCTATTATGAGCATGGGGGGGGGGGTGGGGGGGTTGAGCAACTCTGGAGCAGAGAGCTTTAAAATAACTGTAAATGTACGGGAAAGAAAAACAATACAAAAATTGTTGACCAAATAGGGAGAGTTGATTCCTTTTAAGACATATATATTTAAAAATATATACATAGATATAGGTGAAAATTTGATGAAAAAAATCCAATGTTAAAAAAATACTCACTGCTAGGTTGATTACAGCAGTATTTTTGGTGTATTTGTATATACTAAATATGTTAGTTGAAATCCCATATGAAAAAGAAGAGGGATGCCACATGACCAAGCTGTCAAGTGTTAGAAGATAAACATTTCTCAAAGAGGCCTAAAGCCTCAGTTTTGACGCCTTCAAAGCGAAAGAGAAGGAGGAGACACGGGAGCTGCAAACTAGGTTAGGACACATGCGCAGAGAGAGAGAGTGTTTTTTTTCGGGGACCTAGTCATGTTTGTTCTGTACACTGCGCATGTGTCGTCTGCTCCCCTCGTCTTTAACGCGGTGACACAGCTCTCTGCCGCCTTGTTTCCCCCTCTCCGGTTCTGCTGCGGTTTCTCTCCCTGCAGAGCGCCGGGCCAAATTCACCTTTCTGCTACGCTGCCTGTTCAACATCGCTGTTCTCCCACAGGGAGCCAGCTCACATGTAGGTCAGCCATATCTGATAGTGGCAGGGTAGCCTGCTGGGAGGTTGACTCAAAACGAATGCGCATATAGATGGGTGCTAACACATTTCGATGGGATTTTTTCTCAAAAAGCGAGGCTTTATGTGGTCATATTCATTGTACCTCTTGATCTCGTCTGTCTCTGAGAACATGCTGACTACTGTCCCGTCGGTGCTTCATGCCTCGGGGTTCTGGCTGTTTAGAGCGTTTTGAACAGCGCACGCGGCTCAACTTGCAGGTCGCTCAGGGAATGAGTTAGAGCGGAGTCCGCTTTCACCACGGGAGCCGTGGCGCTCGTACCATCTAACCAGATCATCTCGCTTCAATCACTGCAAAGCTGATTAGAGCAGTGCATTACATCCATTCTGAGGCCGTGGAGAGGCGAATTACAAACGGGAACGACATTAGATATCAAATGGAAGGACAGTGACGCGAGAGCGGAGGAAGAGAAAGGATGAAACAAATATGTTTTCATACACGGGACAAGAAAGATAAAAATGGCGGAAGAAAGGTCTCAGACAAGGGTAGTGTGTGTGTGTGTGTGTGTGTGTGTGTGTGTGTGTGTGTGTGTGTGTGTGTGTGTGTGTGTGTGTGTGTGTGTGTGTGTGTTTCCAGCGCTAGCGTGTCAGTAGGGGCAGGGTGCTACATGAAGCTTTGCCTCAATCCATCTCTATTAATACAAACCGTGTAGGAGGCTGAGCCATCGCCATCCCTCAAACAGCTAGAACACATGCACACACAAATCCAAGATTACGCATAAATAAAGACAAAGGACTGGTAGGATATTGTTGAATGCATAGAGGGGGGGAAATGTTAAGACTAATTAGTCAAAAACATCAGCGTTAAACTGATTTGAGAAGTGAAGGGTGTTTGGCTGCCTTGACATCACATCAGTGCCTTAAAATGTGTATTATTGCATCTGGAGGGAGCAAAATGCTAGAACAACGAAAGAAAAGTAAAATGTGGCCTCTAACTGTTACCTTCCGCTCTGTCCCTGACTCTTTTGTGCCAAAAAAAAAACAAAAAACTGAACACTAAATGTGACAGTGTGAAGTTCGGCGGCGTTTGTATTCAGCTGTATTTGTCAGCGCGCTTTCAGGTTCAGGTTAGTGTCAGAATCCCGATCACGCTGCACTCCTCTGCCTCGCTGCGACCTGACATCCAGGCTTATCCGAAAACACACACACACAGAGCAGGCGTCAGGGAGGAGGCGTCAGAGCCAGGGATCGTCCGCCACGCCGTTATTCTCTGTTGACTCCCTCCAGTTTCTTGTTTTGTTTCCTTTTGTCGTTTCGCAGTCTGTCCGTCCCTCCTGATGATGTGGCAGTCCTGTACACTCTGTGTTGTTTGTCCGCCAAATGATTGTCTCTTCTGTGTTTTCTGTCACACTGGGACATTCAAACTGTGGCAGTTGGGGGGGTTTGTCCTTGCAACAACACGGGAACGCCAGTACAATGGTTAAAAAAAAAAAAAAGGATCCTAAAGGTAGCTATTGAAATGCATACAAGGCGTGCCTGATTGTGACTAGTGTTATAAACCTACAAGATGTAACATCACACATATCACTGTAGTAACACAGAATGAGCCTCTGCCTGTACCTACCATGCCTCCTATGCTTTGCTTGACTTAGTCTAGTTCCCACTGTTACTCATATATATATGTGCTGATGCATGGAACTAAATAACACCTTTGTGTCAGCTGATCACGCTACATACTGATATAAATATCATATACACTGTACATGCTGTGTGTACCTCACACCCAAGGCCCTCCCTCTAATGGGAGGCCGGCCTGGTTGAGGTAAATGATGAAGCGCTCTGTCGATGTGTCGAGTAACTGTCCCTCCCCGTCCTCCCCGTCCCCGCCGGCGGCCAGGATGAAGAGCGGAGCCAGCAAGGCCTGGGGGAACAATCAGGACGGGGTGGTGGCCAGTCAGCCCGCCCGCGTGGTGGACGAGCGCGAACAGATGGCCATCAGCGGAGGCTTCATCCGCAGGTAAGAGGGAGGCCTGGCTAAACAGAACCTCGACACGGACGGAAAGAGCGGGGGGACGCGAGCATGGGAAGAGCGAGAGGGAAAAGACAGAAGCAACGCGCCGCAGGACGATTAGAGGGAGAGTTATTTTGGGATATATGCTTAATCACTTTCTCGTCGTGTCATATTTTACATTTGATGGAAGAAACAGCCAATGCACAAGTGTGTAGAACACTAAAAAATTGAGTGGAAAAGAATAGAAGCATAAAAAAGGTCAAGAGGTTAACCAATTCTTCCAGCTCGTATCATGAGCTTTAATTAATTTAGACTAAAATAATAAAGCAGTGAAATAGAAACACAGGATGTTGCTAGTGTCCAGATGTCAGGTCTGAGGTGAGGAGAGAACATCACCTTTAGCCTGGCACGTCGTGGCCTGGTATTAATGCAGACAACTCAATATTTACATCAGCCCCTGTCCTCTCTGTGTGTGTGTGTGTGTGTGTGTGTGTGTGTGTTCAGGGTAACAGACGATGCCCGGGAAAATGAGATGGATGAGAACCTGGAGCAGGTAGGTGGCATCATCGGTAACCTGCGCCACATGGCCCTGGACATGGGCAACGAGATCGACACCCAGAACCGCCAGATCGACAGGATCATGGAGAAGGTACACACACACACACACACACACACAGGAGGTCTGGATTTCATGTTTTGGTCTTTTCATTACGTTTATATAACTTTATTTAATCAATCATTCAATCATTTTTGTCTAGTTTCTACCACTGAGTAGGTGGCTGTGGTAGAGCCAAGTTCAGAGCCACATCTGTTAGAATTAACCCCCTTTTTTTTTCATCCACCCAGGCTGATTCCAACAAGACCAGGATTGACGAGGCCAACCAGCGCGCCACAAAGATGCTGGGCAGTGGCTAAACGCCGCGGCCGCCGAGCCCGGCCGCCCCGGTGTCCGGCGCCACACATCAACAGGCGCGGGCATGCTTTCATCATGGTATTGACCTTCTAGGTTTGCACACATGCACATATCACGTCCCCTCCCCATTGTAAATGTTGTTCTGTGTGTCGTCTGTCGAGCTTTTTCAAGATGATTGTCCTCGTAAAAAGATGATTTCTTATACTCCGTATATCATTCTTTCCAAAGGTTGTATATAGTGCTGACTTGATGGCTCTCTAGCTCACCTGTGAAGTTTTTATTCTCTTTATCAAATATATATATATCATATATTATTAAATATCATATATAATATATATATATAGACAAGTACACTGCTCTGGATGACAAGTATATAATAGGAATGCTATACAAGCTGTTTGTTTTTATTCTTTTTCCTTTTCGATATCTCAGTATCGTCTTAGTAAAACTGTGTCATTCCATTTAGGCTACTGTCATGCTCCTTATTTAGGTGTTGTCACGACAAAAGGGAGAAGACTGATGGGAAAAAACACAGGTAAAGATTTACTAACAGGCGGTACGGACGGGTGGGAATGCAAAGAACCCTTACAATCGAAAGGCAGTCGTCGGTACATTTTCCTTCATCGCAATCATACTGAGTTACTGTTTAGACAATGTGCAACTAGACTCTCTGTAGCTGTATTAGACATTGCATTCCAAGTGATGTGAATTGTGCGTTCTCTGCATGACAAATGGTAGATTTTAGTCTTATAAATAAAACCTGTCTGAAAAATATATATAAAAAATGATAACATGGCAGTAGCAAATTGACAAAACGCATGCTCAGTATTAGGACACAGTTGATCGTTCCATACTCCTGCAAGTTTGCAATAGTGCCACACTTTCTGTCTCGATATATTTACCGACTGTGACCATCTCGTTGTAAAATAAAGCAAAAGGGATCAAAAAAGTGAGATTAAGACAAAAAAAATGAGGACTTGGGGTTGTATTGCAAAAAATGACCTGTTTTCTAAATGATTATGCAGTTCAGTGATGAAGATGTTGATTATGTGCTGAAAGATGAGGACTGGTTGTGTACTGTAATATAGGTTTTGGATGCTCTGAAAAAAATAAATAAACATTTGCAATGTAAAGCAAATACGCATATTTCTGAGAGACCTTACTTTTATAAGAAGACTGTATCTGTAAGTTTATTCTCCCCGTGTGGTTTGTTATTGGTAAAAAAATTATGATAATATTGAATAATAATGATAACTATACTCTGAAACAAAAAAAAATACATACAAAAGGGTTTTTTTTTTTGTTGCTTCTGTACTTTAGAGCTATGCACACCAAATCGCCAAAATGTTGAGTAGTTAGAGTAAGGTGATTAAATACCTAAACCTGAATGACACAAAAGGTTCAAATGTGAGATTGTTGTCCTCAACGCATGTAATATTAAAGACTCCCTCTCTGTGTCCCGTCAGTGTGTGAAGTGGTGGACATTTTGTAGCTAGCTGAATTGATTAAAAGTAATAAACCCTAGTCGCACCCGTGTCTGTCTTCATTGCTCCCGCCAGTCAAGCGGCTTCTCCGCTCCCTGACGTTCCAGGCTCATATTGGCAGAGAAAACAGTCCAGTCCACAAATCATGATACGCTGACAGTCAACAGAATGATCGAATCCCACCTCCACTTTCTAAACATGAGGGCATTTGGACAAGTGACCTCTAGTTACATGAAGCTTCAAGCTTAAAGCTTTTACTCACAAAATAAAATAATTCAGAGCACCACACAAGCCCTGCAAAATCATTTTTAGCAGAGGGGTCCAGGGAAGTAATTATTCATCCAGCCAGCAGGGAACGCTGCCACAGACAGAAGAATAAAAAAACACAGTGAAACAGAGACATTATCTGTTGGTGATGGGTTTAGAACCTGGATAGATCATATGTTTATTTTGATGTAAAGGTTCCTCGCTCCAGGTGAAAATGTGTGTTTCTCTATAACATTGAATATACATGACTATGTAAGCAACAGTCAAAGTTCAATTTGGGGTTAAAATGAGAAAAAACATGAGAATAAGGCTGTCAGCTGTACTGCTCCTTCAGTACCATGGGTGCAGTTTGATAAAAAAAAATGTATTGACTGTTGAGATGAATCAGATTCAATTCTAATAAATACAGTTGTTCACCTCTGTGATTAAGTCCTAAAATGATTATGTATCAACGCAAATGTGCTGACAATGCTAGAATAAAAACAGATAGCAATGATTTCTCACGTGTGCTACAGCTGCTGTATAACAGTGCTGACACTTATTTTATGCTAAATAAATAATATAGGATAACTAATACATATCTGCATATTTTAAAGTCATCATTTATGAATTCAATGTATAAGCATTCCCCTTAAACAAATAACCTTCAAAATCAGGTTGGGAAATTTGCCATTTATACAATGTATATAAGCATAGCTCGGTCAGTCATTTTCTTTACCTATTTATTCCTCATTAGGGGGGCACAGGGGTCACCTGGAGTCAATCCCAGCCCATCATGGAGCACACACACCATTCACTCACACACTCATATCTACAGGTCATTTAGAGTCTCCAATCAAGCTCAGCATGTTTCTGAGCTGTGGAGGAAGCTGGAGAACCTGGAGAGATCAGTGCGTATATTTATATACACATATAAATACCCAATATTCAATCCTATCATCATGGTTAAGTCATTCTTTATGATATATATATATATATATATATATATATATATATATATATATATATATATATATATATATATATATATATTTTAACACTGAATATTTAACACTTTGATACCATATAATGCTGTCTGTGTACAGCTTGTATAACAGTATAAATTTGTTGTCCCTTAAAAATAAAAGTCTCGGACATGGCATTCACTAGAGCTTCAAGGGTCACCATGGAAACCCCGTTCCACTTCCTGATGTGGAGGTTAGACACCTCCTCCACCTTCCACTTCATGTCCCACAGATGCTGAGTAGGGTTTTATGTTTTTGTATTTTATTTACTGTCCATTACCTTTGCCCTTAAGGCAGTGGTGGTCTTGGAGGTGTGTTTGGTGCCCCAGTTCCTGAAGGGAGGGGGTCATGCTCTGCTTCAGTAGGTCAGGGTAAGGGTTGGGGGACCAGCAGGACCCCCACCCCCCCCACCCACCCATCCCATCAACCTCAGCAATGTAGGTGGTTGAAGGGGTGGGGGATCTGCATAGCTATTGTCCGAGAAGGAAGCTTCTTCTAAAGATGATGATCAAGAACAATAGCGTTTTTTGTGAAATACTGTAGCTAGAATGTTTATTGATGTAAATTATTTAATATCAATAGATAACAATGATCATTGATCATTCTCAACTATGTATTTTTATTTAAAAAGGCTGAATGTAAAGGCATCTTGTATTGAACTAGACTTGGTGATTGTCTGTTAAATGACTGACTGTTTGATTCAATGACTGATCTGTCATCAAGGGAAGGAAGCAGCATTGTTTCTTTTGTTTGTTTGCTTTCTTTAATACTCTGCCGCACCGACAGGGGGCGTCCGTGAGCCAGCGACTTGTTGCTGCTCCTTTTACGAAGAAGCGCCAAGTGAGAGTCAAGTGCGCTGCCGCGAGCCGTTTATTTTTGTGGTATGCTCCGTCGGCCTGCCAAAATGGAAGAGGATTCTATAGCTAAGTTTAAAAATGTCTAAAACCTGGACTTTTAGACAAAACGGCAAGTGATTAACAACGGAAGACCAACGCCGCAGCTAAAAGGCTAGCCTCGAACTACGGGACGGAAGCTAACTCGGATGCTACACCAGTCAGACTGCTTTAAAAAGTTTTGGAAGCTCAAGGATCGATTTGGCTTTGAACGAACAGCGGAGACTCAATATTAGCATCTACAACGCTAAGGTAAAGGAAACCGAGAATTCCTGAAAGACCTTAATGCATTTCATGGTAACGATTAGAGGGCAACTACTACTACGTAGCAACTATGTAGCACTATTACGTGCTTTTGATGAGAAAGGTGAAAGGTTAGCTAGACATTTGGAGACATCCACTTTCTGGCTTGTCAAATAGATTACAGAATATCTAATTGGAGCAGTCGGTGATGTGATTAAAAATGATATTAATATGAGATTAACGCCGCCGTAAAGCACAGATCTCTGTTATGTTGTGCTATGTAGCTAAAAGTGAAGTGAAGGAGGCGTTTCCGGGATTTGATCACGTGAGTGATGATTGACAGCTCCTGCTGTAGCTACGTATGTCTTGGAGTGTTGGAGAAATACAGCTGTGTTGAAAAGCTAGTAGCATGTTGTATTATATATTGTAACGTTTTTTCTTATTTTTACGAACTTTTACCTCATAAGAGAGAGAGAGGGGGAGTGTCAGAGCTTTTAGCATTTTTAAGACTGATCACACATTTGTTATCCGTATTTTCCTGTGATTTATTATAGTTCTTCTATAAAGTTTGTGGGACTGGACTAAGGCCATTTTCAATCCCTGAAAGGGTCAGCTTTAGGGGTCTGACGGGTCACAAAGTTCATGGCTCGGTGCATTACTCAGTTTTGTTGTCTTGGTTCTGGATTTTTTTTTGGGAAAAAAAACGTATATGTAAAATCATATTAATGCAAACATCCAACAAAGGCTCACTAGTCATAACTGTTGTGCTGCAGGAAAATAGAAAACCCGTTTCTGTCTGTTTCTTACAAGGAGTCCGGTCTCCAGCGGCTTTATGGTCTAGCTCAATAAATGAAAACCACCTGCAGCAGCTACAATATGTAGGCGACGTGCTGCTCTCACTCTGGTGGTTCAGCATTAGGCTGCTTATCCATTTTAACAAGTGTATTCATTGATTGATGAAATGAAATTTAGTACATTCACATACCACTGAGGATTAATGATGGCTGTGGTGATCCCATAAGGTAACCTACTCTGAAGCACCAGCAGGCCAATTTTAATTCATCCAATCCTTATTTTTTTGGACCAAATTCCATCAAAATTTACAAAAAGCTGTGGCAGCGCTCTATTTATTTCTGGTCGTGCCAATAGAACAAATGTGAATTTGCGAGTGCATGACTGGATCAGGAGGAGGAGGAGGTGAGGGACATGACATGAATATCTGCACAGCCACAATGGCGGACAGGAGACATGCAGGGTCAGATGGGATGGGAGGGGTGGGGCTGCACCCCCCCCACCCACCCCCTCTCATTCTTATACACTTAAAGAGCAAAAAGAAAACACCCCTCCAACAGCCTCTCATGCTGACACTCGGCTATTAACCACAAAAAAGAACAACTATCCCACTGACATTTTCTGTCGGCAGAGGCTTTTTTCATTGCACACACACACAGACACAGCTGGAAACCAGCTTTCTGGGTTTGTGTGTTTCTGTTTTGTGAGCGGAAGCTGTTTTATTGGAGTGGTGGTGACAGCTCTGGGGGGGAGCAGATGAGAGGACTCACCATGACTCACGACAAGGAGAGAGAGAGAAGAGACAACAGGCCCACGGCTCGTTTTAATCGAGGATCTAAGATATTTGCTATCTTAAAAATAACCTTTGGAACGAGCCCGTCCCCGTTTCTCCTTGTTCTCACAAAGGCAAAACAGTGTTTTTTGTTTGTTTTTTTATCAAGGCCGTGCACCGTCTCTGCATCCTCAGAGGAATGAAATGACCTCTACAGTGTGTGCAGAGTAAATATTGGTCAGGGAGAAAACCTGGAGAACTACTGCCACCTGGTGGCAGCAGAGGGTTTGGGACTAGTGGAAGGAAGACTGCAGCCTCAAAAGAGACTAGTCACCGGATATTTATCAAGTGTTGTTTTATCCTTCAGAGGATACGACAACAATAGATAATCATCATAAATTGTGTTTAAACCGCACTAGCAGAGAAAGGTCAAACACGGTTCAGTGGGTCAATTCCTTTATCTGTTAAATAAAAAAATATCCAGATCCAAATCCAGAATCCTTCATCAATATATCTATATTTTTTGCACAAATCGCCCTCTATAAACAGCTGTCCTGTAAATTAACAATAAGATGCTAGCAGTAGGGTCACCAGTGTTTTACTGTTACCGTTATCTAGTTTACATTATATTACCTTAAAAATTCCATGTACTGAATTATACATTACTGATTTTTTTGTTGATTTCATGGTAAAATACTGACATCTGGGTTGCCAATATATTACATTTTTTTTACATGTTTACTGTAAAACAATTTACTGTTTATTACTGTTATAATCCAATGTAATAGATCCATAGGATAAAAAACATTACATTGCTTTATTGTATTGTGTTTACAGTGAACTAGTAGCACTAATTAAGAAATAAAGAAATTTCACTATAACCAAAGTACAACAGTCAGTTAACTTATGCACAGTAATAAAAAAATGTATGGTGGATTTTTCCATTACAATTGGAAATAATTGTACTAGTAAATTATGCACAACAGAAATTAAACCTGACAACAAACACTGAAATAACACCTAATTCCTCAAAAACTCGGCAATATAGAAAAAAAAATATAATTTCAAAATACTTTTGAATAACGGTGTCTATTTATAGAACTTATGAAACCTATATTTATAGAACTAGAAAATTAACCTATTCCCTTCTAATTTACATAAACAATTTAAACAAAAATAATACTAAAAACATGTCAGAAGACAAAAAAAATGGATTGTGACAGTACCTGGGTAAGGATCTCACTGATGTACAAAAATGCTTTTTATTAGAATTAGTTTAAAATAGAATTTCTTCCTACCACGACAGGAAGGAAATGTATGTCTAGGTAACCAATCAGAATGTAATTAATACAAAAAAATATCATGTTTGTGCATGACTTACTTATCTTTATCTGTTCAGATTGGTGCTTATTCTGAATTAAACTGTAAGACACAAAAAAATGTAGCTATGTAGTTCTTTATTACATGATTAGAGATCATATTTAAATTATATAATAAGACAAATATACAGTAAAGTCTTTTCTCTATTTGATTATTTTCACAAGTCTGGTACTTAAATGGCGGACATATATCTTTACCTCTTCAGTCAAAAGAACAAGCAAAAAGGATTCTGTGGCTCGGCAAAGGCACAACTAGCCTCAACGGGTGGCAGCTTGAATAAGACAATGAACCTATCTCTGTTATTTCATTATCATAGTAACTGGCTGAAACAGAACTGTGACCTCTGCTGAATCACAATCCTCAGTTACATCCCAAAAGTAGAAAGCTACAATTAATGTAAGAAGTGTTGCTGCTGACTGGATGACGGGTCTGTTAACATCTGCTGCTGAATAACTGTAAGTGTGCGTATATAATTCACTACGACTGCAAAGCGGCCCGGTCTTTACACTGGCTACTGGTAGTTTTTTACTGAAAACTTGATGCTTTGGTTTTGGAGGCGGTCGATGAGGCTGGTTTTACTGAAGGCAGCTCCTGGTGTATACACTCCTCCCCTGTCAGGGCAAACACACACACACATACACATTACATATATATGTTAATCCTCCTATTTACTGAGGGGGATATGGTGATAATAGCATGAGAGAAGGAAACAGAATTCACCGACCTCCTAGGAAGGGAGTGCAGTTCATTCAGAAGTGTTACTGCTGCTTGTACCATAGCAGACACTGTCGCTACATAACCAGGCTCTGTCAACAAGAACAAACATAATGCTTAAAAGTTGCAGAAATGTCAATACACTACCAAAATGGATTAGTACACTAAATACTTGAATATTTCAGGGCACTACTTATATCTTCTAATGTTAAAGAAATAAAAAGACAGATTTTAGCCCACTCGTACCTCCTCCTATAACCTGTGTGCAGATCTTAGAGTTGGGTGGGCCCTGTGCGGGGTCCGTACCCTCCGAGTAGCCCTCGCCGTAAAATGTGAGGCTGAAGCAGGTGTCCTCTATCTGAGAGGACAGATTGGGAGAACTGGATGAGCGACGGGCTGGCGGGTTAGGCCCACCGATGACAATAACACAGGGTTTAACAGCACCAGATACAAAACAATACACCAGATCAACCTGAGAATGATTGCCACTACGGAGCATAGAGACCTTTAAATATAGTATTATTATAGATTAAAAAAAAGATAGTCTATTACAACTTTTTTTTGTTTTTACAACCATCACATTAGCAATACTACTTTAAATTATGCGTATAGCCCTCATATACAGAAAATGTAAATGGAATCAATCACAGAGGCTGTTCAGCACCAGAAACACTCACTTACCTGCTTAATGGTTGGACCAGCTTTGCTGAATAAGCCGAAGGAGAAAAACTTTGGAAACTGGAGGAAAGATAAACTGAATATTAGGTACTTGTACATGATTTTATAACTTAACAATATTCAATATACTATTCATAATTCTTTGCTTGTGCTTGAAAAATTAAGCATTTTACATGTATAATCCATGTTGTTTTACAATATTTCACTACTTGCATATCAAAGTTGCAATGCGCCCACCATTTAGCTTAAAACCAACACCTAACTGTAACATTCAAATATTTGGAATAGTAAAGGTTGACTGAGGACTGATGCAGCTACCGTGGTGAGGAGTTTCCTGCCCAGGCTGAATTTGACTAGAAACCAGAAGAGCAGTCCACCACAGAGTAGCTTCAGTACAGAGAAGAAACCACCGACTCCGACGTAGGCACTGTACTGGACCTGTGGTGGAAGAGAGATGTAGAGGACGGAATAAGGGAGAGTGAGAAAAAAGTGAGAAAAAAACAAAGGGAGGGGGGGTGTAGAAGTGAAAGAGTAGGGAAGACGTGAGGAGGGTTTAGAGGAAATACAGTCCGATAAAGGCAGAAGGAAAAGGGAAAAAAGCGGAAACAGCCAAGGGGGGGAGGGAGGGAGGGTTAGAGCCAGATGACATGTCAATGGGAGTAATGAGCAGCGGGGAGGAAAATGATGAATCTCTACAGATGACTCATCGTATTTTCACTCCACTGATAGATGGTGGTCTAAACAACATAATGAGATAGTTTCATTAGGGCCCACATCTCTGGCCGAGATCAAAACAGTGACAGCTGCTGGAATGGCTGACCTAGTTACAGGTACAGGAGGCACCAACAGCATTTTGCTTCCCATAGCCAGGATGCAGAGGCCAGCACATTCAGGATAAGGAAGAATATGTGTTCGAAATACTAAGTAGTGAACCTCTTTGCATCATTTAGTGCAGCATACCAAGGCTCGTTCCTGAGGGACACAGATAGTGCAGAGATATTGTTTTTTAATCTTTGTGGTCCGGAGGCACTCTCAGGCAAAGCAAGACATTTCGATGCATGCCTGGTTATTTACTGCCAGGAACAGGGCAGACCGCATTATCGATTACATGGAAAAGTTGTCAAGTGTAGCTTGCTCATACCCCAGAGCTGGAAAGCACAATGCTGCTAGATGAGGAAAAATCCACATTAACTTGAGGGATGGGGTGATGGTAACCTTGAAAGGATTGAGGTTGAGGTTTGGGGGAAGTCTTCTTGCAAAAAAAGCTTTCTAAATTCAGTGGGATTTTCTTCACATAGAAATTATTATTTAACTAATATTTGCAAAGCTTTTGTCAAATTTGAGTGCATTAACATTTTATAGTTTAAGTTTAGTTTAAAATAAAGAGTAAATATTTGAATCGAGTCAGTAGCAAAAGTAGAGCAGCATCATTTTTTATGGGTAAAACAATGCTTTTAGGACATTTGTGTGGCCCATAATAAGAGCAGAACTGTGTTTATCAGGGAATTAGGCAGCCTAAAAAACAATACTATAATTAACAACGTGACACATGGGGTCCTATTTTTGTGCTGGTGAAGGACACAAAACGGTGACGAACTGCTGTTTTCCTGCAGCACAGTAAAGTCAATTACTCAATTGCAGTGGTTTAATGTCTTATTGAACACAATTCGGTGGAGCTCTTGGTATCAAAATGATTGTGCCTCCACCCGCTTGCTCAGAGAAGCTCAGCAGACTGGTGTTAAACAATATTTGGTCACTTTATGTGGTGAATGCACGCCCATATAATACTCTAGTATTGACTAGTTAGTATGAGTACTTACTAATGTCTGCAGGACTAAATAATAATTATTAATCATTAACAAGTGAATCTTAACCGCATCTGTCATCTGCAACCACTAATTTGTCTTTACAGCCAGCTAAATACATCATCTGCAGGCTCTGATGGAACTGCTTTTCATTTTTAAGCACAGCAATGAGTACAGGGCTGCTGCAAAATAACCACAGAATCCCCCTTGATTATATGCACACCAAAAGTTTCACTTATGATTAAGTTATCTATTATCTTATCATGTATAATAATTAAAAAATCATATATACAAATCATTACCTGGATTATGTAATATGATTATGTTGCCATATGAAAATTAAATAAACTTTTTTATTCCTAAATTGTCTGAAAAGGTTTTTTTTTCTTGTTTGGATTATTGTGATTCAAGCCCCATGGTCCCAGCTCTTGTGTCTCTTACTGGTGACTGGTTCTCCTCCTCGTAAAGGAAACGCTGGGTTCTCTTTACTACGGACGGGTCGGAGCCCATGAATGGCATGGCATACTGCTCAATCTCCTTGCTGAAAAACAAAAAACCCCTGGACACACACACACACACACACACACACATATACACAGAAATTACACAAAAAGAAAGAACAGAAGTCAGGACTCAGGAAATGATCTCTGGTCTTGCAACATCAGCACAGTAGCTTTCACCACAAGCTCATTTCATCCATTGATAGTCCTTTAAATCTGTCTCCCCAGCCCTGCCAAGCCCCAGGTTCCAATAAAATCTCATTTCACTAGTTGTAAGTCAGTCTGCCAGGCAGCAATAGTCTGCAATTTGCAGCTATCTCACAGATTGTTTAATGGCCCTGAGAGTAAACCCAACAAGTCAAAAAGAAGTTATTTGCATTCCAAAACATTATTTTATTCATAATTTTTATATATATGAGTTGCACAACCACATTTATTACATGAAAATAACATAACATGATAATAACTGAAATATTTTTTTTATCTTTATGTAAATCATCCATATTCCCCTCTCTGTTGTGTCCTGGGGAAACACCCAGGTTTTTTTTTGTTGTTTTTTTTTTATTTACTGCTGCCAAGCCCAACATTCAAATAAAAACCGTTTACTCCAAATAAAGAGATTTAGATGAACAGTAATTGCTTAGTTATAGACTCACCTCTTTTTCACTCTGGCCCCTAGCACAGGCAGCGGCTTGTGGCCAAACTTCTTCCTCAGCTGGCGGAGGGATCCGCTGTCAGCGAAGCCGTACACAGCGGACTGCCAAGTGGCGTCATGGCCGGATGACCCCTACGAGGTGGACAGAGCTCCCGTTAATCCTGTCACGGTGCAGAAAACCACCAAACACCCCTTATGTTTCTTCTCGTCAAGATTTTAATGTGAAAAGATAACTTTCTTATTTAAGCTTATTTTGGTTATATATCAGCATATTTAGTTGTTGGTCTTGGTCAGTTTTGAGGGTGAATCTTTTAGGCATCTGCCTTTGATAAGAGTTTCAGTACAGTACAATGAAGGTCACCCAGAGATATGCTGGAATCATGTGACCGGGGCTCGTGACAGACAATGATGTCATGCTCAGAGAATAGATAATGTGATCTCTGATAGCAAAGATAAGCAGTTTTTTGGTTAGAATAGGATACCCATATTTGGACATGCAGAGGACTTTTTTTCTAGGGCAGGTTTTAATACTCCCGACAGGTAGCGTAACTTTTTAATTTATTAATTTATCATAGCACTGTAGTTGCACCTGTGGTGTTATCATTAGTTCTTCTCGATTGAGCTAAAATAAACACGACTCATAAGACCTTCTGGTGTCCTGAATTTTTCTCTGGTTAGAGGTTGAAGTAGTCCCACAACAATATTGTATCCTTGATCAGTCACATCCTTAACAACCATCACTTTTTTAAAGTTAGATGAAGTGACTAGGTTTCCCATCATGCAATGCAGAAACTGTAGTTTCTCAGACTACCTCAGGCCCGCTGCTAATTGTCAAGAAGCTCTCCACTGCCGTCAGTGTTCCTGAGATCAAAAAGAAAAAAATAAAGAAAAAAAAAAAAATCACACACAAATTCCAGTTCAGTGACAGTTTCACAATGTTCCAATTCTGTTTTAAAACATTATTAGGAGCCAAAATGATTGAAACACATATTTTTTTTGCCATAATCATTCCTCCTGTTCATAGATAGTTACAAGAATCTTTCATTATACACTGACAATATACAGTAATTAAATAAGTGAATTTAGCTTATGTGAAGCTAATATGAAGCTGTAGTCATCTGTATGAGTCAAATCAAGCATATATACCTTACAACGTTTTTAGTGCCAAATTCTCTCTTTAATCTTTTTTGTACTTTCATAGCAGGGAATCAAATTTATGGGAAACTGACTGTAAAAAGACTGTAAATGTGGCAGATATCCACCTAATATGACTTAATCGGACTAGTGAAGCCTCATGTGACATTGAATGTGTAAAATAAAATGCAATATTGCACAGCACGGCATAGCTTGTTTAGTTTAGTGTTGTACACCCTTGTATATATTGAGGATTTCTTGTATATATTGAGGATATATATTGAGCATGTCACAGTTGTTGCTATTTTTTTATTTATCATTTTTTTTTTTTTTAACTTTTCACCCTGATTAAAGAGCAAACTATTTCCAGGCTTTTGATTCAAAGACATCGAACTAGACTCTTTTCCCTACCTTTGAATTGCCTCTGTGTGTAGAGAATACCAAGGTCTGCTGGTATGGAGTCGAAGCCACAGCTGCCAATCACATACACTCCTTTGTCCGAAGCTTTAGCGTGGTACTCCAGCTGCATACGCTCCAGGAACTGCAGAGGGCAGCACAAACAAAGGCACCATTCAACAAGATGCATTTGCCTGTTGGCACAGAAACATCAAAGCATTCATGGATGCAAATCAGTCTTTATCAGTTAGTGCAGCTATAAGCATTGCAAGATGTGACATAAACACACAGATACAAGTGTCAAAGGAGTTACTTGTAAGCAACTGGACTTCTTCTTGTAGCTTGAAGATGTTTCACCTCCCATCCAGAAGGCTTCTTCAGTTCGGAACTGGGAGGTGAAACGTCGTCAAGCTACAAGAGGTCCAGTTGCTTACAAGTAACTCCTTTGACACTACGATGACCTCGATGAATGAGAATCTACACAGACACACAGATACAAGCACAGCTTAAAAACATGGAAAGGGATTTTTAACGGCATTTTACCTGAGGTTCTCCACAAATGTCTATGTAGTGAGTTCCGTTTTCTACACAAGCTTTGACCACTGGTTCACCGAAAAATCTGTACTGAGAGGAGAAAGACATCAAATGTTTACGGTGTTGCCTTCTAAGGGATCCATAACTCAAAGTTTCCTGTGTTGTGTCTCTGGACAGCAGCTGGACTTACTGGTCCTACACAGTTGAGGATCACCTGGCCCTGTTGGCACATGATGGCCAGTGATTCTTCAGTTGACACATCCGCAACTATCACTTCAATGTCTGTCCTCAACTCAGGCATAGCTGATATAAAAGAGAGAAAAAAGGGAGTGGTATGGTTTCACGAACAGATCTATGCATACAATTCAAAACTCCAATTTTAGATGTCTATGAGTTCCAAAATGATTGTCCTGCTATACTTCTTGTATGGTTTCATTTCAGAAAATGTTTAATTGAGCTAAGGTTTCACAGAAAATCAAATATGAGAGACGAAGTCCAACTGTCCACCCTAGATAATAATCTCCCAACCCCACAGATTTGTACCCCATATGATCAGTACTTCAAGCGAAATGAAAAAAAAATCCAATGAAGTAAAAGTATTACCATTTAAATCTAATTACATGAATACATTTTTCTTGAGTTTTCCTATTTTTCATGTTTTTTGGGACATATTGGAGAGTTCAACGTCTTTGGGCCTTAAACTGTAGAGTGGAACTCTCTATGGTGGAGCTGCAACAAAAACAAAAAAATACTGTTTTTAGCTTCTCAAATGTTACTATTTCCTGGTTTTCTTAGTCTTCTATAGTAGTAAACTGATAATCTTATGCAAGACATTTTAACTTTGTGAAACAGCAGTTGACATTTTACACCAATTTCTGAACCAGACAATTGTTATCATTATCATTTCAAGAATCGATCCATTTATTATTAATCGATTTATAACAGTTGTTGCAGCCCTGCACCTACTTTGATTTTTATTCCGCAAAAATGTTTCTTACTCCAATATATTTCATATTTATCTTCCCTCCCAGTTATTACTTAGATTTCAACTACCACTATAATCCTAGTTCCCCTACACCAGGGATGGGAAATCCTGGTCCTGGAGTGCCGGTGCGGGTTTTAGTTCCAACCCAGCAGTCACACACCTGATTCTACTAATGAAGGTCCAGAGTATTAGTAACTAGTAGATTCAGGTGTGTGACTGCTGGGTTGGAACTAAAACCTTCATCCACACCAGTCCTCCAGCTCCAGGACTGCCCTATACTGTGTTATGCCAGCAACAATTGGCCTTTTTATACATTTAAAAGCAGATATATTATTTTTATTCCAGTCTTTTACTGTTTTACCATTACTGAACAGAAACAACTGGCTGACACTTGTGTAGGTCAAGTAATTAGCACCAGTGTGTTCTTATTAAGTTAAGCTAACGTTACAGGAGCTATGGTAACGATTAGCGACGGTTACTGTAGCAGAGCCGTTACTGCCGCTACAGAGCCATTTAGTTACAGTAAAGTTAGCTAAAGTAATGGTTAGCAATAGTTACGCTAAGCTACAGTACCAGTTAGCTGTAATACGTGTTAGCTATAGTTACGCTAAGCTATAGTACTGGTTAGCTGTAGTAAAAGTTAGCTATAGTTACGCTAAGCTACAGTACTGGTTAGCTATAGTTACGCTAAGCTACAGTACTGGTTAGCTGTAGTAAAGGTTAGCTATAGTAACGGTTAGCTCCAGTAACGTAGCCTGCGTTACTACAGCCTGTCAGGCACATACACAGCCTGTCCGCGGCCCGTTTCAGCACTTCTTCCAGACGCTGCCTGCTCCTCCCCGCCACGGCCCATGTCAGAGTGCGGTCCCCGGGGCTCTCCGCGGCGCACCGGGCGACCTCCTCCACGACAAACTGGCCGGTGAAGCCCGAGGCCCCGAACACTATAATGTGGAACGGTCTGCGCGCGGAGCTCGAGGAGGACGCCATGGTTTGTGTTTTCACTTCAAGGTCCCGTCACTTCAGTTTTTTTTTTTCAATCTTTATTGACAACATTCAAACAGTACAGACGTGCTCGTCACATCAAGACAATATGTCTTTTAAAATTTGAATTGTGGTGAAAGTTTGACATTTTAAATTACTTTTTTGTATTTTAATTTAGAGTTTATTATTTCCAATAAGGCCTTAAAATTATGATAAAATCCAGGAAATTTGGGTTAATTGTTATATTGCATTCATGTATGTGAACTTTACCATAGCCTAGTAACAATAAGACCAAAGTGAATTTATTGCTATCTATCATTCTCAAGATGTGTAATAACAGTTTTTACAATAAATTCTAATGATTATTTTCCACAATAGACTATATAAAAAAGAGACGGTCTAAGTCAAAAACTTGTTCTTTTAAAATACAGTTTTAAGAAGTATTCATCAAGTCTCATACATTTTGTGTTCATGTTTTTTTTCTTGTCACTTTAAAATCAACTTGTTTCATTTTCTTGTTACAAAAAATTGATATTGTGTAATTTTAGACACAAAATGTCAAAATGGTGTAACTGAAAAATAAGAAATATTAACCTGTACTCTTCATATAGCTCAAACATCAGGAAGAAATACTAGAATTTGAAGGGGAACTTGGGGTTTTTACTTTCGTTGTCCTTTGCTAAACTGTAAATCTGATGTTTTAACTTTTGTCTCTGTGACGCATTCTTCTGCTAATACTAAGGAATGTGTCTCTCAAGATAAACTGATAATATATATGGACATTAAAGAGACAGAACTAAAGAAAAAGAATATATAATAATAAATAAAGAAAAGAATATATAAGAGTATAAAACAATATATATATAATAATTTCTTTTTCTGTTCACTTCCATTTTTTTTTTTTGTGAAACTTATGCGACAGCTCCAGATTTTTAATAGCTACTTTTTGCACACACACACACACACAACTGTGCATACAGCCATTCACGAGTCACCAACTATCATGCAAGTGTTTCTTAAGCTTCTAACCCGTACTCTTCATGTAACCCAAACACGAGGAAGCAATACTAGAATTTGAAGGGGAAAGTTTTTTTTTTTTTTTTTTTTACTTTGTCCTTTGCCAAACTGTCAATCTGATGTTTTAACTTTTGTCTCTGTGAAGCATTCTTCTGCTAATGCTAATGGATGTGTCACTCAAGATAAACTGATAATATATATGGACATTGAAGAGACAGAACTAAAGAAAAAGAATATACTTTTAGTGGGAAAACATTGTTATAAAAACTGGAGCCTTTTTTGATGAATGTATATAAAGTGATTTGAAATAAACAGTAGAAAATTCAAGAAGATTAAAATGTTTAAAGTATCAAATGTCATTGTACTTAGCATGAAGTGGAATTGACCATGTCAGTAGAATAGTTTTGGTTTATAGTCACTGATGCGTTAACTCGCAGCATTTTAAAGTCGGGTAAAGTCTGAGCTTCTTTATGCAATCTAATCTATAAGATTTCATCATTAGAAATGGTGCTATTCATTGTAAGTCAAATTCTTGTGCATTAATAGTTTGTGTACACAAAACTAATTTCTTTTTCTGTTCACTTCCCCCTTTTTTTATTTATTTATTATTTTTTTTTGGGGGGGGGGGATTATGCGACAGCTCCAGATCTTTAATAGCTACTTTTTGCACACACACAACTGTGCATACAGCCATTCACGAGTCACCAACTATCATACAAGTGTTTCTTAGGCTTCTAATCTGTACTCTTCATGAGAATTTGAAGGGGGAAGTTTTTTTTTTGTTTGTTTTTTTTTTTTTTACTTCCTTTGTCCTTTGCCAAACTGTCAATCTGATGTATTAGCGTTTGTTTCTGTGAAGCATTCTGCTGAACCAAGAATGTGTCACTCAAGATAAACTGTAAATTTAAAACACAAAGTCACACAATGTGTAAGACGTTAATAGCAGTCATCAGCTTGTTGTTCTGCATTACATAAAAGTTAATACATCAGATTGACAGTTTGGCCAAGGACCAAATGAAGTAACAACCCCAAGTTTCCCCTTGAATGTTGGTGTTTCTTCCTGATGTTTGAGTTACATGAAGAGTGCAGGTTAAGAAACACTTGTTTAATAGTTGGTTACTTGTGAAGAACTGTATGCACGTGTGTGTGTGTGTGTGTGTGTGTGTGTGTGTGTGTGTGTGTGTGTGTGTGTGTGTGTGTGTGTGTGTGTGTGTGTGTAGAAATACTAGAATTTAAAGGGAAACTTGGGGTTTTTACTTTCGTTGTCCTTTGCCAAACTGTTAATCTGATGTTTTAACTTTTGTCTCTGTGACGCATTCTTCTGCTAATACTAAGGAATGTGTCTCTCAAGATAAACTGATAATATATATGGACATTGAAGAGACAGAACTAAAGAAAAAGAATATATAATAATAAATAAAGAAAAGAATATATAAGAGTATAAAACAATATATATATAATAATTTCTTTTTCTGTTCACTTCCATTTTTTTTTTTTGTGAAACTTATGCGACAGCTCCAGATCTTTAATAGCTACTTTTTGCACACACACACACACAACTGTGCATACAGCCATTCACGAGTCACAAACTATCATACAAGTGTTTCTTAAGCTTCTAACCCGTACTCTTCATGTAACCCAAACACGAGGAAGCAATACTAGAATTTGAAGGGGAAAGTTTTTTTTTTTTTTTTTTTTTTTTTACTTTGTCCTTTGCCAAACTGTCAATCTGATGTTTTAACTTTTGTCTCTGTGAAGCATTCTTCTGCTAATGCTAATGGATGTGTCACTCAAGATAAACTGATAATATATATAGACATTGAAGAGACAGAACTAAAGAAAAAGAATATACTTTTAGTGGGAAAACATTGTTATAAAAACTGGAGCCTTTTTTGATGAATGTATATAAAGTGATTTGAAATAAACAGTAGAAAATTCAAGAAGATTAAAATGTTTAAAGTATCAAATGTCATTGTACTTAGCATGAAGTGGAATTGACCATGTCAGTAGAATAGTTTTGGTTTATAGTCACTGATGCGTTAACTCGCAGCATTTTAAAGTCGGGTAAAGTCTGAGCTTCTTTATGCAATCTAATCTATAAGATTTCATCATTAGAAATGGTGCTATTCATTGTAAGTCAAATTCTTGTGCATTAATAGTTTGTGTACACAAAACTAATTTCTTTTTCTGTTCACTTCCCCCTTTTTTTTTATTTATTTATTATTTTTTTTTGGGGGGGGGGGAATTATGCGACAGCTCCAGATCTTTAATAGCTACTTTTTGCACACACACAACTGTGCATACAGCCATTCACGAGTCACCAACTATCATACAAGTGTTTCTTAGGCTTCTAATCTGTACTCTTCATGTAATCCAAACACCAGGAAGCAATACTAGAATTTGAAGGGGAAAGTTTTTTTTTTTTTTTTTTTTTTTTTTTTTTTTTTTTTACTTCCTTTGTCCTTTGCCAAACTGTCAATCTGATGTATTAGCGTTTGTTTCTGTGAAGCATTCTGCTGAACCAAGAATGTGTCACTCAAGATAAACTGTAAATTTAAAACACAAAGTCACACAATGTGTAAGACGTTAATAGCAGTCATCAGCTTGTTGTTCTGCATTACATAAAAGTTAATACATCAGATTGACAGTTTGGCCAAGGACCAAATGAAGTAAAAACCCCAAGTTTCCCCTTGAATGTTGGTGTTTCTTCCTGATGTTTGAGTTACACAAGAGTGCAGGTTAAGAAACACTTGTTTAATAGTTGGTGACTTGTGTGTGTGTGTGTGTGTGTGTGTGTGTGTGTGTGTGTTAATTATTGATGAATTCTATGTTTTATGATTTTCCTTTTGTGATTTTGTGTAACTGTAAAGCACTTTGAATTGCCCTGTGTATGAATTGTGCTCTACAAATAAACTTGCCTTGCCTTGCCTAATGAATTACAGAAAAAGGTAATATTTTACTCTGTACAAATCGTGATACAATGCCTTTTTTAACATGGATTGAAGTGGTGTTTTTTTGTTTTTCTTCATACAAATTCACTAAAATTACAGCGAGATCAGCAGCAGTCAAACGTCAAAATGTTTCACTTCTTTCTCATTTTGGCTCATCACTGATGATGATCACTGATGAGCCAAAATATAAAATATAAAAAAAATTTAATATAATATTATAAAATATTACCTTTTTTCTGTAATTCATTACAGTAATCCATTACTTTTGTAATGCATTACTCCCATGATGATGATGACATAGTTTATACTACATTACAATACAACTCTGAACTTTATGTGCTGCAAATACTTTTCATTGGTCTTTGTCCCAATGCTTAAACTTTGTTTCAGTGTATGACAAACTCATCTAAAAGGCGTTTATTTGTGACTGTACAGAATGTTTTTTCCACTTTACAGTCACCTTTTTTGAATTCAGGTCTAATTAATTCTTGGTGTCTAATTATTTAATTTTATTTGATAAAAGTATTTTTTTATAGGATTATTATCTGTGGACTTCAAGTTGTATCCTTATTTAAATGTTTAATTTATATGCAGTTTATGAAACCATGTATTTATTACTTTAAAATCTTTGTTTTCCATTCATGTTTTCCTTGATTGTTTAATTTAAAAAACATGATACTGTCTAGTATCAATACTGTCATGCACATGACTGTGCAAAATCCCTGTAGAGCTCAAACTGCCAAGTATTTGACACACCCATGTGCATTTTTTTTTTAATAATTGCAATCAATGTGTTATCAGTAGCATCTACTCTGCCTCTGATTGGCTGTGACCCTGACATTTTTTTTTGCCATAGACTATATATATAAAGAGGTTTCTACCCTAACTCTAACCATCTCACTCTACTCAAAGAACCCACAGCAGCAGATCTTAAAGGCTCTCGGAGACGGTAAGTATTTAAATATTCATCAATATACTCTCTCCATGTAAAGATTTATAAAATAGACTCGGATGTGTCTTAGTAAAAGTTATTTGGAAGTAAGCTGGTAAATTTGGGGAGTAGGACTTGTCCATATAGTGTTTTGTATACTACAACTTTTGTGTACTATTTTTTTTTTTGCCTTTACCTACTCCTATTCCATTAACAATTGCATTTACTACTACTTACTATTCCAGTAACAGTTGGTGTTACTGCTGTAGTTTGACATATCTTAACACAATTAATCCATCATATATTTAATTCAATCATTTTTTGTTTTTCTTTGATGCAGTTACCCACAATGCCCGCCATCACAAATCTGGATGTGTCCATCAATGAAGCTGAGGAGCAAAATCTCCGTTCACGTGACTACAAGAGAATAGATGTTGATCTGAACGCAGGGGCAGGAGGGAACAAAATCTACCTTTGGTACAAAAGTCTTAATGGTGCAGCAGCAATCACCAGGCTTCAGCTCTCATTCGTCCCAGAAATGGAAGGAGGATTGATCAATGCAGGGTTCAGCAAGATCAATAAAAATCTGAATGCCGGAGCTGGAGGTAACGACATCTACTTCTGGTTCTTCAAAGGGAAGACAGAGTATGATGTCCCCATAGTCGACATTAGCGTGACTACCGATCCTGATGATGAAGGCAGGAAGTTCAACTTCAGCTGGGAGAGACTGGCCTGTAATCTGAACCGCTGGGCCGGAGGAAAACACATCCATGCCTGGGTGAAGAGAGAGAAAGAAACCTACATCTGTAACGTCACTGCCACTGCTAGCTTCGGGTCAGACCTCGATCTTTTTCAGAGAGGTTACATCCGTGTGGATGAAGATGCTAATAAGGCAGCAGGAGGAGCCTATGTCTTCATCTGGTACCGGCAGACCACTGACCCCAACCGTGGAATCACTGACGCGCAAATCTCCACCAACGTTGAGGAGAGTCAATCCCTCCAGCAGCAAGGCTACATCTCAGTCGACGTTAACCTCAACAAGGACACCGCAGGCTCTCCAGTTTACCTGTGGTGGATCAAGAAAGAGGGAGATGACCCCGTCCAGGACATCACCCTGATCGACCACCTTGACGTTGTGAAGCCACTTGAGGACGGAGGTGTGAAGGTTATCAAAAGAAATCTCAATACAGGCAATTGTGGCTCAGTCATTTACCTGTGTGTTTATGAATGAAGACCTGAGGAAGTCTCCATGATAGCAGAGCAGAGGGTTCTCACCCCTCAATGAAGACGGAAGTCCCAACAATCAATATTCTTCTTTTTTCCTTTTCATTATCTACAAAAGTGATTTCATATTAATCATATATCAGGAAATTGATATAGGAAACTACCAATCAGTCAATAATCAATGTAAAATGGCATTTTTTTTCAACTGTGATTATACCATTAATAAAAGATTGAATGTTTTGTCATTTAATTCTGACTAAAAAAATATTTTCAATAAAGAGAATTCAACATATGCAGTGTGTTAGTGTCACATTTCTACATGTTAGATCGAAATAAAAAAAAACATTGTACATTGTAAACTATTATGAGTAGTGATAACCTTAGCAGCCTAGTTCACACCTCAATGGTAATTAAATAAACACAGAAAACTTCTCTCCACAGGAAAAAAATAAATCTCCTCCTTCCCTGTTTCTGTCCTATTAAAATTAACAAGCGTCTCCACTGATTGGTTTGAATGGCTATGAATGGGGTGTGACATCACAGCAGTACAATGACATCTTGTGGTGAAGATCAGGTAATGCTGTTATGAACAGTTTTATTACACTTGATCATTAAAACATATTTGGAGGTATGCCTTTTTATAGCCACAAAACAACTTTAAAGAGAGAAAAACCACACACACACAATAGTGAATGTTCTGCATTTATTTATTCATAATGTATTCCCTTGAGGACACAACTTAACATAAATATTGAAACAGGTGGATTGCATAATGCAACGCTTAAGTAAACAATATCCACAGTGACAATATGGAGGTAAAATTCGTCACTTTGCACATTTCTGGAGCTCAGAAGGAGAGACGAAAATCTGTTGAAATCATTTAAAGCAGTGGGTAAAGGAACATGCTGATAATAATGTCTTTTTGTGCTATCGGTGCCGGTCAGGACTAATTTTTGGCTAGTGAAGCTCTGCTTTTTAACCGAATAAAACATTTAGATCTATCTCAATTTTGTTGGTATAGCTTTTAATGTATTTTGGAAAAACTGTATCCATACACACGGTCTTTCTGCTCTGAACTTATATTATCATGGTGTGACTGTTTGCATTGGAGGATGTTGGTTATGATCATAAACCCAGGTGCAGAACATATTTTTTTGCTTTACACACTTAAGAACCAACATGAAATCATTGAGATAAGTGCTGGAGTTTGTGAAGCAGCTGACTGCACATCGGTGATGACACTGAAATGCATTGCTGTGAGGTGTCAGATTGTATCCTCACAACACAAGCTACACTCTTCCTGCACCTGCATGCTGCTTTGTTCTCAATAGGGCACTGTGTACATAAAACAATGTCGTATACATAGTGAAACGCTTCTTATTGAATAGGTCACCTTAAGATGGGAAGAGCAATGTTGAGAGGAACAACTTTGTGCTGAGGTAAAAAAAAATGCATCTATAAAATGCACCTTTTCAGTAAAAGGAACATAAAGGTTGTATCTGCATTAGTTTCATAAAAGACACAAACAATAATAATCTTTCTGTCCTCTTTTCAAAATGCCGAACCCCTGTATACTATGTTTGATAAAGATGTACAGCCCTATGGTATATTAATTGAAGTAAACATATAAATATTGCAAAATCAGAAGGGGAACAATAATCATTTGGCCCAAAAAAAAACAAAGAAAAAAACAATAATGACAACACACACCTATGATGCTAAAGATTAAAATGACAGTTTCTCTCTGAATCAAAATCAAACCGAAAGTGGACAGGACAAGAAAGCTTCTGGAACATATTGACACGAATATCCACAGCCACTAACTGCTACTAATGCGAGGGAAACTAATACACGGATAAACTACTTCTTCTGTTAAAATATAAATGTCACTGAGCGTTGTGAGCGCTCCTGTGTGGCGTCTGTAAGGGTCAGTTTAAGATGGAATATCCACACGGACAGTAGTAAACAGGAGGGTTTCCCGTTTCACAACATGCACACGTCACGACTCGTGTTTTCTCTTCCGAGTTGAAGAAATGTGGCTGTTGCTTTGAGCCCCCGGTTAGTAGTCCGTTTGATCAGATCCCTAAGTCCTAAGCGAGCTGAGGGAGGAGAGCTCTTTTACTGCTCACATGTCTGTCGCGGATGGTGAATCCCAAGCCGCAGCTTCCGGGTCGCTCCCTCCTGTTTCACGCTGCCGGCGTTTCACAGCGCGGACATCCCATCCAGCGTGCTCGTCCTGGTCCGGAGCCGAGTCGCAGGTCGCAGCTTAAGTCCGCAGGTGCAGCCAGTGTCCGAGCCCTTCGAAGAACCGACGCGCGTTCATGACGTAGAAGTCGACGTTGTGGGTGAAGTCGGTGCAGATGTTGGAGTACGTGTCCACCAGGGTGCAGTAGAGGGCGGTCCCGCCGATGCTGATCACCACGGTAACCAGACACAGCAGCAGCAGGATCAGGCAGGAGTCTCCACCCACCTCATCTACAGGTCAGACATATATCACCAATATCTTCAGTACAATATAAGAAAATTGTCATATAATGTTGATTCTTTCACTTAAGGTTTATGTAAAAAGACAAACTTCCTTCCTTAGCTTATAAATAATCATATTTTTTAATCATTGAATCAAACAATTAAAAAAATACAAATCAAGTTTAGTATAAAGTGTGTACACAATATAAAATAGATATTTTTAAATGGTCAATCATCATTAATGTGAAATATTTAAGATCAATATATGTTGTAATTATATCGCTGCCTCTACTCTATATTTATAAAATGAAAGTGGGTCATTAAGTGTAAATTGAATACCACATATTTAAATAAAATCAGCAATAATTATCGATATTGATCAATGTAAAAAAAAGTTCTATCAGCTAGACTGACTGACTATTGGATAACACATAATGACATCACATTATTGACACCTTTTTCTTATGTCATCTCTCCTGTTTTGTAGAGTATAGGTTAATTATTCATGTAAATATGTATAATCTATTTCTTTACATAAAAAGGATGGGGGAGTTTTGTAGGTGTTGTGTTATTTATACATTTATATTTACTGGTCCGACTCACTAAAATCAAATAGAGTTGTCCCATGATCTACAGATATATCCTAGATCACAGATAAACCGTACCTTGTTCTATTCCATCCTCTGGCTCACTGAAGCGAACTTTGCGTTTGGAGCTGTGCGTCGCTGCTACGTTGCTCGGGGGCGGCAGTCCGTCCAGAGACGCTCTCCTCCTCTTCAGGATAGAGACCAGACCGTCAGGGCTGGAACTCTGAAGGACACAAAACAGTTTCACATTTCAGTTAGGACCACTTTTGTTCAAAAGGAATCTTTCATTTTCTTTTTCTTTTTTTTTGCCTTGGTTATATTTAGCAGAATGGCTGTGTTCTCTCCCCAGAGGACTGCTCTGCCCTTTCAAGTGGCTACATGAAAAGCCTACAGCTACAGAGATACTCCAGACCAGACACGTAGTAGTTGTGTTTATACGACTTTCTGGAGTCACGGCATCAGGGCTGCACACAACTATGATTCTGACTCTGTACTGTGTAAGTGGTACAGGGCAGCGGAGGGGGGAGCTTATCTACTGCAATACTAGGCTTCAGTTCTTGGTTTGAATGTGCATTTTTTTATTTTGTTCTCAATGTTGTTTCGCACCAATTGACACCATGCTCATGTTAATCAAAGCATGCGGTCAGGAGATAGGCAGCTTGAAAGCCAACCATGATTTGGGCTTTAGAAAGACATGTGACATCTGGCATGTGGGAACTGTGCTACCTACAATTTGCACATTTACCATTTCCACAAAGAAGACGGAAAAAGGGGGCGTGTCCTAAGGGTACAATCTATCAGTTATTGAAACAATTTAATGATTAGTTGTTTACCTCATTAAACAGTATAAAAATGTTGATCACTGTCTCCCAAAGCTGAAGATTTCAACTTAAAATGTTTTTTTTTGTCCACACCAAACCCAGGTTCATTTACGTATTATAGAAGGGAAAAAAACTGAAAATAATCCAGATTTAAGAATGACTAAAATTGATTAAACCATTAATAAATAGTTGGCAATTAATCTAATAGTTGACAAGGAATTCTTCATTGTTTCAGCTCTATGCAGAATTTTTTCTTATTCACTCTTTTTTTGCTATTATTTAGTAATACATTTGTAATTAATCTCTATATAGATTTATTAGGTATTCTACTTAAAGGTATCCTCAGCCTTGACTTGCTTGAATAGTTTTTAAAATGTTTAAGTTTTGAATTTTTTCTATATTCATATATGTAGATATTGTTTAACTTTCATAAAATGAAATGTTTATCCTGTTTTGTACAGAATGTACAAGGATTAGCTGATTGACATGACATCAGCTATGAATATGACATGACAGAGATCCAGTTAAGCAAAGTGGGATGAAACTAAATGTAACTCCAAATAATAATTAAAAAATAGTCACAATAATATTAAATTGTTCGGGGGACCAGTCTATGTCTGGTCTATAAACTACTGTAAAGAAAAGCCTGAAAAGACAAAGATAAACCTTGCACTGAATGTTGCATCAGGAACATCTGGTCAATGTTCAGACTGTAGTTACACTGTGCAGTCAACAGAGGTCAGAAATAAGAGAGCCCTGAACACCACCCACATCTGATGAAAGCCCTTTGACCCCATTATAATCGCTGAAGCCTCCGCAGAAACAACATGTAGCCCAGTCATATGCGGACAAGTGAAGCTGAGTAATTTCTCAAGCTGTCCGCCTCATCCGCTGCTGTCATAATTTATAGGTCATTAATGTGGTGGGGTCGACGGGTCGGCAGCTTGCCGGCTCATGTCTTACTGCGGGATCACAAGCTCAAGTTAAGCCCCTTTCCAAATCGGGGATTTTGTGTTTTACTACTGTGAAAACTGCGAAGACAAAAACTGTCAAACACAAAACAACAAACATTAAGTTGTTCTTAACCACAGGTTTTGTGGCTGAGAATAACAATATTTTGGATATTAAATATTAAACAAAATGTCACATCCTGTATTTCCAGCTGTACAAACTACATCAGTAGTATTTATTTAAATATAAATAAGAATAGAATTGAATAACAAGAGCTGTCTTTATTCTACTAGTGCAGTGTGTTTGTTTGTGGCATAAACCTTTATTAGACAGTAGCCAGACAGGAAGTAATGGGAGAAAGAGGGGGGGATGCAGGGGGCATTTTTGGGAAAAAAGGCTCAAACCCCTACATCTGCACAGTGCACCAGTATTTATTTTTACTTTTAATGATAAAAATGATGTTTTCAATATCCATCCAATAGATTCCACAAAAAAGGATACACAGCATCGTGCCATGTGCAGCTGTATTTGAAATCTGAGGTCGATCTGACATTCAGACAGACCCCCGAGGCACAAACTCACAGATGCTCCTTGCTTTCATAGATGAAAAAACTCAACATTTAAGTCAAGTTGTGCTTTTCTAGTTATCCTCTAAGGTCCTGTCTTTTCCTGCAATTATTGTAACTCTCTTCTCTTGATATTGATATATGTGATTATATTAGGTTAATGGGAATGATGTATCACAAAGCATGTCTTTATTTGATTATTTGAATACTGGTTCTTTCTTTTGTTATCTGGACAAGGAAAAACTATAAATTGCTCAGAATAGAGCAGCATGATTAGTTCTTTATTGTTCTTTCTATGCTAATGTATGTGTGTGAGATAAATAAATTATTATTATTGTTATATGTTATTATGGCCAAATATGCTCTTATTCATCCATCCATCCATCCATTTTCTATCCCTTTTCAGGGTCGCAGGGGTCTGCTGGAGCCTATCCCAGTGCATTTATGGTGAGAGGCAGGGATACACCCCAGATGGTCGCCAGCCAATCGTGGGGCACACACACCATTCACTCACACACACACTCACACCTACGGGCAATTTAGAGTTGCCAATTAACCTGAGCATGTTTTGTATTGTGGGAGGAAGCCGGAGTACCCGGTGAAAGCCCACGCAGACACGGGGAGAACATGCAAACTCCACACAGAAAGGTCCCAGACCCAGGCCCAAGGAGGTCTTGAACCTGCGACCTTCTTGCTGTGAGGCATCAGCGCTACCCACTTCGCCACCATGCCGCCCCTGCTCTTATTCATGCAAACTAAATTCGGAGTAAAACATTACAAATATTTTATTGGTGCTGTGTTTGTGTCATTTTTCTTTAGTTACTGTTTCATGTGTAGAGTTTATTTCCTTATATTTATATATAGGTCATTTTTTCATGATAACATTATATATAGCTATTTTGGAATAAATAGCATTGTATTGATTTCGGAAGGATCCTCACGACCACTAGTGACAACTGGGTTCCACATATGGGATGAAGTGATAATGAAGCATGGACATCAGCAGAAGCTTTAAATCACGGTTGCAACATCTAGTCGCTGGAATCTTACATTAACTTTCTGATTTTCTGCTTTTTGGCTGTTTCCTGTTTTATTTTGTAACTCATGTTCGGTCTCATTTCTGGTCCCTTCACTTCCTGCTCTACAGTGATTCTGATTTATCACACCTGTGTCCCACTGCTTCCCCCTTCCCCTGTGTTTGTCTTTCAGTAGCCGTCCACACCAACGCGGGTGTTTATTAAACTGTGTGTTTCTCTGCACGGTTTTTCGTCCACATATTATAACCGCAGTTGTGGGATCCTGAGGCTAGAGTTTTTTCTGTAAGTGAAGTGCACTTTTTTTTGGCAAAGTCCAGCTTCTGCAGTCATGTTTGCATAAAGAAAAACTGCAGTTTCTTCTTCTTCTTCTTCTTTAGGGTTTTAAGGCAGCCGGCATCCAAAAAGTTGCAGCGCTGCAAGACTAGTATTAATTATTATTGTACTATATAATCTCTTGCAGCTTTCTTATCAACTCTTGTCTTTGGTAGATATTATTTTCACAAAAAAGTAAAGCATTTGTGATGTCACACTGTGAGACTGTGAACAGTAAGTTGTACCCATAGAGACAGTGGAGCATTCTCGCCTTGTGATTGGCTTCATGTGGTCAGTTATTTTTTATCACATCAGTGGTGTGAACAAGAACTTTTTTTTTTTTTTGCTTTTAAAAAATACAGCTTTGTGTGGACTAGGCCTTCTCCTCTGGATAGCTCTGCTTGTTCTGACGTCCATCCTGTGTGCCTGTGCACCGGCATTAAATGCATCTCTTTAGCATTGAGTTCTACCTCGAGTCCAGGCTGAACACCGGCTGGTCGATTGGCAGGCAGAAATAAACCGCAGAAAACAGAGATGAACGAACAAACGTTCTCAACCACAAAGGAGCATTTAAAACACAAAAATCACATTCGCAGCTGAAGAACATGCCTTTCATATAGACTTCCAATGCTTTATTGTGCTCTCGGAGCTCATTCCAGGACGTCTGAATGGATACTCTGGCCTTTTCATAAATCACGCTGTCAACAAAGTGATCTATTATATAGGCTATAAACTACTGTACTGCTGCCGCAGTTTTGGGCAGCACGTCACCGCTTTTGCCAGTCGAGGACTGAAAAATGGCCCGTTTTCTGGTTTTCTGTGTCTGTGTTAGGTCGTCTCTGTACAGGAATCACAGCTCTGGTACAAGAAACTATACAGGCTACATCTAGGACACAGGCGACTTGGGAGACTGGACTTAATCCTTTTTTCTCTTTTAAACGAGAGCAGTATTCTTATGTGGCAGACCTATAATAAATATCTTACTTTGTACTTTTTCCTATATAGTGCAACAATCTGGGCATGTTATTGTAATATGTGATTATAAATAAGTGAGTCTAGCCCCAGATTCTGTTCTGTTAGGTGATAGTACTGGGATTTCCTGAGAGTCTGTGAACGTGTCTTGGAGTACAACGGCTATAGCCCACAGTAGCCTGTGTTAGCATGAACAATGAAGTAGCAGCTAAAGCAGCTAACATCTTAGTGTGTGGTTTGTTGAGAAACGTTAAAATACTTTATGTTGGCCACATGATCAGTGCAGGAAGAAACGGGACAACGGAGCTTTGAATTGTAACTAAAGCGCTGGGAAGCAACATGAGGAGGAGCTGAGATACGGAGCTTTACACTGTAGCTAAAGTGCTGCTGCTGAATAGTGCTGTGATATGCAAGTCTATGGGATTTTAACTTTTAATGATATTAATGATGTTTTAAATATCTATAAAAAAATGCACACCATCGTGCCATGCTATATCTGAAAACAGTCAGGGAGACACGCAAGGCACAGATGTTCCCTGCTTTATAAATAGATATTACTAAAGCCTGTTTCAAAGAAGCACCCAAAACAAAAAAATCACATCTAGACATTTTTTGAGTTTATAAATCTCATCTTCTCTCCAGTTAGACTTGTGTTGTAAAGCGGCATGGCTTCTTTAAGAGTAGCTTCTATTCTTCTATTATCGCCTTTATTTTACGTATGACTGTTTATATTTTAGTACAAAGCCTTGTTTTAAACTGCTGCTGCTTTACAGTTACTGCATTGTGCTGAACACTTCCTGTAGTCCTTTTCAAATTCAAAGCTTTCTAGTATTTCTGTGCACAGAAACCCTCAAATCCCTCATTCGTTGCTTTGATCTGGCTGTTTTAAGGCTACAGTGTGTGTCTGAAAGGGGCTTAAGAAACACTCGAATGTGACTAACTGGAAAATAAAAGGGGTCTCACCCATGCTCCACCCACTGAAAACTACACTGGATTACGTAACATTCAGCATTGTGACCCCATTCTGCAGAACATGATGTTTTGGCTCTTGGCTCAATAATCCAGCACATTTAGCACGGTGGATTTCCCAAGTGTCAGGCCACACCAGTAAACATGGGTGGACGTTTTTGAACATGGAGAAGCTGGCGGTGATCTCACAAAGGGACCACAGAGATCCACTGTGGGAGGGTCCCGGCAATACAAAGGACTGTGGGCTCAGGACTTTGTGATTAGGCAAATACGGTCTTGTTTTATGCAGGCGGAAAGTGCTATCGACAGTAAAAACAGATGAGATCAGGAAGAGGAAGGAAGGACACGCACAAGCAAGCGGGGAGGGGAGAGTAAAGGAAGGAAGGCAGGAAGTTAGATTAGAAAAACCAGGAGATGCAGGGAGAAATGAGAATATCAGGTGTAGAGGCAGATAAACCCGCCGAAGCAGATTCTTACCCCCTCTGAGTGGGACAGCTTGGCCAGGTCCTTGTCTGAGGCCTGGGGGACCCCCGTCGGCCACTCCACCTTCACCTCCTCCTCCTCCGGCGTCTCGTCACGCGCCTCAGCCTCCTCTCCTGCTTCCTGTCCCTTCTCGTACACCTGTTCTTCCTCTCCATCCTCCTCCTCCTCCTCCTCCTCTTCCTCCTGGTGACCCGCCTGCAGCAGCTCTGGTTCAGGCCTCATGCTTTGCTCTTCTTCTTCATCAGGATTGCTCACTGAAACATGGAAGGAATAAGGACCAGGGATTCTGTATGTAGTCTCAGGTCACATTTAGGTAAAGTCACAGTTCAGTCTTTTTGTTTTCTTTCAATTGATTCAGTCAGTGGACTTAGTTTGAATCTCTCATAGTTACATAATGATCCCAGATTTTGCTGAAGGACTGTGTGTTAAGCTCAGAATGAAATACTGATTTACTACACTTTTATAAAAAAAAAGGATGCCTAAATATTGAAAGTTGCAAAAAAAATGCAATGCAATCATACTTCCTCATATTGTTCAATTTAGATTTTTTAATTTAGTCCTACATGAAAAATATGTTCATCTAACGTGAGATATGAGTTAGAATTTAATCTGGAATAAAATTATGTTGATAAATAGTTAAAATCTGAAATTTCCCTTGACAAAATAATTCCTGCAAAGGACAATGATTATGAATTACTCATAACTGACATGTAACTTATGTGCAAATCTGTGGATTGCTATTTGCAGATTTAAATTTTGCAGACTTTCTCAACTATACTTTGTGCAAATGCTAAAAAGCTAACAAACAAAAAAAAAAGATGGTGGATATGCAGTGAACATTGCAGCTGCAGGCAGGCGTGGATGTAGATTGCTGCGTATTCTTTTGGTACATTTCTGTGAGCAGGAAGTGATTACCGTTTTCATGGCGAAGGGACTGTGGCGTCTCCTTTCTGCTCTGAATGTCTTCCTGCATTATATTCCATGTGTTCTGTGGAATCAAACAGGAAAAGTTTAGTCTGATCAAATAACAAAACAAAAAAGAGCAGTAATAAGTAACGTGATTAGGAATCCATATAAACAGTTTGATTAGAAATGGGCAAGAAGAATTTATTTCATGATTTAAAATATTAAAATAAGTTACTATAGTAAAGCGAGGCGATTTAAAAACTCTGTTTATATTGATCAATATCGATAAAGTACTGATTATTTTCTTTTAAATATTTGGGGATACTTTATGCTAAATGACCTTTTAATAAGTCAATGTAGAACATGCAACAGTCAATATTGATAATTATCGATAATAGGTAATTAGCTCTTTTTAAAAAAGACCACATTATACTAAACTTGATTCATTGCTTGTCTGTGTAATGACTGGCTGTTTGATTCAAGGATTAATCCATCCACAAACAAGATAATAATGACCCAAGAAGAAGGCAGCTAAACTATCAATATTTTATTTTTTTGTCTATTAATGATTTGGATACTGTTGATATATACTGATACTCTTTAATTGCCCAAGGCGATCTTATAGTATAAAAAATGATATATCCTAAATTATATTTAAAAAAATATGTATTCATGCAATAAATTATTATATTAGTAAAAAACAAAGTCTGATGAAAAATCGTACCTGGTCCGACCTGATTGATGGTCTGATGACGCCAAAGAGAAGAACAAAAGAGACGCAAAAGGAGAAAGAGAAAACAGGGGGAGAATCAAGGTTAACATTGTGTTACTTGTGTGAGGCTAAAACATTCTAAGAGCCTTTTATAGCAGGCATGGAGCTGAATCGAGTCCACCTGCATCGATTGCAGTGGTGGGCTGCAACCACGACCCACGAGGGGTCATGGTGTAGGTGGGACACAGCAGACCTGGGGCGCCGCAGAAATCTCCTTTTTCTGCCAGAAATCCAACAATTACATTTCCTGTACAGTCCCATGTGTTCCCATCCAGGTCGTCCGCTTGGTCTGTGAATAGCAGCTGATTACACTGGAGCAGAACGGGTGCAGAAAAAGGTTTCTGCCTTAAGGTAATGGGAGGAGATGTGAATGGCATGAGAGGAATCTGGTTCGCGTTGTGAAAGCAGTTCAGTACGGGGATGTGTGCTGTCGGCTGTGTGAGCTGAAACGGGAGAACACGCCACATCAAAGACATGTTTCCTAAATACGTGCATGAGCGATTATGGAAATGCTGAAATATGTGCATGAAGGTTCTCAGTCATCCAGGTCATCTTTATCTTGTAAAGCAAATTAAATTTCCACTAAACCCTAGAGCTGAAGAAGCCTCTCGAACGGGAGGTGGAACGTCTTCAACTAACAAATGAGTCCAGCTGCTTTTCTCTGCAACTCTACAAGACAGAAACACGGAAAAGAGAGGAATGTTTGTGGCTTGCTCCGAACCACCGCCCTGCGGCTGTTCAGATGATTAAACGGCTGTTTTTATGAATCCGCGTTCTCACGGTGCCCTCTGAAAAACAGGTTTGTCAGACACAGGAGTGCCTCACATCTGATAAATGTGTGCAGGTGCCGTGGTGATTTACCCGAGGTGTGTCCTGCAGATGCGGCTCAGGTCCTCCATGTGCTTCTGGCTGACGCCGTCTGCGTCAGGGGGCCGGGCGCTGTCGGCGCTCCTCTCCCTCCACCGGCTCTCTGGGAGCACACATGGAGAACAGGTGTGTGTAAAATAAATGCACTTTCCCTTCCCCCCCACCCCGCCCTCCTCTCCCACACTGTCTTTAACACATATCCTGTTTTGTTTTTCAGTTTGTCACGAACAGCAATAAAGAAAAGCGCAGTACCCCAGTTCTCCTGCAGGGCGGCGAGGTTGGCGAGCAGCCGTTCGTGGTAGAGCTTCTCCAGCTGGAGGAACTGGAGGGCCCACTGGTCTGGTTTCGTGTCAAGTTAAGAACACAATTCACGCTAATCACACACACAATGGATTCATCATGCTGATATTAAGCCTGTTAAGCTGCACAAAATGTAATAATTGCTTGGCCAATGAACATAACATATTCTGCCATTTGTCATAAAGGTTTGAAAGTCCTGGCTATTGGCTATCAGATTTGGCCTAATTATGGGAAATTTACATTGAGTCCACTGGTGTCCATCAAACCAGAGGTGCTCAAACTTCCATAGGCAGACTTCATCAACTCCTGACCCCATGCTTAAATTGGCTCATGCATAGTGTCGATCAATGTGAAACAATGTTGAGACTAAAAGTGTTGCATTATTTGTGCAAATAAAACCAATAACTGAAGTACATTGTGTCTTAAGAGGTTAAGAGTTCTTCCTTTCAAAGTGAGTTAGAGAGGCAGGTAAATACCAATATAATTAGCACTTAACACAAGTTTTACAGGTCCAAAACTCAAAGTATTGTATATTTTCTTATATACAAATGAGCTGATGTTGGAGGAAAAGTAAAGGGAGACTCAAATTTATTAGGATTAATCATCTGGGAACGGTTCATGTCCTGCACATTTGCTGGTTTAGAAGCTGTTGCTCTTTTCTTAAGCGAGCGTCATTTAAATAATTGTTCTCTTTCTATGCCCTGCTCAATCTCTTCCCTGACATTAGGCCTTCTCTCTGTTTCTGTCGGCCTTTCCTAGACTCACCACCCTTTCATACGTAAAACACGCAAACAGACACGCAGCCGTCACAGCCAGACCAGCATCTGTTGCCAGGGCCGACGGCACAAACAGAGCCGGAGGGCTTTGGGCCAAAGTATGGGAAACACCCATACTTTGAAAACAATGAGACGGGCCAAGACTTGACTGACAGAAAGATAAACTTTTTGTTTCAATCATTTCTTGTGCCGGTCGGGCTCCGTCCCAACTTGGCTGGAAAATACTAGTGATTGGCAAACAGGAAAAAAAAAAAACGAGGTCAGTGAGCACTCGAAAGGATACAGTCCTCTTTGAGCGAGTATACCTCTGCTACCTGGAAAGACAGATGAGGGAGGTGATTAAGAGGAGGTCACAGTGACTGTAAATCACGCTGCTGTGCACTGAGAAGAAAAGTTGATCATTAATTCGGCTGCTCAACCCCGAGTAGGATTTTTTTTTTATTTCACTAAAACCGTTCAAAGGTGAGGATCACAGGGCGGGAGACGTGCAGTCACATGCAAATACTTACAGTCCGGATTAACGCGTCTGTCTCGCTATTTTCCCGTCCCGACACTTTCACCTTCGTCCCGGTTGATTATATAATTGTTTCCCGAACCTGAACAACAATGTTCAGTCCTGATATATATATTTTTAAGTAAAAAAGCTGTGCTCTCACCTGGCACTGTGACTGTGTCTGATAGTTATCCTCCCGATAAGGAACTTTACTGCGACAGCAAGCTTCCTGTTTCGATAACAGGTTTTCACTGCGCAGGCTGATTTTCTTTAGATCCACTCTGGTTCAGTTACGTCACAACTTAATTAGAATTTATTTTATTTTCCGTTTATTGTGAAAAGTCATTCCAGTCCTGGCTTGCTCTGACGTGTGCCTGTAAAAGTCCTGACATGCAAGAAAGCGTGTTGAATTGCTATGACAACTGGCAACCTTTAAGGAGAAGCAGGTTCTGGCGTCATTCAGTGGCAAGGATGCACATTACAAGCATAAATATCTATAGCAGTGGTTCTCAATGTGGGGTCCTGGGACCCCCTAGGGGTCCTTGAGGGGGTCCCTAGAAAAAAAAAGTTTACTTTCATAAATCCATCCTTAACTACAATACTGACAGACAATATGTCCATTTGTATGAGGTATACATGTGAGGAAATAGAGGAGATAAATACAAAATATCCATTTAAAAATTAAGGACACTAATAAATTAACGGCCAATCAAATATATGGGGCAGAGAGAGGGAATGAAATACAATTATATACATGTAATTTGCCTAAATCATTAGAAAAATGAAATAATTATATTATTAATAAATAAATATTATTATTGGCATATTTGTTAATGTTCTGAATCATTTATTTGTTTGTAATCATGGCAATTTTCAGTCCTTCGTGGGTTTCCTGTTGAAAACCACTAATCTATAGAAACCTAGATGCCTCCTCTGTATTTTAAAAATGCATAAACTCTGCTGCTGCTTTGATTTACTCGTTTCCAGACTTTTGATCTTTAGTTTTTGACAGATGAATTTTTGCCATAAAATATCAGGTATATAAAAATAGCAGGTTCTAGCAGATATGACCAAATATGGAAGTTATGTCTAATACATAAACACACTGTTTCTGTTAAAAGTGAAACTGTGCTGCACTAAATGAGTTCAGACAGTAAATTTATTGCTAAATTCTTTATACATGGAATAATAATTCAGATGATGCATGACACTTAAGTTATATGAGCAACACGTCTCGCTACTGATTTTGTCAAATTATTCTTGCCTACTTTGTTTTTTGGGTTTCTGGAAAAAAAAAAGCAGCTCAGCTGTGCCTTTACATTCCATAATTTCTGCAGTTGGCAGCAAAGCAAAATAAACCCAGGCTTCTCGGACCAGTGGAGTAGCTCAGACAAATTAATCATTCTGTCTGCCTGCTGTCCGTAAACCGCGGCCTACACGGTGTTGCACGAGCAGCGTGAAACCGGGCGATCTTCAGCCCCGACCCTTTTTCAACAAGAGACAGGCTCCGACTATATTTATCACACTTCTAATTAGCTCGTCGTTCTGAACAGCCTAATTGGGATCCAGGGGAGGGAGGTGGCATCAGACACAACACGAGACAAGTGAACAAAAAGAGGGGAGGGTTACCAGTTCGATTCCATGCACCTGCAGAGCACAGCAGTATGTGTGTGTTCTCTTTTGCTTCAATACCTCCTGCTGATGTCTCCTTGAGCAATGTATGCGCAGGCAACAGCTGACCTTTTTAAATAATGAACTCAATCTTCTAACATTATATGTTTGACAAGCTGCTCTGAAGTGTTAAGGGAACACATCAAACCAGCTCTTGGATTTTGCAATCAGGCCATTCACACACATGCTGCAGATGTAAGTGTGCAGAAGCATACAGTGTTTTATGAAGACGCATATGCACACACCCACACAGGACTAAATAAAGGCACGCGTTCCCTCTGGATTTGAGAGAAGGAACACGCAAACACAAACACACCTACACACCTGGTGCAGAGAGTGTGGCAGCAGTGTGTAGTCGCTGTTTTCTCCCAGGGCCTGCAGAGAGGCCAGCAGCTCTGGGCTGGGGCCGGGCCGTCCATCTCCAGAGACGATCCCTAGAAACACACAGCACGCGCAAACAACTTTAGGCTATTGCATAATCAAACTCCTTTTTGCATGGACTGGCATAAAATCTTCTGAACCTCCAAGGCGCATTTGTTGAATTAAACCTGCATATCACAGTGCAATCTGGGCCAAAATTAGTAAGAGTCTTTTAAGATCAAATTTTGCATGGCGTTGCCATATGCCAAGGCTATGCAATAGAGGGTTAGAATGACATGCATCTTGTGTTTCTGATATGTAAATTAATAATCAATGCATTTCTGAATGATAGATGTAACCACTGGGGGGATGAGAGTGAACTTACTGGTATGGAGTATATTGTGTCTGTCAGTTTTGCTCCAAACCACTCAGCCTTCTAAAAACAGTCTAATGTTTTCCGTCGCTCCGCAGGAGCTCTGTCGACTGGGAAAAATATCCCTGATGATGTCATGGTGATGTCAGCTGCTTATTCTCGGAGAAACTAATTTATAACAGGCATACTGCGTTACGAGCAGGGGGAGTGGAGTCTGGAAGACGTGAGCAATAAAGGGTCTGATAGAGAGATGCTAGTGGCTGCATTATTAAAAATGTAGGCTCTAGAATCCTATATGTACATCAGAGAATAAAAAATATACATAAGGATAGCTTGGTGTCCTGATATTTCTGCTGCATTAAAGGCATACGTGAACTTTTTTTGGGGGGAAAATGCACTTAAATGTGAAAAATATTAACCGTGTTTGCTAAGCATAAATAAATTGGAAAAAGGTTGATCGCTGTGTTTATGGGATGTTTCTCCTCATTTCAAGATTTTATGCTAAGCTAGGCTAACTAGCTCCAGGCGGCGGCATGTGAGCGTCATCGATCTTTCCCTCCGACTTTCAGCAAGAATGCAAATAGGTGTATTTTACAAAATGCCAAGCAATCTTTTTAGCGAGTAGCGCACCGATTACTACAACACTGACCACCAATGTGCCAATCCGTTACCTTGGTGTGTGTGCATGCATGCATGTGTGTGTGTTGACAGCCCCGGAAGAAGTGACAGATGCTTAAGTTGACTGACAAGCAGCTGTTAGGTTGCCGTTGGTGACAGCCCGTCAGCACCTCACTTGCAGCCGCTGTGTGACAATAACTCGCCACTGTTACATAACACACCTCCAGCTGTATAGTACATTACAAGCATCGAGCAGCGTTGGCCGCAGCTTTCTTACAGCTTAGGACCATCCTGATCGTCTTAAATTCAGTTTTTGTTTTTTTTTGTAGCTCACTACACTATACGTGCCTGTGGGGGAATCGTCATACACAGATGGATGATAAGATTTTCATTTTTCCTGAAAGAGCTTCTGATCAGAGTCATCCTACTCCCTGCTGTGTTATGAGATGAAGTCACTCTAGGGTCACGATATCTGTGAGGCATGTTATTGAGAATTAGTCATTATACTGCAGAAAAACGACATATGGTGAAGTGCACAATATAAAATCGCTGTGTTGTACCTGTCACACTGTTGATGAACTCGGGGTCAGGACCTTTCAGCGGGCCGGTGTTCTTGTTGCCCATCACCTCTGTCAACTTGTCTTTTCCTCCAAGCAAATGTTCTCCAAAGGCTTTTCTGAGACCCTCCAGTGTTCTGTAGTTGGATCCTCTTTTTTTTTTTTTTTTTTTTTTTTTGGGTCCTCAATGCCAAATCATTTAAAAGAATTTCTTGACTTTTATCAGAGCACTTCCTCTGAGCGCTAGAACCAAATTCAATCTGAAGTCAAGCAATGGAAAACAAAGTCTCTGCAGGTTTGATTTGTGATCACTTTGAACTGATCATGTGATTTTAATCCTCGGCTGCCTCTCCTGGGTGGTGAAGTATAGAGAGACACGAAACGTCCAACATGGCTTACGACAGCACAACTTAAAATTGTTGTGAAGAACGTACATCCGAGTTCTTTGGGACCTTCCAGAATCTTCTGTGTGATTTTTTTTTTTATTTAGCCTTTCTCCTTCCAGTGTTTCCAGCAAGCTATCAAAAAGGCAGAGGAAGAGGACATGTGAACAGAGATAACAGCGTTGAATGCAAAAAAAAACAGCATTTTAGTTGAAGTGGTGGTTATGTCACTGACTGAAAGGGTTTTCTTTGTGTCTAAACCATGACGGCCCATTAAAGCAGAGTTCTCCTTTCTGATTCCAAGTGTTAGAACGTCATAGTAGTCTGTGGTGTAGCGTAATTAGTAATAAGCATGTCATAGCAATGAAAAGCGGTTAAGCATGCCGAATTTGTGTTTGAACGACAAATGTGTTGTAACAACATTAGTATTCGGGTTAAGAAGGGTGCTGAGTAATGTGCATGTATTAATTTAATTCCCCAGGGTTTTGTGAATTTATGTTAATTATGCGGCTGCAGTGAAGTGGAAATTTACCCTTTTTGTAAAGGCAACTTTTCAAGCAAAAATTGGCCCCGTCCTTGTGAGGGAAATGAACATCTGCACCAAATGTCACGGCAGTCCATTCATAGGTTATAGATTGTTTTATGAATCCTGCCATTAGCATGGTGAGAAAAATCCTATAATTTGAGAAGCTGGGCTAAATTATTAAAAATAAAAAATATATATAATTGACATAGTATGACAATAAGAATTTTTCATGCATATAATCATAAATATCAGTCACTAACAATGTTATGTATCCATTATTTTTTCCATCTTGTAAAAATATGCCTGTAAACAAAAAAAAATACTTATCGCAGGTACAAAATGTGTCAGGGTTGAAAATCATAATTTAATGAAATGACGCTTTCGGGGAGGGGCAGTTGATGTGTGTCAGAAAGCCTTTGGAATTATTTATTTTTTTTTGTTTTACTTAAAATGTTTATCTTAGTTGTCTATGTCACTGGAAAAAAACTGTAGAAGAAACATTTCGATATTTTTATTTTGACTAGAAAATGGACTTACGTGGGTTAAAACAGACTAATTTCCAGATGCAGCTCTACATGATTCAGAATATTCCTGCAAACTAATTCAAATAGTAATATTTTTTTTCTGTCAAGGATAAATGTGAGGGCAGGAGTCGTATTTTAAGGGCTAGTCAGCTAGCAAATGTATTTGGCTGAATGTTGCAAAAAATTCCACACTTGGCCTTTGGTGGAGTGAAAAGCAAAGCTTAATATTGGCGTGTGACACAATCACGCATTCAAACAATGTACTCTAACACAGTGACCTGATGCAAGGGCTGCATGGAATACCGTTTCATACGAATTTCTTTATAATACATTATTTTTCATATACTCCTACAATCCCAGTGAGGAACGATGCACCCTGGGACATGGCTTGTGAAGGTGACTGTTTAACAGTTGTACCAAACAAGCTGCATGTGACACAGAGGTGTGTGTGTGTGTGTGTGTGTGTGTGTGTGTGTGTGTGTGTGTTTAGATGAACAACATGGACAGAGACCACCTCCACTACAAACATGTCCTAGAACATGTAGAATGCCTCAATCTGAGATCTGCATCCTCATCACCATATCTGCAGGTAACGTTAACATGGCAACACAAAACGTGAGTCGGACGTCACTCAAAGTCGAGTTTGCTAAGGGGACTGATACGACTTCTTCTTAAATAGCAGCATTTTGTGGGATCATTCAGACCCATGTTAAAACTAGTCTGTTCATTCTAAGCCAATTTACTGCAGTAGTTATTCTCTAAATTATTAGAAATGGCATTAACACCTCATCAGATATGAAAAAATACTTCCAAATATTGTGACACAGATACAATTTTGAAAAAAAAAACTGTGACATAAATTCATACTGCCCATACCTGGCGGCTTTGTTGAAATGTCAGTAGTCTGGAGATATGTTAAAGTGTTGGAGAGTGAGAATAAAATTGCGGGTTTGCAACCAAACTATCTAGAGGGGGTTCCTCTGCAGAGACCTTTAGCACTCCTGCTTTAATTTGTCATTTAAAAGCCAAACACCCTGAAGCAGAGAACCAGAGAGGGACGGCCGCGGCAGCTAAAAGGAAAACCGGTCACAGCACGCCCACTCGGCTGTGTCCAACAGCTTCGGAAAAAGTCAGAGAAGTTCACAAAGGACAGCACCAAAGCAAGTGGAATCACGTAGAATGTTCAGGCGTTTGATTATCAAATATTTAGTGTTGTGGAGGACATTGGCTTTCAGAGGCTTGTGAAGCGCAATGTTTCTTTGAAAAATATTTGTAAAAATGTATTATAGAAAAATAGTGTAAAAACTGCATTTGACATTTGGTATTCAGCATTTATTTGGCTTTCGCTTCAATCACAAATTTTCATTTCGGTTCATGCCTTCTACAAACCATATGACATTTCTGTTTACTGTGGGACCTGTTAGTATTCTCTGCACTCCTTTATTTACCTTCCTCAATTCAGCAGCTAATGATGCAAAAAAAGACTCTTTGCAGCCTCAGGAAACCTACTCATATATCATATACTGTGTTGCATGAAACAGAGTAGTGTATGGAAAATGGAAGCCAAAGTCTCCATTTACAGTACAGGCCTGTAGCTGATGTTTTTTTATCCAGATTAACAATGCCCGACAACATCGGATTTAGTTTCTTGCCGAAGGACGTTTCACAGCAAGTTCACAAGGGTTTTCTGACAACAGGCCAACATTAAAAGGATGAGCAACCTTTTACAGGACACTCATTCCAACCTATAAACAATCCTGTCACCTTGATTATTTTAACATGAAATAATGTTTTATTATTATTTTACCATATTATGAATGGTAGCAGTTTTGGTTTCATTTTATACACGAGCTCCTCTAGATACTTGCAAAAAAAAATGAATTTCATTCTCCGCTGCATCAGTGGAGAATGCATGGGCAATGGCTGAGACGCTGCACGTTAATCTATTTCCGCCTCATGAACCCTACATTTCCAGCCTGAGTGGTCTGAGGACATGAAATCTGTGTGATACTATGCGTTCGCGCAGCATGCATGCAGTCATGTGAGCGTTGTGAATTCTATAACATGGAATGTGACAGAAAGTTGTGAGAACACTGGGAACAGGGACTGACCCGGGATAAGTAGAATAAAGCAGAAGACAGAAATCTGTGTAGATTATACTCCAATATGTATGACAGTTCAAGGTTTGTTTGTGTGATGATGTAGAAACTTCACTGTTTTTGCCCTTTACCTAGATCAGGGGGGGATAAATGCATGAATAGCAAAACCTACAAACGCATTTATTCACTGACCATTTACAAATCCAAACTGTGGACATTTAATCCCTTGAGCCCTGAAAGATGCTCACTGACTTCACCCTTCTGTAGAGAAACAGGAAGTGGTCCATTTCTTGTCACATGATGTACAGCCATCCAGGGGGCCAGACACCCCTGACCTAGATCAATACTTGGTTTTGATTTATCATGCGAACTGGGAAGTTGACATTTCTTAAGTTCATTAGTAGTGGGTATGCGTGAGCATGTGCAGGACCAATCAGGTCGTGGCTCAGGTTCAGCTTCCTTGTTTGACAGGTGGATGTAATGATATATATATATATATATATGTGTATATATATGTGGGTAAGAGGCTGTTTAATTTTCTAATTTTAGTGGGACTTTAAAACGTGAGGACGTCTGTGACGCTGTGACGTCACAACCACACAGTCAATGCCCACCCAGCCCATTCACAGACTTAATAAAAGAGACAGAGACAAAACTAACTGTTCTTTCTGGGAGAGAGGAGTACGCAAAACGATATTGAGAATATATTTTCAGCCCTTAAAGCCACACACACACACACACACACACACACACACACACACACGATGTTAGTGACATCACAACTTCAAATAAAAAACCAGGAAACGAACGTGTAAAAAGAAGAGACCTATTTTTTCCTGCTTACATCAATTTAGCACGTCTTTCTTCCCCTTTTCTACGTCCCTCTCCCCGCATGGACGTTAGCCGTGTAATCAGTGTAAGCTAACGTTTCAGCTATGTATGAACATATAACGGACGCTGCTCCCTCCGCGCAGACGCGTCGTTACCATCACATTCGTGTTCATGGCGTATTTCTGCGGGCTAATGTCACGTACACGGCACAGAACGCGTGGAGGAAAAAAAAAGAAGGACGTAGGAGGATGGAGACGTGGTACTCACTGCTGGGTGTCGGCTTCCTTGGCAGTGTGACGCCCTGGCAGCGCGGCGGCGTGGCGCTGCTCCGTGTCCGCTAGCCTGCAGCCGCTGCCGCACTCACACCTCAGTCCCCGCTCCGCTCACACCTTCTCATGCTTCTTGTTTACGCTCCAATCCGGGGACTTCCTTTCTTTCTTTCTTTCTTTTTTTTCCCTCTCTCCTCCAAGCTTCCCCCACCTCTTCATTGCATGTATGTATATAATCCTACACGATGATTTATTTATTTATTTATATGTTTAACGCATGTAACGCACGAGGCTGCCATCTTCTGGCAGATGCGTGACACCGGCTCCCTGTGTGTGTGTGTGTGTGTGTGTGTGTGTGTGTGTGTGTGTGTGTGTGTGTGTGTGTGTGTGTGTGTGTGTGTGTGTGTGTGTGTGTGTGTGTGTGTGTGTGTCAGTGGTTATGTAACATGTCATATGATGGGATGTTAAACTCATGCATTGGATTACAAGGGAAGAAAGCAAAAAAAAAAACGCGCATCTTCTTAACGTTGTATTGATCCTGTTATATAACCAGAGTAGAAAACTCATTTAAACTCAATCCATTAGACTATAGTAACTAGGAACATTTACTCAACTGTACTGCTCTACTTTTTTACTTCTACTCAACTACATTTATGACAAAGATGATGGATAGATGATTTTTCCATCTTTAATTACTTTTCAGATGCAGAGATATTACATAAATAAATACAATAATAAAATGTATATACGTTACCTTTAGTATAATGTATATACATTATATATATATATGTGTTATAATATACTATTATAGTATATCCCATTCTTCATAGTGAGTACTCCTTTTGATAGCCTACATTAAATAATCCCATGTAATGCTACTTTATACAGTAATTCTACTCAACTACATTTATTCAACAGCTTTAGTTACTTTACAGATGATGGTTAGCTAAAAAGAAAGTCGTGTAATATACTGTAATATAATATTATAACATAGTCTACATATTCAGTAATTTTACTTTTGTTTCTTTTGGTACATTTTTCTGATTACATTTAACAGTTTTTTGTTTACAAGTATTGATTCTTTTACTCATGTAAAGTAATATATAATCATATCATATATAACAATCATATCATATAACCACTGGTTATATGATGTTAAAAAATGTGCATCATTTTAACGTTTTATTGATACTTCTATTCCACTGCATTTATCCAACTGCTTAAGTTACTTTTAAGATGCTAATTTTTTATATTTTAAATAACATTATTATAAATTAGTATTCTGTCATCTCTATTACGTACGTCAATTGTTTGGTTTTAGTTAATTAAAGTTAAGTTATTTGATTTTTTTTTTTTATTGCTTAAGTATTACATCCTGAAAGAGTACATTGCTATTTAAAAAGCCTGTTCTGCATTATTGCATGTCAAAAACTCAATTTCATTGATTTGATTTAATTTCTCAATAAAATCACCTCTTATAATCTAAATAGTTGATAGGTCAAATGGCTATTACCAACTAATAATTTCTGTAGCCTGATTGATCACATGTGGAATTAAGATTGATTGGTTGATTAATTGACTTAAGATTTTATAGAGACTTACATATTGGGTGGATGACTATCAACATTGAGTATGTAATAGTGTATAAGAGCCTGTCACAGACACAAAATATTTTTATGTAAAGTAATGTTTTTCTTACTCTATGTAGCATCACATGATATTTGAAAAAAAAAATAGGAATGTCCTAAATGAATGAGCTTCACATAAGCAAATATACAATAATTATATAATACAATTGGAAGTACTGTAAAAAGAAAATGCAAAAAAATGAGAATATAAACTTATTATCAAACTTGCATGCATTTATCTGCATTATCAGTTGCTATGAGGCATCTTTTTTCCTTTGCTATCATTAATTCAGTATAAGCGTTTTCCTAGAGATAGACAAATAAATCCACGTTGTCTTTGGGTTATTATATAGATAAAATAAATAAAAACATTTCTATCCCGATAGAGAATGTCAGTTGGTTGAACTATAAAAAGAAGAAGAATGTATGTGCAAAGTGACGCTTACATCTGCTTTTACACCATCTGAGCTGGAAAGTTTCTTTGAGATCATTGAAAACCCAAACCCTATGTGTGGTGTCAAATCGTGCTCTTAGGCACGATTTGACACCACACATAGTTTGAAGCAAATCCTGCATGAAATTTTGAATAAGATGCTAGATGCTAGAGACGTTCTGCGTGTATGTGTGTGCTATTTTAAGGGCTTTAACATCAGTCCTTTTTTGTCAGAAACACAATATTGTTCCAAGCAGAGCATGTTTATGTGTCTTATTACATGTCTGGAGGGGATCTTAAAAATAAGGCTAAACAACGAGGAAGTGGAGCAGAAACAGAAGGGCAAATTCAGGGAAGGAAGCATATGTGTGTCAGACTTTATAATTGGGATGCTTTAGGGCTGAACTCACTTCATCCTGCTGTTGTTCTTATAATGTATATCAACATAACAGCAATGTATGACTCTCTCTCTCTCTCTCTCTCTCTCTCTCTCTCTCTCTCTCTCTCCCTGTCTCTCTTTCTTCTCTCTCTCACAATCCTACATCTGCATCTTCTAAACTGATGCCCCCCTTTCTAAACACTGCACACATGACACACTGCAAACATGAGTAGGAACAGCATCAGAACTTTTAATATTTGCAAATGAAAACAACAAACACATAATCCATAATCACACAAAAAATGGATATTTAACAGAGATGGACAACATGCTGATTATTAGGTATCACAAAACAAACATCCAATATGTGGGTGTGTGTGTGTGTATGTGCGTGTTTTCCTTGTATATTTAGATGCATTGATCTAGGTAGAAAACCTAGCATTGATCACTATGCATCAGCGCGTCCTCTCTTATTGGCTGCATGACTTCAGAGCCACGGGGCTCTTTGGACGCAATGACGTAATTCTTTTAATGTAATTACTCCTCCATTACACTAAGAGCAGATTCCACACTTTCTTTATTCTACATCCAATCATTTACTAATGTCTCTTAGAAGCGGAGTTTATTGATCACTATTTCTACCCATCCTTGGAAAAGATAAAAAAAAAAAACATGGAACCACCTTAAACGTTGTCGACGAATCCTTAACTGTTCCACTCAGACAATTCAGCGCTGTTTACACAGATCACTTTCAGCTCTTTCATAACAGCCCTCATTACTGCTAAATTTGGCCTCAAAAACATCATTTAAATTACCAGAAGCATAGGTTTTTACATTAGTGTACACTAAATCTATATATTGTTCAGCACCAAAATCTATGTGCAAAATGGCATCAGGGGTAGCATGGTATTTCCCTTTGAACACTCAGTAGGAAAATCACTGTGATGGCCAAAATTCCTCTTCAAGATATCACATATTAACTTTAAGGCATTCTAACTATTGTATTAGTGTAAATGAAACAAGCAACTAAAGGAAACCAGTAATTCCAGTTTATTTTGTGGAATGACCTGTATTGTATCTCCCTAAATAGTGCAAAACTTTATGAACTCAGGATTGAAATGAAAGGGAAGATGATAAGGTGTGTATTAAATCATCTGAGAAATTGCATAAATAGAATGAAATATGATCAGTAGCAAATTCATAAAAGTGCTTAATTTATGAGGCTGTAACGACCAATTAGTCAACTACTAAATAAAGTATTTACAGTTGTTATAGTATATGATATCAAGCATAGTGTCTGCAATAAACCAAAAGAAAGACAAGAACACAGAGCCTCCTTGTTAAGCAGATTCTCTGCCAGGAAAAGAAAAATTACAATTACACTAAACATATCTTGTTAGCATTTGATGCTGCTCTGAGCTGTACTGATAGTTTTGAATATACTGTACAAAAAAAGAAGGAACACACAAACTGCATTTCAAGGTAACACAAAGGACAAATCGGTTAGTTTTGCATATTGTTATCAAGAAAAGAACACGTTGTGAGGCCATGGATGGAGTAGCAGCCCTTTGTAAGAATGACTCCTGCCAGCTGCAGATCTGTAGCTGGGTCACTGACTGACCTTTGAACTCCCTGTCAAGGTTGGTAACGTGTTATTGTAAATTGGTCTAAATCTGTAGCACCTGGTTAATATGGCAGTTGAGAATTAAAATGTGGAGGGTTGGGGGGTGTAAACCAAAAAAAAAAAAAGGTCAATGCTAGCTAAAGTAGCCAGGTTCATTTGTTTAGATGTAAGAGTCTTGAGGGTAAGTGGTGTCCCTCTTTGAACTACTGTGTCTAGTCTCACTCAGATGCCCTTGATGGCTCTCTGCGCTGTCGGTGTTCGCCGCCGCTTCTTATGCCACCTCCTGGCGGCCACGTCAAAGCAGGTGACCATCATTACGTTGGCCTTGCAGAGGTTGACCCTGGACTCCAGCCGAGCCGTCACCACCTCAAGGGCCTCCAGGTGCTCCAGAGAGTCCACCTCGAAAGTCTGCCACAGGTCGACTGGAGAAGAACAGCGAGGTAACGCTTTAGCTATGGATTTATAAACATTCTGTTGGAAATCACAGCCGAAGTTACCCATAAAGATGCTGAGATTTCTTCATTTAAAATATTCAAGATGCTACCATAATAAACATCAAAGAAAATGCAAGAAAATTTGTGTTTGGTAGATTATTTCTCTGTTGTAAAAATGCTTCTTGGCAATACATTTTATAACAGTGGATAGCCTTATTTACTTCCCCCATTTGCAAGAGTCATGCATTTGTGGAATGAGCAGCTGCTCATTAAAATTTTAAAATTGGATAGACGGATGGATGAATGGGCGGGTGGATGGATGGATATAGACAGATAGCTGCAGCATTTTTAATTATTAGACACTCAAATCAGAATATAACATTATTTCTTCATCTACCTGTATTTTTAAATTTTATTTGAAGAAAAATGTGCAAACTGTCACCAGCGATTAATTTTAGTTACAATTATTCAGACACTTTTATGAGTGGAGAGGCAATTATGTCACATAATAACAAGTAGAAACATTTATATGATCTTTACCATCAGCCCTTTGAGGGTAAGCATAATGCGGATGTGGCCCGGCATCAAATTGAGTTTGACGCCCCTGCTCTAGACTCTTGTTTGGAGCTTCCAACGCCTCCAGGTGCCAACAGTGTTTCCATACAACAGGCTCATTTGTTACATATTTCCATTCACAAACTGACCCTTTGTGACAGCCTCTAGATATACCGTGAACATCCGTGAGGAATAAGGTTATGTCGCTGTGTACTGCAGATGTTGCGTAATGTCACTCACACTCTTGATTCCACTTGGCGGGCTCCAGCAGGAGGTTCTGTTTGACCTGCTCCAGCTCTCTCCTCAGGTTGTTGTACTTGGCATGGACCTCTGAGATCCTCTGCTGCCGGTGCTCCAAAAACTTCAGCTTGGCACTGAAGCATGCCGGCCCCTGAAAGCAAAAACATATACACACATCTCTACCTTTTATTTATGTTCACATAGCATGTAATACTTCCAAAGCTTATGTTAAAAAAAAAATACTTAGTGTCTCCAGGCTAAAGAACTCCTTGCCTCCAAAACACTCACTCGCTTCTTTACTGTCCTCATTTACTGTCCTTACAAATAATAACATCCAGTGTATTGGCTATAACACTAGTTTGACTCCTCTAAACACACTAACACACATGCACACACCCCTCCCACACACACACACACACACACACCCTTCCCCCTGCTACTCTCTCTAAATACATACTCATAATCATGTCAGGGCAGGGACTGTGGTCTACAGGCCACTAAATGACTGTGATTTTTCTAACTGTAATACACTGTGATGAAGGTCAAACAAATGAAAAGCTCTAAATTAAATACTTTATAGCTGATATTATATGAATATACATGACTGCTATATTATTGCTTATCTATAATATGTTTTATTAGCTTCTCTTATAGTGTTCTTCTTTGTTCTTTGCTGCAGCATTGACCCATTTCCCCCCATGTGGTCATTAAAATTGTATCGAAATTGCAGCGCCCGAGTCTGGTGGAGGCGGGGGAACAGTCTCTTGGGACCAGACCTCTCATCACAGGGACATAACGTCACCACATGGACCAGATTTTGTTTTCAAGCACATCAAAAATGCAAAGTGGATTTTTTTTTTCTTTCACCTTTCTTAACCAGGGTCAGTTTACTGGGCTTGCTCTTTTTCCGCAACATGCTGCTTGTACTTGTTTAACCCCAAGGCCACCGCTGACCCCCTGATGACTGAGGTGAGGCCACCATAAGCAATGTGCCTTTAGGATTTATTTTAATTAAGTAAGGCAGGCTTGTCTTCCTACTGTACAGTCTGTGGTAGAACGTGCAACATTACCGGATTCAAATAGTCATGCAAAACAATGGATTTTCAACAATTTCACTTCACTAATCTTATCAAATCTGAATAACTTTAGCTTTCAAAATGCAGGTAACTCAAGATATACGTAACATTTATTGTGATGTTGATTAAGTAGCAGCAATTCAGTGTGCTTACAAGCTCTGGATGCCTGACTATTAAGTAGATAAGTTTCCTTGGTTTTCCTGCAAGTTGCTGATAGAACGCCCTTAGCTACAATGACTAATCCAGGGGGCTACATTTTGTGTTTTAAAAGTTTGTTTGCAAAACTGTCAAAGGTCATATTTAATATAAAGGCCCATGCTGCAAAACCCTCACATTTTCCTTTAGCAACAGCCACTGAATGGAAACGGTCTGCTCCCTGTGACATTTAGTGTTCAAAATGGGAAAGCAACTGCCCACGGGGAGTTAAAAGTTTTGTACAATGACCTTTGCTTATAGGAAAGCAAATGAAATTAAAAGTTGAATAAGAGTTTTAAGGGTTATGGGGGGATAAGACCCAAAACAGATAACCTGTAGGAACATAATCCTAGTTCCAACAATGCAAATGGCTACTAGAGTCATTTTAATGGCAAACTGAATTGTTTTCAAACCTAATGTAGACACGATGAAGGGGACTTTAGAGTCCCTAAAAGAGGTTAGGCAGAGACGTGTTCTATTCCCGCTGGTGACCATAGAGGTTGATGAAAGGTCATAGTTTATGTAATGCCCTTTCACCTCTTAAAAAATGTCAAAATAAACCCAGCACCTGTTTGCCAGCACCTGCTCTTTTCTGCATCCGCTGCACATTGTCAATCTCATAGACCTTGATCTCGTAAGCTTCTGGGATTCCACGATCCACCCAGCGAGATCGCAGGCCACTAGCTGAGCGTCTCATCGACAGGGATGTGTCGTGGTGCTGATGAGTACCTACAGCAGGGAGAGGCAGAGATTGAAGTGTGGGAAAAGATGGATCTCAATCTTTTTTTCTTTCTGTTCTCTCCTTTCTGGAACCATCTGCTGCGCACACAATGGTAAAACCATATTTAAAATTTTGTTGGTGTTAAATGTAGCAACATAATCCAAGATAATGCAGTTACGCCATGTTTTTACAAGTTAGTAAACCTGTAATGTAGGTGGTGTTTTCATAATTAAATGAAAACACTGTGCATCAATCGCAGCACACGGCACAGGAAGAGTAACTGATTAACTGCATCAAGGCTTGTGACCCTAAGTGGCCTCCAAAGCCTCGGCTATATGCACTTCTGGGCGACTGAAAACACAGTTGGCCTGAGGGCAAAGACTGTTGTGGAGGCCACCGCATCGATCATAAAACTCAACACAGCAGACAAGTTGTTTTTTTTTTCTTTAATCTGTTTCTGGCTTTACTTTATTTATCAGTACAAAAATACAGTTTATGTTTCACGTCACTGCAAACACAAGACATTAAGATTGTGTAACTTCAAAGAAATGTGTACAGTTTTCATCCGACTGTTGAATTAAATATGTACATATATAATATGTGGCAGTAGCTACAAACAGAATTGAATCACCCAATTGATAATGTTTGAGGACTTTACACTCATCCAGTATAAGCTTCGTCTCCTGATATAATTGCTCTATCAGCAGTGGATCAGTGTTTCACTATCCTTTTCTATATTATTTTTTTTTTTAAACCTTTAGCAAGTATTGTTGGTATGCAGACACTCTCCTTTTTATAATTTATCGACCGACACTCTTAATTTTCTGCATTTATGCTTCCATTAGTGAGTGCCATCACTGAGTTTATATATTAATGATGCAGCCTCCTGCACAATATGGCTTCAATGCCAGTAAAGAAACACAGTCTGACAGCATTCTACAGCTGTGTGTCATCTCCTGTTAATGTCACATTAAAAAATTATAAGGTCATATTACAAAACATGTATTTACAAAATTTATGGGTTGGAAGTTGCATTTTCAAGATCATAACTCAAGAAGAAATGATATGACAGATTTATGCAAAAAATACCATAGCTCTAAATTTCATGGTAGCTTTTGTGTTTTTCTTTTCTTCCTTCAGAAGGAACTATGATTCAGCGGTTTTAATCCAATAATTTAACTCACAATTGGATTGGTGAGTAGCAAAAAATAACACCATGAATTTATTTATCCTTCCTTCCCACAAACGCCTATAATGAATGCGTATCCACATCTTTTTATGGAGGCTCTGACCTCAGCTTCATTAGCATTTCAACGATTTAATGATAGAACATGGGGAACCGTAAAAGAACACATGCTGTTTGCTCAGATGTCACATTTTACTGGAATTAAGGAAAAACAATGATTTTGTTGTGGATTGGGGGGACAAATGCAAAAGTCAATTGTCAAATTGTCAATGCAGTTTATCTTTAAACATGCATCTCAACTGAAGAACATTTTAGACTTGAGGTCTATCATTCCTGTCTTTTTACCTGTGTTGCCTCTCCTCCGGGATGATCTGCTGCTGCAAGCCACACTGAGGAGTGAGCCACTCCTGTCGCTGACGGAATCTCTGTTTGAAGTGCTGCTGCCTGTGGCTTCACTGTCCCTCACCATGCTGTCATAGCCACTGCTCACCATACTGTTCCTGTTAGAGAAATGCAGTGATGTCTTTCCCATAGCTGGAGGCAAATCCCCACTCAACACACTGGTGGTGTCACTGGCATGACCACTCATGTGACTGGGCACACGGGGAGCAGTCACCTGGCTGTACGGTGAAGGAAGTACAGCCATTTGGTCCGGTCCCCCCAAAGTCGGGCTGATGGACCTTTCCTTAAGGAGGTCTGAAAACCGGCTGTTGACATATCCCTGAATGGCAGATTTTGTAGATGAGCTTGTGGAGCTCTGGCTTGGGGTCCGGCTGATGGAGGAGTGGAAAGATCGTGGAGGGGAAGAAGAAAGAAACGATGATGTTCGCTCAACACTTTTACCATCGGGGGTAAGACTGGCACTTCGGTTAATGGACTGTCGCAAGCCTTTGTGGGAGAGACTGAGGTTCTTGATGCTGGGGGCAGATAGCCGGCGGACTTTAGGACCAGCCATCTTGAGTTTCCCAACAGCAGAGAGCTTAGAATGATTTTGCCGAGCAGATTGAATTACAGGGTTTTCAGAAGGGAAGAAATGATAACTATGGTCAGACCGAGGATTCTTCCTGGGGCTCCTGCTAGCCCTTGGTAAGGTACAACCTCCCTCACTACTTCCTTTATAAGCTCCCTTGCAAGCCCCTTCAATTCTACCCTTGGAGCTTCCCTTAGAACTCACAGGTGCATTACTAGTACCCTTCTCCAAAGTTGGGAAGTCCCTTGGGGTCCTCCCGAGGGAATTGGTTCTGCAAGCCAGTTGCTCCAATTTGGCAGTGAAAAGTCTCCCACTGTCCTCATTAGGTGACTTCAGCCTCCCACTCACATTATCAAGTTTCATGCTTACACAAGATGTCTCGATCAATGAGCCAACACCCTTTTTTTGAGTGTAACTAGCTTCTTGTTTGTACTCTGTTCCATAATTCAAAGAAGAGGAAGCATTGAGGCTGTGATTCGCCGGGGAGAACTGCCTGCCCTGCCTTTCTACAATTACCCCTGGGTTACACATGGTGGATGATGTCACCCCCCTTGGGTCTTTGTGGTTGTCTGGCACGTGACCGTGATGGTAGCTGTCCTGGTGGTTGGCATTTTGCCATCCTCTGGGCAAACTACCTGTTTGAAGGGAAACAATGCTGGTTTCTTGGCAACCAGGTGAAACACCATTTCCCTTAGGGGTATTCCCTACATGTCTGCTAACAATCTCCCCCCTCAATGAACCCCTTGGAGAGTTTGTGGAATAAACATGTTCCCTGTCTCTAGGGTAGCTCTGATCTGTATTTCTTGGCTTGCTTCCACACATTTGGTTTTCTGCAGTTTCATCACAGAAAGCCGAATCTTCTAAGGTCATTGAGTCATAGGACATTTGTTTTAAAGGTGAATCGCATATCTTGGCAGACTTATGTGCTTTAGAAGCAAAAGAGTCACATTTCTTCTCAAAAGTCATAGTATTTTCTGAACATTTGAGATTTTTCCCTGACAGTGACTTCACTCCTGTAAAAGTGTTTTTTGGATTTTCTTTTTCTTTCACATTATCCAAATCACAATCCATATCTGTAATGAGGATGGGATTTATAAACGAAGGTAGGCATGTCTTTTCCTTTCTGAACTGATGTTGGGGCTTTTCATTGCTAGTCTCTGCAGCTACAGGCTGAACAACAGCACCTTTGGTTGCAGATTCTTCACCAACATTGCTGATAATTCTAATTGGTTGAGAGCTGGCAGAACTCTCAGAATGAGCTGTTGACTGGACAGTGTCCCTGATACAAATAATGTTTCCGCCTGTCCTCCCTCTATTTAAGGCTCCACTGATGGTCACTTCCTCCACCACAGAGAATACAAGTTCATCTTGTCCTTTTAGGTCCAGTGGTTGTTGAACAGTTACAGTGATAGTGGCCTTCATTTCCTTAAGGTCTTCTGTTGGGCGTTTAGGTAAGCTGTCCCCATTTATGACACTGGGAGCCAAGGGGTTTGAAGAGGAGCAGGAAGAGGAAGGAGATATAGGGGGACTCTTGCCAATTGGTGAAGACCTTTTGTCTGGTTCATACCAATCAGCTGCTACATGATTCTCCTGTTTACTTGTAGGCTCAACTGCAAAAGCATGGGAACTTTTATCAGCCATGCCCTGAGAATCCGCACCAAAGACCTGAGAAGAAAATTTAGCACCTGATTTAAGATTTCCACTGTTGGGCAATTCAGTGCGACAAGTCATGTTAAGACTCAGAGTTTGATTAAGTAGCTCCTCACTGGAACTGGTTGCACTGCACTCTTCGCAGTCATAAAGACCTGAATCCTCTCTCTGAAAACTGTCTCCAGGGAAAGCACCATCTGTTTGCTTTTCCACAACTGAAGTCTGATTGCAGCCCAACCCTTGATTCAATGTCTGTGGTGCCTCAGAGGATTCATTGTCTGTCTTCCCAGGTCCTGTCTGAGGTTGTGATTTGGTTGTGACATTGTGAACAGAAGGGCCATTTGAGGAGGACTTGAGCATATCCATTAGCTCACTTCCATCAATGCATCCCAGGCGCTCTTGAAGTTCAGCAAATGTGTCACATTTAAGACAGTCTCTCTCTGGCTGCTTCACTTCTGCTTTCAGCATTTCAGTTTGCCCTTGAACTGCTTCATCTTTCTTTTTCCCTCCCTGTAGCTGAGGAATTCTCAAGAGCTCTTGGAGCAGGGCAGTAAACTCTGGGTCATCCATGTCAGTCTTGTTAGGATGCAAGGAGGGTATGATGGGCACAAATTCGGGTTGTGCAAACCTTGAGGCTGCTTTAGATTGAACCAAGCCATCTGAGTCTATTTGGATGACTGTGTCACAGGACTGGTCACTACTGGAGTGTTCGTCTAGTTCACCACGCAGGCGGATACGACAAATGTCGACATCTACTTCGTCGGTGGAGTGGAATGCTCGCAGGGACAGAGACTGAGGGCCTTTCTTTTCTCTAGTTAAACTCCGCCCACTTGGAGAACATGAGATGGACTGCTGTTGAATAAGCAAAAACTGTGGCATTAGATTAAGGAATGGACTACATTTAATAATCCTAAAATATAAGTTAATAAGTAGTATTGGGGTGCAATAGAAAAAAAACACATGGCAAGATAGTACTATAAAATAGTTAAGACCACACTTTTTCAAGCTGTTAATAGCTCTTCATTAATATTAGACCATTAATATCACAAAAATTACAGTATCCCTGTGACTTCTTTTTTACTAAAACATTCGTACCATTGGTATAGTACTTCCTCATCCAACACTGCAATTTTTCTTCCTCTACATGTAGAGAAATTATTTATTCAGTGTTTGGAAATGTTGCTAACTCCTGCCAACATTATGTAGGTTTTTTTCTTTACATACAAAGTTTTCAAGTTTTTAATTGAATGCTTTTCCAGGACATGTGTAGTACCTTCGTCCTCTTCTGTGACCGACGGATGCGAGAAGCCAGTTGGATGGTGGATAAGGTTTCTTGTAGGTGTGTCACTGAATCCGCAACCTCAGCAATCACTGTGGTGTGACAATTTACGTGACCCAAGGACTCTCGTAGGAGCATAGTCAACTTACTGCTCCTGTACGAAGATGGAGCAAAAATCCAGACATTAATCCAAAAGATGCTCTTAGCAGTAAAATCCTGATACAGCAAACTTAACACAATCAGTTTCTAAATTTCTGTTATAAATCTCAAGTCTCTATGACAAAAACAAAATAATCCTGATCATATCACCAATTATTATATTATTTTGTCATAACCTCAGAAAGGTTAAGTGTGCCCTTACAGTTGACTGCACATTAATCGTACACTAATGGTACTACGGTCATTTCTATTTTACTTAAAACTAAATTCTTACTTTTTGGTAATGGTTTTATGTCCATTTAGTAGAGACAAGACAACAGGGCCCAGATCAGAATGAGGAGGCTTATATTTGCTGTTGCTGTGTCCACCACTCCTCATACCACTACAAACATCGATCATGGTCAGCTTGGTGGGGCCACGTGAACCTAAGGAAGGAATAGGCGAGAGTTTAGAGGTGTATCAGAGAGCATGTTTCTAAATATGCAAATGAAGAACCTTTTTTTTATATCAAACTGAATTGAATAAGCAGTGAGCTTAGGTTTTGAATATAGGAAATAATTCATGCGGCGACCAGTCTCCCTGGATACTGAATATTTCATTAGAACCTTTGCCAATGGTGCTGCTTTCTGTTCGCGGGGGCTGAACATGGAGAGTGAAGAACATTATGGAACTGTCAGACAAAAACGTAGTGAAGTCTGTGTGCCGGCGCGCTGCAATGGCGGCGTCCAGGAGGGAAGCAGCACGCTCCGCAGTGGGGGCCTTTACCCGGTTATGGTTGCGTAACTGGAAGAGAAAGAGAGATCGTAAAATTAATCAATTGACGATCTACAGTTTAGAAACACTGACATAAATCTAACCCAGAGGGATCCCAAATAAAGGAATAGTTTTCTAGGAATCTAAGAACATTTTCATGGTTCACAGCTCTTTAGAGCGGCTATAAAACGTCACTCACTTTTGTGTGAAGTCTAAAATTAAGCCTTTGATGCATTGCCAGGTAAGTAGCGCCAAGAAATTGTCATCCATCAGCAGCAACAAGTAAAGTCTTGGCTCTCTGATCTCCAGATTTGGGACTGTCTTCTTTTTGTTTATGAAGACTAATTTGACTCCACACAAGTCTTAAACTTAACCTAAATCCTTTAAAATATATCTGGATTTGATCATTAATTTAAAGAAATATTGCATTCTTTTATTGTTTTTTAATTTTAAAGAGACTGACAGATTATTCCAACATCCTTTCCTTCTACCTGTATTCCATAGACCGGGTCCTCTTGAACTCTTATATGGGCAGGGCTGTCCTGGACGCTGCCTGTTGAGGGGACGACCTCCCCCAGCAGATCCCTCAGCGTGTCCTCCTCTCCACAGCACAGCTCTATGGCGGACACGGATACCGTCAGATCCGTCCAGGTCTTCTCCCTCCGCCGCTCGATTGCGCTGTACAGCCAGGATATGGCACAGGGAATCAGCCCGAGCTTTCGGGTGCTCTCATCACTCCCCACCATGCTGGACCATGACCCTGAGACGGAAGCAGATCACAAAGATATGTGCACATACAGTATACATACATGCAGTATGTTGCCTTATAGTATACTTCACCAATACACACTGAAATATATGCACTTATAGCCAAATATTACATTAATAAGATGCTTTTGTGCAAACACTGTATTATAATAGTTTAATTTGGAAAATTGGTGATCAAAAGTAAGACCAAAACTAATGGCTCTTTGTTAAGAGATGTCAATCACAGCTCCCTGCAGAATATAATTTTGGTTTTAGGAAAGGAAAGTGGTATAAATTCCCATCCACCATGGCAATATCTGAAATATCTGGGGTTTGAATCCTGTTAGCGGTATCTCCAGCTTATCTGTGTGCACTGAGAAACACGCCCTTCCATGGTCACAGGTGGGAAGCCCTCAAGGGTTACTGTCCTATTGACGGTACCAGAAATCCCTGCTATTTGATTAGGGCATGGAAGTGAGGGTGCAGTGCATCTCATGCATTACATCACCCCAAATCATCAAACTCCTACAGTACACAATGATCAACACACATGCAAACAGGTAAGCATTTTAACAGATATAGATTACATAAAGCACATAAGAATGCACAAATGAAGACAGATTAGATTTAAAGAAACACACCCACAAACACGTTTTGATTTTCTTCTGGACTCCTGCCCTACTGTACCACCTTGTGCACTTTTGCCCCACATTAGTTTTGAGATATGGGTCTGTTTTACCCTCTCGTCTTATCCAAACTCTAATTGAGGATGAGGATAGGAGAATTGGTTTACGCCAATTAAAGTCCAAGCTGCCTGCCGTTATTCAGAGAGAATAGTATTCTGTGGAGGAGATTGATGTCCCCTGGCTGTGGGCCACATGCAGTCTGTATTGGCCATCTAATTCAATCAGATTTACGGAGAGTGGCGTCATGTGAAAAAAAAAAAAAAGCAGCTCCAAGGAGACCCTGTCCTTACCCGGTGTGTGTGTGTGTGTGCGCGCGTGTGCGTATGTGTGTGTGCGTGCGTTGTCTGCCACAAATCTATTAAGCCCCTTCAGCAATGCTAAGTGCAGGGTTCCATCTCTCTAATAGCAACGTATTATGGTCCATTTCGTTTTTCCTGCTGAGCTCAGACCTTCAGCCAAATAAAATAAAATATTTGTGCATGTGTGTGTACTTGGATGTCTGTCAAGCGACGGGATGCTTTTAAAAAAGCATACGTGCTGTATAATTGATGAACAGGCTTTTATTTACAGCGTAACAGGTAGAAGATAAATGACCGAGGACAGAAGTTGAAATGGCAAGACCTTTCTGTAACTACTAAGGAAAACATACAGAAAATAGGCAAATGGAGCCGGAGCGAAAGCAAAACAACGAAAGGGCGGGAGATACGGGTATCAAGATTGATAAGAGGACAGGGAGAGAAAATGGCGAGCGAGTTTAAGTGAAAAAGGAACATTGACTGATAGCAGGAGTGGGACAGAGGTGCGGCAGTATGGGGAGGGGTGGGCGGCTCTCGAGCATAGATAAAAGCATCCCTCTCATTTTAAGATTTTAACCTATGGCCGCTCACGGCGACCGATTACTCACCCACATCAGCACAGCCCAAACCCAGAACACATCCATCGCTGCCGCTGAGCACACAGCGGATGACGTCAGACAAGATGCCTGCACAAACCTCAGCCTGGTCAGAGGGGGAACAAAGGACAGCGAGCATCTTACTGTATAACTCATCTCCGCACTGAGAAAGCACATCTAATGAAACGAGAGCCGAGGGATGCATACTGATTCTGTAGATTCCCTTGGGCTCAAATACTGTAAGCGGAGCTTGAAGAAAGTTGGACATAATTGATGGAAGTTGTAATTGTGGTGACTATCTCAGCCCTATCAGCTTTCAGGTCATCACACAGAGGGAAAAAAAGCAACTGTGGTGTGTAGTGCACAGAAGGAAGAATGCGTATTGTGAAGACTTGAGAAAATATAGAATGCCCTAGACTCAGGTTACATTATATGTGCTGTAATCTGCCTGTGTAAAATCAGAAGAGATCAATACCAAGCAAACACAAATAGAAATATTTTTTAAAAATGGTGCTCAGCAGTAATTCTAACCTGGCTGGACTCTCGCGGATAAGCAGCATCAAAGTTTAGGGTCTTGAGAAGATTTCTGCCATCCCTGCCGAGCGTCATCGTAGTGTGTGCTTGGCTTTGGCCGACCGCTTCCATGATGGTGACTCTTTTCTTGGACGGGTCAACTTGGAGAACAGGTGGTTGGACTTGGCCGTGTGACAGAGTTGGACTCACCCTCAGCACAACTTTGACCTGTGCAGCAAAGGAGAAGATAAAAAAAGCATATTCTGATATTCCCCAAACTACTGAAATCATTTAATTGAATAATATTTAACTCATTCCATTATAATAACATGGTGCTTTTACCCTCACTGATCTGATCTGTTTGTCTCCCACTTGGCCCACAACTTTTAAAAAAATATTATTTATTTTTTGTATGTGAACACACATAACATGGACACAAAAACAAATCTCTGACACTGGGAAATATAGAATATTATAGAATATACTGTGCATCTATATTAATAATCTGTGAGAGGAGGCAGGTATATATATATATATATATATATATATATATATATATATATATATATATATATATTTATATATATGGAGACTCAATTGACAGCGATGTAGCAAATACATATCTGCAAAAAAAATTGTAAATAAAACAATGTAAATTTAATGGTAATGAAAATGAGTTAGCAATAATAAAAGTAAATAAATGCCCAACCTTATGACCCAAAAAATACCAGCTATCCAGTTACCCACATTGCATTCTATTATCATGTCTATTTAATACAAAAGTTGTATCTGTATATTTAAAGAAAGGGGTTCAAATCCTACAATAATGATTCCACTAGTAGTAAGTAAAATATCACTTTGTGCCATCTCAGCAATATATTTCTGCAAGCAGCAAATGTGAGAATACTGAGCAGCCTAATCATTTTTATCCCAGTATTCCTCATTATAGATACATTTCCATGTGGAGTGCCACTTGACATTTCGAACACTTCTCAGACTAACTCCTCCTATATCTGAGCTGCGGTGTGATTTGCAAGCGAGGTAATATTCTAAAGTGGGTGCCTCTGGTTCTGTTACATATGGAGACCTCTTTAGCTAACCCCCATATTTCCAGCCATGCAGATTCATCTAGTGTAAGACTGAAATCAGCGTTTCATCACTCAGCAACTTCCTGGCTGCAAACCCGCTTCTGCAGCAGTCAAAGTGATGATCTGATTCGATTCCAAATAGAAGATACAAATTTGCAGATTCCTCTGTTCCGCGTCGTTCAAATGTAAGCATCACTGCTTTTATCAAATAAAGGTCCTAGTCTAAATAAGACTCAAAATTAAAATAATCCATTTTAAATCTGAACCTGCTCAAATAGATAATTTTACTAACCTCCTAGTCCATGCATCTAATGCTAGGTCATACCAGGCCGAAGAGGACTCGGCTATTTCAGATAAACCTGTTTACCTACAGTACGCAGGAAAGGGCTAAACACTTTGAACTACTCTGACATACCTTGAAAAAGGAGATGTCATCATTTATTAAATGCGAGCATTGAGATGTTTCGGCTTTTACGGAGCAACACGTTACACCTAAGTGATTTTTCATTTCCTGTGACCTCTTCAACTGAGAAGAATGAGCGGGCAACACAACTTTAACTTTTCAAAGCAAATACCGGCAGCGACGTGTCAAAAAAAAAAAAAGTAAAAAAAACGGAACCTCGTGAAAAAAGAATGAGTTTCAGAACAGTGGGGTTCAAAAATACCCTCATATTAAATTCAGGAAGTTTGAGCTTTCTTCCAAAGTCTTTGCCTCCCAAAACAAAAACTCAGTATACAGTATATGTGTCACAAAACTAGCTTTTATTTAGATATATGACTTTTTGAAGGGGTTTAAGTCTTTATAGAAACAGGAGCCTGACATCAAATGTAGCTGTGAGAGTAAAAAACGCCGACTTCAGCTCTTCAGGATGAAATAGTGTTTTATGCAGCGTAGCTCGCAACAAAAAAAAAAAAAAAAAACTCAGTTGAAAACAGTGAACAGTGGCAGAACAAAGTGGTAAACGTCATGAAGGATCAGGCCTGAGCGGGACGAGGATGGCGTGCTCTGGCTCTAGTGAGTGCTTACACAACTGGGAAACCCGAGGAGGCAATTTAGTATCACATCTGACAATCCGTCCATTTGATTCAATCGCAATCAAATAATTGTAAACACATACGGTATAAAAAAAATAAAAAAAACTCATCGGGTCGACTGAGATGCAAACACACTTCTTTTAGGCTGCGGTGAGAAGATACAGAAACAGAACAAGCGTATGCGCGTGGCGACGCGTGCGTCCTGCTGCATGTCCTGACATTAATTCCGTAATGCACTTCTCTACAGGAAAGGACTTTGAGGTCTTAAATTCAGTTAGAGCCTGACCATGACAGCCTTTTAACAAGCCTCGTCTAATCTGCTATTCTGCAGGAAGTCAAGGCAACATCCATACCTCACAAAAGACAATGGGGCGTATTAAGGAAAATAAAATCCGTTTTAACATTATTCATAATCAGGAATCAGTCTGTGAGGTTGCAGGCTCTGCCCTGATCTTATCCAATGTGCTTGTCGTGCAGTAGTGCAGGGCAACGTTACAGCGCGATGACATCATTCGCCATTGACGGTATGAAAATCTGAAAAAGGCTGGTTCCGTCTGCCACATGGTAAGTTCCAGGTGTCTGTGAAGGATGGTTTTTTTTTGTTGTTGTTTTTCTCCCCTCCTCATAATTTTAATACCTTATGCAAGAATGGATCCCTAACCCTATTGAACATGTGTCAGACTCTATTTATGAGGGTTCAATTATTCAGGAGCCCATTTTACCAGCCTCCTCCTAAAATCCTCCTCTGCTCTCCCACACACACACACACACACGCACACACACACATCCGCGCATGCAGAGGCGCTGGGAGCTGAGTGCAGGGGCAGGTGTGGCCGGCGTTGAGGTCTATCTGAGCCCTCATCTGTAACCCTAGACTAAACCCAGGAGTCCATCTGTGTGAGACACGGGGAGAGCAGGCAGCCATATTGATCTACCCGCTTTCTCCCAGAGGAGGTGAGGGCTGGCAGGGTAAGAACAAGATGGAGGCATTAGCACCACGTTACAGATTATCCAGTGTATCATAAAGGAGGGGTGATACAGGATCTCCTCCAAATTGACTGTGACGTCTTAACCCCCGAAGTACGGGCGCTAACAACACTTTTGTGGGAGAGGCCTGATGCATGTGGTATGTGCATTAAGAGAAAGAAAAGAACAACACTTGCATCCCTCTTCCTTTATGTGGAATGATGTGGGTTTTTTGTACCTATATTTCTGCAGAGGCACGAGTCCAAAATGTGTTGACCTTTGAACAAGCGCAGCGCTGACCTTAAGAGCCGCTAATGGCTGAAGCGGAAGCCTGTGCTGCTATCGAAGTTGAGGCATGGTTAATGTGCATTTCCGAAATCTGAAGTTTACAATCATAAATTCACATATGATGATATTGAGATAAAACTAGGGCAATATTCATTGATTAAAACTGCAGAAAGTTGTGATGTAACCGCTCTTTTCACCTAAAGGTCTCTGCAAATGTCACACAGCATTCGGAAAGTATCATGATTTGTTTTCCATTGTCTTATCTTTTCACAAACTCCCACTCATCAGTAAAGAATCCTGAAGGAACAATTATGGCCCTAAAAATTAAATATGAGCAGTCGGTTCATAAGTGAACTGCCGCTTTAAGCCAAATATAACACATTTTTGGTCATTTCACATGAGAGATTTCTCTCTGTGCAGGGCTCAGTTGGAAATATGTTGTCACCTAGTTATTTTTGTACACCAATGAGGATTTAGCGAGATTGATTCCAAACGTGATGGCAGCTGTAGGACTCTTCGTGTACGTTGTCAAAATGATCAATCAGAATCAAATCCGATCAGACCATGCAGGGCATCTGAAATAAGACCCATCATAGTCCCTGAGGGGAAGGTTGAGTTTAGCAATACTGAGAAAATGAAAGGGATGCAAAATATTGCACAATAGTGCCGTGTGAGATAAAATATAGCATGCAACTTGCATACTCATTTTTCCTTGTATGCATATACGCCAGTGGCATTTTTGTATGCATGAGAATAGATTCATAGAATAAATAAATATTAAGGATGTTTTGTGATTTTTAATGATTAACACTGTGAAACCAAGTTCATATGGGGTTTTATACGGATCTGTGATTAAACTCGAAGCCTCTGATACACCCAATGGGGTTCAAAAACAGGGTATTTTAACAGTAGATGGAACATGTGGAAGAATCACTTTTTCTGAAGAAAATCAACTTAGATTAAAAAAAAAAATCTTTGCTTCAGTTCAGAAAAAAAGGTGGTTTCTCTGCCTTGATATTCTAAAGGCAGTGATTTTTATACCAAGACTTGATTATATTTCGGTGGGATAAACCTGTGATCATATGACGCAAACAAAGATTGATTGATTGATTTTACCCATGATACTTAAGGTGTGAGTGTGTCATCTCTCATTTGCAGTTAAAAGGGCTTCTTTCACTCACATGACACTGTATATATTTAAATAGTTATCGCATAGCTTAATGTAATATCTTACATAAACTAGAGAATTCATCCAAAAAAATATTACATTGTTTTTTCTTTTATAAAGAAATGCAAATCCCACCAAAGTGTGATCTGTATCTGTATGTACAAGTATGTGAAGCCCGGCGGTCTACCTTGCCAACATTGGGCGCGTCCTTGGTTCTGGTGGCAGCTTGGAGCAGGCAGGGGGGGACCGGCGGTGGGTTTTTCTGGACGGCGTCCCTGAAGCAGGTGGAGAGATGAGCAGGAGCCGGATCAGACGCCTGGCCTTTTTTCCTCGATGTCAGGTTGAGCTTCTCGGCCGCCCTGCGGGGAAGGAGGGAGGTGGCGTGTCACACCGCTGAAACTTACTGTGTAGCCAATGTGTCACGGATAAAACACGTAAGAGACAATCAGCGACTGACGTTGATTTTTAAAGTGTGTGCCGATGCCTGACTGGAGAAATAAGTATTATAAAAAGAACATGTGATTTTATAACGATAAAGATGGATTTACCGGGCCAAAAAGGACATGGCAGCAGAGTTGGCGATGGTCACCACTCTGGAGATGTGAGGGATCTTGGAGCTTATCTGTACGATCCCAGCGTCACCGCAGACTAATGCGTTGTCCTCCCCAGCCTGCCAGGGGAGAAAGCTCATTATAAAAATCAAAATCTGTAATTGAACTCCAAGCACCCACTCCGAACGGGAATGCTATCACGGCAATTACTCCGGGGACAAGCTCCCGAAGTAGGGCATAGAGTCTGAGAGCACACAGGGTTAAACGCACTCCACGGCGCGCGGAGTCGTGTAACGGCTGCGGCCGCTTCGGATGCGTCCGCATGAGGAAGCGTTTGCCAGCGAGAACTGTCTGACTTTAAAACATGACTCAGAAGAGATACAGAAAACATGTTGTCACTTTGAGCCACATCATGCTGAACTGGTCATGTAGAGTCTGTGCAGGCACACACACACACACACACACACTGAAGCAGCATTATGTAAAGCAAATGCAAGACTCATTCGTAGTTGTATCAGCTGTGTGTGTGTGTGTGTGTGTGTGTGTGTGTGCGTGCGCCTACACATACTCCACATGACCAGTTCAGCATGCGTATGATATGGCTCAGAATGCAGCCAAAGAGCATTCGCAGCAGGCCGGGAAGTCGACATTTACGCCTCGCATCGCTCCCGTACGCGGCTTTTCCAAAGTCTATGTCTCATCAGTGTCTCAGCTTCTCAGGGCAAGATAATGTCAGCCTTTTCTTTTTTCTTTTTTTTTTTTTCTAACAGCGTTCAACCATGAACTGCCAATTAGTGACCTAGAAGACCTCCAGAAATAGTTGGTTTGGAAAGTGAACAGGATTTAAGTTAATATGAATAACCAAATGTAATATATAGATGTAGGACTTTTACAACTCCATCTTTTTGACAAATATCTTTGTCTTTTCTCTCCCGCTGCTCCGCTTTCTTTCTGTATTTGCTCTCTTGTGGTCTTTTATTCTCTCTTCACCCTTTCCCCTGCCTTCCAATCTCCTCATTATAGCGTCCCCTCCCTCCAGTCCTTCCTCCCCGTTCCCTTCTTCTGCTGTCCATTCTCGTCTTGTTCTTTCTGACTCCTCTCCACGTTCTCTCCTCTCTGTTATTACTATTCCCTCCCAGCTGCATGAAACCACATGGATCTGCTTCCATTCTGGACCAGCCTGGCTCATCTCTTACGTAGTCATGTACAGCACACACACACACATAAAAGATGTTGTCTTGTTATTGTAGAATTTGATTAGATGAATCAAAATGTTTTCAGTTTGTATATATTTTCCTCTACGAACTCCACAAATTTGTCGAATCACTGACATCATATAGACATGGAAAAATCTCTGTGTGCAGGTTTGTAACCTGGTTTTATTGTAGACTGGGGGGAGGTGGGGCTCAATCTGGTGTGGCTTCCATCACAGTAATGCATATTTCACCAACTGCCCTGCTAAATGTGACCCCAAGCCCCCCAACCCCCACCCACCCCACCGCGCTCCCTGATCACAAGTGCTTTCTGACTGGCTGGATTTTATGACAAGGGTAAATCATGACCCAATTCCATTCCATTAGCAAAAGTACTTTTAAACGTTGTCCTTAGCCATGAGATCTAAATAGGCTCTGATTAAGCTCTATTAATCACACTGACAGGTGCAAAGACATACAGTACCTCACCCGTAGAGCGTGTCAGGGGGAGGACGCACACTTCAGGGTGTGTCATGTGGGAGAAATGCTAATAGAGGGCGTCCAGAGGCCTCAGGTACCTGGTGGTGGGGGTAGATGGTGACACCATCAGCGTTGGATGCGGCTTTGGACGAGACCAGCTGCTGCTGCTCTTCTACCCAGCGGTCCATGTCGAAGCTGGGGGGCGTGGGCCCCCTCCTTCTGAGGGTTTGAGGGGTCCTCTGGGGCGTCCTGGGGCTGCGAGGCGTCCGCGGGCTGTGGGGGCTCTGGGTCCGGCTGTGGGGCGCGGCTGCCGCCGCAACAGCTTCTCTCGGACATCTGTCCCCGTGTCTCGCCTCACTCTGGCCCAGCAGTGAGCCGGCGCTGAGGCTGGGTTCAAAGGGGGGCTTGGCGGGGGTCTGACCCCTGCTCAGAGCCAGGTGGATGGCCTCTTGCTTGAGCTGGGTCAGGTTGGTACCGCAGGCCCCGCACTCGCCCTGCTCCCGGTCCCTGTCCCGGGACTCCGCGCTGCAGCGGCTGTGGACGCGGAGGTTCTCATACAGAAACGCAGACAGCTCACTTGAGTCCTGAAGAATTTGAGGACAAGAAAGAAAATGTACATTTACAAGCTGAGGGCTGACATGGAAGTGAGGCGAGTGTATTTATTCCTGCACGGTTTACACCTCCATGTAACTGGTAATGTGACATTTACTCAATTTGCACAAAAGAGACAAACCTATTAAGAGCAAAGGCTTCCAGCATGAACTTCTGCTGAGGACATCATAGCAAAGATAATACGCTTTGTTCTTTTTCTGTCTTGAGTGATCACAGAGCATATGGAAACTGAGTCGTGAGATGGCACCGCGAGCAATCTTAGCACTTAGCGGATAATCATGGCGTCACTTTTATTGATTACCGGCACCCATGTCATCTTTATAAGCGCAGCGAGCAAAAAAACACACTGACTACCCCTTTAAAATGAATGAAACCCAGTGTCTCGTCATGAATATTCATGGGCAAGAACATGCCACAAGGCAGCAATTATTTAAGCGGCATTTTATTTTTGTACTTAAACACAACACTACTACAAAAAAAATGTTTTTTTTTTTTTCAATAAACAAATGCTGGGCTGTCATTCCCTGTTATCATTCTGTGAAATCATGTCATAATCATTCAAAGGCAGGGGTTAGTGTAGTAGACAGCTGTAGCTAATAATCAGATTCAATTAAGCAAACTTTGATAACTTGCGGCCTTGAAAAACAACAACAATAAAAAACAGAAATTTCCACATCTGAGTTCAGGACCTGGACCCGTACTGTCAAAATAACAAAAATGGAATCAAGTCATCACTGAAGGCACTCTTGTGTCACATCCTGTTTGGTCTGTCCTTGACACCTATTAGCATCCAACACACTCCCTCCCTCTCTGCCTATTCCCCATCCATCCTGCAAGCTGCCAGCACATCGCCAGTGACCCATATTCCCCCAGAGGAGAACCGTAGCGCTCTTAAATCTTATGTAAAACAAATTCAATTCAAACTCTAAAATAGCTACAGCCTAAACATAGCCCTATGGGTTTTTTGTGAAATGAAATTCACTGGACAATGTATCCCGTTCCTTTTTTTTCTGGTGCATTGCCCATTAAATATTCCTATAGAAAAGTGGAAGTTTAAGCAGGAAGTATGATAAATCATTTACTTCATACTTGAATTGACCTGGGCATTTTACTATTATACTTGTTGTTAAATAAATGAGTTTAGCCCCAGATTCTGTTTTGTTAGAGCTAGTGTGTAGATTGTGGTAGCACTTGTGAACTTTTCCTACGAAGTTTGTTGTTTTGGCGTAGGCCAAACAGTACGGCCCAAAGTAGAATGTGTTAGTGTGAGGAATAAAATAGAAGCTAACGTCTTAGCATGTGTTTTTTTGAGACGTTACAATACTTTTATTAAGTTGGCTGCAGGATGGGTGCAGGAAGAAACACCGGAGCTTTATACTGTGACGAAAGTGCTGCTGCAAAATGTGATACTCAAGTCTATGGGATTTTACGTTTAATGATAATAATGGTGTTATTAACATTTACGGATGAAAATTCCGCAAAAAAAGGATGCATACTATCGTGCCACGTGCATGCTATATCCGAAAGCTGAAGACGATCTGACAAACAGTCAGACAGATATACCAGGCACAGACACACCGACGCTCCCTGCTTTATAGATAGATATGCTAAACAAATTCTCCCACCTGAAACTTTAACTTTAAAGATGTAATGTGATTGTTTTTCCATTAAGAAAAATGATAAGAGGTGTGCAAGAAATTTGCTGAAGCCTGATGGTCTCCCCTCTTAGCCAGACGGCAGGTCCATATACAGCATGAAAAAAAAAGATGAGTATAGTGCCATATTGCTTTTGAGAAATTGTGCTCAGATCGATAAACCTGCGAGGAACTATCTGCCTTATCAGATTTCCACTGACCGTCTGTGGCCACAAGATACCGTCCCCCTCTCTCTCTCCCCTTGCCTGCATTGTGTTTGCTGTTCCGTGGTCTCGCTCTGAAAAACATGACGTTATAGCTGCGGCCCATCTCACTTTAGAGGACAAAAATAAATAGTCTTTACCCCAACACCCCCCCCCAACGGAGGGAACTGTGGAGATGTCACAGGGACGTCGTGATGAAATATTCATGCCCATCTGAAACCACTCGCTTATAGAAATGGCACTGGTTTACTTTGTCGATTGAAGTGCGTCTGATGGATGGTCGGTTGGCGACGAATGTACAGGAGGCGGCGAGGTGTGCGTGTGCCTTCCTCTCAGAGGAACGCCAGCGTGTGCATTACTGTCACAACACTTGGCAGACAATGTGTTAAAAGTGGCAGTTTTAATAACAAAAAGTCTATCCTGTCTACATCTCAATATTTTTTTTTTACTATCAATACATTTTTTGACATATTTGTATAAATTCAATTTTTCCAGATAACATTTATTATCATGGGAGGAAAAAAAATTATATTATTATTATGATGATGATATTCCAGTATCAACACACAATTATTTTATGTGATTATAATAAAATCTTACCTCAAACATCACATCCTTCTAAGAATATTATGAAGTGTTATCATTTAAATATATGAATGATTCTGTCAGCTGAAGTGTATTTTTTTTTTCTTTCCCTCAAACAGCATTTTTGGCAGCCTTGGGTCGCCTTACTGACCTTACAGGAGAAGTGGTGGTGCACGGCCAGACTCAGCGCCTGTTTCTTCAGCGCGACCAGGGTGGCCGAGCACTTCTCGCAGCACGCAACTTTCCGCTCGCACCTCCCCAGCGCGCATCCGGCGGGAAGCGACTTGTAAGACGGGACGGCGTCCGCCGCCCTCTGGCACATACTCCGGTGTGGGTCGCCGCCCCCCCTGGAGCCTCCGGCGCCCTCGGGTGCGGGGCGCTCCGCCGGGTGGCAGCCGCAGCCTTTCCCTTTCAAACTCGCGGAAAAGCCGCCCGGCTCAACGTGATGCTGCACTTCTGAACTCTGGGAGATAAATCATTTCAAGAAGGATGTATGTGGGCTCCAGCGGCGGCAAATTAGATATCAATCGACGTAAACTGCAACCACACCCAAATTCTTCTTTTTTCTGTCCAGCAGTGAAATAATATAATTTTTCTATAAAAGTATATAGAGCGCAGGGTGTTTTATAAATGTTAACCAATCCGTCTCATAATGAACAAATCGGACTTACCCAATGCGTCCCTCTGACCGAGGCGGGATATCTCTCTCCTCTCCGAGTCAGAGATGACATGACAACTTGTTAATATTTAAAAGGATATCCGAACAAAGGCAGGGTGCACTTTTATTTCATTTTGACGAAGCTCCATGGATGTAAAGCAAAAAAAAAATAATAATAATAATACTTCGATCCTGGCAGGGTTAGAATAAAAAAGGAGCTGATACTCCAAGAGGCTGGAGCCAGTGTCAGAGAGGTGGCAGCGGCGCGGTGGGACAGTGGAGGCGGACTGAGCGCGCCGGAGGACGCGCCTGGATTTATTCGGTGTTTAGAGGCTCCTCAGGGAGGCGGTAAGGAGCAAGTGTGCAGGACAGTGGTTGTACATTTAGCCAATATGTCTTTCCCGTCACGTTTGTTTTTATTTATTTATTTATTTTTTGCTCTGTCAGTTATTTATAGTAGTCATATTTGAATACGTTCTTATGCGCATTGGGCAGTGAGGTATGATGGAAAGATTGGAAAAAAAAATAGGTCAAAAACCACATCTTAACAACATAATAGGTTATGCATGCGAGACATGCAGAATGCACATGCAAAAATAACAAACAAATACTTATTTTATAAAATAAAAAGGACAAACAAATGTGGAATGTAACTTAAGTACAATTTTACACTTATTGTACTTTCATTCTACTACATTTCAGTGAGATATATTATATTTTGTACTCCACTACATATTATTAAAGCTTTACTATACTATTCAGTATATTTTACATTAAAAATGAATACACTTAAAGATCTGTCAATAATACATTTATAACTTTGTTGCTCTGTTCTTTTACTTGTACTATGACTTAAAAAAAGTAAAAATTGTAAAATTGTGTAGCAGACTGACGATGAAATGTGGAATAACTGAGACATACTGTCGTTGAAATTGCACTTTTTCTCATAAGTCAAATGTTTTGTTTTGTAAATTGAGAGTAAACTAATTGCTTTAATTGTGAGAAATGTGTAGGTGTTGTCATTTATATGTAAAAATTTGACTGGCCTGACCCCCTCTAGAAAAGATTGCACTAAACGCTGCCAATGAACTATACTGAGTTTGACACTCATGATCTAACATATCTTAAATTAGGTCTACTTTAATTGAATAAGACATCACAACAAAATGCTATCACATGTGTTCAACAGTTAGATTCAAAAAAGGATGTATATTCTATAATAATATAGAATAACATGCATATAGAGTACTTTTACTTTTGATATTTTAAGCACATTTTTCTCAACACTTAAATTTCTGTAAGCAATGTATTATTTCAGGACTTTTACATGTTATTGAGTGGTGTAATTTCTACTTTAACCAAGTAAAGGATTTGAGTATTCAACCAGTGACTAATAGTGATATATATAGGTCACCATACAGGTCTACACTGAGCAGGGAGTGGGTGGAGAGAGAAGCTGCAAGATCTCAATATGTCTATGGAATAGCTGCCAAATCTTATTTACACAGTCTATGTGCCAACCACCTTCAGATTTGGAGGTGGAGCCGCATATAGCCTATGTCTGACTTTGTCAAGCATCATAATATAGAGGACATCAGTTACTGTTTGTGTGTGTGTTTGTGTGTGTGTGTGGGGGGGGCTTTCCAATTATTTAATGAAAGTCATCTGTTACAAAGACAAAAAAGTCATGCAGCAAGTGGACATGACAAGCCCCAGAAACTCTGGTTCCTATCAATACCTTGGTTTTTTCATAGTTGAAGATATTAAGGCTTATTTTCTCAGCTATGGCAAAGCACCAGAGCTAGAGATAACATTATACAACTGTTTTCACAGTCTGAGTAACCCAACGTGCAAACCTAACTTCACATGTAAAGTTTGCCGTTAAATCTATTATAATGAAATAATGCTGACAAAATATAATATGTTGCTCTAGATGTAGAAGCACAGCAGCAGTGGTTTATGTTTTTACAGAGATTGTTTAGTGATGCATACACAAAAATCCAAATTAATGGGAAAAAAATCTAAAGCTCTGAACTGGTTGTTTTCTGAGTCAGGAACCTTCTTGTTTTAAACAAATATGGATAAAACAAGATATAGATAAAAAAAAAAAAACATTTTATCAAATAAATATGTTTCTAGCAGCAGTAAATACAAATGAGTGTACTGATAAATTTGCAATGTACACATTGAAGAGAAAAACACACCTATAGTTGTAGTGGAAAGTCAGATGAAATGATAAAATCACTCCTTGAGACAATATGTTATTCCTATTCTCACCCAGAAGTCTATTTTTTATTATCATACTTTTTTTTAATTGCGAATTATATTTGGAATTCTCAACTTTTACAAAATGTACATTACATTGACTGGCATCTTCTATACCAGCAGGTGCTATCTCAACAAAAAAGTTGGCAGGCTTCATCGCAGCTTTAAGGGTTGTTCTCCACCAGAGGCAGACAAAACCAGATCTCTCTGAATTACATTCTAAATATCTAATAGCAAGGACAAATAATTACCAATTTTCTGTTGTGTATTGTGTGTATGGAACTTAACAGGAAGTAAATATTCCTAGAATATATATATATTTATGTATTCCATATTTTACAACAGAGGAATATTCGTCATTGTGAATATTGCAGATGGTCTGCAGGCTATATAAACAGGATGCGCGTCTCTCTGCGTAGTTACGGTAGGAGACGTCATCCTCCTCCCCCACACCGCAGGCTTTTGCCGGTGAAAGATTGGTCGGACAGCGGGTGCCATTTGGCGCAGTTTTGAGCTTCATCCGTTAACAAAGGGCGTCCAGTTATTTATTCGTCGTCGTATTTGTGACTTTTATTTAACACGTTTTGCCGTCAAACATTCACAATGAGCTCAATTAACGTCAAAAAGCTGAAAGTGAACGAGCTGAAGGACGAGCTGAAGAAGCGAAATCTTTCGGACAAGGGGCTGAAGGCCGAGCTGATGGACCGCCTGCAGGCCGCGCTGGACGAGGAGGCCTTCGCCGGAGACTCCCCGCTGGACCAAGCGGCCGCGGCGGGCGAAGGCTTCGAGCAGGCCGCCGACCAGGAGGGAATGGGAGAGGAGGAAGCGGGCGAGGGCCCGGTGGAAGAAAGCATGGATGCCAACGAGGAGGAGGCGGACGACGACGACGAGGAAGAGGAGGAAGAAGTGGAGCCTGAGAATGGTGGTGACGGCGCTGCCGAAGACGAGGAGATGGGCGAGGGGGAGGAAGACGCGGACGAGGACGATGACATGGATCCCATGCTCAAGGGAGACGTGGATGACATGGAGAAAATCGACACGGAAGACGGTGAGCCCGGCGATCAGGCTGCTGAGGGTGAGTGGAATCGGAGATCTGGAGAAATGTGACTGGCTGGATGGACTGTGGCTGGGTGTCGGTTTTCTGATAGAATGCTGCCACGGGAGGGAGCCGGCGGGGACGCACTTTAATCTCACTGCGGTGCCGCACAAACAGCGCGTCCAACAAGCTAAGATAACGCTAGCTAGCGCGGCCCATGGATGTTTAATAGGACCTTCCACGGCGTGACCTTAGGAGGCTAGCGTTAGCCACGGCCCGGGCCGGCGAGTTAGCTGAGCAGCTAGCTGCATCGAATGATGATGATATTGCGTTCAAATTAGACAACCAATTTTTCTAGCATTTCAATCAAATATTTTTATTACCGGATGCCAGTTAGTTGCAATTCTTATGCGAAAGAAATTGAAAGTAAACGTAGCGTATCTGATGGTCGCGTCTTTTTTTTTTTAGTTTCGCTTGGTTAGCATGTTTGCTCGCAAGCTAACGTCATTTTCTTTGTCTGTGGCGCTAACTAGCGGCTTAGCTAGTTCAGTGGTTCCCATGTCGAACTGGAGGTTACTACTTTTGCGAGGCTTTACTTTAAGTTGGTTATAACGTTACTATTTGCACTATAAGTGTTTTATTACAGAATTTAATTACGGTAGTGGCTTGGTAAGTGACCTATATTAACTGGTTAGCTCTTAGAAGACCCTTTCAAAGGGAATGCGTTTTTAAGCCATAGGTCATATTAAAATGTAAAGGCCTAACTCTCTGGTAACTGTAGCCTTTATACATATGTGTGTGTATATATGTATATCTAAGACCCGGGAACCCCTGAACCAGCTCACTCAAAACAGTGCGGAACCTGCGCTGAACTAGTTTAGCTAGCTAGCACGTGGTTAGTTTTGTCTGCGGTTTCAATTAAAAGAACTTTAATTCGTTAGGTGAGTGGCTTTAAATATGCATACAACTAGTCACCTAGGTGAATCAGGGTAAAACATTGAGGGAGGGGAGGGCTCAGTGCAGTTCTTGGTAGGTTTTCTTGCATGATGCATTTGTCCCCGTCAACAGTAGACTTGCCCCAGAACTAAGTAGACTTACTTCATAATCCTATTGAAAACGCTATATTCTATGCCCTATATTTCTGGGATTATATCCCAATTATTTTTGCAGACTTGTTTTCTTCCCCCAGTCCCAGCAAATACTGTTCACTGTTTATTTGGACCAGTTCACATTGTAAATTATTATCTGGTCATTAAAGTTGTTACCATTTATGTAGTATGACTGTATTGTTTTAAGTGTAATCATGAGGTGTTGCCTCCTTTAGTTATTGATACCTATGGTCGACACTATGCAACTAATGAACGGGCTTTGTGGGCCAGAACCCCACTGCCAGTCCGACCTCTTCTCTCACACAAAAAGGAGCACCTCATTCTATATGTTTGTTCTATTTTCAAAGGGGATGCGGACAAAGACACGAATGCTGATCAGAAGAATAAGAAGGGTGTTAAGAGACGCCGGGAGGAACATGGAAGGGGCTACTTTGAATTTATTGAAGAGAACAAATACAGCTGGTAAGGATGGGACAGAGCAAGTGGCCTTCAGCATCCCTGAAGTGCCATCCATAGCTTTGTTGAACTGTATTGGCTTTAAGTGCCAATGCACACATAACTAGCATGAGGGAAATCCTCATTTTTCAAGTACTATACCATCTATTAATAACCCTACTTTCACACATGTTTTGAGGGTCATCCCTGTCTACTTAAAGAACCTTACCATTTACCTTTTACAGTGCCCGCTCACGTTGTCTTTAAAGGACTGCATTCTGTAGCAGAAGTGCATCTATCAAGTCTATGAATTTTCCACATCTGTTCCTCACACCACTTATTGTTTTGGAAAGTTGGTTGTGTCCTTCAAGGTGAATCAAGGCTGCTCAAAGAGAACCCAGAGGAAAGTGGCAGATGTGCACTTCTCAATGGAGGGTGGGGTGGGGAGGACTAGCTGAGAGGTGTGGGAGGAGGGGTCCACTGCTGCAGGGTAGCACACAAGGACATAGAAAAATTCCCCAAGTGTTTTGGGACGTCCACGGGGGAACTCGCTATTGACCGTCCATCGTTTTGCCTCGCAATAGTCCTTTTTTTCGTTTTGTTTTTAATTTCACTGGTTGTATGATGTCAAAATGCTATTTCTGTCTCATGTATCATGTCTTGTGTGTATGCCATCATGGTGTGGGTGTGTTTACAAGGCTCTTTTTTCTACCCCTGTGCAGGTGACATGCATGGTGTGAGTGTGTGTGTGTGCGCGTGTGCTTGTGCATACATGTACCTACTTGGTCAGTGTTTTGTTTTCATTGCGCTGTTAACAGTTTAAGGATCAGCTGGCAGGAAGTGGGAACGCCTTTTTGTTTTGTTTTTCACTTTGGAAAACCCTGGGATTCTTCATGAATGTTGGAGCTAGATGGTATTGCTGCCTAATTTTAAAGTGTTTCTTTTTTTTTCTTTTTTTTAACTATCAGAATGTCCTTTCATTTCCAAGTGAAAGTCAGTTTTTCTCATTTTCCCATTACCGTGTTTTTCCTCTATAAATGATGAACATTAATCTACCCAATGTAAAATCCTTAGTCGCTGGGCAGCTACAGGCCTGTAGAGCAGTAACCAGTATGTGTGGCCCACACTGACCATATGTTCCCATTCAGACAGAATGTTCTCGGGAGCCATAAATCTCCCCAGCAGCCATTTACACTCAGAGGATAAATATCATGACTGTTAACTGTTGACTTGGGGTGATCCAAATACTACTGTAGAGTAGAATGGGATAACCCAAAATATGTTGCTTTCTACTAAACTTATTTAGTGTACTGGACTCTTATTTTAATTCTTACAAGTTCTTTAAACTTCCTTTAAAAAGCTACAGAGTTGGTAAGTTGCTGTAGCACTGTGTACATTTCTCTTTTTAGGCATTGAAACGTGACAACTTGTACAGTGTGATGTATAAAGTTGCACTGTACAGTCAGTTAGTCATGACCTTTTATTGAGAATTCCAAACACGGGGGGTTGTTAAAAATAACTCCACCCACTATTGCTATTAGACTGACCCCACAACAATCATGGAGACTAAACATCTGTAAGGAGAAGAGTCTGTTTATCACTTTAACTGGTGGATAGCCTTGCATGCAAAGGCTAGCGAAGGTGCTGTCTTTCTGTGTATCTCTCATATTTTAGATTTCACTGGATACTACAAGGTAAGGGTTTACCTAGGCCCACAATAAAGCAGACTATCCAAAAAGTTTGGATGCTTGCTTCCCCAGTTTACCAATTTACTTTTTTTTCCTTTTTGTATGGTTTCCCTTAGTCTGTCTTCCTGCTTCCCCCCTTCCCCCCTAGACTTTTTTCTTTTTCTTTCTTTCTTTTCAGCAAGTGGCACCCATGCAGCTGAAATGATGTAAATCATCCGATTGACTGTCTGTGGTGTCTTTTCAGGGCCTCATTTAAATCCCCTGTGCCCCCCCTGGAGGAAGAGGATGAGGAGTTTGATGACACAAAAGTCTGCCTGGATACCTGTAAGTGTTTTTCTTAATGCAATAAACTACCACCAAATCACAAATTGTACTTGCAAAAGTATCTTTGCAGAATGAAAAGACTGCAATGTTATCGATTGATGGATTTACGTGGGTGAAAATATTTAGAAATTTTCTTCTTTTTTTAGACAACTGTGACCTGCACTTTAAGGTGTCACGGGACCGTTACAGCGCATCATCTCTCACAATGGAAAGCTTTGCTTACCTCTGGTCCGGTGGCAAGGGAACTTATGGTGTAAACAAAGGCAAAGCTTGCTTTGAGATGAAGGTACAGCAACAACTGACAAAATTGCATGAAATTCATTAAGGTTATGTTGTCTCTTGCACCCCCTCATGTGACGATAAATCGTAATATTTGTCGATAAGATTGTGATGGGTACCTCTGCATAACACTGTATCCTTAATGTATAAGATAATAAAAAAAGAGAGAAACATGGACCAAGTTATGAAAAAGAATTGCTTTATTAACTAACAGAAAAGATTCAAAGTGCATCTGAAATTAAATCTTTAAACTATAAACATTTTTTGACTGACCATGTCAAACCATATGATATTGAAAAATGGAACTAACACCATGAACTTCGCACTTCATCAGTTCACATCTTGTTCATGTGTTTGATGTCAACAGATTACAGAGAATATTCCAGTGAAGCACATTTCCAGTAAGAACATGGACATCCATGACGTCCAGGTTGGCTGGTCCCTGGCTACTGGCACACTGCTGCTTGGTCAGTGTCTCTATGCTTTCTTTAGCTGCATTTTCTCTAATGTAGTACTGGAATTGTATTTTAGTCATTCAGGAACTCTTGTCAAACAATGACTTCCACCAACCCATGTTTAAGGTTTTTGCCGGAATGACACTTGCAGTATAGAGAGAGCAACTATCATATAAAACTTTCAGTCTACACATTTTTTTGTGTCTAGAAGTGTTTTCAGTCTTAGACTATCATTGCTTCCTGTTGGCCTGGCCAACAGTCATTTGATTCCTTCATTTAAAATCCTGCAGTGTATTTTGGCTTAATGCATTTCATTTGCTTAATGTATGAAGGAAAGTAATTCCTGTATTAAAACTTGGACAAACTGCACTGGGTGCATGCATTGGCATGACGAACAGCCAAATGAGATCACATAAAACACCCTGTTTTGAAAGCCAGTCTGTCATGAGGGATCCCTCTAGTGGTTCATAAGCAGCATGACACAATCTGTTCTGGCTGCACCATGGTGATGGTGTCTGGCTTATTACGAACATGAATGATTCACACGCAATAAACTGGGACATGGTGTCGTAATTCAGAAGTCATTCCATCTGTTATGCATTTCATTATGCATTTGTCAATCAATGTATTCTCCCCTTGACGTTCAGGTGAAGAGGAGCATTCTTATGCGTACTCTGGGAAGGGCAAGAAGACCACCAACTGTGTGACTGAGGATTTTGGAGAAACGTATGAAGAGAATGATGTCATCTGCTGCCTTATTGTAAGACAATTTGATAAAGAACTGTTTGTATTTAGCTTAGAATTTATTTAAAAAAAAAAACCTAAAGCACATGTAGACAAGTGAAATGAGGAATGAATTATTCTCTGCTAAATAAATGTAACTAAAAGCTTGTCCCATGTTGAAAAGAAGTGCAAGTAGATGAAAAGAAACAAGGTTTCCCAATGTATTAAGCTATTAGCACAAAACAGCATCTTTCTTGCTTTGTAGGACTTTGAGGGTGAGGACCTGGTGTTGTCCTTCTCCAAGAACGGTGGGGAGCCAGCAGTTGCTTTTAAGGTCAACAAGGACAGTCTGAACGGCCAGGCTCTTTTCCCCCACGTCATTTGCCACAACTGCGCTGTGGAGTTCAACTTTGGCCAGATGGAGACACCGTACTTCCCTCAGCCTCAGGGCTACACCTTCCTGCAGCAGATCGCAGTGGATGAGCGGGTCCGAGGGCTCAAGGGGCCACAGACCAAGGCTGACTGTGAGGTAAACTTTTTTTTTTTTTTTTTTTTTTTTTTTTTTTTCCCCACCCCTTTTTAATCAGTCAAGCACTGCTCATTGTATATGTTAAACTTTTTCAACAATCTTGACTTGATTTTATTTCATGTTTAACAGATCATCGTAATGGTCGGCCTGCCAGGATCCGGGAAGACTACCTGGGTGAAAAACCATGTCCAGGAGAACCCTGGCAAATACTACATCTTGGGCAGTGACACCATTGTGGACAAAATGATGGTTGGTTTTGATACAGTGATGTAATGGTAGCTTTTACATCCAGTTGTCCTGACATTCCATCTCTGTCCTACCATTCATGTTTTCATTTCATTCATAATACAGATCAACAGCCTGAAGCGCCAGTCTAAGGACATTACAAAACTGACGGCAATCTCCCAGCGAGCACCACTTTTCTTGGGCAAGTTCATTGAGATCGCTGCCCGCAAGAAGAGAAACTACATCCTGGATCATGTAAGTGAATTACCCGCATCGTGCAGAAATAAACTCCATTAAATCACAGTATAACTGAGCAGCTTTCTCCTCCTCCAGACTAACTTGTCTGCCCCTGGCCAGAAGAGGAAGATGTGCCTGTTTGCAGGCTTCCAGCGTAAGGCTGTGGTAGTCTTCCCTTCTGATGAGGACTTCAAGGAGAGAGTCCAGAAGAAGGTTGAGAGTGATGGCAAAGAAGTGCCTGAACATGCTGTCCTCAAAATGAAAGGTGAACATGGGTGTCAATCACTTGCCAGTTCAGAATCAAACATGATTGTCCTCTTTTATTATAAAGGTCTCATATTGTAGAAGGTGACCCTATAATTGTTTTTGCACACAACTTTATTCAGAAACTGCAAGAAGTCATGATTATAATGGAGTGGTGTCCCAACTATAGTCACCTATTCATATTAAAGAGGAACCAAATTTGAGCTTTTCTTTCTGAAGCTCTAGAGAGAAATCTTGTTGGGATATATAATCTTTTTATTAAAACTCACGAATTGCACAGTACAGAAATTTTACAACATATAGTGGAGGCCCCCCCCCCCCATACCGGTCTTGATCAGTAAACATGTTTTCACTTATAGGCTTCTTCTCTCTGCCTGAGGAGGGCGAGAGCTTCAACGAGGTCATCTTTGCTGAGAATCAGAAGGAGGAGGCTGCCAAGCTGCTGGAACAGTACAAAGAGGAAAGCAAGACCGCTCTGCCCGCTGAGAAGAAGCCCAACCAGGGAAGCACGACGCCCAAAAGAGGCGGTGGCCTGCGGGGCGGCGGCCGGGGAGGCAAGAACCAGTTCACCCGTGGCGGTGGACCCGGCCAGAGAGGCGGCGGCAGAGGAGGCTTCCAGAACCGAGGCAACTTTAGAGGAGGTAGAGTTGGAAGGAAGCAGTTGGCACATATAATTACAATTCAGAATATCACGTTGGTGCTCGTGTGGTTTAAAGCAGTTGAAGCTAACTTGTCACTTCCGGTCTGTCTGCAGCCCCTGGACCCCGCAGTGGTTTCAATCGACCCCCACGTGGCTTCCTGCCCCCCCCAGCGTTCAGGGGTTTCCCCAACCGTGGCAATTTCAACCGGGGTGGCGGCCCCATTCCCAGCCTGGGCGCGTCCCCTCGGGGAGGACCAATGAGAGGCAATATGGGCCCCAGAGGAGGACACATGAACAGAGGGGGCCCCATGAACAGGGGGAATATGAGCAGAGGAGGCGGCGGCAACATGAACCGCGGTGGCAACAGGGGACACCCCAACCAGGTGGGTTTGACAGTGATGGCTGTTTCTTTTTTTTTTTTTTTTTTTTTTTTTTAATCCAGTATGTATACAGAAACTTTTTGTATAAATGGAAGGTTTTGGGATAATATGCATATACTTGAATGGGGGGAAAAAAACTAAAATTATTCCCCTGCATTTCTTCCCCAGTTTCAACCAAGAGGTGGCAACCGTGGCAACTTTGGCAACAAGAACGGCAACTTCGGTAACAGGAATAGCGGCAACTTTGGCGGCAACAGGAATGGCATGGACAAGGCCCAAGCCTTCAACCAGAGCTGGCATCAAGGAGTCAGTATTTCTGATAATTATATAAACGTACATCTTTGTCTTAAAATTGCTTGTGGGGTCTGTATGCCTGAATGCACTTAAATACTGTGCTAAATAGGCCTAGAATCCCATGAAGCTCATTTGAAGACTGTTGATATAAACACAAGCTAAACATTTTGTCTCTTTTGTTCCCTGCAGTTCTGGAACCAGAAGCTGTGGAGCCAGGAGTACCAGCCTGGATATTACTAAGACACTTGTTCTAACGGACTGGTGGCCGACACGGAGACCCACCACTAGCCACGGAGCATCCCTCCACCCCGCTGTTTTTTTTTTTTTGTTTTTTTTCCCATAGAATCCATTTTTAAGAGAATTTGGCACCCACCGACAAAGACTAAAGCGATACGAAGAAACAACATTCCACGTCAGAGGAGACCAGGCATTCGGAGTGTAACTGAAGCTTTACAACTATACACACATGTTCAACATGGGTTCAGTCATTCGATTGGTTTTGTTTTTCTCTTTTTGTTTATTTTATTTTTTCACCACTTTTAAATGACATGCTTTTAAAAAAAACTAAAGTTTGTAATATCAGGAACCAGAAACATTTTTGCCAGTCTGGCAGTTAAGAGTTTTTTTTTTTTTTGCTTTTTTTTTTCTTCCAGGGTTGTGCATTTAATGTGCTGTGCTTTTTTTTTATTTTTTTTTTTTTTATTACAAATTGTAAATATTTGTTTTGCGTGGTTTGTATGAGAAGTTTAAAAAAAAAAAAAAAGAAGCGGTAATGATTGAACGGAACCTTGGCTTCGTAGTGAGAAGCGTGGTAGCTGATAATATTGTTACTGTCAGTAGAGTCCACTGTCAAACAGTTAAAGCAAATGAATTAGAGCAAGTTTGTCTTTTGTTCCCATTATCAAACATGTAACCTAAACTCCATAGACCTACAATAAACAACCTGTTGGCTTTTTTACATCTCTTCCTGGCTTATGACTTTTGATTCAGTTCAAAGGTGTGTAAAAGACCTTTGACTGGGCGATGGCCTGTTTTACTACTTCAAACAGTATGGACATCAGCCCCACTACTGGCCCCAGTTCACACCTCATTAGTGAAATATTCCAAGTGTCCTGTCTTTGATACGTTATTTCCAGTCCAGCTATTCTAATGTACATTGCTTTGTGAAAGTATTTTGGCCAAGCCATTCTAAGGATATTAGAATTTTTTTATTTTTAGCATTTGTTTTTAATTTATATTTCTTGAATTTTGGGCACAGATTCCGGTTCTCAGGAGGAAATGCGGTAATCAATGGTTCCTTTTAGTGCAGTAGACTTCTGAAAACAGGCGAGCACTGATCAATTTAGAGGACAAAAAAAAATCAACCACAAAGTAATTTAAAAAGGTTTGCATGTTTTTATAAAGATTAACGCCACTATTCAGCAAAAGTAAATTTCTGACGCCAGTGCGGCGCACAAGACGCTAAAAGCAGACGGGGGGTTGCTCATTTTCACCAGCAAACCAAAAAAGGGCTACACAGTGTCACAACACACCCACGACCAACAGATCCACCAGAATCTCTTTTTTTTTCTGACTTTAGGAAAAACAAGCTGATCTTTTTTTTTTTTTTTTTTTTTTCCCTCCACATTCTTAGGTGTTAGTTTCAAGGCGCTCTAGAGTTCATGTTGGTAACTGTGTGGCCCAGCAATAATGGCAGCTCCTCATTTAACAGCTCGTACTGTGCCACACCAGATTATCCTGGCAGAGGACACCCAGCTCGCGTTTCACCGTCAAGAGCTGGAAAACTGACCATTAAAGACAGAATACATTGGTGTGTGTTCATTTTGTTTGTGTTTGCTTTTTTTTCTCCTGCCCGTGCTGATATTTAAAACATGTAAATACTTCACTATTTCAACCATGCACGAATGTTCATTAATTGACTTCCAAGTAATACTGTGTTGTGATTAAGAAAGTGTTAGTTTGCCCAAGTACTGCTGTGTGATTGTCGACTATATTTAAATGTCTGGAGAGTTTCTGCCCTCCTGTTTTTATTGTACTGGATACATAAATCTAGCAGAATGCGAGCTTTCAGTTTACAGTCTAATCTATAAAAAAACAACAGACACTATATTTTTTAATCGCTTTTATGTTGCAGGTTGTATATCAGGTCTTTTATTATTAAACTCAACAGTGCAAAAGCTTTGAGACTTTTTGAGATTTGTTGTCTTTTCTATCTGACAGTTTTTTGATATTTGTGTTTTAAGAAAAAAAGAATATATGGGATTGTATTTTCTTTTTAAATTTGTCTCAACTCTATTAAAGTTAAAGAAGCTGATACACATTGACTTTGTTGTTTGTTACAGTGCTATGAAATATTGTAGGTTTTTAGCATCGACTTAATGCAACTTTTTTACGTTTACAGAAAATAAATCTAAATCTCATAATATCAAATACAAAATGCTGGTTTGCATGAGTATTTTCCATTCAATTCACCCCCCTACCCTCACACTCCATGCAGGACCCGCTGAAGAGTAGCCTCCTCACAGCATGAAGCTTCACACTGATGATCTGCGGTGTAACTGCATTCAGTCGAATGGCCAAAAAAGCTGCGTCCTGCTGATCCCTGTCTGCTGAAGCATCCAGACAACTTGTCTCTACAGCCTCATTCCCTGACGATTGGAACTCCCTGAGAGTTGTGACAGGTCAGTTGGTGTCACTGTGTCTTGTGTGCTCTCTTAGTCTTTTCAGGACTGGTCTCCTCATGGCAGATTTATTGTATTTATTCTCTTCAGATTTCTGAACGATTAATGTAATTGGAGGGCGACACGGTGGTGCGGTGGGTAGCACTGTTGCCTCACAGCAAGAAGGTCGCAGGTTCAAGACCGCCTTGGGCCTGGGTCTGGGACCTTTCTGTGTGGAGTTTGCATGTTCTCCCCGTGTCTGCGTGGGTTTTCACCGGGTACTCCGGTTTCCTCCCACAATACAAAAAACATGCTCAGGTTAATTGGTAAACTCTAAATTGCCCATAGGTGTGAGTGTGAGAGTGAATGGTGTGTGAATGGTGTGTGTGCCCCACGATTGGCTGGCGACCATCTGGGGTGTATCCCTGCCTCTCGCCTTAACGCGCTGGGATAGGCTCCAGCAGACCCCTGCGACCCCGAAAGGGAATAAGCGGGATAGACAATGGATGGATGGATAATGTAATTGGACTTCCACATTGGATGTCCAGCCACTTGGAAATACTCTTGAATCTGTCCTTAAACTTGACTTGCTTGAAGGAGCCACCAGCCCAGGGTTGCAAGCTAATCATCTTTTATACCTGCTTGTTCCTCACTAGGGTCACAGGGGTCTGCTGGATGCAATCCCAGCACATTACAGGCGGGAGCCAGGAATACCCCCCAGACAGGTCACCGGTTTATCATAGGCCGCACATGCTATCTACAGGCAAATTAGAGTCCAATTAACCTCAGCATGTTTTTGGACTGTGGGAAGAAGCCAAAGAACCCACACAGACACGGGGAGAACATGCAAACTCCACACAGAAAGGCCCAAGGACCTGAACCTGTGACCTTCTTGCTAAGAGGCAACAATTGAAAGTAATTATTTGACTTCTAAAACTACTTGGCTGCCCATGTGAAGATTTTAGTCTCCATATCACTGTTTTCATTATATATGTTAAAGCTGCATTACTGTCAATGACCTGATAATAGCCAAGTTTAAATCAGGCCTGGTGCGGGTGTCAATTTAGATAAATAGTGTCTGGTTTCAAATAAATGCTGAGTCTAATTTATTAAAAAAAAAGGAAGGGGAGAATCAAGGAAGAAGACATGACTACTGATACTACCTATCTTTCTTCTTTGCCTTTTTTTTGCAAGTGCTCTAGTTTAAACAATGGCCTCTTGGGTAATAATGCTGTTGATTTGTCATTGCAAGAATCTATCACATAATACGCAGCATATGGTATTGGCCCTGATTATCATCAGGAGACGCAGCCACCAGAAGTTTAACTACAGTACTGTAATCTGACTTTAGAAAAATCCAAGTTCTGATTTAGAATTTGAGTAAATTAGCTCATGTTTCCAGTTTCTATGAGTGAGATTTATAATCGCCTGTCCCTAATTGACACCTGCCCTCCAATAAACTCCTGATCTGTTAAAAGTGATTGAAACAAATAAACACCCCCCCCCCTTTTATTTGGTAATTTATGTTAAATCTAAAATCAAGACACACAATCCCACACTTGTATTTCCTTTGCAGGACCACCTGCGCTCCTCCTATTCACTCCTATCCCCATCATGCGCCTCCGGGCGGCATGATGGGAATCCGCTTCCCTCCGAGACAGATAGCCGCTTGTCTTCGGCTGGCCGCCGTGTTTACCTCCATCAGGGGCCTATTAGTGAATGACAGGACCCCCCACGCAGACAGCAAACGGCGCATAAGGTATTGGCCCTGATTACCAACGTTTGGCCCGGCCTAAGCCTGATGTAGACGCACCGAGACCCTTTCTAATGTGAATTGAGTCCGTGTCTCCCCGCGTGTGGCTATGTAGCTGCGTCCCACTGTAAACAAAGCATTTACAGGTAGGTTTGGACCCTCACTGTCAACGACAGCGTGAGCCCGCTGTAACAAGTGTTACAAGTCATTAGGCAAATAGTTTGCCCTGCTCCACAATTTCCTATGAGTGCAAATAAAGCGGTGAGGAGAGGAGCCTGGCAGCTGCGTGTAGGTGCATGTGAATGGCGTCATGAATGTGAAAAGGCTGCAGAGAGACAGCAGGAAAGAACGGGACGCGGAAGCCTTAACTGCAAGAAAATACTTTTTTTTTTTATTTTCCAAACATAAACTCATCCATATTATGTACAGTTTGAAAATATAACATATTAGGTTGAATTTGGACTAATGCCATACAAATTCAAATAAAAATAAAAAAAGGGATATAAAAAAACAAAAAATGTACAAAATATATAAAAGTGCTTGTGAAAGGAAATGGGAGTTTAAATGTCGTGTGTGAACTCCCGATAAATTGTCCCATTTAAATAGAAAGTACTTGACGTGTCGTTTTAAAAAACATTATTAAATATGTCACAGTGATAGTCCTTAGCCGTTACAGGTTCATGACGGAGGGCCTCACACGATGGAAACGTTGTCCATCGTGCACGCGCACCTCTCCACGATCATGTTGGGGAACTCGGCCACCTCGATCTCCGTGTAGTCGCCCTTCTTCACCAGGTACATGATGGGCAGCGGCGCGCTCTCCGACACCGTGCACCTCCTCTCCCCGTAGCCGTAGTTGCGCTTGGGCTGCTTGCACCCGCCCGTGCACCGGAAGGCCTGGTAGCCCGCCGGCTCGATGATCCAGTACTGGGTCCAGGTGAGCGCGCGGAAGTTGATGAAGAACTGCTCGCGGCAGCAGGCGTCCTTGTTGTGGTTGGCGTCGCAGTCGCCGCGGGAGCTGCAGAAGGAGAAGAAGAAGAAGAAGAAGGAAAAAGGCGGTTAGGTGATTGTGTTGATTTGTGAAGGTGGTGATGAGGGGGCCGAAAAAAACGCATTGCTCTCAGTGGGCCTTGAATCTCTTTGCTACACCCCTGCTGGTTGCACAAGATAAGATAAGATAAGATAAGACTTTATTGATCCCACAACGGGGAAATTTGTCTGTTACTGCAGCGTACAGAGTAAATAAAAGAAAAGCTAAAGAAGATAAAAACTATAAAAAAATAAAAATACACAACACTATGTACAAATTTGTAGAATTTGTTGATCCGCATACACTGTATGCATTATGGACATAAGAATGGAGAAAAAATACTAATAAATAGTAAGAAAAAAGTATGCATAAGCAAAGCATATATACATACATACATGCACATACACACATATTTGCATATATATCCACGTGTATACCCACATGTACACATACATAGCTAATGCATACTTAATTACAGAATACAATTATGATTCACTTGGATCTTTTCTAGTAAATAAACCTGTATAAAATAGGCTGTGTGTGGAAGTCATAAGACTTAAAAATATATATATTTTTTAAAAAAGGCATTAAACTATCTGCAAGCATCTCGTTTCATGGATTTCTCCAAACCATGAGAACGAGTCAAGTAACGCCCCCGTGCCAACCTGCCCACTGCTCTCATAACGAATGCAAATGCTCGACAGCAGCCAATATCCTCCAAAAAGAAAAAAGAAGAAAAAAAAAAGGGGGGATATTGGCTAATTGTCACGCCGACACAATATCCTGTATATCAAAAGCTCGCGCCCTTACCCGTACTCTTCGAGGTTGAGTGTGTAGAGGACGAGCTCGGGTTTGCCCAAGGTGTTGTCCGTCTGCTCCTGGGTGGTAAAGCGCACACTCTTGGCCACCTCTGCCGCGTAGCTGCCAGGTCTCTCGCCCTCGATCCACACCTCCAGGTGCATAGGTGTCTTCTGCTCGGTTTTGGACCAATAGTGCACCGCCTGTGTCACATCAAAGCTCTTCCAGCCGGTCTCGTGAATGGGGATCAGCCTGTGAACGTGGGCAGACGGGGACAATTGATTATTAGAAGGAGGAGGAGGGGAGGGGTGGGGGGGGGGGGGGGGAAGAGGCGCGCACCTCTTAATTGCTTTAATCTCATCTTGACACAACGCGTTACCGCTTACCGGGAATCGACCAGCGACGTCCGGTTGGCCCCGTTGGGCAGCACGTCCACCCAGTACACGCTGACCCGCGCGTTGGTGACGGGCCGGTGGTTGCGGCGCTCCACCGCGAAGCGCTTGTGGTACGAGGCCCGCTGGTAGAGCTTGAGCTCCGCCATGGTCACCTCGCTGTTCTCCGGGATCCTCGCCTCCATGTCGAACACCACGCGATGCCGGGTGGTGTCCGAGTACACGTACTCCCCGGATATGTCTGAAAGCACAACGCACGTGAAAGCATTAGGTGAAATGATCTAGAAATGGCTGCGTGGTAAGAGGCGATCCGGTGCGTAATTGCGCACGGCGCACGGCGCAATTACGCACGGGGATATCTGCTTATCCAACCGCGATTGGTGTCAAAGCTATTTTCTTATGAGATCTTATGAATATATTGTTTAAAAAAAATAGACAAGCCCCTTACCAGCATTGCCAGGGATTCCCCTCAGGATGCCCGCCAGGCTCGGCAAAGATCTACGTCTCCTGCTGTGGTTGTGCATCTTCAGCATGGACATGTACTTGTTTCTGACGTGCGCCGGGATGACCAGGTTCTCCAAATCTCTCTTGTGGATTTTGGGGAGTTCATCCAAGCCCAGTTTCTGCAGCAGCGCGTCTTTCATATCCTGATGCGAGAAGGCCTCGGCGAGAGCCGAGAGGAAGGTGAGCAGGACACAAGCGCGGAGGAAATCCATGAGGATCCGAGAAGAAAAAAAAATCAAAATCAGTGTGATCGACAGCAGCAGCACGGTAGCACAAGTCACCCAGAGAGAGGCAGTGTCCCGCTGACACTCCTCCGGCCCCTTATATTGTTGCGGCCCTCCCAGTCGTTCGCACTTTGTCGATGGGGGCAGGGCCCTTATCAGAACAAAGGTGCGACCATACAGCCCCATCCTGAACAGGATATCTAAGTGGCCATACTTCAAACAGCAACAATTAGACTCGAGTGCCATCCGCATTGTATAGGTGTAATTTTCACCATAGCTTCCACAATGGCCTGTGTTGCATTGATGCCAGAGTGGGGATAAAAAAATATAGCATGGTTAAATTTAGATGTATCTTGAGTTCAAATTTATGTTTTATTGCATGTAAACTATATATTTTTGCAGGGCAAATCTAACATCACAATACTTGAAACTGCTGTTACTAATGACCTAATTGTTGCATCCAATGGATTTTCTCCCTCAAATTGACTCTATGGGGAAACAATTGGCTTGTGTGGTTATTTGTCCATAAATGTGTAAAATTTCACCATCACCAACAAATATGATTGGCTACAAATTTCAGTAGTGTGATTTAAACTTACAGCAATGACAGTTTGACATTCATCTGTTCCCATTCCCAGCTAATCGAAACAGGTCAAAGCTACATTGAGATAATTCATGTTTTTGTTGCGTTTTTCCCACTTTTATTCCCCCAGAACCTGGATACTTTCCCCTGCCGCTACAGCTGAGCCCCAGACAGACATCTCTTGACCCTGTGAACCTGAAGTGCCCTCTCTTTAGTAGCACCCTTGTCTGTACACACACCCCGCGCTCTGACGTGTACATTCCACTGAACGATGTCAGGCCCGGAGCAGTCTGGCAACAGTCTGCCACGCGGCCGGCTTAATTCCGTCTGGGTGGCTGGAAAGCCATCTTGTCCGCGGAAAAGATGGACCGAGATCAGGAGGACCGGCTTAGAAAACCAGCAGGGCATCCGGTTTGTTCATTTTAGTACAAGTGTATAAGAGGGAAGGAGGGCGAGGGGGGGGTCGAGGAGGAAATGCAGGGCTCCAAGGGAGGGGAGGAGGGGACTATAGGATTAGATGTTTATTCCGAGCCCTGTCACCCATTCTTGGCCCTCTCCAACAGATTAAAATTATTAGCCAAACAGTCAGTTAATCCAGGGGCCGGTGTGGATGTGGATTGGGGCAGGCTCTTCACAGGTTGGTGATTATCTGATTCCATTGCGAGGATTTGCCTTGCCTTTTTTGTCACACAAACATTAGAAGAGGGTGCTCTCACTGGCTGCGCCAGAAGGCCGTGGCTGCGGTTGTGTATTGGGCCCTGTTTGCTCAGAGATGTCAGACAGAGTGAAGGGGCAACAGGAAGAGCAAATGACAGATGACCGCCAGACCCACGCGCTGCAGCCACAGCCACGCAGACAAGTAGAAATATTAATTAGCGCTGCAGACATGACGCTACACTTTGCAACTGGTGTACAGAACAACCACAGGATGCATTACTGTAAGATACACGTGTGATTTGCAAGGGCCCATTCTGTGATTTCACTGCAAATATATGAGCTATGTGAGATACTATATGAGACTTGCTTGAGGAGATTTGCTCCTTTTTTGCAGCTCTTTTGTATGCGTCTTTTAATATATGATTTACAACTGAAAAACAGTAACATAGAGGCTGTATTGCGCGTAATAATATCAATGTGATATTCTTTGTAAAGTGGGATAAACATTGATTACATTGATCCAAACTGACTGGAGGATTCATTGTCATTTTATTTTCTTTGGGATTTTTCGACATGGACAATGTTCATTTACCAACAGTGAAAACTGTTACTTATGCATAATTGTCCATGCTTTTTAAATAATAACAATGAATACAACTTCAGCATTACTGAAATTCATGCACTCAGAATTGGAAATATGCATAAAATAGTACAGGGCTCATCCATCAGTAAGAAATTCTACATGTTGCACCAATGTAAGTTATGTGTTTTAAAGTATTTACAAAAAAACCCTTTGTGGTAAATATAAACAGTAAGCTCCACAACTCAGAATCATCTCCATCAAAGCCACAAGTGAGGTACAAACTGGTCAATCAGATTGTCTGATGTGATGATGAAACATCAGAGCAGACATGTAAATTCACAACAGATCTATTGTCCAGTCCAGCCAAAGGCCAGTCTGAACGCCTCCTCTCCACAGCCATGAAATACATATGGTAACCCCACTCTTTGACATTACAACCCCTAATTTGGGAAATTAAGATTCCCTTTGTGTGATATTTCTCAGTCTTTCTTCCTTCCCATGCCAATCAAAGACAGGTTTCCTAGTTCAAAGCCACTTCTGATGCTCCGAGGTGCCATTTCTTTTCAATCAAAGGCCAAAAAGCTCCTACAATCAACAACACAGGTGTTAATTAACATCCAACTATTTGCATCCAAAAGCAGTCCAATTTATAGGTCATTCCCTTCCATTTGTGAAACATGGAATCCCCCTTTGCTTGCAGGAACCACTTGTTTCTGAAAGGTTAAATGTTTTTTTTTTTTTTTTTATCAAAATGCTGTGGAGATAAAAACATTGGCCTGTTAGGAGGAGGAAGAACTGGCTACGATTCATGTGGTTCGCACATTACCTTACAGCATCACAGCTTTTCCTGCATTGGAACAAGGCAGAGCTTCTCCAAAAAGTCAATATTGAACTTGTGCTGGTGGTGAGTGCAAATTCCTCATTATTCATATGGCTGTATTGTCAATGACTTCCTGATCTACTATTGTCTGCTTTATCTTAACATCAAATATTTGGGGAAATGATCTGCTCTAGTTTGCACCTTAATGGCCCTTACAAGACCTTTTTTAACAATGATTGCAGAACTCAAACATTCCCTCGGAGTCTGGATGAATCCATGGAGATGGCTGCCAATAATCATCGATCAGTCTGTCAGAGGGGAAAAGCGCTAGACCTGTGCAAGGACAATACGATTATTACTCAATGGCCTCCACATCTCTAGACAGAGTACAGGACAGTCTAATTGCATTTCACACAGCTAATGACGTGTCAATCAGTGCAGACATGGAGGGTTAATCCCAACAGTGGAGACTTAACCAAATAGGATCAGACATGATTAGATAGGGCTAACAGTAAATCATTTTTATTTATTTATTATATTTATTTATTTATTTATTACATTTCAATAGTTATGGTCCATTTTTTCCAAGTGTAACACAAAGCAATAGAAATAAGGGATAGGAAAATAATATAAAATAAGTCTTTTTTTTTAACATCCAATGATTATTTGGTTTTCGAACAACAATGTTACTGTACTACTGACATACTGTAACATTACTATGTATGTATATATATATATATATATATATATATATATATATATATAGGTATAGATTATGATAATGTTTGTGGATTTGTGTTTTTTTTTTAAATCTGCCTGAAAAAAGACACCAAGCTCCAATTACTTTACCAGCTGTAGGGAGGCAGTTTGTCCACCAGAGGGCACCATGGTAACATTGAACAAGCAATTTTGGGCTTTTAAGGGAAAATCCACCTTAAAAACAGTAATTGAAATCTACAACTCATGTTAATGTAGAATTATATCTACAAAATAAAAAAAAAATAGAAACAAAAATAAACCAATATCAGGACTCATATCTGCACATTGAATTTGCTGATATACAAACTCTTTAACTGATATTTTATATTGCTTTTAATGAATTGAATTGTCACTGCCTGAAAGGTTTTGTATATATATATATGCTGTATGCTGTGGAGCCAATCCAAGCACATTACAGGCAAGAGGCGGGGATACCCCCCAGATAGGTCACCAGTGTAGCATGGGGCTCACACACTCATACCTGCAGGCAATGTTGAGTCTACAATTAACCTCAGCATGATTTTGGACTGTGGGAGAAAAAGCCAGAGAACCCCAGAGAGCCTGCGACCTTGCTGTGAGGCAACAGTGCTAACCACTGTGACATTGTGTTGCCCCTATATATATATATATATATATATATATACTATGTCAGTCCAATTTTAGACTGCATTTCCCTTCGCCTGCTTCTATTTTGTGAAGCATACATATAAATGTTGTGAGTCGATTATATATTCTCTTCTTCAGTATTGTTATTATTATTACATCACATACTCTAACACAGAATACATTTAGGGTTAGGGTTAAGTTGTTTTATGTGTATGTGTGTGTGTGTGTGTGTGTGTGTGTGTGTGTGTGTGTTTATTCCACCACAGTGCCTCTTTATGCCTCTCCCCTCTTATTCTACCTTTGCCTCCCTACCCTCTAAGATTCAGCAGCTATGTTGGCTGTTAATCATTAGTAAATGTACTTTGAACGGCGATAAAAGCCTCACTTCAAAAGGATGGGATCTTTTCAAACTAAATATAAAGAGTCAATTCAGAGTGACATGTTGTGAATGAAACCTCACATGCTGATCAGGTGTTTTGTGTATAACCACTTGCAGATACAGTAGTTTGATTCTAAAAAGAAACTGCTTGTGACTCACCTACTGTATTGATCTGTGTGTAATGCACATCTGGTGATCCACACATATGAAAGGCCTGACTCACTCAGTCAGCAGGAACACAGCAGACCTTGAAAATCCAGCTCTAGCCCACAGGCCTGTTTACCTTAGTTACTTTGCTCGCAGCATTAAGCTGTTCTCACCCGTGAGAACAAAAGTCCAAGAGACAGAGAATCCTGTGCAGCCTTTGCCACACCTTGATTTTGACCCTGGAGAATGCTCACTGAGATAGAAAGTCAAAGTAGTATCCTTTTGTTTTTAAATGGCTTCTGAACAAAGTTGTAATTTCTTATGTCAGCCATGAAGGTGCTATGCTACAATGTAGATGGTGAAGTCAGCCCGTCCCTTCATGTTCATTGCTTATGTACAGTAAAAGGCATGACCTGCCATAAAATATGTTTATGCATTGCAAAACATGTTGACAAACTATGCTGTTCACAATTTTTCTGCTTAAAACAATAGTCAGGAGCCCAAATTAACGTTGAAAATTTTACTTTTGCCTGTCATAACCATCCCTTTTGTTTGTAATAACTATTAGGAGATCCCTTCGTAATGCTAGTACTGTAATGTTAGTAATGTGGCCAAATATTATTTTTAGTGCCAAAGTCCCCCTTTTTGTTCCCATAATTTCACTGCAGCTCATCAGGGAGAGCTGCTGGGGAATGGAACATTTGAAGGATCTTTTAGTAGCCAGCATGAAAGGATGGAATGATTACAGCAAACCTCTTTCAGTGTTCATCTGGTTTCCTTAATTTTTGTTTTAAATGAAGACAAGGAAAATATTTTTGTGAATGTGGCCCACAACACAGGTTGTATTTTTTGCAGACAGACCTCTCTACAGGCACATCTGCACAAAATGTGTGTTTTGCAGACAGTTAAAGAGACCGTAGTCATTTCACAAAAAAAATGTCCCTTCTGCTCTCCGCAGCACGCCACCAGCAGACTGACAGACAGCCCGCAGTTTCCATTCAGAATATTGACCCTCCCCCCACCCATTCCCCCCCCTGCACAGCAGATGCTGTGACGGGCGCCATGATGATGATCTGGGACTTTGCATGTAGCAGCAGAAGCAGCCAGAGATAGTAGAAAACTCTGGAGAGTGCCTTCTAGCTGCAAACCATAGACATACATGCGTAGATGCAGCATCCAGAACTAGCACGGTCGACACGGTCGCCATCTTGTGTCGGAGATTCTGACCGTCCTGCATCCAGGCAATACTGACATTCCACTTTTGGTCGCCTCTATGAAATAAACGCCAAAGCTAAGGAACCTGGAATAACATTTCATAGCTTGGCATTCACACAAGTACAACGACATTATCATGCACACATACACAGTCACTCAAAGTGATTTATGGTGATTTTAGTTAATACACCAGCTGCCTCACTGGACCCTTGCAGCATAGGCGCGGCTTCCCCCGACACAAGATGGCGGCCGCAATGACACATCGTTCCAATTGAAGTCGGCATCTACGTGGTACATATCTATGGCTGCGAACAAAACGATTCATTCACACCGGAGCGCATCAAAGATGGTCGCCTCGGAACTGGAGCGTCTGTGCGCATGCGCGAAAGTTGGAAAAACATCACAATTTGTTTTCGTGAAAAAAATGCCACGCGAGGCGGATTGAAAACGTCTCGCGTGGCAGACAAAGCTAATAAAAACACTTCCTAAACATGATGAATGATGCGCGGGTTTTTTATGACAGTGTCTTGTGCTTATTTTAAGCGGCAGCTCACGCTTATGGTCCATTTGTATCTCATTCATATTTTACAGCCCTGCTTCCCACAATGCAGCGCGCGGTCCAGGGCAGAGCTGTCTGTTGGGTCATCTCTCCCGGAGACAGTCTCTGGCAGCGGCGAGCTGCTGGTAGCTTGACTGCTCGGAGACGGCGAGAAGCGACCGACCGGCGGGGGAGGCAGCAGGCAAGGCAACGGAAAGGAAAGGCAAGGACGAGGAGGGAGGGGGGATTTAGGCTGTGTGTCCCGTATTTGGTATAAGCAAAGACTTACAGCTTTCCTCTTGACGTGAAACGAGCTCCTCTGTAACCTTCAGAAAAAAGGACCCGCAGTTTGTGTGTGTTTTTTCCCCTTTCTTTTTTTAACAACGGCCGTCAAGTGACGCGGCTGTTTGAAAACTAACCGTCGTTCTTTTTTTGAACTGTGAAGAAAACTAAAAGAGGTTTTGCTTTCTGGACGAAGAATGGGATTTAAAGAACATATCTGCCCGCATTGAGTTGCGAAAACAAGGGGATATTTTTTTCCGGTTGGATGAGAAATAACCGCAGAGTCGAAGTTAAGCTGTGTTAACACTGTGCATATGACAAGTCAACTCCCAGAAGGTAAAACGGGGCAATGATGGCATTTAGGAGCGGAGAAAAGTAGCGTTAGCTTGCTGGCTAACTAGCTAAACAGCTAACCTAGCAGGCTTGCTAACTAAAGCCTGTGTCGCCCTTTCCATTCCTGGAGCAGAGGAGGGGCGCTGCTGGGGCTTTTGTAGCATTGCAGATCTTCCTTGCATTTTTTTTGGGGGGGGTGTGCTGAAAGAATGGAGAACCCCAAATATCTGCCAAAACAAATTGACTCGATTATCTAACATTTTTCATTAAGTTAGAACCAGAAAAGTATTGAAAACGTCAGGATTTCACATATAAAAAGCAACCGGCCCGGGGCAGCCAGGATTCTGTAATTGTCTTTTTTTGCCCCCGTGGGGATAGGTATTATAAAAATGGGGAAGTATTGCACGTCTTATCCACCTCCTATATACTGGATATCGGATATAGGAAGATCATGCCTACATTGGCTATAATAACGAGGAATTAGCACCGGCCTCAGCTCCAAAGTTTTATTATTTTCGAGGCACAGTCAAGGTGAGAGAACTTCTTTCGCAGGCCCCTCTCTGCGCTAACTACCAGGCCGAGGAGGGTGATCGCCCCTTCCCTCCTCCTCCACCTCCTCTGTTTATCAGCATCATTACTTCAGAAACCAACAACCACCCGGAATAATCATGTCGGGAGAGGTGCGTTTGAAGAAGCTGGAGAAGATGATCCTGGACGGTCCGGTCCGGTCCACCGGCCAGTGCCTGAGCGTGGAGACGCTGCTGGATGTGCTCGTGTGTCTCTACGACGAGTGCAACAACTCGCCGCTTAGGAGAGAGAAGAATGTCCTGGAGTTTTTGGAATGGGGTAAGCAACCGGTGTCTCATTGTTCCCATTGCAATCATTATTTATCATTCGTCTTGGCGAGATGATAGGCCAATAATGCTGGTGGTGCAGCGGCCCTCCCTTCCCCATCACATTCCTTTTATAGTAGTAGTGGGGATCACTGGCTTGTTCTCGCCTCTTTGCCTAAAATTAAAAGCAAGGCAGTGTTAGGAAGCAACTAAGTACATTTAGTACTGTATTTAGTAGAATTAAGAAGTACCTGTGTATTATTTGTTTCATGCTAAATTGTACTTGTCCACTACATTTTGCGGGGGAAATACTGTCATTGTTTACTGCACTACATGTATTTGACAGCTCTAGTTACTTTTAAGATGGAAATTTGGCATAACATGTAATAAAATACACCACAGCTACAACAGTATCATTCTAATAACACATTGATGCATCAGTATTGACAATCTTATCATATCGTCGTATGTAACATTATGAGGTACTAAATGAATACTTGCACTTCAAAAGTATAATAGGCTGTGAGTAGTTATGTACTTTTACATATAGAGGAGTATTCATGCAGGCTTCGTTCTCCCACAATGAAATGTTTTTGTATGTTCTCGGTGTTACAGAAACGTTCTACACAATGCTTAGTACAAACCACACGTTATAATCAAGGTGTTGCCATGTTGACATTGAGAACAGAACGACATGAACAGTAGTGAGGAAGAGATAAAACAGGCCCGCACAAAGTTTTGATATGATTCCAGGAAATATCTCATAAATGTCCTATCCTCCAAGCCACCATTTAATCTTCTGAACATGCACATATACATGATAATATTGATGCTAATGCTTAATTTATACCATGCTTTTAGTTTTTTAGTGAGCTCATAGTGCTACAGTATTAACAACATGGAACGAACACAACATTGCATCAACCATTCTGTTTTCTTCCAATCCACTTTACATGCCAGTTTGTTTTCCTTTTTTTCGTGGGTGTGTATGTGAATGCTTGTTGAAAACCTAACTAGTTTTTATCAGATCCACAGTGTTGTAATAAATGTTTTGTTGCTCTTGCTGCTTCATAGGCATCATAGTTACTATTAGTTCATAATCGGGAAAATAGTTTGGGTGACTAGTTTGGAATTGAAATAACTTTCCCCACTCCTCTGGCTCAAGTAAGGGTAAGGTTAGAAAAATCACAGGAGGCAAGAGGACCACACACACATTCAAACATCGCAATCGTGTGTGTGTGCGTGTGTCACTCACACACCCACATCGGGGGTTTGGTTTGTGCATGAAGCAGGAATGTGAACAACTCACCTTTTTTATCTGACGCTGAGGCCCAGCTAGTTGCTGGAGCATGCCTGGCTGCTTTGCTTTTCTTTTAAAGCCCAGAGAGAAATGCAACAAGGCAGAAGCAAAGCAGTGTCCTCACAGATAGAAACACGTTAATAACGCAGCAGTCAGCGAAAAGCAGCATGGATAATCAAAGCAAAAAATGACATTCGTACTACTAGGTTGGTTGTTTTTCGTATATTTATATAAATATATATATATGTATATTTATATAAATTTAAAATTTTTTAAATTTTATTATATAAATTTATACAGTTTTATAAAATGCCCCCCCCCTCACCTAACAGTTGGATAAATGCAATTTTACAATTGCTTAAGTTAGATAAGTTCTCACTGAAAGGATCACAGAATTTGTTGCATAATACTTGCAATTTCTTCTGTACTAGATTAGCAATAATATCACTGTTATTCCTGATTATGCCGACGATGCCTTGTAAGAATAATTAGATGTTGGAGAGTGAGAAATCCATCTTCCATCTCGCTTCCCCTCTTCCTTTAATTTATTTTTTTGGTTTTAGTTTTATTATTGTTTGATTCAATTCAGTTATCTGTTTATTATATTTTCCCCCAATAAATACTTGGTTGCCTGAACTGATTTGGGCTGTTGGGAGGTACAGTAGGATCTGGGTTTTCTTTCACTCAATTTCCTGTATTTGAGCCTAAAATTAATAATGAAATTTGTAGGGAAAAAAAGGAAAAACTGCAGTTTTAATCAGGCATTGGTTGGGCCCTTTTTTGTGTTGCAGTGACAGAGAGAGACAGGACCCGGAGGCAGTTAAATTGGTCAAATGGGGGGTACATTTTGGCTGTGGCTGCTAAGTTTGTCTACTCCACCAGCTGCCATCTGGCCAACCTATTTTGAGCTAAAAATGGAGCTTATCCCGGCTGGTAGAGTGCTGGAAATGTTTTGAGTTGGTGAACTTTGTCTGCAGGGGAAAAAAGGCATTTTCCGGTCTGTCCCAAGTCGTACCCCAACATGTGTATTTATTACACACACATAGCTTCCTACAGAAACATATTTCTTTGCCCTAATGTCTAGCCTCATGCTGAACCGCTGCAGGGAACTGGCCCTGCAACAATGCTGGTGTGCCCTGGCCTTTAAGGAGAGATGCCCTCTGCTCAGGCGCCAAATGGTGATTTCATCCTGACATTTGATTTCCCTGTGTTGACATTAGAAACTCACCGACCAAGCTCGGCTAGCCGCAGCTTTCAACCTACACATGTCCACACGGTCGAAGTAGGGAAGAGGTCTCATGTTGCTGCATGTTGTATTTCCACAGGGGGTTTAAGAAATCTTCAGGTTTTTACAGTTAATGGCTATAAATTTCATAGAGTTGTAGAGTTTATACCCAGAAAAATGTGAAGCTGGATTTCTGTAAATTAGGAGCCCTAAGGGGCACTTTTAGTATTTCACACTTGTGCTCAAGTTTTTTTTTTTACTACAGACAAAATATAGGTCTATATCTGCCAAATAACTAAGTGACTACACAGTCTTACTCATTTTATGTGTGGCCTTTGCTTACTGTGCTCTTTATAGCTATATTTTATGAATGGGCATCTTTGATTAATGAGATATAATCTAATATTTTTTGTTACAGACCTTTCTGTCCTCTGAGAATAATGTATTGAATAATAGAAGACACAGCAGACAGTCAGTGTAATTAAAGGGTTCCCGGAGGGTCTTCTCTCTTGTGTGAGGGGGAAACAGGGGATTCTGATTATGTCGCAGTGTCAAAGTCAAATGAATGTGTTTTGTCAGTAGTCAAAAAACAATCATTCAGCCATTACCTACTGACTGATTCAGTGTTTCAGGACTGGATAAGATTAGTTACTGTGGTGTGGTTTCAGCATTGTGATAAAGCACGTCCTCAAAATGGAAAACCACAGCTTTGTTGTAGCCACCAACAAAATATGATATAACAGAGGTCACGTCTTGTCTTGTCTTCCGAAGTTTTTGGAGTGTTGCCACTCCCATGTTTTCCATTTTTCTTGGCAGAGCACACAGCCAGATGGTCAAAGTAAAATCTGCTTCTGTTAAACATTAAACACCTTTTTGTAGAATTCGGACAATTATAAATGTTAGCAGAGGAAATTGGACACTGTCATTATAGCCCTGTCTTTGTACTGTACCAACAGAAACAAAGGGTGCACATGGCCAATTGTAGCCTATGAAAAGCAGATTGTGTCAGGCTGATAGCGTTAACACATACTCAAAACACAGTTTAATCCTACGTACAGTAAATGGTTCAAGATGGGCCCCATGAAACCTTATACCTGTTCAACTTGTGAGTGATCTGCCTTTGTCAGCCACTCAGAAGATGTTTCCACAGCCATGCTTTCACAGAAAACACACAGACACTTAGTCACTGTACTTTTTTTTTTTTTGTTGTTTTTGATATAACTGTGACAAAGGTGCACTGATGTTACCTCCGCTTCTCAAGAATGTACGTATATGAGCCTCGGAAGAGGACAACCATTTGTATTCAGTTTGCTTTTCTGTTTGTTTGGTGACCTCATTTCAGCTGAAATAGAGACCCTTACATGACCCGCAGCCACAGGGGAAACGAACACGGGAAAGTACACTGTATCCTGATTCCTCACATTTACCACAGCAGTTACCCTGTCTTAACAATTTCACTGGCCCAGACCTCTGTGTATAGTTATTCTTTTACAACCTGGCTCGCCAGCTTCACTGTTCAGCCAGTTTATGTCAACATCTTCTCTATCTGTAATTTAACCAGGTGGTGTGTGAATTTAAACATCCCCGTTTTGTTGTTTGCGGCATATAAACAAAAAATTTTGAGCATCGTTCCTTGAAGAATTTGACTTTCTAAATAAATGAACACCTACTTCTTTTCCCACAGAACAAGCACTTTGGTCAGGAGCTGAATCATGATGATCTCATTGATCCATGGCTCATGTGGGGCAGTATTGGTGTGTCAGCATAAGTACCAATCATGAAGTGTATTTATTTATTTATTTTAAATGTGATTACAAATTTGTCAGAAACTTTTCCTTTATAAAGTGGTTTAACTTTTTGTTTCTCATAACTCTACTGTTTTCTTTCTACCTCCCATCATTTCCTGCGTTTTGTTTTGTACCGATCCCCCTACCCTGTTTTGGGAAATGGATCGCTGGGCGGCTGGGTGAAAGTGGGCGTCCGTGCCAGGCCGCAGTTGGCCAAAGTCGGGGAGGCGCCCCGACCCTTTCAGTCTAGACCCGGTGTTGGCCCGCAGTGTCCAGCTGTTCAGCTGCAGCTGATGTGTGCTCCACCCTTCAAGGCTTTGGTTGGCAGCATGCCTCACACACTGCTCACACTGTACAAGTGCACACACACTCACACTTACACCCTCTTCTTCTTGTGGTTTTGCCTAACTGGGCTATCACACAGTGCACAGGCTGGAGTCACTCTTTGTTATTTTCACTCTACAGAGGAGCTACCACTATGCCTTATGAGAAACTGAAATGTCTTGATACCAAAGAAATGCTTTTTTGTGTGTGTGTGTGTCACATGTTTTAGAGGTTATTTCCCCTGTAGACAGGGCTATCACCTAAAACAGCTTCCATCATCCCATTACGTGCATATTACCTTTGTTGTAACAAACTTTTTGGACTTTATCTGACTTTAAATTGTTGCTTGTGGAGGCTTTGTTGTTGGTTCAGCAACTTCACACAGAGCAAAGGTTGACTTAACTAAACCAAACCAAGTGTTTTGTTATTTAATCTGCTGCATCGGTAATGTTTATGTTCATGTTTTTATTAAAGTAGAGGCATTGCACAATAATTGACACGAGCACCTGAGACAGATTAATATTTATCTACAGGCCTTGGCAGGTAGATGGCATAGAAAAACATTAAGGAAAAACATACAAGAGCACATATCATATCCGGCATCTCATAATTTGCATTATTGTCGTCCTGAATATCAATATTTTAGTATTAAATCTGGTAATTCTAGCTGGGTTTGGCCCCCATCTCAGGACATCCTCGCTACCTCTCCATTTGTGTTGTTTCCGGTCTGGCTGCCCGGTGTTGCGACGGATACAGAGGACAGGAAGGAACCACAAGGCCTCAGTGAGCTAGTCCAGACCAAACGGGCAAATGATGTCATACGAGGAAATGGGACAGAGCGATTGCATTGTGTCACTCTGTACTCTGAGCTTGCATCCAACTTTTTTTGGTGTTGGGAAGCCTCAAGGTTGCCAGTGTGTTGTTTTCCTTGCTGGCGGAGTTCCCTTTTCACACCAGCTCAGGTACAGCAGAGGACTGTTTGATCATGTTAAACACTCAGAAGCTCTTTGAGTCCATCACACAGACAGTGCCACTGTTAACTTTCTCCTTCTCCAAGTGATGCACCATTTTCCCCTTGTTCTGAGTTTACTTGCACAATTGTACATAGCAGAGGGGCCCATGTAGATCATTTTCTCCTGGTGTCCTCACACAACATAACTAATCCCAAAAGTGTATTCTGTGCAAGTTAAATTTTCTCTTATTTAAAATTATTTAGAAAAAACACATTATAAATCACTTAAAGTACCATAAGCAACTTCTTGAATTAAATAAAACTGGCAATGTAGTGATGGAAACCCCACCCTTATTAAAATGATTCGGAATGATGTAATTGTTTATCAGCAGCAGAAATACAGTTGTTCATGACTTCACAAAACATGGACCACATATAATTTGCAGGCACATTGCTCTGCTTCTTTCTGCATGGTCGCCAACAACTGGCAACAGGGTTGTGTATCACCTCAGGTGTGTGCGTACGTGTGTGTGTGTGTGTGTGTGTGTGTGTACATACGTACGTTTGTGTAATTGTGTGCATTATACATACAAAATGGCTACCTACTCATTAAAACGTTGTTCTCTAGTGCTACTGATGAACCCTTTTAACTGTTGACGAACCAGAAATTATTCTTTTATTTCCGAACATCCAACAGAGGGACTTCTGTTTGGATTAAAAAAAACATTCTTGTACTCAAGTGGTAGTGAAATTACAGGGGATCGAGACTGGAAATTGTCTTGCCTTTGACTTTTGGCTGCCACTTACTAAAAAGTACAATAATCGGATGTGATTTTAACTTGTCAGTAAATTATGTATATATTTTCTCCACGTGGTGGATCCATAACTTGGTGCTTGATGGCTAAGAATAGTCCACTCTGTTAGGCTACACCCTGATGAAGATGATCCCACAATGCTGACTTTTCTTTAAGATATACACGTTATAATTGGACTGCTGATGAAGTGTCTTTAAGCTGCTAATGAACTGGCCATTTACCAGGAAAACACTTGACATTTTCAGCATCTGGATTTTTCACCAACAGTGTTTTTGGAACGCTCAGTTAGCCCGTCCGCGAGCTTTGTTTGTAGAGAAATGCCCGCTGCTAATTGTGATTTGTCATCAGAAAGTGGCAACAGAAGTGCCGGCTTCCTTCTCCAGATCCCAGAGGACCCACTGAGGCGCAGGTCATTAGCTGGCCTCGCAGGACCCTCGGGATCTGACCACATGCCCCCTCCCCCCCTTTCTTCACCTTCACTCCTTTTCATCCTCCCATTGCTTTTAATTCTTCTCTTTTTTTCTACTTTTGTTCTTCCCCTGCTGTGCCTGTGAGCTGGGGTTTGGCAGACCTTTTTGCTCAGTTGTCTGTTCATCACTTCAGCCACTGTTTACAGATCAGATGAACCTGCTCTGTTGGCTATTTTTGGCTCATTATGATTATTTTCAAAATAAACATTTATTAAGTCCACTGTTCAATTAAGACAGTTTACAATAAAGCACACACCACAAGGCTGCAGTGATTTTTTTTTTTCACTTCACTTACTTCGCTATAATCTCATAATGAGTGAATAAATCTATACATACTGAATAGAATTACATACTGAGATGACTTTTCATCTCAGAGGAGCAACTATCAAGTCGGCTATTTCATTTGACAGCTAAGTCTCCACATATGCACACACAAATGCCACGGACAGAGCAACATTGTTTTCTCAAAAGTTTTTTTTTTTTAATGTTGTCGGGTAAATTTGAGAAAGCTGCTTCCCCCCCTTTACCCATCAGACAAAACGGTCCCACAGCCAGCTGGCGACGGCTCTTGCTTGCATAGTTTTGTCTCTTCCCATACTCACTGAACTGGGAGTGGGAGCCAGTAAAGGGACGTGCGTCCACACTGGTCTTACTGAGCAACATGTAAGCAAAATTATATCGAAATCGATGTTCACAATACACAAATATTTGTCTGTTTCTTTATTCATAAATTAAATATATAAAAAAAACTTCAAAGTAATTACAACAGCAGCAAAAATGAATACTTGTCTAAACATCCTCCTTAAATATGCTTGAAAGTTGGATCTGTAATTACCTATTTGTGGAGACCTAAAGACACAGCAGAATAGTCAATGTCCGAAACCTCTTAAACAACAGTGAACGCATAGCACAATAATAAAAACTTTTTTGCTGCTCCTAATCAATACAATAACAAAAGATTTCTTTAGTGTTCATTATAGAGTAAATGTTGGGCTTTTGAGTTCAATTTCATTTGCATATTTCATGTGGTATGTATTTTGATACACTTAAGTTGGAAAGAAGCTTAATAAAATGCAAAATCATTCCAAGTTTGGCTAAAACAACATTCAACTACTGTTAATTCTAGGGATTAGAGAGAATAAGACTCCTTGGGCAGTAGCCACAGATACAATTTGGCTTCCAAACAATTTCTACAAGATCACATTTTAAACCGTGTGTATGCAGTATAATATATAATTTGTGTAGTATTTCTAAAAATGATTGATTTGTTTGTTAAACCAATCACTACATGCAGGAAATGGATTTGTATAAGTGGCAAATAGTTTTACATTTAAAACTGAATTTAAGCTGGGTGTTTTTGCTTGTATAAATCTGTCAGCAGGGGAGTGTGCCTGCTGGCTGGACCTCCACTGTCTCCGACCCCAGGATAAAACCTTATTAGCTGCTCTTAAAAACCAGAGAGCCCCTGGGAGCCTCATCAGGCATAAATAACCTGTGGTTCATAAATAATGTGGAAGAAAACTGCTGCACGTGAACTCCTCTGGCCTTTTTGCTTCCTCCTGTTCCCTCTTTCCTCTTTATCACAGGATATTTCTCTGACAGGCAGTCTGGCACCAAATCCCAGTTGCGGTAGTACGAAAAGATGCCAAGGAATCCAGTCAACCTCTTTAGCTCCGCTTTAGGGTTGCACTCGCTGGTTGAGTTTATGAATGTTTGTTCATTTAGTTTAGTCATGGTTTAGATGTTTTCTGACATTTTGTTGTTGTCATTTAGATTCCATTTCATGTATGTCCTGCCCTGTTGCTGTGTTGTGTCTGAGTGTAACTTCCTGTTGGCAATGGCAAAGAACGAAATATTATTAAAGCGCACCAATCATAGAAAGTGAGTTTTTATTTGCTTTTTCGTTAGGTAGCAGTTTTATATAAATACTGGCTCATTGATACTACCAAGACAGACAAAATGTTATTTGTATAGTCCAGACAGAATCTTGAGGAAGGAAATGTAAAATTATTCCATGATGATTTTTGATATCTACGAATATCTTCTTAGAGACATCAAAACTTTAAATAAAACCCCAAAAAATGTTAAATATGGCACCTCTGATTTGTAGATGCTTAATTCAATCAGTTATCCTAGTTCAGGTATTTTGTTGGATAAGCATAGATTCTATAGTTTACATGCAGAACTCTTGATGTGGCTGTGTTATGTCCCTCGCCCGTGCTGCTGCCCGCACATCCCCTTTTCTGCTTTGAGGTGTGTATGTTAGAGTGTGAGTGAAGCGCTGACTCAGGCCGCAGCCCCTCATACCCGGGCTGCTTGTGGAATTTGGAACTGAGGTGCAATGTTAGGGAGAACAGCAGCTGTTTGGATGAGGCCAGGTCTCCCTCTTTGTCTACTGACGTTCTGTTTGTCAGTCATCTCTTGCTTTTACCGTTTAAGTTGTTGCTGCCCACATTTGCTTGGTGTTCATTGCTTTTACATACTGTATATTGCTCTTTTGGTTTTCCTCATTTTGATATTGGCTCTCTTCCCCTCCTGTATTGAGTTTCTTCCCCTCCTTTATTTTCCCCTGTTTGCTCTCTCCTCCTGTCCTGCCCCCTCCCCTTCCCGCCTCCTGCAGCTCTCCTATCCCCCTCCCTCCCTCCCAACCTGCTGTATCCCAGCTTTGCCTAGTGACAGAGAAGGGTAAGCTGGTGTGCAAATGTGTATCTCACTGTGTAATATAGCATGTGTGTGCGTGCACATATTTGTCTCCTTTTTTTGTTTTAGCGTGTAAAAGAGCCACTTTGCCAATGCTGAGTCTATCAGACGGTGCAGTCAGTCCAGCCAGCGCAGAGCCGAGCTGCATCACTAACAAAGCTCCCATGCTGCATCCGCAGGCACGTGTGTGCGCTTTGATCCGCTATCACATGCTGGCATACATGTAACAGGAACTAAATGCCAAATGAGAAAAGAAAGGTATTTGCCCCTTTTTAGTTTTGTTCAGGCTAAATAAGGAATGCACACTCCACTGGTTGAAAGATCCGCTAAGCAAGACCATTCGAATTTTTTCTGCAGCAGCCACAGATCACATCAGCAGGCTCTGTCCAATTGAGAATGCGCCGATGCAGTTTTTTTTTTGTTTTTTTTTAACAGCATTTTCAACTAATAATTAAACGTCTGTGTGTTTTTGCAAAAATCAAAACATGTTGATCTAATCACACGTACCCGTTTTTGAAAGACTAAGCAAAATGAAAACACAATGCATCTTAGGCCGATCGGACAGCTGTCCAATATGCTTCTAGGAAGCTCAGTTGCGTTTTAGCCAGATGTTAAAATAGAATTTTAGTTGAAGTGGCAATGAAATCATCATTTAAAAGTGTTCTCCTTTGTTGCTTAAGATGGAGAGAAAAGCAACTCCAGTGATTTCAACACACACACTATCAGAAAAGGTACTCAGAGCTTCTTTAGAGTTTATCAGATCTCTTATCAGTTCAACCACTGAACGATACATGTCGTTGAGAGTAATCTGTATCAGTGAAGAAAGATAGTTGGCAAGAGCTCATGAATATGGTTAAACTTTTATGTCACTCTTAGTAGTTGGATTGTTATTAAACTCCTGAAATGGATGTTATTTTTGTATGTTTCCTGTTGTTTTTGTTCATTAAACAGTATCAGGTGCTGTTTTGCATGTAGTCTGGTGAAAGCGAGATGGATCGTGATCAGATTTTTGAATTGTGATGTGATGACGTGTAAACAAGTGTTTTCAGTTGGACATCTGCATGTTATTTGGCTACAAGATAATATAAACAATAGCAACCGCACTGCTTCAGTTAGTCGGAGATTGCACTTGTCTGAAACAAAAGAATGCACACAAATTAGCATTCATTTAGACTTGAATTTCATGGCATTTCTACTAATTAGATAACGACAGAGGAGATGTGAGACATTAGGCAAAGACGATGAGGACATGCTGAAATAGTTGGAATAGATTAAGTGAGTCCAAAGTGTTGGCTAGGATTTGCAGAGGAAGAGGGAGATCTGAAGTCAGTTTGTCTGTCCCTGTACTCTTTGTTCCACTGTTTTAGTGCTGCCTGCTGTAGCTGACACTGATGGAGCACTGACCTTGGCTTCTGGTGCGGTGGCGAATTTGACGGTGACCCGATCTATTTTTAGGCCCCGTCTATAATATATCCACATCTGCATGCGTTGTTTCTTCGTACCCGCTGTTCCCGACCTCCCCGGCTTTTATAGTGGAGACGCATGACTCAAATAATTAGTTAGACCGGGGGAGTTGCTACGTCAGCGCTGTTCATCCGTCTTCCAGCTGAATGGTAGTCATTCACTCTGGTGGGTCTCACATGCAACTGATCTGATGGTTCCTCAGTCCTCCTGAATCACTGGGTTGTCTGGATAGATTTTCAATGGTAACACAAAGCCCCTGCACAGCGCCTGACAATCTGTTTACACATTCACATATGAGCATGTTTTTTCCTTGAGTTGTTGTTCGGTTAGTAACGTGGCGTATTTGTGGTATTGGGTTTTGTGGCAAGAAATGGGAATGGCTGCTTATGTGCGCGACTGAAAGACTTGAATTTGTGTGCAACTATAAGTGGCTGTTTTTGAAAGTTCCATGTTTCATCTTTGGGTTGATGGAGCCCACACCCCACTATTCTTTCTCAAGGGAGAGTCTGTCATTCATCTTCGGCCATCCCTCTCTTTCTTTTTCTGCCTCCTGAGACCTCTCTGGTGGGGGGAAATCCTGTGGTCACCCTGATTTGTCATCTCAATTGTCTTCCACAGAGTCATTTCTGTCATCCACCTCTATTTATAGAAAGCTGCCTCACACGGTTTCCTCCCTTTACATGAAGGTCATAATGCAGACACAAATCGGCTAAGTTGTGATGAGTAAATTTCATTACCCCCAGTCTGTATTTTTGTTTTTTAATTTATTTATTTTTTCTCTTCTAAGGCAAAATAAAACCATCAGCTGCTTGATCTGCTTTTGTCCCTTCCTGTTTATTGATTATTCATATATCATTGTACTAAATGGGGACAGGGGGTGTTTCTTTTGAATCTGTTTAGCAGGGCTTAAATTCTTTAAAAAAACGAATGTCACATCTATCTGTAATGAAGAAATATTTATTCATATCACATAGTCACTCATATCACCGATTTAGGACATGTACGGTAAATATCTATTAAGCATAGCATTACCCCTTTTTTAAGTTCTGATAGACATTTAATGTCTCATAATAATTTGTAGATTGAAAAAAAATTCATTGGTTAAAATAAGAAATTGAATTTTTCTGTCACATATACATATGTTTCAGTACATAATGTATTTTAATATCTTGACTTGTATATCGAAAAGTAGATAGGAGTTTAAACATGCTTGAAATAATGAATTTGATAATTTCAAGCTTGACTGTAACCCCTAACACTTTAATGGCACTGTTAAAATGAACATAGAGACACATGTATGGTGCTTTAGTCTACACTGCATGAATATAAACATTAATTTCTTCCAAGCCATTGTGCCATCAAGCATTTTATCATACAGTTTCTTTGTCATCTGGCACCATGCGGTTGTTTATTCTGAGCCTTCACATATTCATATATTCATATATTTTTAATTTATTATTATTATTCTTTTTTTTTTTTTTTTTTTTTTTTAACTTTTTTTCAAAACAATTTTTGTAACTTCTTTCAATGCTGCTGTAGCACTGTGAATTTCCCCACTGTGGGACAATAAAGGAGCTATGTAATCTAATCTAATCTCTAATTTTTTCTCATACAAACTGCAAAATTGCTTTATACTTCACACATGTTAAACTTGGGGTTGATTATCAGCAGTTTGTCCATTACACTTAATAACTTTCCATTTGCCCTAGATAGTTTAGCTCTTTTAGCTAGTTATTAAACCATAATTGTGATCCATCTGTTTTCAAAATGCTTCTTTGTAATTCTGCTAATGAGGAATTAAGATTTATTATTTCTTATTATTCACATTCTTAGAATTCTCATCATTCTTATTCTTCATTGTCATAAATGAAGGCTTTTTAGAAAGAATGTGTATCGGTCACTACACAAAAGTGCCGTTATCAATGCAATGAAGTTTTTTGTTTCGTTGAAGAGTTTCAACAAGTGTAGCTGATTGAATGCTTGATGCTACATTGTTGCTCATCACTGTCGTTTATCAGCCTTTGGAGAGAGAGAGTCCGTGTCTGGGATCACCTGGATGTCTCATGTCTTCCCCAAAACAAGGTCTCACCCCACTGTACCTCCCACGCTGCCTCAATTTGCTTATCAGTGAGGTCATGCCTCGCATCCGTTATCTAGGCGGCGTCCTGCTACTGCATGGCTGCCGTTCCTTCTCACAGCCTACAGGATGGGGCCTGGCATATGGAGAATTCCTAAATGGATGAGCCTTTAGTTTTTCCTGCTGTTTAACTCTTGGAAGGGATCCTTAATTGGCCGGCCAGTTAATTGAATCTATTGAAAATGTGTAGTTTTTTTTTTTTTTTACTAACTATAGTATCAGGCTTTTTAACTTCTGATTTACTGAGAAGTAAGTGCTATGTTTGCCATGTAAACAAGCAAAACTCAGTCCTTGCCCCAGCCTGAGCTCCCTCTATCATCTTTGTATCCTCCCTTTTGGAAAAATAATAATTTTTTGTAGTGGTCACATGTACCTTCAGCTCTGAACAGGTGGCGCGTCCTAACATGCCGAGCTGCTGCCAGACAAATATTTTCAAGATACTTTTGGTTACAAGTCCTAGCATCGACACCTTTTCTTCTACAGGTTATAATTAGTAGCCAAGCTGGTCTTTTGCAGTGACAGTGGACTGGTTGTGGCCTAGAAAGTGTCTGTTGTGCCTGCCTGCAGTGGAGGAGGGAAGTGTGTGTATATATAGCGTAGCACTTCAGTCCCCTCCATTTATTTTGGGAGCAGAAAGTGGTAATTTAGTGGCTTTCTCCAGATTTCAGTGTCATTTTGCTTTAAACCATAACCCAGTGTTCTTTTGTAACATGAGAGGTCACCACCTGCAATACAAAAGTGAAGTTTGGAGGTGTTGTGGTATTAGCCAGGAGTAAAATGTATATTTTTAATAGAATTTCAACATGAAATTGTGTTGAGTTGTTACAGCGATCAGTTTTTCTCTCTATTCATGTGTTTTCCGGTTTTGCTCAGTTTCAATGTCATCTGTGAGTATACTAACAAACAGGATAAGTTGGTGTACAATATAACTCCTTGAAGCACACATTTTAGTCATTAGTCATTATAATTTACAAAGTCCGATGTGAATAGCATTCAAGTATTAACTATATAAAAAATATTTATTGCAGAAATGTTGACAGTTAATGTTTTTGTCCATTGTGTCCATTTGACCATTGAGGAGAACTTGCATAATTTTTTCATCATCTAAAACCAAAAATATTAATATATTTATATAATAACAGCAAATTATCCAAGTCAAGAACTATAGGATGTAGTCTTCTTTCACACCTAGGATACCCGTTTTTTTCTTTTTGTAACACTGTCATTCATTCCAGGCTTTTGATTGATCATGTATAATAACATCTAATCGGGTTGTATCACACAGACATTCCAGGGAAATTCTGTAAATGATTCACTTTGAAAAACCTGTGATGTCCCCGTTTCTGTCACTATCTCCTGTCCTCTATGTTGGCCCGTAGCTCCGGGTCCTTCCTGTTGGCCCCGGCAAGAACGCACCTCGTTGGGCTGGTTTCCAAGGAATGAAAGGGAGCTTCAGTTACTTCCACCATGACACATATTGCCACAGGGAGCCAGCACATCGTGATGTTGAATAGGAGAGACCGGGGTCATCTGTGAAGTAAATGGCCCTCGGGGTGATAGCACAGGGGGGATGTGCGTATAAATGTGACTTTGGGTGTATATGCATGTCAGTTTGTGAATAGATTACCTTTGCATGTGAGCAGCAGAACACACGGGTCTACTGTCGTTGTGGACATTATTATTTTTGAGACATGAACTATCCCTTTTTTTCTCCTCCCAGATATTTTATTTTCACTCAATCTTACAACTTCTCTCTTCTCCCCTCTTCTTTTTTCCTTTTCCCATCCCACCTCTCTGCTGACCCCCCCTTCTCTCATCTCTGTCTCTCCCCCCACTCTCCTCCTCTCTTCTTATTGTCATCCACTTCACTCTTGCTTCAAAGGTCTGAAGGGCTGCCTAGTAAATGTTTTCATTCCATTTGGATGGATCCATTTATAGTGCGGGTGGCCCCAATGGGAATCAAACCCTTAAATGGTGCAATGTCAGTCCTGGGCTGTACCAATCGAGCCGCAGAGGCCTGTAGCGAAGTAACATACCCCCTCATTTTCCACAAGCTGCCGGCATCGAGTGAGGGGAAAAATCTCTGAGAGGATGAGCCCAGAAAAGGCAGTAGGAAACTTGTGCTGTAATATCTGTCAGGATGTTGTGACATGTTGGTGCTGGATTGCGACTGGTTTAAAGTTTTGTTTAAGTGAATGGAGACTTTAATTTGACTGATCCTGAAATTTATAAGGTGCTGCGTGAAGTTGAGAACGTGCCACGGTACAACTACATTCCTGTATGTGCACTGTGCCAGCTTAAATGTTTATACGCTCAGTATTGGAAAATTTTCTGAGTTGCAGTAAATTCCCACAGCACATGCCTGGTATTCCTAGCAGTGGCTCTTGCAACCACCCTGTAGTGTTTTTCCTTTCAGGCCGATGTGGGAGCTCTGGCCTGTGATGGCACACAGAGGCTGCCCATAAAGTCATTTGTTCCTGGGATTAAGCAGCAAGTGTCTCTGCTGGCATTAAAAAGCAGAAGATTCATAAAGCTGTCAATGTGAGTGTGTCTGGTGGCCATGCAACTCCTTCCAAGGTGGAGATGGAGTCAGAGTGAACATCACATATTATATGTCTCAGATTTCTGGACTCTGTGCATATATATTACTTGAAAAACACTTTTGGTATTTTTGATTCATGCATCCTGTGCAATGTGGCTGATCAGCAATAACACATTTTAAAAGTCATTCATAAAAAGAGACATTTATAGAGACCTTACATGCCTCCAAAATAAAATATTTGTAACCACACACAAGATATTGACTTACTGTAAGTTCCCTTTTATGACAAAAAATGCACTGTCTGTGTCCCAAACGTGATAATGTGTCACTCAGGGACAGTTACATTGAGAATCTTTTCCTGATATCCTAACGTCTCATCACTCTGTCACTATCCACACACCCACTAGATGAACAATGCAGCACCTGCTGCTTCTACCACCAACAGAGTGGCAGACAGCAGAAACAAAATCCCAGCCAAGCTGGGTAACATGGCCTTGCGGGCTCCTTTCATATTCTAGATGGTATCAGGCAGCTATGTTGACACAGAATTGTGTAAATCAACTTGTTTGCGATGTGGGTTGAACAGGTTGATGTGCGGGTTTAAAGAATTCTTTGAAGTACCGGGATCGCTTCCGCTACAGACAGCAGAATCTGGTGTAACGCAGACCCTCCTGGGCAGTTTTTCCTCACATTGCTGTTCTGGGTGTTTGCTCGATGCAGCACTCTTTGAATTTAACACACGCTAGATCTGATCTATTGTTTTGACTAGCCTGGCCTCCCTCTGTTGCGTTGGTGTTTGTGGTTTTAATATTTTGGGAACATCCTGTTTGTGTGTTTAATGCTGTGGGGCACAGATTGTTTAGTTTAAGGCCTCTGACCAGTCCTGCCCTCTTATTAGTGTGACAGGACGAGAAAGATGGACTAAGATGGCAGACGACAAAGACCCAAGAACGAGGAAGACAAGAAGAGAGAGAGAGAAGGGAGGGTGGAGGCTGAGGCAAGTGGAGGCATTGGAAAGCTTAAAGGAAGAGTGAAATCCAGGATGGGCAATGAATGGATGGAAAGAGAGAAAAATGGGGAGATGAAGGGTGATGTGGCATGGAGGGGAACTTGAGGTTGGCTGTGGTGGTGGGGGGGTATTGCAGAGAGACAGCATTGGGGAATTCTGATGTCGCTGATGTGCAGCCTAGCATTAAATGCAATTTAATGCTCCAAAGCATGTTTACATGCTATGTAAGTGATTCCCAGTCGGCCTTTCAAGGGGTTTCTATTGCTTATCAATGATTTCATGCCATACTCCCACACTTGATTGCAGACATGTGTCATACATGGCAAAATATGTGCTGCGGTGCGGTCGATGCCCTGTGGCATAGCCTGAGAGGATCAGCTGCGAACACGTGAATATGCATCAAAAAGAGCTAGACGGAAAAACCTTTTTTATTACAGTCGGTCGCGCCTCTCTACACACATCTGTTGCGAGAACTTCTGGCTGTGACATAAAGGGGCCTGCTTCTATTTCCATCTGTAATTTAGGTAATTTACTGGATGTTTTTAAGCCACTTGAAACTGAATTGCTAAAAAGGCTGCTTAATCACTTTCTCTTCTTAAGCGCTAGGTTATTAAAATCACACAGTTCAACATTTTTCTTTGACCTTGGCTGGGCATTTATTTAGCCCTCATTTAATTGTATTTATTTGGCCTATAATTTAACCAGGAATTACTTTTGTAATAAGGCAGTGCTTTATTCTGTGAGACCAAAGGTATGTGTGTGTGTGTGTGTATATATATATATATATATATATATATATATATATATATATATATATATATATATATATTGCTATAAATGGCAAATGCATGCTTAATTTCTCATGTGGCAGCTAAGTAGTTTTAAAACACAGCATTCCTGGAACTGTATTACTCAGCAGCCCACTACACTTTGTGTAGAGAATGATGAGATATTAGGCAGAACCTGTTACATCAAGAAAATAAGGTATGATCTGGTGGGAATTGGGCATTTTCTGCTGACATTGGCACAGAATGAAAATTCCTAGTCCTAGCCAGTTTGAATTATAAGGTAATGTAACAGACAGACTGGCAGCACAATTCATAAAAACCTGTGACCCTGTGACCTCGCAGGAAACCGCAGAGGTGGTACATGTAGATGATTTTTGGCAAAATATTAAGGTAAAATGTTTATATGTTTGGCAAATATTTGTAGATATGAAAATAAGTAACATTAATTTGTCCAGGGAATATTGATGGGCGGTGTATAATAACACCTACTTGTCTGTTTTCAGGCAGCTGAAGGAGTAAGGAGCACTACTAATTAACATTTTCCAGCATGTGTTCTCTGGCTAAACTAAAAGTTCTCAAGTGGTCTCTCCCGCTTCTCATCAGGCTTATTTACAAATTATCATTTAAATCCATAAAAAATCAGGCCCCTTAGTCAGAACTTTTTATGTTGGAATAATCATGGCCAAAAGTTAGTCAGGCCTATCGTTTTCTCCTGTTTTTTATGACGCAGAGTATTTCCTCCACAACACACAGTCTAGGAAAACTCCCAGCCTGCTTATGAGGTGTGATAAGTTCACCCCCCTCTAGCGGTCCTGCCACGGTCAGATGGAAGGGGGGAAGGCCATTCCTGGGTCTCTTCCTCTCCTCTCCCTCTTCATGTCAGATCCTGGAAAGCCTCTCTCTCTTTCTCTCTCTTTCCATCCCTCTGTCTCTCCTGCGAGCGGAATTTTTGTGTCGTTACCTCACTGTGGTTGTAAATAATCCCTGTTATGGCTTCCAGATGTCCCTCCGTCCCACTCTGGAATTGGGGCTGGGGTTGGAGCGCGGTGCGGGTGTAAGGGTTGGACGTGTACTGTAACCGGCTTGACTGCTGACTGGGCCCAAGTACGCAATGCGTTTTCTGTCTCTCGCTCTGTCCTGCTGCCCGGGATCATTTTCTCCCACAGGCTGAACTAGATTGTTTTTTCCATTTTTCCTCTTGATTTGTTTCTCATGTTTTTTTTCTTCTCACATTTGTGTTATGTCCTTCTCATGTTTTTCATTCTGTAGCTCATAAGTGGACATTGGCATTGTGTAAAGGTTCACAGGAGGATCTGTTCACAACAACCATGCTCCCAGCATCAGCTGATCTGAGACAGTACCAACAAAACAATGTTCATCTAGTTTGCAGATGTTGAACACAGGCAGCTTACAACTGTTTGTTACTGTTATATGGCCACAGAAAAACTGGGAAATATTTGTAGGTGATTGTGTGAAAATGTGCCTGAATACTTTTGTTTGAGTTTGAGTTTTTTAAAGGTGTTGTTACACACATTTCTATGACTATTCATGAGACTGTATGTTTCAGGTGGCTGTATGTTTGTTTTATTGAAATATTGCCTGAAGTGGTGGGTGTGCCTTTGGTGCTAAAGAACACAGTTTGCAATACTTGCAATGTATTTTTTTCCGATTATTTTCATGATTCTAAAGCTATAGAACAAGTAGATTGAAAGTTTGTGAAAATTCTCAGATGATTATTGAAAAGTAACATGGTCAGTAATTTTGTTTTGTATCGTTAAACACTTTGTTTACCCCAAACACTGAGTTACAGACTTTACACATGTAATATTAATTAACATGTTTATTAATATTACATGTGTAGAGATAGACATGAATTTAACCTGCACACACCCTCAAGACTTGGCCTTCTCAATCTGTGAAGGAGCTGACTTGTATGGACTTGGGACAGCCACATATCCCAGAATGCATTTTGCACCAACTGGCAGTGATGCTGGAGATCAAGTAGCTGCACGACTGAGAATATATGTGCCAATACCAACCAATATGCGGCTACTTTATACAAATAAAGCCTGTTTGGAAATTTGCACTGACAGTTTTGACGATGTGAGGAGCTGCTAGCGGGCTGAGGCTGGCCAGTCAACTGCTACTCGCTGGACTCCTGACATGATCCGATTAACTGATCTGTGCAGCTCTTTGGTAATTTACCGCTGGCTCTAATGTCTGTTGTAGATTTTATGATATAATATAACTACATTTGAAAGATAAATGTTGGTCTCACAGATGAAATCTAACAGTTGTAGCTGCCATGTCACTTTGTTTGCAGCTATATAAAAAGTTTTGGATGTTATAATATACATTACAGACTGAATAAATTAATAATAATCATAATAATCTGTATCTTACACAGTTCATTCAGATATTTGTGTTGAAGCTGAGCTGCTTCTGTCAAAAAGCACGCTGCTTTTCCAGTTGTGGAATGACTGTTCAGTGTCCTCCTGATGAGTCAAGCTTGCCAAGTCCGAACTATCAAGTACGCAAGTCCGGACTTGGCGTGCTTGGTAATTGAGAAAGGCCCATAGCATGGAAGAGAACCAGACGGAGGCCTTTTGTGAATAGAGAGTATATTATTTTGTGGGCCAGCAGCTAAGTGAACACACTCGCCTGCAGTTACCATGTTTCACACAAAATGGCTCTGACTTCTCTTGTCGGTATGGAGAGAGATGGGTCTGATAAGCACTCTGCATTTTGGGTTAAACCAGTCTGGCTGTGTGGATTAGCTGGCGTCACTCATGTTTTTCCAGTTTCACTGCATCCTAAGGCCTACTACTGAACATGTGTGTGTGTTTTGCACAGCGTAGACTGAGTGCTCACATATCCCCCTGTGTTTTAAGTGCACGTGGTCATGTGCTCACAGCGCAGACGGATGAATGTCTTTCCTGCAAAGAACGCAGCACATTAACAAGACTGACATGTCATCTTTTTTCCAATCTTGGCTCTCAAGCCCTGTGCATTGCAAAACCCCGTAAAAACAAAGAGCCCCAGTCATGCTGAATCTCGGATAGTCACCTTCCCAAGTGTCGGCCAGAGTTTCCTACCACACCTTGTCATAGCAACAGTTGCTATGTTTAGGACAACCTGTGTGTTTTGCTAGTGAGTTCAGATGCATGACCAAGCTGCATGGTATTTGTCTCTGTGGTATGAAAGGGCACGCATCACGTCGCGATGGATCCATCTTAGCTGCAGGAAAAGTGCAGACACATTGATCCCTTAGAAATTTGGTTGAGCTTAGTGAGGACAGGCAGTTCTTGTTTTAGTCAGGGTGTTTTATATGGTGACCCTACATAGAGAAATCTACCTATTCTAATATCTTGTCTACACATCAAATTCCATAAATTACAGGCCAGAATAACAGGTTAATAGCTGCTCTGAGCTTCAACAAACCACCTGCTGTTAGGGTGATGGCTACTGATTTTTTTTTTTCAAACTAAAGAAATGCAATTTATATAATCTGTTTGGCTGTTGTATTGCTACAAAGGCCAAAGAAAGACATGGCCACCAATTATGTGTCAGATGTATATGTAGGGAACGAGATCTCACTCAGGGTGTGTGTGTGTGTGTGTGTGTGTGTGTGTGTGTGTGTGTGTGTGTGTGTGTGTGTGTGTGTGTGTGTGTGTGTGTGCATATTTGTATGCGTCTATGTTTGTATGTGTGCTTTGTTGTGGACAGGGCCTGTGGGCTCGTGGCTCAGAGATGAAAGACATTTCTCATGTGCCTGGTTTAGTGGAGCTCCTGAGTCAGCGTGCGGCTCCTAATCAGTGTTTTCTCCCTCTCAGCTCGCCCGCCACCCTGTTAGCTCTAGCTCATATCATCAGGAACTCAACCAGAAGCGGATTGAATATTTGTATTGTTGCCTTCAACTATTTAGTACAATACTACTGGTGACCAACCCCTAAGTTATCAATTTAGATAAAGAAGCAAGGCCACTAATACATGATAGGCCTAGATGTTTTCCAAAGAGTCCTGGCTTTTGTATTTGAGTATAAAGACTTTTGAATCCGGATGACAGGTGGAATAGGAAGCACCACCAGTGGTCCTAAAAAGTAGTGGGGTCAGTGTGTTGATAGAGGAAGTGCTAATAAAACGGCATAGTGTGTGTGCTCTGTGCTGAATTAATGGATCCCTCCTCTTGAGAGGATAGTGTTTATTGATGTGGCTGTCTTCACTGAAGGTTGTCAATATGTGACCTGCACGGGTATAGATCTTATACTGCTGTTAGCTGAGCAAGGGTTCATCATTGTATTTAGACATTTTAGGTATAAAGATTGCTGTAGTTTATGAAATAAACTACTTTAGCTCATGACGTGTTTCATCTGCTTCAAACCAGATGCAACACGTTATGAGACACAAAACCTCAACATAATTCTTTAGGACACACAGTCAATTGTCCTTCAGTCTTGCGTCACAAACACATTAGCTGAAATAAAATGTAAGAATCCAGTTATAAACTATTTAGGCATGAGAAACTATCTGGACATTTTGTTCTTCATTCTGAAGAGATCAAACAGCCTTATTTGGTGGATGTAATCATTTGCTGTTCCAGCATGATTGTGTGGCTTTGGTAGAATTATTACGAATCCAAAGGGATTTAGCAGCGAGATATTATCTTCATTCTGGCACACATGCCGTGTCCTGTTGAAAACGGCAGCGTAACGCTGGCAGCGCTACAATTGAGAATGATGGGATGAGCAGCAGGAAGCAGGATAGGGGAAATTAGCCCCAGCCAACAACCTGCAGATCAGCCTGTTCTTAATGAGACATGATGAATGATTATAACAAAGCAGGCATTGCCACACTTCTTTATGGCAAGGACCTGGGGGATAGAAAAATAACTTTTCAATGTTTTACTCACATAGATCACATCTTCATCCATTTAAATAGAACAACTCCATACCGTAATGGGCTGGTGTTGATCATCATTCATATAACTTTTTTTTTTTCTGACCACTTGCAGTGGTCAGCATTTTCCCTCAGCCTCACTGACTTTGATGATTTAGTTGAATGTAGGTTTTTGTCTGTACATGGTTTGTATTTATTTGTGTGTATACACTTGCTTGTCTTGATGTGCTTATCCAAAATAACAGTGCTGTAAAGAAAAAACACTTTTAGATGTGGTAATTTTAGTACACAGTTGTTTGCCTATATGTTATTTATGTTAACCCAGGCTAGCCATCCTGTAAAAAACACTTTTTAAATTAGGATTTTATTTATATTACTCCATGTTATCAGAGAAGCAGTGTAACTAATATGCTGAACCTTGGTGAACTTTCAGCCACAGTTTAGGTTGTCCATAACACGCTGAGATCATGTAAACCAGGAAGTGGTTGAATAGCTCTTCACAAATGAGGGAAACGCTGACTTTGTCAGCTGCAGATGAAATCTGTGTTCAGCTTTGTGAGAGAACGCTGGTGGCCCTTGCAGATCCCTCCCAAGTCCTTTTTTCCATTGGGAACCACAACTGCAGGCACAACAATAGTGACCTTTATCATTCAGCCTCTCTGTGTCCGGTGTCATGTTATAAAGAACCAGGTGGTCACTGAAACTTTGATAAAGTCCATTTAGAATAGCATAACACCATTTCATGAGCTAGAGGAAAATAGTGTATATGGCTGTATATGACTCAGACAAGTGTGTTTACATATACCCATGACATAGAATAAGAGTACATTTAGTCATTTTTGTTTTCCTGACCCAGAAAACGCCTGAACCTTTCCACCTGCCTGTTAATCAAAACCATTTTTTTTCCACAAATACGTAATGGTGTTTTTTTTTTTTTTTATAAAACGAAAATTCAGACGATAGTCAGGGCTTATCACAGGAACCTGATCCTTGGAGGTTGAGAGTGCTAATGAAAGTTTAAATTTCAAGGCAATGTAGACTAAAATTTACCAAGCTTAACATCAGTGGTGTTTTTTTCCCTCACACATTCTCACCCGATTTTCCAGTAAACTCAAAAAAATTCACAAGCATAAAAACTGTCTGTTGCTCTGGAGGTATGTTCACTTTTGTCAGATTTAAATTAACTTCTGACTTCTTCCTTTTTGCAGCCAAACCCTTCACTTCCAAAGTGAAGCAGATGCGGCTACACAAAGAAGACTTTGAGATCTTGAAGGTGATTGGACGGGGAGCATTCGGAGAGGTAATACACTTACTTACTTATAACACTCAGCATTAACGTGCAACCATTCCATTACCATACAAGCTGAGAACCTGCAATTTAGTTTTTCACCCTTTTCTCTTTTTTTCCCTCCCAGAAAGGTGTTCTAGTTTAGTTTGAAGCATTTCTTCGTAGATGCATCTTGTGCAATGAGTAGTTTTCTGTTTTGACAGGAGTCTTCTCCGAACCCAAAGCTTGTCCTTTGAGGCAGAGGTTTTGCATATAAACATGGGACTGAACCTGCCAATAAAGCCTATTATCTTGTGCCCTTATGCCTTAATACCTGAGTGATAAAAGGCAAGAGAGTTTGATAGCGGAGTGCTTTCTGCTGCATTCCAGCAGCAGTGTGTAATACCAGTCTGTTACATGAGCAAGACTCTACTTGCAGCTTGAACACAACCACTTAATTCTTCTTTCACACTGAACCTGTGAAAAGCAAATGAATTGGAGCACAGGTGAAACTGTCCATTGCAGGTTCACATGCTTTTGTTCATGTTTTTTTCTTTTTATGCGTGTGTCTGTGTAGGGAGGTCGAAACACATTTGTCATTGAGTTTCAGGTAATGATGTCAAAGCAGGGGAATGTTGAAGGGACAGGTATTGCTGTCTTCAGCCAAGACTCTTGCGTAATGTCAATGCCCTGCAAAAGACTTGTATGTACAAGCTTACAGTTTTCAACATTGTGCAGAATTGTTCTCCAAATCACATTTCCCTTCTTAATATAAAATTTAGTTGAATATATTTGTTTTTAAATTGAACATGTTTGGGGGCTTCAACAGTGTATTGATCGTTTGTCTTATTACACATTTTCAAACTGTGGCAAGAAACCGAGAGAAATCACACAAGTAGGCGGAGATATATTTAAACACACCTGACCGTATATAGCTGCAATACTGGTACACAATACTAATGGTTTCACTTGAGCCACTGCAAGGAGTGCTGTTATGTGCATGTGCAAGTGTGTGTGTGTGTGTGTGTGTGTGTGTGTGTGTGTGTGTGTGTGTGTGTGTGTGTGTGTGTGTGTGTGTGTGTGTGTGTGTGTGTGTGTGTGTGTGTGTGTGTGTGTGTGTGTGTGTGTGTGTGTGTGTGTGTGTGTGTGTGTGTGTGTGTGTGTGTGTGTGTGTGTGTGTGTGTGTGTGTGTGTGTGTGTGTGTGTGTTTCGGGCTTGTGCTCAGTGATGTGGTGTGACCCATGAGTGGTGCTACCTTGTGGTAACATTCCAGTGCTCTTTTACCAAGTCAGCTGTGCTAGTAAGAGTTCTTCATGACAGAAGAATTGAATTAGCTGGACAGACAGCATGATCAACCCATGGCTCCACTTTTTAATCACCTGATGGAAATGTACTGTGGTGTTTTGTTATTCGGATGTTACCACCATTGGTACAATAAACAGAACCATGGAATTATGGTAAAAAACATATTTTTGTACAGGCAAAATGATGAGTTAATGTCCAAAGCCAGATGTCATATTGGCCTACATTCCATCTGGCTGACCTGTAGAAGATTAAGTCTGTTTTTTTACGGTTGTCATTTGAAATGCATGATTAGATAATTGTCCCTGTTCTTTCCTCCTTTTAAAAATTAATCACTTCTTGAATCTGCAGGAAAATTATGCTGTGTATATTAAATACACCCACAAATTTACGAGCATCTATTTTTATATGGATAAAATTCTCTATTATAATGTATGTGATTATACACTGTTATGTAGACAGAAAATGCAATCCATACAGTTTATTACATTGATAATGAAACTCCATAAAGTAGTCCTGCACATTGATCTGTGATTCTTATTTAACTTTCCGTATTTGGTTTTACAGGATGTATTTGTTGTTTTAACAACCAAAAATAATCCCAATATATTTGTACATCTCCTTGGTCTTTTCTTTCAAGCTCTAGAGGAAACAAGTTGTTTTTCGTCTCTTTGGTAATATGAACCAAAAGAAAACCCTCTAATTTAAATGGCTGTGAATGTGTGATAACTTTTGGCATTGACATTCTTTGGAAACAAGTAGTAGGCAGTATTTATAGAACACGGAGTACCGCTTATAATCAAAAAGCAATATAAATCTCACTTTCTATGACATGGGATCTTTTCATACCAGATACAATTAGGATGGTTATGATATTAATGGAAAGGAAACATCTCTGGTGATTCAGAAATAAACAGTGTACTGTACAATCTAGCTCTCATCATATCACTTGTCCTGATAGCAAAGTCATTTTAAGCAATTTATGTGATACAGAATACACAAATATAAACTAGCTGTGCTGTTTTAAAATGTTTTCTGCATGAATATTGACAAGCCTTTTCTCGTAGTTTGACTTTACATCAGTTTTACACATCGTCTGTTCAGCTGTGTCATGCACTACTGCTGCATTTGTGAAAAACAATTATAAGAACCTGTTCTCTCACCCGTGCTTGAGGCTAGCTGCTTGAGGCTTCATTATCTACTTTTAGCATTGCACTCACCAATCTGACATATGGTTTGAATTGTGAGTAATGTAAGCACCTCTTTTACATGGAAGGTAACCGTGTAGTATAAATAGGGCAGTGTCTCTGGCTCTGCTGCATCGATATTGATCCATTTTTAATTGTTGATCGTGAGTCTGACAGTGTTCTAGGAGTGTGATGCTACTTTACTGTGATTACTGCTTTTAAGAAAACTGAGGGTAGTACTTGATCAGATTTGGAAACGGAGAGCCTCAGACGAGCTGACCCAGACGGACAGACACAGGAAAACAGAATAATGACAAATATTTGAGTCAGAACGGAGGCGAGAGAGCGCTTGGAGTGCAGGATGTTTTGATTTCATCCTCCTATTGTCAGCGGGGAGAGAAATGGCGCGGGTGCGTGTCGTTGTGGAGCTCATCTGATGAATGGACCAGTGTGTGCTGGCCTGCTGCCTGTGAGAATGCTTCCATTAGGATTCGGCTGCCTCTTCACCAACACAAACGGGCCGAATGGTGGTTAGCCTGGTGTACAATAGGCCAGTGGATGGCTCTTGATGCCAACAATATTGAGGGTTGAAAGTTTCATTCCCAACAAATAGCCTCGTAAGGACGCATGTCATCACAGTAACTATTAGGTCACTGTCAAATGATCTGGTAGTGCTTGTTGCAGTGGGTCAAAATGTTGGTCGCCTCTACCACTCTGATGATTTTGCTGGAGGCAATGAATTGCTGTGTTTTCATGTTTTGCTCAGAACTGATTAGACAAAATCTGAAGATGCATTTGAAACTCCAACTACAATACACACTTGAACTTTTATTCCTGAATATAGACAGGCAGGCAAAGCACAGTGTGCTTCGTCTGGCCTGGGCCATGCAGCAGACCGCAGGCCTGAGAGGGAGCACAAAATGAAAGAAGGAACAGTAGAGAGAAGAAAGAAGAGATGGGGGGAGACAAAAACAGCCAGGCATTGCCAAGAACAGTGTGCTCCCGCTGTCCTCTTCTCTTCCTCCTCTGTTCCTCCTCTCCTCTGGTGAGGGATCACTAGGGGAAATCCAAACACTGCAGGAATGTTATCATTGTATTGCATTAGCAGCATTCCCCAGCTCATTTAATAGACTACAGACCCCTCTGTTGCATGGGTGCCTGTGTTTGTTTCACTGTGTGTGTGTGTGCCTGTGTGTGTGTGTGTGTGTGTGTGTGTGTGTTGCAAATACACATTCCTGCCTGTTTACTCTGAGCATTTTTGCGTTTTTAAGCATTTCTCTATCTTGTCTTATTTCTGCATATTTCTCTCTCCAATGAAACGTTCAGTAGGCCAAGTTAAAAGTGGATTTCTGCTTTCTAGATAAACAAAAAGCACAAAATCCGTTTGCATGAGCATGTGCTACGGGTGTCAGCTCACAGTGGTTTGTCACAGCGGCTCACGCAGCTCCTTTTTTGGTTAAATGTGAAGCCAGGGCTGAGGAAGTTTATCTTTGTAATGTTCAGCAATTATCAGCGAAGGGAGAGTTGGCAGTTGTTGCGTTGTTAAGGAGGTACAAGAGGGTATTAGAAACACAAAAGAGTGTGATCTGAGTAGACTTTGCGTTATAAGGTGATAAAAGTCAGAATTTAGATTGGGCAGCAAAGCACTACAAGCTATTAGGATCTCCACTGTTTACTTGATGTAAGTCTGTGCGTGCTTATGTATTCATTTATTATGCCAGTTTTTCTATAAATTAATCCAGCTTAGCTGCTTTTATGGATGCATTGCTGAAGAAGTTGTTTTGATTGTTAAAGTCTTGCAATTTTTGTGGCTTTTGAATAATTTTAGAAGTCCACACATCAACAGCAGTTTGTGATCAGCCACTTCTTTCAATACCCTCTCATCTGTTACTTTGGCCTATTGGTTTGTGCCCATATCAAACATCATTGCACACGGTTATTAAAGAAGTTTTTTTCTTTTTTCTCTCACTATGCAGACTTTGTTTGGGATTTGCATGTGTGAGAGATCTAGATATATCTGGTCACGTCCTGTCCCAGCTTCCCCCCGTTCATTCTACCAGGCAAACTCTTCCACTCTACATTCTGTCATTTACTTGTGTTTATTCTTATTTGTTCCTTCTGCTTCATTCCTTTTCCAATTAAGCGTATCCCATTTCAACTTGTAACAAATTTTTCTTTATTCACTACTCCTAAATCTTTCTTCCTACACTTCTTTTCTTCCACTTCTGCTCTTGTGCTATTGTTTTCTTAAGGGTTTAGCTTGTTTTCAGGATTTCCTTTCTTATCTTTCATCAGACATTGGTATATCCCGTCTAAATATTCAGCTTTATTTGGGCATTTATGCCTTGTGCAGAGGTGACACTAGAGAGTTGACAGGAAGGGCGAAAGAGAGATGGGGAATGACATGTAATAAAGGTCACTGGCCGGAATCAAACCTGGAATGTTGCGGCTTGTGGTTGGATCTCTGTGTATTGTTTAAACATTTTTGTACTGCAGCTCAACTTTGTCAAAAAAAGTAGGGCACTTATGGCGCAAAATTTAATACTTTTATTTTTACAATTCAACTTGATACCCATTTATCAGATTATCATAGGGAGATTAAACTGTTTTGTTTATGGAACTGTGAAGTAATAATGTTTGCTTTAGGGAATATATATAAACTATAAATCACCTTTTATAGCAGACTTGTCAAGCTTGTTTTGACCACCTCGTCTACCTTTTCTACAGGTTGCAGTGGTAAAGGTGAAAAACACAGACAAGGTATTCGCAATGAAGATTCTCAACAAGTGGGAGATGCTGAAGCGAGCGGAGGTAAGCATCATTCATTAGATTTCCGAGCTGTTGCTCGGGGGGTGGGACCAGTAATATACTGCAAAAATTGAAATCTACAGGTGAAGATACTTTTTCTGAAATGTAGTACAATTAGTCTAATATTGAGTAGAATTAGCTTATTCCACTGGCAGATTATTTATCTAGATTTTTTTCTTGATTATTAGTTCATTTCACCTTTTTTTTTTTTTTTTTTTTCCCCTAAAACAGAACCTAATCGATTCAAATCATCAAAACAAACCTAAATTAAGATTAAATATCTGCCATAGATTAAGATTTCCTTTTTTTGCAGTATAGTGCTACTGGTGTGATGCTGGGCCAGTGGAGCATTATTGGGGAGATTTGCAAAGAAAAAAATTAATGGAATTTGATGATTTTTTAAAATGGTCAAGAAGAAACAACATACCTGTTTTATCCACCCTCAAATCAGGCATTCATTGATAAATGCTTACACAACATGTTGCTGCTTGAGCTGCTGTTTCTCTCATCGACCTCTTCCTGACAGTCTGACATTCCTTTTGGCCTCTCGGGTCTTCAATCTTCATGCCTCATATGTCACCAGGCCAAAACTGCTCCCTGCTGTGTGTGCAAAAGTCTGGACATGGGAAACAATGCGGAGCAACAGATGTACTGTAGACTCTGTGTGCACAAAGCATGTAACTGTCACCAATCTCAAACATTAGGGATTATTTACTTAATGGCATCCAGTGAGATTTCCTCCTTCAAACTTCCTCTATAATGTTTGAATGTTATTGATTTATATTCCATAGTGAGTTTGAAATTATAACTCAATGTTCTGAAATATGCTCAGAACACATAAGAGAATATCCACTATCTGCACTATTATTATATGCCCTTATCAGAAAAGAAATTAACAATAAAATAGCCTGTTTTACTGTAACACTTTTGTTATATGAAGTTGATAAATAATCACCTCATCTATATTCTACTGTATCATTCAACCATAGACTTAACCTCTCTGCAATTTCTTCTCTTGTTTACTTCTCTTCTGTTGTTTTGAAGCCTCATTATTGCTGTGTAGTTTTTTTTTTTGTCAAGTGTCTCCCAGTCATTCCTGTGACCCTATTTGGACAAGAGTCTGGCTTTGGGTGGGATCTGTGTCCCACCCAAACTGCAGTCGCCAAGTCCTTAATCTATGCAAAGTTTTAATGACTTCACATGTTTTAAATGGGTGAGTTAGAAACAAATTTACCCACAGTTGTCATGAACAGGGACATTATCTGTAGAGGAACTAAATGCTGAGTAAGAATGCCCCAAATTCAGTAACTAAATAGATTTGGCTGAATATTGCAAAAAAAAAAAAAAAACACACCACGTTTTGCTGATCTCTCAGTCGGCACATCTCGGCTGGACACTGCTTCATTATTACTATCGCTTCTTTGGAGTTGAAGCAGAGTCACAGTAACAATCAGCTGTCACTGTTGGAGACGATCTGACGTATTCTTCTTAGTTTATAATCGGTGCTTTGACCTTACACGTGTTCTACAACTGGCTGAGAATGCTTTCATAGGTGCATCAATAAAATGCCGCAACTAATAATACTGTTGTATTGTATGTAGATAAAAGAAGGCAAGCTAGCAGACAAGGTAATTCAGAGGAGTGGTGTTTACTTACTGAGAGTCAGATCAACGTAGTGTATTCATAATGCAAGGTTTACATGGGTAACCCACAATATATTTATGCAGGCACAGGTAGGTTTATAGCACAATTACAAAAATTGATGTAAATACATACAGGAAATATTTTATTCTACAGGTATTATGGATGTATTATTTTTACTTCTTGAATTGAATTACTGACATAAACTTTTCCCTGATATTAAACATTTTTGAAATGCACCTGGAAACCTGCAGCAAAAGTTGTTAAATGAGGGAGAGAGCTTTGATTCCTTGAGTAAAGTAAAAGTTGGTATATCAACACACAATCTCTGTATAGTTAGTATGTCAGCCACAGAGTGTGCCCCTTGCTTCCAACAAGCTGACATATTGTAAGTGTATGAGTGATATTTGTCTTTCTTGGTTGGGTGATTTGGATTGACAGAGCAGTGGGAGTTCAGGGTCCTTTGGAGGCATCACATATTTCTTACTGTGTATGAGTTTGTCTTTTACAAATATGTCTTCAGCAAAGGAAATGTACTCTTCTGTTTTATCAGATCTTTGTTTTAATTATTTTGGATATGAGGATGCACTACAAGTAATGGATGGTGACTTTTATACTTTCTTTGTCATGCATTCTAGTCTTACAGAACTCATTTATTGTTAAAGTTATTTTACTCAAGATCTCAGTTCTGCTTTATTTGGCGATACAGAAGGTTACCATGGTAATGGCATAATTCTACAGCTTTTTTATTGGAATCAGACAAACACTTTTATAAAGAACTCACCCAATAATTTTGCTGGATTGTAATTCTTTGAATCCCTTATGCTTTGGTAAGAAATCCTGCATGGAAATAGAACCCTGTCACTACCAATAAAAACCACTATGCAGTCTGTAAACAATACATTATATTGCATGCCGATCAGAACTATTATAAAAAATTATGTATGATTGAATAAAAATCGTAATGATATTCATTAAAAGAATAAGCAGTTATCAGATATCCCGTAAACCTTAGAAAAAAACGTTTTCGGAAGTGTCCTTCAGCCATTTACCTCCGAACTCTTTCTAGGAGAATTTCTTTACTATTAGAGGTGATACATTGTATATTACAGATATTGAGAAATATATAGGATCTTTTGTTGCGTGGCATTTGTATAGTATAAAAGTAATGTCTTCCTTTAGACGGCGTGTTTTCGAGAGGAGCGGGATGTGTTGGTAAATGGAGACTGCCAATGGATCACCACCCTGCACTACGCCTTCCAGGATGACAATAACCTGGTAAGATGGGGGTCTCTCTCTATTTCTCTCTTTGTGTGTGCATTTATGGGCAGGAAACATTTTTTTTTCCAAGGCAAAACCAAAAAATGTTATCTTTAAAATATTCATTTTTTCTTAGATGTATTGGACTAATTTTGCGCATCAATTTCATTACATTTATATATTTGCGCACTGCAATTTCACTTTCAACTTCAAATCTTTTGCAAAGTAATGGCCTCTGTCATCTCCTTTTAGGAACTGAGTGGCTCCAACTGCCACTTTCACCATTTCAGTCACCAGTTCATGTGTGATGATATATTACTACTCCTGCATGATTCACCAGCACATTCATTTCTCACCGCAAAATACAAAATGACTTAAAATTGTAGGAAATTGGGAAACAGAAGACAGTGGTGCCATAAGAAAAGTTACGTTGAAGACCAAAACAATGAATTTGTAGCTAGAGTCAAGCTCTTACTCTCTTTCATTAGCTGCTGGATGCCAGAATTCATCTAACCTGACCATGTCCTCTCTCCCTGACCTGGAGTTCAAATGCCAGAACTGCTTGCCATTCCATTTCCCACATTCTCACAACAAATGCTTTACCCTAGACACTCCCCAAGGCTTTAAAAATACATATTACCACTCCAACCAGTAGTCTATTTTTAGGAAAACCCTAAAAAAAAGCTCCCAACTGTTGCTGCCTCTGTGTAATGATATAGTGAGAAAATAGAAGGATCTGATGTTTTTATTGTATTTTTGTTTTTCATGTGTGTTTTTCTTGTATTACGTCCTAAAGAATTAGTCTTGCTAACATCAGTATTTTTTTTTAATTATATACCATATTGCAACAACAATTCACCCTTTTCCCTCTGTCTCCTGTGTGTTTTCATTTCTACAGTACCTGGTCATGGACTACTATGTGGGCGGTGACCTGTTGACTCTACTCAGTAAGTTCGAGGACCGGCTGCCAGAGGAAATGGCCAGATTCTACTTGGCTGAGATGGTGCTGGCCATCGACTCAATTCACCAGCTGCACTACGTCCACAGGTGAGCTGTGGCTGTGGTTTGTGTGTGTGTGTGTGTTTGTGTGTGTGTATTTCACAGGTATAAACATGTCATGTATTATTATTTTTGTGGATGAGCCCTTTGAGCAATATGACCTGATGATGGATCACAGCGTATTTACTTTATTTTTTGTTGCCTGGGCAGTTTTCCAGGCGCAGTGAGGCCCTGCAGCAATGTAAAAATAAAACGGTGAAGAGTGTGCACAGTGCACGTTTGTCTTTAATCATAGTCAATATTACTGACTAATTATAGAGAGTCATAGATTGCCTTCCTTTGTGTGTTATTATTTCACTCTTGAACATGGCTTTGGTTTGATGTTAGGTTTGTGTGTTTGAGACACAGACAGGATACAGTAGCAGTGCTTCAGAGAATAAGCACTGTAGTCCAGTTTGTGCACTGTTTTGTGTAGCTGTCATGTCAGCTATTATGGCCTATTTCACATTGTTATATCAAAGTCCTGTTTCCAGTAACCATCACCGTTTCTTTTATCTTACTGGATGAAAAATATCTTTTTCTCTTCTCTGACGTGTATGCCAAAAGAATCTGTGAACCAATAGGGTGATGCCCTTGGGATCAGGATGTAAGGCTCTGTCAGACAGGAAGTGGTCACGTCGGCATGTTAATTACAAAGTCACTTTCGTTGGGGGCTCGTCACAGCAACTCTGTTTAAGGAGGGGTGGCAGCATGGATAGATGAAAGATAGATGGCGGGCCAGGAAAGATCTGGAGAGACAACGTTCTGGGCGTGCCTGTAGTTGATCTTGGACAAAAAGGAAACGGATTGAGGAACGACAACAGAGTTATAGATGTACATTTAAATGTGTAAGTGAAGAAAGAGAGTGGGGAGCCACTAATTGCATGGTGTTATCTCGGGGCCGTGGGCGGGGGTTGGTGGCAGCAGCAGCACAGACGGAGAAGTGGGTGAGAAGAAAAATGGACAGAGGGGATGGGACTGTTTCTCTTTAAATTCTCTGGTGGACGCTTTGGGACAGTAATGATTGGGTGTGGGTGGCGTGTGGGTGGGGGTGTGGTACTGTCACATCCCCCCATGTACCAACCCCCAACTCATACTTTTTTTCCCTCTCTTTCACACACACACACACACACACACACACACACACACTCATGAGAGAGTTGCACACTTGTGCTGCAGAGGGTGGAGACAGCCAGATAGGTCCCCTGAGGAGGGTGTGTCCTGCTGGCTGGGCCTGTCTGGTGTGGCTGTGCTTGTGTGTGTCTGTGTGTATGAGGGTGTGTGTTTAACTTGGTGATGGCGTGTCTGTATGAGTTTAGTGTGCTTTCTAGTCTTAGGACTAAGTTAAAGTACAAAGAATTAACCCTATAATTTAATGGGCTCTTATGTCTATTCGACCAAAAACCTTCCTCTTTGTATTCATGGTTCATTTTCAGCTGCACAAAGTGCACACAACCATTCCACTGATAATGTAAACAGACAGGTTGTGGCTAAACATGCTTTTCTCATTTTTTTTCTCTCTCTTGGGAATCCCAATTTTAGTGGACATGTGGTCCCACATTAACTCTACTGTGTTATATTCTGGTCCTCATCAAGGCTTTTGAAAACCTTAAAATGGGGGGGGGGGGTTTATTAGCACATGACCTGTTCATCAAATGGGCTGTGCTAGTGATCAGGGAGGATTGTAAGCTTACGTTTGGTTGGACCCCACTTGGACCCTCCCTGGATGCAATTTTTTTAAAATTGAGTTGCAGCCTCTTAGGGATTAATTGACCCATTGATTACTAGTGAGCAAACAGAAAGTTAATCAACAGACTCCCCAGGAAAGGAACGACTATTGCAATAAGTGATAACTATCAAAGTAACTTGTCAAGCAAAAATGGTAAATATTCTCCTGTTCAAACCCTTCAGATGTGAGGATTTTATGTTTTTTTTTGTATGTTGGCCTGCTGGTTGGACAAAACTATGGTTTTAAATATTTAACCCAGAATTCTGGCAGATTATTATTATTAACCAAACAAATAAACCGCAATAAAATAATCGGTGGCCGCAGGGAAATACTTTACAGGCGTGCTGCAGCACTTGTGCCATATCACCGAAGACATGTTATACATGGCTTAGTCTTTCAGTATGTTTATATCACTGGCTTAAATTGTGCCTTTTTCTGATTTAAGGACCACAAACTGCTGTTTAGTTAACTGTAGAGAACATACAAAAGGCAACATGATATAACAACTCTGGTAGAAAGGTGTATCGTAAACATTTTTTTGTTGTCTCAGACTAAATCATTGTGACAGAACTACATTTTATATTATTTGCACACCTTATTTAATCAGCCAATGTATTGAAGGAATGTCATTTTTGCTTGCCTTACATGTGCCAATCTTATTTTGTGGAGTTGTTGACCTTGTTTCAACACACTGGCCCATCTAAATGTATATTTATATTCCTCTTGACGCTGATGAAGTTGAAAAGAGCCCTGATGAAAGAAATGAAGGGCAAAAAAGCCTGGAGGTCAACCTTCTGTCCCCCTCGGCCAGGTCCCATGAGAGTCTGAGTTTGTTAGTCAGATGCAGCGGGCAACTCTGTATATGAGCGGGTGTGTTTGTGTGTGAGTGTGTTCATTTATTCAGTGGTCAGTGATCTGCGTGGCCTCCCAGAGGGGCCTGACAAATGTTTCAATAGGCCAACTCAGCATGGCTTTGTGCTGCTGAGCACCACATCTGCCCAGACAGAGAGAGTCAGTCACTGCATGAGTTAGAGGGATTCAGATGAGGAGGCGGGGGTTGTTGCGCACTTGTGTGTGTGTGTGTGGACATTTTTTTATGGCACAGAGACACGCATACAATAAGATGTGTAACAATTAACATCAATTCTGAATGTGGTCACACTTCTTTGGGTGCTATGTGATTGTGTGTGATTTCCCATTGATCGCAGTCTCATGTGTGTTCTGTTATTGATCTGTGCCATGTGTCTCCTCACAGCTTATTGATCTAAGAGAGAACAGAGAACAGGGCACTTTCGCTCTCTCTCTCTCTCTCTCTCTCTTTCACACATACATGCAAAGTGCTTCATTTGCAGTGTCAATTATACATATAACTGACTTTTTGTATGTGTGAGATACTCATAATTTTAAAAATAGTAGAGAATTTATGCGAATATTTAAACAGAAAAAGAGATTGTGTCTGTGTGCCAGAAGTCGCACAGGCAGCATATTCTTGAAACATTCGTTAACAAACACTTGACTCGAGCCATGTCTTGCCCCTGCCATTTCAAATGTTGCTGCCATCCTGTGTGCGCGTATGTGTGTGTGCGTGTGTGTGTGTGTGTGTTGTGGCATCCAGATGGCCCTCACAGATGGATGCTGTGGTCTTAAAAGAGATTACCTCCCTCTATTCTTGTCTCCACGCTGCTCCTTAAGACTGCGGGGGCACTGTGACGCCGTAGCTCAATTTGCACTACTAACTAGCCTAGTGTTAGCTTAGCACCGCCACCTCCCCGGGTCTTTTCTTAATTGGAAGGCTAAACGGGAGTCAGGTCCTGTGCCGTTAAGCACCATATATGTTCGCCAAAGGCGTCAAAGTAGCTGTCCTCTTTATCAGTGAGCAGTCTGACAGGAAAAAATGAGCTGCAGTTGATTTTTTGTATTAGAGAGAAAGAGATGAGATTTTTAGTAGAGAGACAATTGCTGCTAAGAAGAAAGAGCAAGAGAAAAAGACAGTGGAGTGGGCAAACGGGGGCTTGGCAGAGTACTAAGTGGTTTATCAGTAGCTGCGACAGCACTGCCCTCTGTTACCCCCACCATGTTTTTTTTGTCTACTACACACACTTTTACAAACATGACCAGGTGAAGGTCAATTCACACTGTATGCTCTTCAGAAGGCCAGAAGTCTCTAGAGCAGATCAAGGTCTTTCAACAATGGAAGCTATTTATAGATATATATTTGTTGACCCTATATATGTGATTACACCAGAATTAACTGGTAACACACAAATAAAACAACTACATTTTTCATTTCCCCCCTTCTGTTACGAGAACACAAGATGATTTATGAAAAAAGCACAGTAAAATTATGAAAAAAGATAAACTTATCTACTCCAATCTGCCGTATTCTACAATAAAGTTGTCAGTGTGTATATGTTGGAGCGCATGCTCAGGCATATTTGTATGTGTGCACATTTGCAGGATAATGTAAGTTAATTTAAAACTTGGGAACTTGTCCTGAAGCGTGTTACAGACACCCCCTCAAGCATTGGTAAGTGATGCACATGTCTTGCACGGGAAGCGACTCTGTTGGATATAGATTTGTGTGTGTGGCACTGACATCGCAGTCTGATCCTTATTAGTTTTTCAGACATCAGCAGAAAGCTTCGCTTCAGGGAAAAATAAGTTGTGTGATCGCTTCTGCACTAGCGACCACACAAGCTATAGGACCTTTAGACAGGACCATTAACACTATTGGATAATGACAGGGGCTTCACATCTGGCTTTGAAGAGATCTTTAGTTGAATACAGAAACATCAAAGCTGCCTTCAAAGTCTCTTTATATCAGTTTTAAAGGAGGAAAAATCCCAAGACTTGGGCTATTAGTCTTGTGTCTTTGAGTACAAAAGAAGTTGGAGAAAATGCGAAGTGGAATGTGGGAATTTTCAAGCCTTAACTGATTAGCTTTTACTTCCTGAAGTCTTGCTCTGGCAATAATTGATTGTTTTGCCAGGCAACATTATCACGATAGTTGTGTTGCCAACTACTGGTCCAGTGAATTCTAAACATGAATTACATGTGTTTGCATCAACTGATTTGGAGCAAATAAGCTCAATGCAGTCATGAAAAGTAGTTTGGGTAGAAGATGGAAGTATAGGCTACACAAGATGTGGCTGGAATGAAGTGTAGACAAGTAGAGGATGTCTGTTTGGAAGTAAGAAAATAAGAAGAATTTGTTTTAATTTGAAATTGTAATACTTTGATATTTTCTAGTATTGAACATGTTTCATTCACAAAAAAAGACAAATGCATCTTACAGGACTATATACAGAAAAATGTCATAAGTGGTAGCAGTGAATACACTAGTGAAGTTTTTGATACACTAGAATACTAGGTTTATAATTCTTTTGAAAACCTTTGTGAATTTTGGGGATGTTTTTCTTTTTTATTATGATACTTCAGAATGTGCATCAAAATCTATTTATAGAAACCCAACTACTGATTTATTGTCGATCCGGATTTAATGGAATTAATCTGTGGCCTCAGTGCAACTTTTGCTCGACAAACAGAACTCTGGCTTGAAGTCTGTTTGAAATCTAAAAGTCTATGCATTATCTTGTTCTATCATGAAACACTTGTGCTAGTTAATCATTAAAAATCATTAGTAAAGATACAAGAAAAATGACCTGTGGATCTGATGACTAATGTGCTGATACCGGATGAAGTACTGACTGTGCTCTCACTGTTAACAGGCCGTTTGACCTTTCTTAATGTCTTGAGCTTACAGACACAAGAACAGAGGAGTATTCTATAAATAATTTTAAAAAATGCATTCTGTATTATTGTGTTACAGAAGTGTCTGTGCATGAGTTAGAGGTTGGTAGGTGTGCTTGTGTTGGACATCAGTTTTATTATTTTAAGAAGAACCAATCTCATATCACTGGACAGAAATAGCACCTCAGTTGTATTACCTGTGACATCGAGCTGTGTGCAACGAGTTAGACAGTCTCCTCTTAACCGTTGTCTTTTCTATTTGGCTGCATGAACTGTGCATATGACACTACTCACTTTTCACTTTTTGCTAACCTGGATTGTTGATTTAAGAAAAAAAGTAATCTTAAGACTCTTCTTGACCAACAGGAACATACTGTATGCTAATAATGAAACAATTTAGTAATGTTGTGGAGGTTTTGTGAGGCTCTATAAACGTATTATCAATTGTTTCACAGCTGCAATGCAGCAACCATTTTTCAAAATAAAATTCAGTCGGTGTAATACTTTCAACACCAGTAGATGGAGACAAAACCACTGCAATACATCTTCAAGTATTAAGACAAAACGCGAAAGAAACGCATCATAAAATGATGATGGATGTTAGAGGGTTAGGAGAATATAAAATAAACACAAGCTGAAATAATGAGGAGAATAAAAAAGTACAACGCATGCTGAAATGAGTAAAAAAAAATTGAATATGATTTAATAAGATGCGACAAAGTAAAGAGTCTTCAGTTTTAATTTGAACTGAATGTGTTTTCTCCAGGTTCAGCTTTGGCCTGATTTTGGTGAGGTTCATCATGTACAGCAGATCAGAAATATGCTGTTGCCCTGAATCATCCAGTGCTTTTAAACCAACAATTGTATTTTGAAATAAATTCTTTCACAGGCTGAAAGCCACTGAAAATACCTCAGAAGCTGGGTGCAGAATTAATTATTCTTGGCAAACAATCACTTCAACCAGTAATGTGACAATTGTGTTAAAACTGTCTGAGGACCTAAAGCCAATGGTGGAGGTGGAGGCTGAGCCTTATGGGGGAGACAATAGTAGTAGCCCCACTGGTTTATTATGTTAATGATAATCTTTTTCACCCAAGTCACCCAAAATTTGACTTAGTCTTTAGCCTTTTACTTTCAGATTTACTTTGTCCTCACTTTTCTCTGTGAGGATGAGAGGTTATCCAGGTCACAAGAGGATCCAGGGTCCGAAAAGAAATCTGTTCTGTAGTTGCACACTCGGTTCTTACTGCTAACCCTGTGCACATGACTGTATTCTGCCGTGTACTGGGGTTGAAGAAGCACTCTGCCTGGATGACAACACACGCCAACCAGGCACAATGTCGGGCTGCTGCCCATACTCATACTCCCCTTTCCCAGGAAATTTATTTACCCATCTTCTGACTGTGTTCCAAGGTGGACTAGCACTTGAACATGTGTTACCCAGCACACAGTGTTGCTGCTAAATAGCCTAGTATGATCTTGTCCACTGTTGTGAGTCCCTTTCTCTTCTAACCTGTAAATTGAGAGGGTTTCAGACTCTGGGCTTGACATGGTCTGCCCTCAGGGGAAATCAGTGGAATGGCCAGAGTTTATATTTAGTTACAGTGGTGGGATACAGTGACATCTCCATTTTCATACCAGTGTATTTCTTTTTGCCTTTATTTGATATTGAGAGAGAGAGACAGGAAATGTGGTGAAAGGGAGTAGGGGAATGACATGCCACAAATGGTCCAGCCAGCTGGGAATCAAACCGGGAACACAATGCTCAAAGCATTTGCACCCGTGTGGTATGCACCCTAACCACTTGGCTATCGGGCCATGATGTTTATTTTAAGATCAAAATATTGACACGGACATCAGAGGGTCAGTAGGGGAACTTGAACTCTGTACCCAGGCTGAGAGCAGACTGGACCAGGCCCAATGGTGGGTCCATAGTTAGTAATTTTTATATATATATATATATATATATATATATATATGCTGATGTGTAACACATTAGCTTCGGTAAACCCACCCACAAAACCACCTGTCAGTGACCATTTTTTATATTTCATGAAGTTGCAATCGATGCAAAAGTGTGTGTGTGTGTGTGTGTGTGTGTGTGTGTGTGTGTGTGTGTGTGTGTGTGTGTGTGTGTGTGTGTGTGTGTGTGTGTGTGTGTGTGTGTGTGTGTGTGTGTGTGTGTGTGTGTGTGTGTGTGTGTGTGTGTGTGTGTGTGTGTGTGTGTGTGTGTGTGTGTGTGTGTGTGTTGTTTTTTTTACAACAAGCCCGACTATTTCTAATGTTAATTTTTCTTTTGGTCAGTTTAGAGCTGCTGATAAATGGGCCAGGGGAACTTATACTTAATTGAATCACAAATATATTAGAATTATCATAAACAAACTTCACAAGAAAGTCAAGACGTTAAATTTCCTCAGGTTATGTAATTTAATTTCATGATAACTGATCAGTGAGTTGCACTGTAATGTGAGCTGTGTGTTTTGGAAGTCTTATAAGCATTGTTTTTTTTTTTTTTTTTTGGAAGTTCTTGTTTTCTACATCTTCTTGATTCTTCTCCAAGGAATTACTCGCTCAATTTGTCTTTGCCGTCCCCTTGTCTTTTCTCTCTGTCTTCTTTCAGGGACATTAAGCCTGACAACCTTTTGTTGGACATGAACGGCCACATCCGCCTGGCCGACTTTGGCTCCTGTCTCAAACTCATGGAGGATGGAACGGTAGGTTTTTACCACACTGCTGTTGATGCCTTCTCTGGTCCAAAGCAAACATACCAGAGCTTCACTGACCTCTTTGTCAACCCCCCGGGGGTCTCCCAGGGGGAACGTGTGGTTTGGCTGCTTGGCTGTGCCTGCAGTTTATGATACAGGCAAATTCTCTTTGCTAAAAATAATAATGCATGAAAAAAAATCTCCTTCTGATGCTACATATAATATATTGAAAAAGATGTGTGTGTGTGTAGAGGGAGAGAGAGAGATATGAAGATCATCTTAAGATAGTCTTGCTGCTAACCCTTTTTTGCAGCTGTGCTGAAGATAGTTTTACACCTCCTTTCTCCAGCTTCGTTCTAAGTCTCTCATTTGAATGGCTGTGAACGGTTAGGGGGGTTTGGGTGATGACTGTATAGTTGTGACAACACATAAGTCATGACTGCTTGTTTTAAGGCACAGTTTCTGAATACAGGCTGTCTATGTTTCTATGTGTATTTAATGGTTTGAAACATGGGGCAGGATTTATACCCTGTCTTCACTGTCATATTTACAGTCAAATTTCTATATGGGTCTAATGAATTCTGCTTTTGACTTTTATCCATGATTCTAGTGTAAAAGGTACATTTGCAAAAACGTTTTTAAATACTCTGAAACCGATCTCCATGTGCCATATAACGGCATCGACATGTAGAACAATGAACAAAAAAAACAGTGCAGGCTAAGGAATTCCTCTTCAATTGGGTGTCTGGAGTTGAATGGGTCTTTGTTTTGTTGTTTGCTATTGCTGGAGTGATAGTATCCATCTTGAGACTCCAGTTTGTAATCATCATTACTTTGATTAACATTCAGACTGACCTGGAATAACACATCTTTGTATGTGACCTCCTTTGAAATGACCAGCTGGTGACTCATTTTTTTGTGCCTCTATTAGGTCCAGTCCTCTGTGGCAGTGGGAACCCCAGACTACATCTCTCCAGAAATTCTCCAGGCTATGGAAGATGGGAAAGGCAAGTATGGACCAGAGTGTGACTGGTGGTCCCTGGGCGTCTGCATGTACGAAATGCTGTACGGCGAGACACCTTTCTATGCAGAGTCCCTCGTGGAAACCTATGGCAAGATCATGAACCACAAGGTGAGCTTCTACACTGCCTCTGAGTTTGTGAAAAACACACATGGCAGTACTAGATAGATAGAGAATGTGCGTTAACAAAGCATTGTGTTTGGGAATAATCTGTGCTTTTAATGTTGAACTCTACCCTTTAATATATGCTCCAAATCTTTATTACCTCTAACATGTTTGCATACATTTTGCACAGGAGCGATTCCAGTTCCCACAGCAAATAACAGACGTTTCAGAAGAAGCAAAGGATCTGATTCGCCGGCTCATTTGCAGTCGGGAACACCGATTGGGCCAGAATGGCATCGAGGACTTCAAGCAGCACCCGTTCTTCTCCGGTGAGTCTCGACTTTCAGCTGTAACACCACCACCAAACTACTAGTCGCCTGTGGTGTTTCAATCCGCATCAGGTACAGCATCAATTTCAACGCAGAACCATAAATCAGCCATTTAACCACATGTTGTCATTATCTATTACAGCGTGACAATACTGTTGTTCTTTATTAGCTTGTTTGCTTATGAGCTCTATAAGCAATAATTATCTTGTCCTTTATATGCAACCCCCTGTGTGTTCAGGCATTGATTGGGACAACATCCGCATGTGTGAGGCCCCCTACATCCCAGAGGTCAGCAGTCCTACAGATACCTCCAACTTTGATGTGGACGATGACTGCCTCAAGAACTCGGTAAGAGTTGTTTAGCAATTAAGACAAAAAATGCTCTTTTGTTGTCTATCTGTAAATGTGCTCATGCCTTTTTAAGCTCATATATCAGATACAGTTTTCGGTGTCTTAAAATTATTGTTTTGTTAATCATTTTTCAGGAGACTATGCCCCCTCCCTCGCACACTGCCTTCTCTGGCCATCACCTGCCCTTTGTGGGTTTCACCTACACCAGTAAATGGTAAGTGCTATCAAGCATAACAAATATAGAAAAGATTAGTATGCAGAAGATTGTTTGGTTTTAACCACTGCATACATTTATGGTCATATTGTGTTATTCTTAGAGAGTGGTTGGGAATTTAGAGGTCACTTTTTTTTTAAAAAGAAAAGAGAGACACTTTGTTTTTCAGTTGTCTTCACATGTGCTTAGTCATTTTAAATGGAAGTTCTCTTCCTGCCCAACGATCTTCACCCGTCTATCTAAAGAAGTGTAGGAGAATAAAATTGACTTCTCCTCCTAATAAGGTGATGTTTCACAGCTTGCTGTGGGTCTTCACACTGAAGTGCTACCCGTGAGAAAGTAACAAACTCACCAGTCGCTTTCTTATCTTTTCAAGGCTCAGTGATAATGGCCTTTTCCACTCTTCCTCTCTTTCCCCTGTCCACCCCAGTCTCTCACTCCCTTTCCCTCCCTTTCTCTCTCTCGCACTATCCATCGTCCATTATGTCGCTGTCATTTCTTCTCCACCCTCCCTTTTCCTCCTCCTTTTATGACTCAACATCCTCTCATCTCTCAACTCATCTCTCTCTATTTCTGTTGTCCACTTCTCCTTCCTGGTTCTCCTCCCCCTGTTGTTTCTTTTGTCATTTTCTCCTGTGCCCTTTCTCTCACTTAATCGAACACATTCAAGTTAAATTTTCTTTTTCTTTTAACATTATGCAGAATTTTCACCTCTATGATATCATTTCTTGTCTTAATTTTTCACTATTTCTCTGCCATTCTTCCCCGTTCTCCCTTCTCTGTCTATCATTTTTGCTGAAAGTCACCAATCTCATGCCTCCTCCAGCTTTTTCATCAATATCTAATAATTTCTTGTTCTTCTCCCTTTTAGCACCATATCTGACCGAGGTTGCCTGCGACAGCTGTCAGGGGAGCTGGCCGGGCAAGACCAGTTGGACCTGGATGTCCAGCGCAGCCTGGAGGACAGCCTGGCCACAGAGGCATACGAGAGGAGGATTCGCCGGCTGGAGCAGGAGAAATTAGAGCTGAGTCGCAAACTGCAAGGTGAGGCTGAAAGAGAAGGCCAAACCTGTTAATGCACATTTATATTCTTGTGTAACTAGCATGCATGAAAATCTGGTCCAGAGACTCCTCTTGTCCTAGGTATTTTCCTCCTATATCTGTGTATGAGGAAATGACTGTTTCTTATTACCTGATTGGCACAGAGTCGACCCAGACGGTTCAGGCGCTGCAGCACTCAACGGGTGAGGGCCCCCTCAGCACTAACAAGGAGGTGGAGATCAGGAGTCTGAAGAACGAGATCGACATCCTGAAGAAGCAGATCGCTGGTCAGGACATCTGATATTTAAAATTATTTTTTTTAACACCAATTGTAATGGATGATGGTTTTTAAAATGTAGCAGCTATTATGTATATATTTTTGTCAGGGAACGCTGATTGTGTGTAAACCTTGAGTACATACTTAGACACAGTTAAATGTCACTGTTATTCTACAAACATTTTCACTCAAAATAACCCAAACCCTTATATATATTTGTGTGTGTTAGACTCAGGCCGACTGGAGAAGCAGCTTGAGGATGTGTCGCTAGCGCGTAGGGATTTGGAGGACTCATCCAAACATGTTAAGAATCTAGAGAAACAGATGAGGGGCCTCGCACAGGACAGGGACGACATGCAGAAGGTTTGTGTTTGTTTGTTTGTTTGTTTGTTTGTTTGTTTGTGTGTGTGTGTGTGTGTGTGTGTGTGTGTGTGTGTGTGTGTGTGTGTGTGTGTGTGTGTGTGTGTGTGTGTGTGTGTGTGTGTGTGTGTGTGTGTGTGTGTGTGTGTGTGTGTGTGTGTGTGTGTGTGTGTGTGTGTGTGTGGATTAGTGATTACTATGTATTTCTTGTGGTGCTGCACACTAGCAGTTCTAAATAAATTATTTTATAGCTACAACAAATATTGTCGTAATAATACAATATTCAGCCCAGGAACTAACATACTACTGTGATTTATTGACATGACATAGTTACCTATTGGTTCATATATACAGTTTTGTTGATTGTAGGAAAAAATTCTTTACAGTGCTCGATGTTTATGCCTTGAAATGCATATTATAGGTTTCCTAAAATAATATATCATGAAACTGTTTGGAGTGCTCTTAGACCCTGTATTTCTAGCTTAAACACACAAAAACATACATGTTCATGTAACTATCAATTGTCAAACCAGAAAAAGCCATATCATATTTTTCATGTTGAGGATTTCAGTATTAAACTGTATTTACACAGGACCTCGTGGAGGCCAGTGAGAAGATGAAGTCCCAGTCAAAAGAGCTGAAGGAGGCTCACACCCAGAGAAAACTGGCCATGCAGGAGTTCTCGGAGCTCAATGAGAGACTCACAGAACTCAGGTAGCATCACTGCTGCAGCACAGAATTTTTCTTAGCCAACACTCGTTCTTGTTTCTTCAAAATCACAGCTTCCCTTTTTAATTCCATATAGTTTTGTCTAGAAATAAAATATTTGATGTACACTGTAATAATAGGTAGTCAGTGATTCCTGACCAAGCAGTAATGTAACAACTGGGAAGCTCTAACATTCTAGTTATATACTCCATGATTACATTCCTGTTTGTTAATGTTAATAACCAATAATGATTATTTCTGTTTATACTATGACGCTGGGTCTGACTAAACCCTACCTTGCAGGTCGGCAAAGCAGCGCCTGGCTCGCCAGTTGCGCGACAAGGATGAGGAGATGGAGAGCCAAAATCAGAGGATTGAAGCTCTCCGCCTCGAGGTGCGGAAGGCTGAGAGGGGCAAGAAGGAGGTAGAGTAGAATCCCTGTGGTTGCTAGCACAACTTGTTCTCCCTCCGTTCACTGGTTGGTGCACAATTCAAATTTTTGTTCTGTGTATTGTATCTGTAACATATTTTTAGACATTTTTCTAATAGTATTCCATAAATATTTACACATAATATTTACATTGGAAACATTGTAACAGTGGATTTATTCCAATGTGTAATTATTGTGTCTGCACACTTGTAAAAACATTATGGAGATTATTTTGGAAGGTTTTGACCAGTTTATAGAGCAATATTATGCATAATAATAATAAGTCTCTACATCTTCCTACACGGTTAAATACAGTGAAATGAATTCATAAAATCAAGTGGATCTTAAACGTGTGTCACTGCAATAGTTTGTTTCTTTGTGTTGTAGCTGTAAATTAGGATTGTGTTGCATATATGAAGAAGTCCCTGCTTTTAATCCTGCTGTGTGACCAATAAATAGTTTATGATGATCACTTTCATTCAGTCACTGGAGTTGATGTGTGTATCTGTGATCAGATCGAGGCACAGGCGGAGGAGCAGGCAGCAGAGGCTCAAAAAGAGAGGAAGCTGCGAGAGCGGAATGAGCAGTATAGCCGACAGCTGGAGGAGGAGTTGGAAGGGCTTAAGGTAAAAAAACACAGACACACTCTAACCTATTCATCTACAGTCTCCACATCCTTAAAATTAAATATACAGTTGTTTTTACTCTGTACCTCAAAAGCAAATGGTTTGAAATGAAACAATAACTGTGTGCTAACTCACAATTTGAGTTTTTTCTTTTTTTTTGCATTCATAACAATGCAATAAACAAAAAAATTGCAAAGAAATGTAGTCCCTTTTTTATACATCATTCTACAAAGGCTGTGAAAACCCCTCAACACTAAAACTACATGTCACCAACGCAACCTTTAAACATCCAATACTTACAGAACTTGTTGTAAATGTCCAATTTAAAATAAGAGCCATGTCATAGCAAGCATCTGTGTGATGTGTTCACCATTATTACATTAACGGCTCACTTAGAAATGTCCTCTCGCTGACACACTTTCTTTGCATCTCTGCATGTCTCCTAACTTATCAATCCCACTTCTCTCCTCCACCTCCGCCCAGGTGAAACAGGCCGGCTCCTCTGCCGTCCCGGCCTCAGCGGACCAGTCCCAGGAGGTGGGACGCCTGCGGGGAGATCTGGAGAAGAAAACGCTTCTTTACGAGGAGGAACTGGCACGCAGGGAAGCGCAACATAGCACCGAGGTGAAGACACTGCGTAAAGAGCTGCGGGACGGCGAGAGCCAGCACCTCGCCCTGCAGAAAGAGATCCTAATGCTCAAAGACAAGCTGGAGAAGACTCGCAGAGAGAGGTATTTCATCTATTGTCATTGATTTTCAGCTAGTTAGTGAACATTATTTGATCGCGAGTCACATTTAAATTAAGACTAATATTTTTGACATCAGTGTGTTTGGTGCAGAGCATGATTGATGAGAGTGGCTGATATCCAACATCATAATCATTGATGATACAGTACAATTGTTTTTTTTTGGTCTTTTCCAGTGATGATTACATGAGGTAATTATAGTTACATTAAAATAGCTCAATCCCCTCTGGTATAAATATGTAGCTGTGAAGTGATGTTTCTTTTGAATAGATACCAAGATCTTAATATAGTTTTACATCTCCTCATTTAGGCTTTCCTATGGAGCTCTAGAAAGGTCCTTTTGTGTGATTGTAAACTTCCTGATTATTTGCTGTGAATGGGGGATTGAGGGTGGCTGTATAGATGCTTCACAGAAGTCTTGGCTGATTGTTTTTCTGAAAATGGGCTGTGTGCACTTTCTGTGGACTGAGTAGTTTAAAACATGGGGCAGTATTTATACGAACACTCAAAAAACAATAAACATATAGCTTTCTGCAATATGGGACTTTTTAATTCTCAAATTGTTAAATTGAAGGAAACACAGCAAACGCTTACCAGCTGGTACAAGTGAGGATTTAGCTTAACAACTCGGCAAATCCATGTCTACTGTTATGTTTACCTCAGTGAGTCGTATTCCTGAGTTACAAGTTAAAAGAAGGTGTTGGTATATGCATTGGTATAGGCTTGCTTTGAGAACATAACACTATTATTGAATGATACATTAAGAATGAAAATGGTTCATGAGTTCAAGTGGAAAAAACATGCAGTCAAAATGTGCCAACTTAAAGATGAAATACGCTGAGATAACTTATTTTTCTCCTGACGACCTCCTGGTAGGTACTTTAAGGCACCTGATCTCTCTTTTTTTTTTTTTTTTTTAAAGAACTGCTGGTTTAATAAAATTTTAATAAAACCTTGTTTTTGAGGAGAAAGCTTCATAGCTTTGTTTTTGTAGCCTCTAGCCTAACCTTCCTGTCTGGTATAACTGACATATTACTCTCACTACTTTCTAATTCATTTTTAAACACACTGCTATATCAGATTATAACTGCATTAATGTGTTTGGGCTGAATAATGTTTACCTGGCCTTAGTACCGAGCCGTTGATGTAGGTTTTTGAATGTGCAAAATGTGTGGAGGTAGTTGAGATACCATAGCAGAAAACAATCAGGATGAAGGCTTGTTTGCAAAGAGCAGAGTTCATGTTAAAATTGTCATTAAGCATAACTGTTTGCAGTTGATTATTTGATTATTTTTAAGAAATAATTGTGCATTTACACAGGTTTTAACAATCTTGTGCTCTCTCTCTCTCTTTCCTCACCAGCCAAAATGAGCGTGAAGAGTTTGAGACAGAGAACAAGCAGAAGTACGAGAGGGAAAGAGTTCTGCTTATTGACGAGAATAAAAAGCTGTCCAGTGAGTTGGATAAGGTAAGATATCTGTTCACATGTAAATAATAAAACATAATGACTCTGTACAAACCCACATCAGTTTTTTCTTGCTCTCCCTCAACAACTGTCCCTCTTTGTCAGTATTTTTCTATCTTGCTTCTCAACTTTTTAGTGATCTGTTTATCACTTTAAACCAGAAATCTCACAAAAGACCACAACTCCCTAACCTCAGGTAACCTTTCACAGTCAGCCTAAACACTTTCATCACATTCCTCCCTCCACCCCCTCTCTCCTACTAGTGCCAAAGAAATCACTGTTCAATATCCCTCATAAAAACACCCTGTAGCCTCCTACACAGTCAGATGGAATGACTCTCTGGATTACGCTCTGTTGACTTTGGAAATCGCTCTTGGAAGTTCAAAAAGGCCCCCAAACAACATCTTAGATGGAGGCTTTTTGACATATTGAATAAAATGTCTGCGTGTTGTTTTAAAGTCTGCACCTCAAAGAAAGACTTAAAAATCCTGATGACATGTGAATATGGCTGTGGGTGCCGCTGGAATGATAGCACATATCACTGTAGTTATTCAGTTTAACAGATTAATCTGTCATTTCACTTGCACAAGATTTATAAACCGAAGTCTCACGATGGATTATTTGTTACCAATAAAATTATAATTCATCCAACACTATCTAAAAATATTGTTTTTTTGGTCTAATGTTTCAAGGAAGGTACATTATATCCACCTTTTGAAAAATCAAGCCACTTAATCTTCATTCATAATTCCATTTTTCAATATTTGACACATGAAATGTCTAATGGTGACTTTAAATTTTTATTGCAAAACAATTCTCTTCAAAAACACACTAGTATGATAAATGCTACCAGTTCCTCCTGGTGTTAATTCATGAGATGAAAATAATAATAATAATAAAACCCTTCATACATAAAATACAGCTTGAAGTGCTTTACATTTTGAGCATTTAAAAAGAGGAACAAACAACTGAGCATAAAGGGATGGAGATTTATTTAAATAACAAAACAATGTATATTGATTAAGCCATGAAGAACAAAATAAGGTTGTGGCTAAAAAGTCTGAGTTAAGGCTCGTCAATATGTAGTCATTTGCATAATTGATGCCCTCATGAAGGCCACATCTGATAATTTTTTTTTTACTTACTAAAATGTCGAGAATACAAATAATTTCATACAAAATATCTTTAAGTTTCCTCCTCTGTGGAGAAAGACAGAGTTTTCTTAAGTCACTCATTCATGCCACTTAAAATAATTTTTCACATTAAACAACTTGTGCATGAGTCCCATTGTTTTATTTTTTTGTTTCTTTTTAAATGAGTACCTGGTAGAGAAGGTTAGCTTCAGCTACAACCGTGATATTGTTTTTTAGGTTTCTTATTGCCATTTCCAAACCTGGCCAAACATCTGTATGACTCTAGGTGAAAGTATTGAATTATATCTGCTTCATCACTTCTGTTCTTTGAAGCATCATTTTGAAATATGGTCTAATGAGCACATATAATCCAAAGTCGTCTAAAATTAACAGTTGAATATAAGTGAAGGTGCACTTCCATTATTAATAAATATTAACAGAGAAAAATGAAATGCACTGTGCGTGACTTTATATTTTAAACCATAGTATACAATGTGTTTCTGATGAAGCACATTGTCTTTGCATTTCCTTTGGTAATCCACCCTACTGTTTCAAATAAATATTGTCATATGGAATGAAACCATTAAAGACTAAAGCATATGATACGCTCCTTTCTCAAGACACAAGTTAAACCAATACTGGCAAGCCACTGTATGTTTGTTTGTGTCAGTGATTCAGCCTCCTCCAAAACACAACAATATTTGATGACCCTGACTTTCCTCAGACACTTCAATTATTTATCGGCAAACACCCCCCGCACTGGAAAACAATTGCAAAACGATATTGAATTGCTCTTTAAGCTTGCATATTACATCAGTTTTAAGAGTTGCAAGATGCCAGGAATCTAGCCACAAAGTGAGGTATTTGAGGAAACAATAATGTATTTTGAGACTTGTAAGGATGTCAACTATGGTAACGTGCTTACACACCTCTAATTTTGGGAAGACATTTTCTAAATCCTGTGTGTGTGTAAATGCATGTGTTCCAGTGTGGTTGAACATCTGGGAGTTGAATCATGAAATCTGTCCATAACCTTCAACAATACAGTGATAGTTTCCTTTTCCACATGTACAGTCGGGTCCAAAAGTCTAAGACCACATTGAAAATATCAAATATTTGGAAATAATCTGAATATTTTGAGGATTCAGAAACATTTATGAACACAAGAATTGATGACATGTAAAATGTAGAAGAAGATGCTTACTAAGTAGCATTTTGATAGTGGGAAACATGGCATCAGAACTAAGTGGAAGAGTCAGAAGTTAAGTTGTTGTTTTAAGAAAAGAGGTGCTTTCTCAACGTCAAATCGTGGTTAGACATAAGGTTTCTGAGGGAGCAGTGCATGGAACTATAAAATGCTTTCAGTCAGTTGTATCCAAGGCACAACCAGACAGACCAAAAGTGACCACAATCATCAGGAGTATTAATATATCAAGCTTTGTTTTACCGTAAGATAGAAAAGCAACTTCATCAGAGATCCAAAATCTGTTAAAGAACGCCAGTCTCCAATCAAAAAAAGTACTGTCAAAGAAGGATGTGTCGTGGTGTTCTCGGCATCAAGTAGCAGTTTTTAAACCACTTCTCAGGAGGGAAAACAGGGCCAAATGCTCCGGATGGGCTTTATTTACAGTGGATGACTGGATAAAATCCTATTTACTGATGAAGCCAAGCTTGACATTCATTGTAGTAACAAAAGGGTGAACTGTGGAAATATGCATCCTCACCTACTAGTACGATTGTATTCTTCAGAGACATGCTCTACCTTTCCATTTGCATCTTTGTGGAGAAGGATTCTTACTGCAGCGGTCTAACGACCCCAACCACACCTCAAAGATTCTCTATCTCAGAGTAATCTAAAGATTACTGATAACTTCGGGACAACCCACGTGACTGTGAAGGGAAATCCATGTGTAAAACAAAAGAACCATATACAACTTCACTAGACATTCCTGTGGATTGTGAAGTCAAAACATCTCTGGCTCAGTCCCTTTTGAATCCCTGCAGCAGGACAGTTTGGAATCCACTGGTTTTAAGTTTTTTTTTTTTTGTCACTCACTCAATATCTAAAATACAATGTAAACAATGTATTCAGTTATAATTGTTCCAAAATAAAGCATACACCTGTTTGTTTTACTTTATAGTCTGTATGCAGGAGATGAAGATGTGTATTCATCTTCTGCAGCAATTTTACAAACAAAAAAAAAAACGAAAGTATTTGGCAATATATATGCAAAGAATTAAATGATATTAAAAATGTATGCATGCTGTTCTACAGTTCCTTAAAGTTGTCATTTAGCATTACTGCAACAGATGATCATAAGTTAACATGGTTGAAGTGATAAAGCTTCAGTTTGTAGGCTCTTTATTAAGGAACAGTAAACCAGAATTTCCTGAATCCTTCCACATCCCGACATCGTCACACATTTCAACCATGTCCTGCTGCTCTACAGCTCTGTTGAGCAGACATTGATTTGAACTGGATTATATCTTTTAAATTCGAAAGGTGCTTCTGGAGTAGATAGGGCTCACCAGTAACACTGCTGGCCTAAACGTTTATGATAAAATGGATCTATATTTAAGGTGTGAGAAAAGATCAATATACAATCTGGCTTCAATTGACCGCTTCACCATCTGTGTCTCCAATACACCATGTTGTCTACAGGTCAGAGTTTCCGTACAGAGACACACATTCTCCTCATATAATAAGAGTTCTGACTACAACCCCATTGAAGATTTACAATGACACTTGTAAGACTGAGATTTCTGTGACATCACAAAAAGCATTTTTGATAAATGACAAATCACACTCTGTTATGTTATGTTAGATATCAGGTTTTGCACAAACTTGTGGAGACCATGTTGTCAGAACAAAAGGGGCCAAACGAAATAAGATATTCTTGATATTCAGGCACATTTGTAAAACAACTCTTAGCTCAAATTGTTAAACTGATATTATCAATTGCAATGAAAAGAAGATTTGCATCTGAAACAAATACAGAATAGAGGTCAGTCGGTTTAGACTTGTATATTTTAACAATTATCTCTTTGAAGGCTCAACAGTTCTCCATAATGCTCAGCTTTTAAATGTTGCACTTTCTCACTTGGTGTCTTTTTTATATATTAATTCATTAACTAATATTTTGACTTCCTAACAACATTTGTATGACAGTTGCATGTTTTTTTTTTCCCCTCAGCTGACAAACATGTTTGAGAAGATGAGCAGCTCTAACCGGCAGCTGGAGGATGAGATGAGGGAGCTGGCTGACAAAAAGGAGAGTGTAGCTCACTGGGAGGCCCAGATCACAGAAATCATCCAGTGGTGAGGCAACAACAACTCTTTGAAATGTTCCAAATACTTTCTCAGGGTGTGTACTTTCCCATGGAGGCTGTATCACAAACTGAAACGTGTCTCCCAATCTTCCTTACTCATGAAATGACTGAAATGAATCACGCACACGCACATACGCTGCTATATTGTCTAGCCCCGTATCAGCTTCCACCATGCAGTATAACTGCAGCATTTTTCACATACCTCTGAAGATCTTAGAGCTATTTGACCCTCCCTTCCGCTCAGATCACTTCCCATTGCAGCTGACACCCTGCCAGCTGCTCGCCTCCCCTCTGTTGGACAAGCCTGCAGTCTCCACATAGCATACATTGCAAACACACATACATACTCACATGCAGAGATGCACATATAAATGTTGTGTATGGAATTCCTTTTTGGAAGAATTCAGTAATCAATGTCACCCCCTGGTGGGAATGCTCTGCTACTGCTGTGAATAAATTATATTTAAAAAAAAAAAGTAATTTTCTGTTGTTGAGCTTGTACTCACTATGTTTATTCTACCTGAATGTTTGGGGTTTTATATGGTTGTTGATGTAGTGTTGTTGTTGTTTTGTTGTTCATAGTAATGCAAAAATGTGTGTGTTTGCCACAGGGTGAGCGATGAGAAGGATGCTCGAGGCTACCTGCAGGCTCTGGCCACAAAGATGACCGAAGAGCTGGAGGGACTGAGGAACACCAGCCTGGGAGCGAGAGCCACGGTGAAACACAAGCACAATTTAATCACTCTAGATGCTCTAGAATGAAACAAAATGATTTGGTATTGTTGATATAGAAGTATTCTCTGAGTATGATCTGTAAAATTAATTTAATTTCAATGTATTTTTTTCAAAGATAATTAAATTAAATGAAAGCGATTGTGGCATTTATTACATGATGTTATGTGCTATTTATATAGTAATGGATCAGTATTATTATTTGCCAACTTTTTTTTTTAGTCTTTCCCCCCTTCTTTCTGTTTTAGGACATGCCGTGGAAAATGCGGCGCTTTGCCAAGCTGGACATGTCAGCCCGTCTGGAGCTGCAGTCGGCCTTGGATGCTGAGATAAGAGCCAAGCAAGGCATCCAGGATGAGCTGAATAAGGTCAAAGCCAACAACATGTCCACAGAATGGTACGGATACTTTCAACAGCTGTTTAAAAAGAGAATGAGTTGGCAATGATTTCTGAAGAAACTCTATCCAAATACATGATTAATATCTCATGCTTTAATGTCTTTTTTCTGTTTCACCAGTAAACTGCAGGAGGTGGAGAATAAAAACCAGGAACTCCTGGCAGAGATCGACAGACTGAAAAAGGAGACAGAGGAGCTTCGGCTACGCAGAGGTATGTGTGAACAAATAAAACAAATGCACAAAGAATCATGTGCCAGTTGTGGTTTTGAGCACACAAGTCTTAACGTGCATTTTATAATTTAAGGCTCTGAGATTATTAAAAAATGTAATCAAGTTCATCATAATAATAGGCTGTGATTAATCAGAATCACATGTTTAAAATACTACCAGTATGTAGTTGTATTCTATTTTTTTAATTCTATTCTATTTCCATGTTATTGTTTCCATATTACATATTGCCCTTTGTGGGCAACTGGGATGCCATAGTAGAAGGTTTTGCGTCAGCACCTATATTTGAGAAATAAAATCATGTGCTATGTAAATCGTAAAAAAAGGTATTGTTACTGAGGTCATATGAAACACCCCCCCCCCACCACTCAGAAGCAGTCCTGTGACTCCATTAGTTTTAAGTCACCCTTTGATGTTTTCATGATTGTGTTATATGTTCCGTGTCTGAAGGTGTCAAGCACCAGGATTCCCAGAATTCCTTCTTGGCGTTTCTCAATGCCCCCACCTCAGCACTCGACCAGTTTGATGTGAGTATTTCTCGGTTAACCAGTATAGGAATCTTTACGCACACACGCGTGCATATGTGGTTAAGACTTGGGCTTTTATTATTTTATTTGCTCAAAAACACAGACCTGATCCTTGAGAATACAATTTCTATTACATTTGGCATCAGGAATAGTAAATGCTATAACTGTACATAGGTATAAAATATATAGAGTGTAAAGAACTTCATAAAAACATATGTTATGAAGTGGCAAGTGACACAGATTGGAGATGATTGAATTATATATAAAATGTATATAGATGTGAACAACTACATATCTTTCTATACATAAAAGATCCATTGTCCTCATTTTGTTTGTCTTGAATCAGATTTATTTTTTCCAATTTTATATCTACTTTGCTTCTTAGTGGTTTTCTCATTTTTGTTCCCATGAATTTCCCTAGGTTTTTATTTATTTTGTTTTCATCTTTTTTGGTTGTTTCCTTGCTTCATTCTCTGGTACATCAGGACTCTTATTCCTCCTCCTCCTCCTCTTTAATAGACTTTTGGGAAGACGTAAGTTTCTCCGGGCTAGGTCTGAGGTCCATGTTTGTGTATGGCAACAGTAGCAGTATGCTGTAGGACCGTGGGCATATTCACTAGCTGACAAAGACGGTCTAGATCTGTGTGGGTACATGCGTCTTGGAGTGAGCCTGTGCATCAGTGTAACTGTGACAGAGTGGATCCACTGCAAATAATATCAGTCTGTAAATCTAAATTTTATCTTTGTGAAAAAATTATTTGTTTTATGTGAATATATTTTAAGGTGTATCAATCACATAAACAGATACTTGTTTAATAAACAAAGATTAAGAAAATAGTCCATACTAACGCTTGTTATGACTGACATTTTTTGCAGTGCTTTATGCAGGTGCTGGCTAGTCCTTGTAGGCTAGTTGGCTATGTGAATGGCTCTACTTTGGCTTTCTAGTGCTAGGAGTTTATTTGTTCTGAACCACAAAGTATTCTTGCATTTAAAAAAATCCTCCATACACCTTTTATTTATAGTTTTTTTTTCTTTCAGCCAGAAACTGATCTTGCTGTGCTCCACACTGACATCCCCAGCTGTTTCTTTCCCATCTCTATGTGTATCTTTCTACATTAGCACCTGTCCTCACCCCCCGACTCTGTCCTTCAGTTGAATCCCGGTTATCATACTGTAGTTTAATGTAACAAGAGCTTTTCTTTCAGTCTGTGTAAATGTGTGTTTTCAGTCTTTCTGATATTTACTCATGTCTGTGTCTCTGCCTCTCCTCCTGCCACTGAAGCGCTCGCCATCCGTCGGCCCAGCTAGCAAAGGCAGACGTGTAAGCACCATCACTGCGCTCTGTGATCGCTCCCACTGAGCTTTTTCTTAATATACCTTTTTACATGTTAATGTTTAAATTTGTGTTGTATGTTTACTGTGGCTGTTGCATGGCAGGTTATTTTCATGATGGGTGGATTGTCTATTACATTAATTGGTTTGATCTTTCACATTTTATTCATATTGGGTATCACTACAAGGGCTGCCTGTGTGTACTGGGGTGTGTATTTGTCCTTTTTATTTCTCAGTGGAGCTCGGTGAAGCACCATGCATGGTGGATGGTCTATGCTGCAGTGTTAGCATGGTCTGTTGGCTGTAATTTGTTTCCTCCTGCAATGATACATGGTGCCTAATAAAGTTGTAGTCATTTTTTTCATGTAGCATTCAAAATCCAGACTGCAACATCTGTTGATTCCTTTTTTTTCATTGGTGTATTATTGCACCTGCCCCTACCTAAGCATGGATGCTGCATACTTTTTTCCGATTTGTTTCATTCCACTCACACTTTCTACATTTTTCCCTCTGTCTCTTTCCCTTCCTCTTCTCATCCTCCTGTCCCTCCACTCAGGTGGACTCTATGGATAACTTCACCCCCTCAAACACTCCATCCCGTGAAGAGGATCCCAAATCCCACCTCAAGTCCCGCTCACGCTCACCCTCCATGGCCAGCGATATGGAGCCCATAGAGGTCAGACAATCCCACAATCCCCAAGTCTGGCTGAGTGCCTAAAAGCCACATTGTCTGCTAGATGCTTAAATAAAAAGGCCTGATGAAAATGAAGACAGGAAAAATAATGAAGAACAATAAAGCTTAGCATAAAGAACCTCTCTCACAAACATTGTTTTTCTGGCATGTGGAAGAACAAGAAAAAACAGGTCCAAATATTTTCCATACCTGTTCAAATTGACTGTTGTAAATTAAATGTTCAGCTGAAACTGTTACTCAGAGGAATTCACAATACAGAGACTGTCAGAGCTGGACAGACAGGTCAGCACTTGTGATTTGTAAGTAAGTCAATTATGGAGAAATGCAGGGAACAGCAGTACCACAATAAGTAGGAGAACATTGTGGCTGACAGAAGAAGCAGATCTAAATTGAACTCACCTTGTTCACATTCTGTTAAAAATGAGCTGCAAGTGAAACCCCAGTGTCCAGACTGTGATTCAGAATGTTTCTTTTATTCGCTTTTCAAATGAAGACTTTTAAGTCAAGGTTAGAGTAAACTTGAAAAAAAACCTGTAGTAACTCTGCATAAGTAGAGGTCCATGGAAGTTAATAAGCTGTGGAACTGAACTAAACCACAATAATATTCAGTGAATAGATCTTGTGGGAGACTTTTGACACATTTTGATTCTACTTTAAGTCTCATTGCACGTAATGATTTTAATGTTATAACTTCTGTTGCCTTACTCCTGACCTCTGACCTCTCTAACAGAACTTCTCAGAGTTTCTTCTTTGGAATCTTTGGCCTCTGTTTTCTGTCACCAGTACAAGCTGCACTGAGGTGTCTCTCTGCTTAATGTGTTTTTGTGCATTCTGTCATGCAGTTGATAGACCATCCTCCTCGCTCAGTCCCGACCCCCACAATGCGCCCAGGAGGGTATGGCAGCATTGGTCGCTCCTCACCTAAGGTTAGATTTTTATCTGTGGAGTCAATCACATCAGTTACATAGTCAACCTCATGTGAAGATTGATAACCACTCATTTTTTTCTTGCTCTCCAAAGCCCAAAGCACATCAGTTTGTGGTAAAGTCATTCAGCACGCCCACTAAGTGTAACCAGTGCACTTCTCTCATGGTGGGACTCATACGTCAAGGTTGTACCTGTGAAGGTAAGAGCATGACTTGGTGGTGAATGATTCCAGCTCATATGTTAAAATGGAACCAAAAAATTGGTGTAGTTAAGAAAATCTGATACTTGTTGAGCCAAACCTCTCACCTTTATATTGTCTCTTTCCGTGTTCAGTGTGTAACTTCTCCTGCCATGTAACATGTGCGGACAAGGCTCCGGCTGTGTGTCCCGTGCCACAGGACCAGACCAAGGGCCCGCTGGGTATCGACCCTCAGAGGGGTATAGGTACGGCCTATGAAGGCCACGTCAGGGTGAGTGAGACAGAAAAGGCTGAGACCCGTGGCTGGCGACTCAGTTATTTGCATCAACACACAAATGTGGAACAGTCAGTAAAAAAGGAATGTAAAAGTTTGGACACATTGGGTTCAAGTCTCAGCCTCCTGAGTTCTTTGCTTATTCTGTATATCCTCAGTACCACTACTAAAATAATTGAATAATCAAAATTTAATTACAGACCAAAATAATCATAATAATGTTTTTTTTTTTTCCATAATCGAGCAGCCCTAACCAGCACGGCACCATAACATCTCAAACTGAAGTACAGATGCACCAAATAGGAATCAAACATGCCTTCATATAGTTCTGACACCTTTTCAACACTCAATAAGATATTTTACCACAAGTTTTTGTCCAAGTGTAAATGACTAATAACTGTTCTTTATCTGTCATAGGTTCCCAAACCAACGGGGGTAAAGAAGGGTTGGCAGAGGGCGATGGCTGTGGTGTGTGACTTCAAACTGTTCCTCTATGAACTGGGAGAAGGAAAAGCAACACAGCCGAGTGTAGTAGTCAGCCAAGTCATAGACATGAGGTGAGACATCACAAAGCCGCTCCTCACCTAAATAAATGCTTAAACTGAACCTCAGTCATATGAGTTAATTTATTATTTGGGGGAAAAAAATTAGCAGCAGCAGCTTTCATAGAAGAATAATTATTACTTTCTTTTGAAGTATGAGTATTTAGACTAATGTTTGTACATTGGGCACTAGAAATGTTATTTTCTCAGCTATTTGAGGGAATAATTGAATTTAATTTACCTGTAAACTAAATATGAGCTTTTAAGATATATATATATTTTTTTTACAGATTAATCAGTTGATTTCCATAATTAATTACTTGGTTTCTAAAACATCATTAATTTAATTTGATGTCCTCAAACTATTGTTGGTTGTTTAACCAGATATGAAATATGATTTTCAGTTTTCAGATAAAAACAGTAATTTCTTGCTTCTAAGAAGCTAGAACCATCAATTTAAGCAAACGATAATACTACTAATAATCAAAATACGTATTTGTCAGTGTATAAACTTTGATCTTAATCTTTCACCCAGGGACGAAGAATTTTCCGTCAGTTCTGTCCTGGCCTCTGATGTCATCCACGCCAGCCGCAAAGACATCCCCTGCATATTCAGAGTAAGTTCTATCCAAAGGTTCTGAGTCAACGACTACAGAACAACAGAAATGTGGTGGTTCACAGCCGGTCCTCATCACTGTCCTCTCCTCAGGTGACGGCGTCCCAGCTCTCTCCCTCCAGCAGCCACAAGCCCTCCATTCTGATCCTGGCCGACAGCGACCAGGAGAGGAACAAGTGGGTGGGTCTCCTCAACGAGCTCCACCGCATCCTCAAGAAGAACAAGCTCAAGGAGCGGTTCGTCTACATCCCCAAGGAGGCGTACGACAGCACGCTGCCTCTCATCAAGACAACACAGTCTGCTGCTATTATAGGTGGGTATGAAAGACATGAAACACACCTAAACTGAATATAGTGCAGCGGAGCATTCTGCTTATCAAAATCCCAGACGTACAGACACTCCTTTCATCATTTCCTTATCATCCAAACTGTATCCTGTTATCTCAGAAATGAAATCGTTCCTTGTGTATTTTTAGCTCAGCTGTTCTAGATACAGCTGAATCTTCATCATTTTTGTGACATCATTTTGGCTTTTGTGGCTCCAGGTTGAATTCATAACAACCAATTAGATCTGATAAACAGTCTCTGCTCAGCGGTTCAGCGTCCACTGTGTTATGAAAATAGAAGCAGATTGGAAGATTTTCCTGCACCGAATGCCCTTTTCTGTCCTTCCTCTGGGTCTGAACTGTACATGTCTCTTCATTTGTTTTGCCCTAGATCACGAGCGTGTCGCCCTGGGCAACGAGGAAGGCCTTTTTGTCATCCATGTCACCAAAGATGGTGAGCTGCACTTGGAATCAGAGTTGTCTGTTCTCTACATTCTTGTTTGTTTGTTTTTTTACTGCTGTTTTAGAAGGGTCTATACAGAGAAGGTGGATTGATAATCTCTTTCCTCACTCACTCTCCTCCGTCCACAGAAATAATCCGGTTGGGAGACAACAAGAAGGTTCACCACATCGACCTGATCCTTCAGGAGCAGCTGCTGGCCGTTATCTCTGGCAGGAACCGCCACGTCCGGCTATTCCCCACGCAGGCCCTGGATGGCCGCGAGACCGAGTCCTACAAGCTGGCCGACACAAAGGGCTGCCAGACCATCGTCTCTGGCCCCGTCCGCAACGGCTCGCTCACCTGTCTCTGCGTGGCCATGAAGCGGCAAATCATATGTTACGAGGTCGGACAACGCAGGCCGTCTTTTCTTTTTTAAGCAATATCACCTCAGAGAGTAAAAAATCGAGGCACTTCCCATTTAAAAATAAATAAATAAATAAAAATAAATAAATAAAAATTACCGTTTATGGTATCTCTATTCAAAAGTAACTGACATTTTATATCTACAGGTTAATAAAAGCAAGACACGTCACCGCCGGCTGCGAGAAATACAGGCCCCTGGAAACGTTCAGTGGATGGGTCTGCTCAGTGAGCGTCTCTATGTGGGCTATCAGTCCGGGTTTACCCGTTACAGGTACAAAACCTGATTTATAGACAGTCAACATGTTCCTGTAATGATAGAAGTTCTGCTTTTGGTGGAAAATAATGCATTTTCATTTCCCATGAAAAGAATCTGAATCTAATTCAAATTTCCGATCACCTTGCAGTGTTCACGGCGATCACTCTCCTGTCAACTTACTCCACCATGAGGACCACACCCTGGCCTTCATCCCCCAGCAGAACCTGGATGCTCTCTGCGCCGTGGAGATTTCCAGCAAGGAGCTGCTGCTATGCTTCAGCAGCATCGGAGTATACGTGGACTCTCAAGGCCGCAGGTCACGTCAGCAGGAGCTCATGTGGCCGGCTGTGCCCATCGCTGCCTGTAAGGAAGAAATTATGTAAAATCATACAGTATTGATATAAAGATAGACATGAATTTAACTCTTAAATCTTTTTTTACCCTCCAGGCTATAATGCCCCCTACCTGTCAGTGTACAGTGAGAACGCTGTGGATGTGTTTGATGTTAACACCATGGAGTGGATTCAGACCATCCCTCTGAAGAAGGTGATTGTTCTGAATGGGACAGGAAGAGAAAAAGTGGTGCAAATGAAGTGCCTCTGGCTCCACCTGGTGGACTAAACTAATCATATCTGCTAGAGTCTGTTAGAGTACCCTAATTTTGATTCTATTGCAACATCAACAGATGAATAAAATCCACATTTTTAAGTTTACATAGGCTCCTAGAAGAAAAATCTGATGAGTACAGGTCATTAATTGAAGATATACTGATGAATTATTTTCTGTGGTTCCTCTGCAGGTTCGGCCTCTAAACATTGATGGTTCTCTGAACCTGTTGGGGCTGGAAACAGTCCGGCTGATCTACTTTAGAAACAAGACGGCCGGTAAGAATTTTTTTTATTGTATTGTGAGGCTGGTTTACTCAGCCAGACATGCTTTTTATAAAAAAAAAACATCAAAAACAGCAGAAAAGCAACTTTCGTAGCTCTGACACTTTGTAGTCGCTGATGGAATCTTTGTTGTTCCAGAGGGTGACGAGCTGGTCGTTCCGGAGACGTCAGATAACAGCAGGAAGCAGATGGTGCGCAGTATGAACAACAAGAGACGCTTTTCCTTCAGGGTGCCGGAGGAAGAGCGACTTCAGCAACGAAGGTGAATTACCTGCAACACCAGGCAGCACGTTTCACTGTGCACCAGAAGATTCATGATACTGTTTCCAGTGGTTGTATGATTGCTCTTTTCATCTGTATTGTTTCTAAATGTGTGTAAATGTATTTTAATGAACTTGCTCCCAATAAAACTAGCACTACTATATTTAAGATTGCTTACTTAAAACTTTTTGTCTGTTGTAATAGTGCACGTGTCTCTTTACTGAAAATCTGACTGTACCAGTGCTCATGTGTTGTCTGTCTGTGTGTGCGTGTTTCAGAGAGATGCTGCGAGATCCAGAAATGAGGAACAAGCTGATCTCCAACCCCACCAACTTCAACCACGTGGCTCACATGGGACCAGGAGACGGGATCCAGATCCTTAAAGACCTGCCTATGGTATTTACCCATTTACTTGTAGCACATTGGCACTAGTGAAATTGATAATAAATAAAACTCGCACTTTTCCCGACACACAGATATAAACGTATGAAGATCTTTGTGTGGAGATGCGTGTCTGAGACTCAGCATGAGTAGAATAATAAATCCACAGTCCTGTTCCTTTATCCTCTGATGCATCATTAAATCATAAATGGAGAATATGAATGCATGTCTTCTAGCCCCAAGCCACATTGGTCAATCACTTTAGTGTTGATGTGTGAAACCTGCCGCCGTATTCATGTGTGTAACTGTGCACCTTCCTCACTCCTCTCCCCTGCACTGCACTCGCCTTTTGTGTGTGTGTGCTTTTTTTTTTTCTTTTCCTGTACACATTTAAACCAGAACGTCCGTGTTCAGGAGAGCCGCGCGGGCTTCAGCGGTTCAGTCAGCATCCCCTCCATCACCAAGAACCGGGCCGAGCCGGGCCGATCCATGAGCGCCAGCAGTGGACTGGGCATACGTGAGTAATGGCAACTCGTAGACCCTCTCAGCACCGCCACCGCCATCGTGTTCAGGACTGACCTCCTCCATCTGTCCTTCTCTCTCAGGCTCCTCCTCCCAGAACGGCAGTGCCCTGCGCAGGGAGCTGTCAGGAGGCAGCTACGGATCCAAGCGCCAGACCATGACCTCGCCCTCCGAGAGCTCCCTGTCCTCCGGAGGAGGGATGGACTGTGGCGATGCTCCCCTCTCTCAGTTCGACAGAGAGGTCAGTGCTTTTAACCCCATAGCTTTAGAGCTCCATGTGTGGTTGACTCTGTTTTGATCAGAAATGAGAAAGGATTTACAGTTTAGGAACAGTTGGACTCACTGGGAACTAAAATTCTTGCATTAAATTTGTGAATGGATGCATCAAAGTTTGTGTATAGATCTGAATGCAGAGACACCATGATGTATCCTCGCCATGTGATTGTAGTCATTTGCTGAAAGAACTCCTCCCTCTGTCCCATCCGTCAAACATCCCAGCCTCTGCAGGCTTCTCACCCATCATCCAATGTGTCCGGCCGATTGGTTAGCTCCCTGTGATGTCATAGTGAGGCCCCTGATCCCCCTCTTCAGTGGTGCCAGATTCAGGCTTAGGTTGGGGCCGGTTGTGGCTTCAGGTTTCTGAACGACGCACCGTGACTCTGTATCAGAGCCCGCATGAGGAGTTAAGACTCAGCCTGTCGAAGCTAGTTCCCCCTGCATCATAGATCACATGTTCAACTCTTCCTCATCTCAACATCGACTGCAGTAGCTCTTCGCGGTCCACCCTCCCTCTCTTCAAACCGCCCACCATCCTTTCTGTCGACTCCCCGTGCCCATGGCCCCCGGGACCCCCGGATGCTGTCAACCCCATTTTTGCCCCATCTCTTGCCTCCCTCCACCCTCATCCAGCTGTGCCCCGCCCCCATTCCTGCCTGCCCCCCCCTCTCCCCCCTCTCGCCCCCCGTCCCAGCATGTTGTCTGTGGGCCGGGCGCTGAGTCTGAACTCTCCTCTGCAGTGGCAGGCAGTCTCACCGTCGGAGAAGACCCCCGATCTGAAAAGGGCTTTAAGGACCCTGCTTAGTAAGATGAAGGTAATGTCACCAGCTGCAATGACTTCGCACCCAACACACAATTGAGAGCACTTGTGTCCACATGTGTTGTTTGTATATTTATAAGCGCACACTCACGGGAGCATGACAAACACACATGCGCACACGTTGTCACGGCCCCCCGCTGCACCATTTTCAGCCCCCTCCCCTTCCCCCGTCACATCTTCAGCGGCTCAAAGCTTTGTCACATCTCTCACCGAAGCATCAGCTGCACGATCGGCCCGGAACGGCACGACGCTGCTGCTGCTCAGACATTTTGATTCTTCTTCCCATCTCCCGGCCGATCAGAGCATGTCTGCTTCCATACGGTTGCTCGGCCGCGCCCATGTTCCTAGCCACGAGCGGCTCAGAGCACTAGGACAGAAGGATATAAAAGATTCAGTAGAATGCTGTGTTAGTCTGTGCTCAACAGGATCTTGTAATGTTCTTTTCATAATCATAATAAATGAGACTGATTGGATAATTAGAATCAGTGTGGTGCAGAACAGCTGCTGAGTTAATCCTGATCTGCAGCTCAAAGGACTGTTTAGTCAATATGGGCGAACATAACGAAAAAGATTTGACTCAGTGTAGTCGGGCAGGAGACACAATCCGGTTTTACTGTGCGACACATGTCACTGCCCAGCTACACTGACTCAAATGTGTATGTATGTGTGTGTGTGTGTGTGTGTGTGTGTGTGTGTGTGTGTGTGTGAGCGCTTTTCCTTTTCTAGCTTCCATGGCGAATGTTGAGTGAGTGTGTGCGTGTTTTTTTTATTTATTTTTTTTTTTAATTTAGCTCCACAGCCATAGATGGTAGGAATGAGACATGAAGATGACTGCGCTCTCCGGTATTTACAGGCCAAATGTGTTTGTACGTGTTTAGATCCAACCAGGAGACGACTGTTGTACGTCAAACCAAATCAACTCACTCAACTGGAAAAAGCTGCATCATCATTCAGCACATGAGATCATTAGACATGAGAATAGAACTATAGAGAAACCCCACACACTGAGACACGCGCCTGCATCCATCTGGACGACCGTGTGTTCTCGTACCATGGTGAAATAGATGTTGATTTTCCCACTCATGTAAGGCTAATGCGAGTCATACTGTATGCCATATACAGTATGCGGGTGAACACGCGCCCTTCCCCCTCATCCGCCCTGCCCGCATGTTTGTTTTCCTCCAGCTGATCGTTTCTGGTCAATTGAGCCGTTCATCTGCTGATGAAGTGGAATGTGGTGGAAGATGAGGTGGAGCGATGTGATTCAATCTGACTTTACATCTGCCCTCCAGTCCAAACAGCAGATTGATGAGTAGAGAATTGTGGTTTTAGCAATGTTCTACGCAGGGTTCCTACACACTGGAATTCAATTTAAGTCCTTCTGATCTTCTAAAACTGAATTTGAAAATCGAATTTCACCATTTTCGGTAAATCTTGTAGCAGCAAATAACATAATAAACGTCCGATAACATAATAAATTTGTGTCATCAGACTTTTTATGAGTTGTGCACTTTATATTTTCTGAATAAAAAAGCTTCCATTGTTGTTTCTATGGACACATTGAATATAAATGTCTGCACAGCAGCTTTTTAAATATAACTTGTTTCAACACATGTTTTGCTCCTATTTATGACAGAAAGAAAACTATGCAGAAATAATAAAAATGCAATCCTATTTATTTTGTATTTTTAGAGTTAGATGTGTAGGAACCCTGTTTATGCTACAACTTCAATATAAAAATGATTCATGTATTTATGTATTAATATTTTCATTAATGTTGCCTAAACTCCTCCCTCTTTGCCCCTCTCCTCTCCCCCAGGACTCGGACTCCCCCCGTCACTCCACGGCCTCCAACAGCTCCACCTTCAGCAGCCCCCCAAGTCCGGCCTCCCCACACAAGACCAAGTCCCTGTCCCTGGAGAGCACAGACCGGATGGGCTGGGACACATGAGCCGCGCCCCCCCTCCTCCACCCCCCTTGACCCCCCCAGACCAACAACCAACAGACCGACCCACCCACAGCACAGGACTCCAAACCCTCCTGCTCTCGCATCCTTTCTGAAATATTGTCCCTCACTGCCCAGAGAACTGCACCTCCTGTCTGCCGCTGCCCCCCCTCCCCCCTCCCTCTACAACCTCAACCCGTCTCAGCGTTCTAGGGCCGCAAAGAAAATGTCCTCTTTTTGAGGGAAACTCTCGGGGAGAAGTTGCCATGAATTAGTGATGGTGTAGATGTGGGTGCTGATGTTTGAGGGTGAAAATGTGTGTGTGTGTGTGTGTGTGTGTGTGTGTGTGTTTGAGAGAAGATGTATGTGTGTGTGAGTGTGATGATGATGATGATGATGATATAGGAATGAAGACACTCTCCTCCCGGCTCATTCAGCGTCGAGCTCCATCGACACGACTCCACTCACAGCACCCGACGCCCCCGTTGAGACTCAAAAAACCTCGCCACGCAACAACAACAAAAAAGAAGAAGAGGAGGAGGATATTATTGAAAGAAAAAGATTTGTACTTGTACATAGGACCCTTTGGGTTTTAGGGGATGATATTTTAATTTATTTATCGACCTTAGACAAGGAAAGGGAGGTTTGCTTCACGGCCTGAAAGCAGACGGGTGGAGTTTAAACGCCACAGCTCCTCACTTAACTCTAACGCTTTCTTTTTGGGTGTCAGAAGCTGCAGAAATCGAAAAGATAAAAAAAAAAAAAAGAAAAAAAAGCGAGAAGGACAGCAACAGTTCTTTTTTTGTTTTAATTTTGCTCATGATACGAAGTGCAGTGACTTTATATTTTCAGCAAACTGCTACGAACAGCATTACTAAGGCAAATGACACTATGACATCACTACGACTCCTCTGTGCTGCTCTCTTCCTCATCGGTCCAGTGCGGGCGACGTCGTCGCTGGACGCGTCCTCTGTTGTAGCGTAGTCGTTCCACTTTGCTGTACAACCAAACTGACAACTCACAGATTCCCATCACAATAATGTACATAGGTTCAAAGTAGAGAGTAATATATGATAAGGAAAATACTATAGAGAACTACACGGGAAAGAAAAAAATCCTCTTTGACTTTTATTTTCCTTCTTGTTTTGAGTGATTTGGGGATGTATTCACACAAAAGCCATTTTTAAACCACTTTCCAGTTTTCTTTTTTTTAATTGATTGATTTTTAGATTTGTTTTTTATCGTATGTGTGACACACGTTGTGTGTTTCTTTATTTTTTTTAAGTTGATTTTATTTCCCCCCCCCCCCCACACACTCTGTTGGCATTTGAGTGAAGCAACTTGTATATGGATTGACACTACTGCCCGTACTGTAGAGTGAACACTAGCATTTATCACAAAACCTCCTAGCGCACATGTATCCGCACACTGAGGTGGTGTTTTCATGCAGCAGATGCCTTGTCCTGCTCCTCCTCGGAGCGAGCGCCGATCGCTTAATCAACCAGTCTAAATCCGCTGCGGGAACTCGAGGTCAGTCCTTATCAGCTCGATTTAACCAAAAGAAAAAAAAATAAATGGACAAAAAGAGGGAGACTTTGTGACTTTCTGTCTTTCTCACAGCCTTTGCTTATTCTAAAGAATGTTGTGGTGATCTGTTCATTTAAAAAGACAAAAAAAAAAAAAAAAAGCTACATTTGTTAAAGCTCTCGATCCAACAAACACTAAAACAAGAATGTAAAAAAAATCCTGAACCGCTTCTGTGTCAAATAGCTGCAGATGAGATAATGTCAGCTCTTGACGTTCCCCTCCAGGCGAGTGACTTTGGCAGGATAGAAAAAAAGGCCTCTGAAAGAGTGTTTTCACGCATTCGCAGCCAGAAAGTCTGTTACCTCTGTTCATCTCTGATTCTGCTCCTTCACTTCACACAGATGGAGCTGCGCTTTGACCGGAGGAATCGCTCATGAAGCAGAACGTGGCCTATGTTATTATGGAACAATGCGCACAGAGCTGAGAACTGTCCTTAAACACTAACTGTAACAATAACGGTTCCAATGTGGCGAAGCAGCAGACTGTATCTAACAGAGGATCAGAGACGTTAAAGGGAAACAAAAATTCAAACACTTTGGTGGTCATTCCTGCCGATTCCCCATTAAATACATAGTAGCGCAAAACAGCCCATTCCAAGTGTTTTTCTTTTTTTTAATAAATATTCCGTTTTATACAAAGAGAGAGAGGTTTGGAGCACCACGGTGCCACTGAAGTTGGTTTTATTCCAAACGAGCACCTCTTGAGAAACTGTTTAAGCTATCGAGTCTCCTTAGTTCCTGCTGGGGTTTGTCTGTAGAATGTATTAGCTGGAGGTGAGGACGCCGTCTTAGCCGCGTGTTTTGTTGTACAGAGAAGAAAAAAAGTGATCCCAGATATCCCAGTTTTAAGGATAGAGGAAGAGAAACTCAGGAAAATGTCAGAACCAATGAATTTTTTTCATTTTTGATGAAAAACGAGTGTGTTGAGAGTTTTGTTTGGCGGGCGGGTGGTCGGCAGGAGCGAGTGGAGCCGGGTCCGGCTGCAGACGTGACGGACGGGGCCGACTCAGACTGGTGTTGATGACATGGTTCAGGGGTGAAGGGTGACAGGTGATTTGACGGCTGAGGTGCCACAGTGGAATCATTACAGAGGAAGAAAATCTTGAGAAAAAACAACAAAAAAAAAAATTCAAACGCCTTTGCATTTCAGTGAGGTCTTATCTACAGTACCTTCTATATTATTTTGCTCTTTCATATCATATTACACTTTGTTTTTTGTTTTTTTTTCTAGGATTGCTTTGTAATAATTTGTACAGTTTTGCATGTTATAGATGTAATCATTTTTGTTTTCGGTTTGTTGTTTTACTTGGACTTGCTCCTTTTTGAACGGTTTGGGCGTTTTACTGAGGATAACCCACTACAGGTGATGTAGATTCTTTTTTGCACAAAAAAAATATTTAAGGTGTAAGGTCATTACAAAAAAATAATGTATGGAACTGGCTGCCACACTTATGTGGAGAACTCATTATATTAACCTGACTCCGATGTATTTCAATAAAGCGGAGGGCTGTTACAAATACAGAGCCAATGTGTTACTGTGTGGTCTTTTCTCCAGTTATAAAAAAAAATGTCAGCTTTTTTTAAAAAAAACTTTATTACAAAATTACACAAACAAACCCACAAAGCTCAATTTTTACATCCTATATGCACAAGTGTTGCTGCTAAGAGGAAATGTTGGTCTAATGTACAGTATCTACACAAGTAAGGACACGCTATTCAGAATATGACTAATTTAAGGGCAATAAACTCACTATGGTCTATTCACTGTAAGGCAGGAGTTTGGATTCAGCTTTCGTTCCTGTGCTTTCAGCCCTTGCGTTAAAAATGGCCGACTGACGGACAGTTTCCCTCTTACTACCCACGTCATTGCAGCAACGTAAAAGAAAACATTTAAAATGATACAAGGCTGTTGTAAAGTCTAGGAGACACATACATGTACATCAATTGTAGAGAGTGCCATGTAGTTAAATTTGTGTCTTTATTACATATGATA